>OX451735.1:45073785-46273785 GCA_948472305.1 Vicia faba
TTTTGGATTAAGTCTTATATATATTCGTCTGGTTTTCTCGTTTGTTGTATTGAAGGGGATGTGAGTACCCCTCGTACTCGGTTAATTAAACTTCATAGTTTAAAAAATAAAAAAGTCTCGTATATTAGGCTCATTGCTTTCTACAAGCCCAAACTCTCCCAAACAATAAGATATGAATGCACAACATATGTATATGAAAATAACAATAGGATATGATTAATGGCCTAATTATATGAAAATTAGAGAAAGAAACTAACCATGATGGAGGAGAAGCGAGGACTAATAGGAAGAAACACATCTTTAAGAAGAGCAAGAGCTTGCAAATCATCAATGGCAACTTCAAATTCTAAAACTGCAATAATATATAAACATAGAGATGTACTATTGAAGTATTGTCCCATAGGACTCACTGGTTCTTCAAAGTGCTCTTCTTTTTCATGTTCCATAATGAAAAAATAATAACAATAATCAAGATTTTATTTGTGATAAATGGACAATGGAATTGAATAGTTGAAGTATATATATAGGTAATTCAAATGAGGAAAACACGGCAAGGGATAGAGACGACAAAAACACAAATGATCACATCATAGAGTGTTTTTGAGTTAAATTGCAACAACCATGGTGTAATTTAATTACCTTTTAAGTTATATAATATTAAATTAGTAGTTAGTTTTACTTTGATTTTTTTATAAACAAATATAACTTGTAGTTTTGTTTTGAGCCTCGGTGGTGTTGTTTTTTTTTTTTTTTTCTTTTTTTTTATTCTTGTTGGCTTTGATTTTAATTTAATACTTTCTATGTCTTTCTTTCAAGATTTCCCTATTATATATATATATATATATATATATATATATATATATATATATATATATATATATATATATATATATATATATATATATATATATATATATATATATATATATATATATATATATATATATATATATATATATATATATATATATATATATATATATATATATATATATATATATATATATATATATATATATATATATATATATATATATATATATATATATATATTATATATATATATATATATATATATATATATATATATATATATATATATATATATATATATTTTGTTAGATATGTTTATAAACTTGATAATTTCTATCAATATAGAAATTAAGAACATAATTCTAAATAAAATAATTAAACTCATACTCGAATACAATTATGAGAATAAAAGCCGAAGCGTACCTGAATTTATTATTGAGAATCATCGAAGGTTTACTGGTATTTGATCTTCTGATTTGTAGAATTCTTTATTGCTCCTTGAATCTCTCCTGACGGGGATGAAGAAAGAATTCCTAATAAGCCGTTTTGCATTGTCTATAAATGAGACCATAATCCCTATAAATAACCTTAGGGTTATTTCTTAGTCTTCAATATTCTAATTTGACCACTCATCAAATTAGATATTGACTTATGATATTTATACAATAGTATAACCTTTCATGACATTTATGTTTTTAGTCACAAGAATGGAGGTGACCTGCTATGTATTTCGCGTTATCAGTTATCCATCAGGAATATGGTGGTGACCTGCTGGAAGATGTCCAAATTTCTGTCTGAGGGTATATTAGACTTGATGGAGAATATATCTATGTTGTGGATGAGCCTGCGAAGATAGCTCCGTAGAGATAGTTTCATGGAGATTTCTCTGTGGAGATTTGTGGATAACTTGAACATTATCCCAGCTCTTAGAGTCTTTAGTAAATGCTAATCCTATTTTCACGCATATATTTTGTAAATAGTAATCATATTCAAATGCATATGTTCATTTAACGTAATCATTAGACGTTCTTGCAAATAAAATAGAGAAAGTAAAAACAAATTTGAATTTTGAAATATATTTGCGTTGATTCAGGAAGTTTGCCTATAAGCAAGCAATTTTATACAAGAAGACATAAATTCTGGTAAGAGGAAATCATCGTAAAATTGAAAAAGGGGTACAAAGAAAAATAAAGAAAAATAGCTATGTGGAAATGATCCTATCGAGTTTTAACTCTGCTATGTGAAAAATAAAGAAACCATTGATTCCTTTTATCAAAAGAATCCTTTTCAAACAACAACCTCTCTTTTATCCAAATCACCATTTAGTGCATGAAATTTAATCCTAAAACTTTGTTTATGATTCAAACACTTAAAGTCACTAAAACTATAGAACGACATTAATATCACACCAATCACTACGCAAAAATTGACTTTTGGCATCACCAAAAAGACAATGCTTTAATGAGAAAACACTGTTGTAGGTCTTTTAAAAAATTGGCTAAAAAAAAGTGTTACTATACACAGCCTTTAGAAAGCGCTTTTAAAAAGTGCTGCAAAATGCCCTACCTTAGAAATTGCTTTAATGAGAAACTGTTGTTGTAGGTATTTTAAAAAATTCGCTAAAAAAAGCACTGCTACAGACAGCCTTTAGAAAGCGCTTTTAAAAAGCGCTGCTAAAGACCTTAAATTCGCCCTACTTAAGAAAGCGCTTTCTCGTGAAAGCGCTTTCTCGTGAAAGCACTGCTAGATCTTGTATGATAGAAAACACTTTTAAAAAGCGCTGGCTTAGGTCAAATTATAAAATTAAAATATAAAATTTCCCCACTTAAGAAAGCGCTTTCTCGTGAAAGCGCTGCTAGATCTTATATGATAGAAAGCGCTTTTAAAAAGCGCTGTCTTAGGTCAAATTATAAAATTAAAATATAAAATTTTCAGAACCCTATTCATTCATTTCTAATCGTTGTCTTCTTCTTCGCGACCATTTCTTCTCCGACTGATTCTTCTCTAACCGTTCCTAATCATTTCTTCTCCGACCGTTTCTTCTCTGACGAAAACGAAAAAGTTGTAACATTGTTCTTGCTGACGAAAATGAAGAAGTTACTTGACGAAAACGAAGAAGTTGTTGACCGCCATAGACCTCCGTAGTTCAGGTACATCATTCTTGTTGTTGTAACATTGTTCTTGTTGTACATTGTTTTTTGTTTTCTACATTGTTGTTGTTATTGTTCTTGTTTTCTACATTGTTCTTGTTGTTGTTCTTGTTGTTAAGAAGTTTGTTACGAAGTTGAAGTTAACGTTTTTGTTTAGCTTAATTAGTATAAAACCATTTGAATGAGCTGCTATGATGGATGAGCATTTCATTTTTTTATATTTCCTTAGTGGATTTTTATATTTGTCATTTCATTTTTATTTTTTTCTTTATTACAGGTCAATGGCCAGTAATCAAGAAAACTCACAAGATACAAATGCTCCAGATAAGACATCAGAGGAAGAAATTACACTAGGCATCACTATTATGAGAAAATCATTCTTGATAGAGATAAAGGAGTAAAATATAATATACATTGGAATGATGATAACTAACTAATCGATCCTAACAGTGCAAAGTTGACAAGCTACATTGGTACACTTGCTTGTATGCACGTTCCAATCACCTTTGATAAATGGACTAATAAAGATTTGGGTTCCTACAAAAACAAAATTTGGACTGATATACAGGTACCATATAATTTAGCTTTAAAGTATAATGTTTTTGTTATTTTAGTCGCTAACTAAGTAAGGTTTGGGAATGTCTTATATGTATGCTTAATATTTGTTCCCTTAATCAAGATCACATGGTAATGTCTTTAAATTACTTATACTAACACACTATAATGCGTATGTTTTTTTGTAGAGGTATTTTAACATTGAAGATAACCGAAAAAAGTATTGTCTTCAAGTGACCAGAAAAAGACACAAAGGGTGGAGAACTTTTTTAACAAACAAATTTCTTAAGGATGAGCAAGGAAATCTTGTTAAAGCGAATCGCCCAATGAAGTATAGCAACTTCATTGAATTCGAAGAATGGGATGAATTTGTATCCAAACGAATAGAAAATAAGAAATTCAAGAAAGTGAGTGACACAAATCGCAAGAGAACATCAACACCCACGTATCCATACAGAAAAGGGCGTTTGGGATATGCACGCTTACATAAAAAAATTGTAAGTATATATAAATGCTACAATCTTATTAATTGTCTCAATGTGTTATAATTGATGATCTTATGATTTGTGTCAATGCGTAGTTAGAGGAGACGAAAAATGACAAAACATGACTTCCGACGCATTTTTTTGTGGAAGGAAGCTCGTGTGGGCAAGGATGGAGTTGTTAGGGAAGATGTTCAACATATTTATGATGAATGTGTAAGTATAATATTGTGTCTTTAAGTAAATCAAAAGTTTATTAGTATATACTTAATTTTTTATCTCCACTAATAATTTTCGATATATATGTAAATGAATTTCAGGAGACTCTATCTCAATCGGTAACCACTAATGAGGACCAGGATAATATGAGCGTACTTAGTTGTGCACTAAATGTTGCTGAGTATCCCGGTCGGGTGAGGTTTAAAGGACATGGTGTGACTTCATCTTCCTTGTATAAGCATCCAAGAAAAATAAATCCTAGCAATGAAGAAGTGATGCAAACGTTGGAGGAATTAAAGGCGCAAGTCCATGAATTGCAACAGGATAGAGAGATATATATGCCGCAAAAGTGCATTTCAGAGGCAAAAGAAACTAGTGACAAAACTAGTATCAATTGTAAAAATAAATTTCCCGGGGTGATTATATATGTTATTATGAAATTAAACTAGCACATTTATTTTAATTGACATATATACACATTAACAGTAACATATTTATTATTGGTTTAGGGCATTTCATCTTGTCATCTATACTTATCGTCACCGGCTTATCGCTTAATTGGCAAGGGAAAAGTGCATAACACTTTGGGAGATTTAATTCACCATAGACTGCTCCCTGATGGACATCTGAAAGTATCGGTTAATGTTGTATTAGATCTGAATGCGTTGCTACCGGTACTTGACATTATTTCAGAGACAACATTGCTACGAGATGTAATAGGATCATTTGTTGCATGGCCATCGGACCTCATTTTCATAGATGATGAGGTATGTTGAAAACCATTATGAAACTTTTAGTATTCAAGTTTCAATTCTGAACTATTACGTACATTTTTATTACATGTTAATTTCAGACTCCTACAAAACCCGTATCTAAGGATAAAGAGATTTTGCGGCACAGCGAGTCTATTGCATCACAAAAAGAGGTACATTTAAAGTGTTAATTATATGATCTGAATTCAAACACTGCATGATTTTATAATTTACCTAAGTTATATGATTTTTAGGTACCTCCTCAACGGTCACAACAAGTGAGCCAGAAATTTAGTAGCGCACCCAACAAGAAAAATGATCTTCCAAGAACCGGGGCAAGAAAACCTTTTGTACCTCGATTAATGTGTCTTGAAACACTTGTGGGAACATCAGACTTGATGAATGGTTCTATTCGTCAAATGGATATGGAGGAAGGTATATTTGGTTTTTCAGCATACAAAATTAGGCATCGGTGTTGTACACTCATATATCCGGTAATGCGATCAATCTATTATTTAATTAGTCGAACAATTTATTTACACATTTCAATAAAAATAGTCTAATGTTTATTATGTTTTTATTTAAGGTTCTTGTATGAAAAATTTATACGCGGGAATCAATTGTCAAACAGATTCCATTTCGTGTCTGCCTCTCGTGCCAACACATCGTCAATTGTTCAGGATCCAGATTCAGTAAGAAATCACTTAGTTGAGAGATTCATGGCCAGCAATATAGAAAGCTTATATCACTACGCCAAATAAGCTATTTAATAGCGCTTTTTTTTTGTTTTTGATAGCGCTTAAAAGTGCTATTAACCGCGCCACTATTGTAAATATTTCTTATTTAATAGCGCTTTTAAAGCGCTATTAAAGTACCAATTTATAATAGCGTTTTAATTAAAGTGCTATCAAAGTCAGTATTTTGCATATTTTTTGTTTGTTTTTTTATAGCACTCTAAACAAAAAGCGCTAATATATAACATATGTTTGATAGCACTTTCAAATAAAGTGCTAATAAATGGTACATATTTGGTACAATATTTTTAATAAGTACAGTACAATATTTTTTCTTACACAATCATTTTTTTTGGTGTAAATATAAAATAACTATATTCAATTCAACACAAATAACGCTTTAAGTTACTCATTGCATATAAATAATGATCCATCAAATACCAAATAACATTTTAAATTACCAAATCCTATTGTTTCCAAATATCATAACATATAGAATATTAAGAGGGCGTTTGCATAGCCAAATTTGTAGATGCCCATCTATGAGTACTTCAATCCAAATCCAAAAACATACAATCAAATTCTCTAAACAAAACACCAAAAAAATAAGAAAGGATAACAAAACAATCCCATGTAGTAACCACCTTCATGATCCAAAAGCGTTGAACTCATAGATACAATCACTAATTAGGCAAAATAATTGCTTCTTGTTTTCCTGTATCATAGAAGGAATATTGATTATGTATTGTACAATAAAAACTAATTCAACATATAAAGAATAATCAAACATTTAAGGATCCATATCCAAGTGATAAAAGTATTACCTGAAACTTTGCAGTCATATGTTGGGCTACAAATTTATCCCAATCATCTTGTTTTATACAAAAAGAATATTTGGCCGGACGATGTTTAACAAAACCACCCTTACTATCTTTTAGACAACAAGTCTGTGAAGCTCCTATCGGACCATCCATGGCGTGCTTTTAAGTTATACAACTTTAAGACCGTTGACAGTCTTGTGAATTTAGTACATCCATCATACAACGGAGTCTCTGCATCACTTACTATCCGCTCAAACATTTGAGGACAATCACGAAGATCTTCCTCAATTACATTGACAAATTCTTCAACTCGATCAAACGCATAATTCGTATCTTTTTCAAAATCATTTGATGAATCTCTCCCATCGCTACTTTTTTCACTGGGGAAAGTAAACTTAAAACTGGGCTTTTTAAGAATTTCAGGAGCATCGTTTGAGTCACTTGATTCACCGCTATTAGTAAATACTTTATCACATGATTCTGAATTATCACTTGAATCATTACACGACTCAGAGTTATAGCGCAAATTATCAATAACATCAGGGCTTCCATTCACTTGGCCATCACATTTATTAGACTTTCTACCTTCACTATTTAGTTCATTCTTTGCATCAAATTTATCAGTGGACTTTAGAAAGATCTCAGATTTATCACTTGTATTGCCACATAGTTTAGCATGGGCAGTCCATTGGTTTCATACGATGCATTGTTACCTTGTTTTTCTTTCACCAAAAGCTCTTCAAGTTCTAACAACTGCTTCAAATCTGCAGATTGATGCTGAGCAAGTTCAAAGCCTTGCTCCCATACCATTAAAGCATCTGCTTTCCTTCCCAAAGCAAAAAGCGCATGACCTAGCATGAAGCTCTATCATATCATCAAATGCAGGTTGAGAAGGAAGAGACACTAGAGAGAATTTAGTTTTCCAAAAGGCATGACCACAAAGCTCGGGCCACTGTATTCTTTCGGCTGGATCTTTGACCAATAGAGAATTAATTAAATTGACAAAAGGTCGACTTGGATTTCCAGGGAGAGGTGGAGTCGGGTCTGAAATGATGGATTTTACAAGGTGAGTGAATTCTCTTCCCACAAAAGGAGGCCTCCCAGAATAACATTCATATAGTACACAACCTAGAGCCCAGAAATCAGAAGCATAAGAATGAACTCCGCCATCTTCAAAAAGCTCCGGAGCCATGTAAGAGGGTGTTCCACGTTTTGCTTGAGGCAACTACAGAAAGAAGTAAGGAGACATAGTATGTATTAACATATTATTTGGTTTCAGCAGAAAAAATGACAGCCATAGTTGTATATTGGTCTATCAATATATGAATGTGGATGTCCGAAATTGCAAAAGTTAGTAAATACCGAAGAAGAAGGAACTTTCGATATCTTTTTAACTTTCTGGCCAATCCAAAATCACAGAGCTGCATCAACAAAGTAATAGGTACACACTTCAGCTCATATTAACAAATGGGTAAATAACTAAATTAATCCAATCAACATCGATACAAAAGAGAGTGAACAAAAATTAACACCTTTGTACGTCCATTTTCATCTAGTAGAATATTTGATGGTTTCAGATCACAATAAATTATTCCATTTGAATGTAAATACCTGAGAAAGGAGTATCCAAATTAGTTTCCTGTGAGCATTGTGTTGCAAAATAAGAGTAATACAACATAAGGGAAATTGACATACTGTAGAGCTCTAACGAGGTCACAAGCAAGCTCATTAACAGATTCTTCAGGAAGCTGAATATCCTGAAATTCATCTTCATAATCAGCACTAAAAAGAGAGTAACAACAAGCATTAAATTTACTGGTTGAGATTAACCCATTGAGAGAAGTCCACAAACGTGCTATTATATGGAATGATTCTGCCACGGTGTTCATGGGATCCCAAGATAGAATCAAAGTCTCCAAAAAACACCAGGGGAAAGGATGGTTGTCAAGTAACAAAGAAAGATCTTTCCACAAGAGCTTTCTATGATTCATAACACTAAAGGCATAAACCACAGCAAAGTAGCAGTTTACAGAATCAACTACCAAATTGAAAGCCACAAATTGATCAGAGGAAGAGATAACAGTAGGGTTTAAATGATTAAGACTAACACACCAAAGATTGGGGAGATGGTTAGGCCGAGAGTTTAGGGAAAAAACTTGTATCCTAAATTATGGAAGAAAGATGGAGGGAAGTTTAAACTCGACGTCCAAGGTTCAGAAAGAAAGCAACATTCATGTTTTTGAGAGATTAGGAAAGACTTTAGAGCAAGTCTAGTTGGGGCATTAGAAAGGCCCCTTGCATTCCATAAAATGCACATAATTAGGAAGTTTTATGAGCACCAACTTTTGATCTGGTAACATAGTTTGATCGGAATTTGTTTTTCTTTTTAAGTTTTTTCTTTGAGAACTCAAGTGATCTAATTGGAACCTTATAAAATCAGCTTTAGGGTCCTCAATTTCCTCCTCTATATCATCCCCATGATCATCAGGAAGTTCTTCTAGGTTATCCCAGGACTTAGCCAAAAACCGTTTATTATTTTGGATGTTAAGGTCTTCCTGAGAGTTAACACTGACAACCTCCAAGTTTAACGATTCTTCCACAACTTATGTATCATTCGAACTTAAAACCTCGGTATTATTACTCACACCAAAATCATTCAGATTGCAGATAGGCGAAAGAATAGGGGACATAGGTGGTTTATCGGGGATCTTATCTGGGCTGCCTGTGTCATCTTTTGCTTTGCTTGATTCTGGAATTTCAATGTTTTGTTTACCCTTAACAGTTGGGGGAATAACCACTATCAGGTCTTGCACATCTAGCAGATTTGAAACAAGTTTTTGGGGCACAACTTTAGGATCAATGTTTCTAGCATCTACCGAGCTTATTTTAGGGGGAACAACAGAAGAGTTAAACTTGCAAGTCTCTATATAATGCCCTTGTTTTTTACAATGAGTACAAAAGTGGGGGAGATTTTCATATTCTATATAAGAGAAAAAAGCAAAACCTTTTGTTTCAACAAGAACCTTGTATCGAATTGCAGCTGAGATATCCATATCTACTAAAACTCTGACATACTGCCCAAAAGTTCTATCCATCATTGGTTTTATGGATAATAATAGACAGTCGATCCCCTTTTAAGATGGGTTGGGGGAGTTGTGAACATGGAATGTCACAGACCCCCTTGAGGGCTTGAGAGAAGGACTTAGGTGGTTTAGTTACTTTTGGGTTCTAAGTTACTACAGTAGCGGCGTCTAACGAAAATGAATGGGCCAAACAAGCCCAAGAAATTTGGAAATCTTCCATAAGAAAGCAAGGATTTAACAGAGTTCATTGAAGAATGTGGGTTTCTGGGTTTCTAAAGGGTTCATTGTTTTAGTAAGTAGGAATATTTTTTATTTATCATATTAAACAATTCAAATAGAATTAAATTTTCTCACCATGAATAAAACTTGAGCACATTTTGGTGATCCAAAGTGTGAAGAATCCTAACCTGCAGAAGAGTAAAAAATGCAATTCATGAGTTTTTGCAATCAACAACAGAATAGAGCTCAAGATCTGGTAGAAAACTGTGTAAAAATGACATAATGAATGCTATGAATAATTAAGTAACAAGAACTCACTTCTTGAAGAACCTTGTTTTTCTGAGATTTATCAACGCTTTTAATCGCAAAATACTCGATGGTCTTCTTCTTTCTGCCTTTATAGACCGTCTGCGAATTCACAAAAGAAAAAGAGTAAGATCGATCGCGAGTTGGAAGTGCGAAAATTGAAGATGGAAATGAAAGGGGGAAGAGGTAGGTGGAGTTACGGAGTATCTGCCACGACCAATGGCTTCGTAGATGTGATACTGGTTCATGTTGAAGGTGGAATTTCTAGGGTTTTGCTTTGGGGATTTTGGATAGTGATGAACAGAGAGTGTTCTAACGGGCGGGGTGTTTTGAAAAATTGAAATGTGTGTCTATTGTTTTCTTGCTTGCGTTTAAATCAAATGGGGACAGGGAAACTTGTTTAAAGTTGCAACGAAGGAGAGCATCAATAAACAAATTAAAAATCTTAAGCAAAAATCCAAAGTCAAATTCAGTTATAAGTAATCCATCAATTATTCATACTAGAACTCAATAGCACTTATCATGATACTAACTAGTAACTACACAGCAGATATTTCTGTACAAACAATTTGATAAAGTAGATAAAGCTGAATGAAATCAATTAACAACTGAGAAGAAACCTTTCAGAATGTAAGCTTGAAGATGCAAGGAGTTAAGCTGAATCGCTCTATCGCAATCCTTAATCACATGCTTATGCAGTTCCAATTGGCTATAACAGAAGGCTCGGTTACTGAAAACAAGCACAATAACAAAATTGAACAAAAATCAGCATACATGAGACTAATTAACAAACATCGATTGCAAATTGAATCGGAGAGAATTGAAAATTGCACCAGATGTCTTAAACAGCAGCAGACTGAGAAACGAGTGAATCAAGGATTCGAATTGCCTTGGACCAGTCCTTGGAGCTACAGAGCTTGGCGAGCTCGGTGCGATGAGAGGGAGCAGAAGCCATTGATGAGAACGGAACAGAGTTTCGCGAGGGTTCAGATGTGGAGGATTTTGGGGATAGAGTTTGAAGATGTAGAAGGTGGAGGATTTTTGGGGATAGAGTTTCTGAAAATGTGTTTTGTTTTTTTTTTTTATCAATTAATTAATTAATTCATTATTATATATAACATAGCGCTTTTTAATAAATGTTATTATATAGGTAGTCAAATAATAGCGTTTTATACAAAATGCTATCTTAAAGAAGTTTAATAATAGCGTTCTGGTACAAAGTGCTATCAAAATTACATAGTCTGTATTATATAATAGCGCCCGATTAAAAAGTGCTATTATAAATGTGTTTTTTCCATTTTAATAGCATTTTTTTTAAAAGTGCTATTAAATTAGGTGATACAAAAAATCATTTTTGGCGTAGTGTATCTTTTATCGTATAATATGATTCCTGTGGGGTTAGTACTTCATTCTAAGTTCATTCTAATCTTTGTATCTTTTGTGTTAAAGATTTTAATCTAAACTTTTGTTTTAATTAATAGACGTCACTGGTTGTTGGTTGCTATTGATCTTTTCAAAGAAGTGGTGTATTATCTGAATTCGATAGATGGCGAATGGATAAATTATCCAGATATGAAGTTAATGATTGATACGTAAGTGAGATTGTTCTAAATATTCATGTGTATTTGTATATTTAATTATTTCTATGAGATTGTTCTAAATATATGTTTTTATTTTTTTAGATCAATACAAGTATTCCGCTCTCAAAGAGAAGCTCGAGTATCATGGTCTAGATCAAGCAACATTACATGGATCAAAGTAGAGGTACATTAATTTTCATAATTTTGCTTATAATAGTAACGCTACTTGATAAAACAAGACAACTATACATTCTTATTTGTTTTTCTATGTAGTGTGCTCAATAGCGTAACAGTATGGATTACAGATACTTTGTTTTGAGGTTTATGAAAGAAACCCTTCTTTTGAATCGAATAGAGATTCCAATCAAGGTATGGATAACTTAGGATTTATTTTAATATTTATCGGATATTTCATATAATTTATTACTTTTAACTAAATCATGCATATTATGTTTTGTTATGTAGTACTTTGATGAATGCAAGTGTGCTCATTATACAAAAAATCAATTGGAAGAAATCAAGGAGGAATTGTGTGAATACTTTATTTAGAAAAGAATCATATAAGGTAATGGAAGTGGAAAAGTGTTATGAAAAATTTTAATTGTGTTAGACACAAGTTAGTTTAATTGACCGTGTTGTTCTTTTCATACCTTATTTGCAGGACCAGGACCGTCCGCTCGTCGGATTTTGGCGATTTCAGGCTGAAATGAATTTGGCACATATCATATATAAGCAGATTCGAATAGAAGGTTTTGTTGTACTTGAGTACTATCACCTTTATACGAAATTCTTGGAGTTTGTTGTTCGAAATAGTCATAAATTTGTCCTTATTATAGTGCATCCTCCTCCTACTTAGTAGTAAACATGTGAATTGAATTATAATGGTGTTTATATTTTGGTATATAATGATATTATAATGGTATATAATGCATATTTTTTGTATTTAACGGCTTCTTTGTTGAAATAAAGGGTCATTGAAATGTAAGGCTTGAAGTACAGGTTTATGGGATTATTCCAAAAAATATGCATTCTAAAAAAGAAAGAATACGCAGCGTTTTTACATAAAAAATGTTTAAATTTATGTGAAGCAACGAAAGCTCTTTTTAGGAAAAAGCGCTGCTAAACGCCTACTTTAGAAACCGCTTTTCTTAAAAAAGTGCTGCCTAAAGATGCCTTAAAAATATATTAGACAACACTTTTGAAAGCGCTGTCTAAAGGGGGTCAATAGAAAGCGTTTTTTCAGGAAAAAGTGCAACTAGAGGCCTACCTTAGAAAGCGTTTTTCCAGGGAAAAGTGTTGTTAAAGAATACATATGGCAGCACTTTTTCGTTAAAAAAAGTGTTGTCTATACCTGCGGCAGCGCCACCATAAGCAACGCTTTTAAGCGCTGCTAAAGGGCAAAAAAGCGTTTTCTTAGGTCTTTTTTGGCGTAGTGAATCTCTGAGGAAAATGATAATATAAATATTTATGTTGAAAATTCTAACAACAACACCCCACGAAGACAGAAAAACAAAATACCCCGTACAAAGACAAGAAATCAAAATACACTGTACAAATATGGAAAATCAAAACAAACAACGACCCACAAAATCACAAAAAATACAATTAAAAACACTTAATATATGTGAAAATTACTTATTTAATTAGAAGGGTGATTTTGGATCAAAATTGATCCTAAATCACCCCTCTTAGAGAGAGGAAGAAAAAGAAGAAAAGTGATGATGATTAGACTAAGATAGGAGGAGAATAAAAAGTGAAAACGAAAAGTATATAAATATATCACTTATATACTTATTGGTGAATAATTTTATACTATTATCTCAAATACAGTATATTTTAATTTACCATAAAATATTATAATATAAGTTGACTACTATATCTGTTAAAAAATATTTTAATTCTAATTAAAATTTAAAATTTTAAATAAAATTAATTTATAACCGCGAATTGCATGTTAAAAAATATTTTAATTCTAATTAAAATTAAAATTTAAAATAAAATTAATTTATAACCGCGAATTGCATGGGTCATAATCTATTTTTTCTTTAATGATAAACCAAAAAAGACAAATAATAAGAGATGACTAAGCTTTTTGGTTTAGCAAATTTTGGAGCATAAATAAATACACACAACAATTAACCAAACAATCAAGGCTTGATAAATTCTTCTTACAATAAAGAAATTAAAATAAACCGTAATAAGCAATTACAATGATCCCAAATTACATACAACATTTTCAACATTTTGATTTGGTGCCGAAAAATATTTAATTTGTTTCAAAATCTATTTCCATGGTTGTTTTGAATATCATCTCAAATGCACTTTGCATGCATGTCTTCGATCCCTCTTCATCTATGAAATCTTTTTCTGTCTTGAGAGTAACTCTTAGCATTCCCATATAGCTTATTATTGAAATCACAAGACTCTACAACACATACAGTATAAGGATATAAGATTTCGAACTTTCCATAACATTTATTTGACTAATTCCTAATATTTTCTATTAAAAAAAGTTACTATCTTAAACTAACATTAACAAAAACCTTTAATGTTGTCTCCTCCATGTGAATCACTGATACTATAATCTGAGTTATCTTTGAGAACGTATAAGTCAAACTATTACACATATTCAAATATTTGACAATATTAAATCGTGATAAACTATTATTTGTTTTTCTATATTTAAAAGGTAGCTATTTTACACAGGACTTTCGAAAATTTAAAACGTCTCTGACTACAATATTTGTCTACAAATCGGTGATACAAAGACCCAATACAACAATTTTATCTTATTAAAACAAAAGAAACTCATTGCAAAAACTACAAAAACGTTGTCTTATCCTATGAGAATGGTTTTTAGATTGTGCGAAATTGAGGCATTGTGTTTAGCCTTTTGAAACAGTTCTTTCACCAAATGGCAATGCCTTGTAGATAACCATTATTTTAGATATCTTTTGAGAATAATTTTAAATGTTTCGAAAAGCAATGACTTCTATCTGTTTTCAGATTAAAACCATTGCGATAGTTATATTTAACAAAATGGCTTACTAGGGACCATCACGATACTTTGTAGTCATTGTCGATGTTAAATTTATTTTAGTAGCTTCATATCTATTAAACTCTATGATAATAAATTTTTTACCTCCAAAAAATTAGGCATTGATGTAGTCATTAAAGACGTGAAAGGTGATCTACCATATAGGAGTTAAAAATTTTCATGACTAAACTATGACTAAATAAAATTTTATAAAATATTTATGACGGCTAAACCAATACAAAAATTAATTCTCCATTTAATTTGTTATACATAACTAACTTACACATATACCAATTATTACATGATGAAAATAATACTGTTTAGTTTATTACTAAACAATTAGTTTTAGTTTGTTATAGTTTGTTACAATTCTGTTTAGTTTGTTACTAAACAGTTTATTACTTAACAGTATAAATAATGTTGTTTTGTATATTCCAAATCATAATGAAAACTATGAGTTTATTCCAAAATTAACACCAATACCATAAAAGAGTAATTTGTGATATATATACCTCAGGACCACCGGCCAATGTGAAGTATAAGCCTTTGATAGGATGTTTAGCTAAAGACATTTGTTGAACTGGTCCAACCAAATTTGTAACAACTGTACTTGACATTATTACTGTCTTCCTCAAGTGTTTTGCTACAGCCTGCATACAAACAACAACACCTAACTTCAACAATCTTTTCAATTGGCTTCTAATGTTCTATTTAAACAACTTTATTATAAAAACACTAAGAAATACGTCATTCAGTCAAATTTTTAAGTAAATTTGATTTTTTTTTAATTCTTTTTACAACAGAAAGAGATGTATATGATCTCTATATATATACCAAACAGTTCTATTCTTGAATTAAAAGAGTATATATGTAAGTTACCTCTTGTCCTCTTAATTTTCCTTCAATGTCCAAAAGTGTTCCTGTAAGAGCCAAAGCTAAAGATTGTTTTTTCCTATTGATTATGTTATGTGTGTCATGAATAAATTCTAGAGGATTTGAAATTCTTGTTTCATTTAATTTTGGTATTGGTACATGCAAGAAAGATATTCTATTTCCCCAAGGACCATTTGATTTTTTAGTATTTGTTGTGAGCTGTTAAAAATCTGTTACAGCTGTTAGTTTTTGGAAAATAGCAGAATTTAACAGCATGACACTTTAGTTGGTTTTGGTTATTAGTTGTACTAGTCTCTCGCGTGTATATATACATTGTTGTAATCCCAATTCAACATTAATGCCACTTTTGATTCACCAATATTACTCTCTACCCCAATTCTCTCTCTCTCTCTCTCATTTCATCTTTATCGAGTTTCTTTTCACCATTGTTACTACCTTCAAAGCTCTAGTTTTATGTTTTATGTTGTTTTAACATTTGGTATCAAGAGCTCCGGTTATTGATCCTAATCCGCTGCAACAATGGCTACCGTTTCCAATGATCGAATTCCCACCAATCTCCCAATTTTTTATTCGAAGAACTACGACAAATGGGCGAAACAAATGAAGGTTTTGTTTGGTTATCAAGAGGTGATTGAGATCGTCATCAATGGAGTTACACCGTTAGGGGCAGATGCTACCGATGCTCGTAGGGCTACACACAAGGAAGAAAAGAAAAAGGATTACAAAGCCCTATTCTTGATTCACTCTTGTGTTGATAACGACAATTTCGAGAAGGTTGGTGATTGTGAATCCGCGAAGCAAGCATGGGAAATCTTGGAGAAAGCGTATGCCGGTGCCGTCAAAGCGAAGGTGGTAAGGTTACAAACTTACAAACGTCAATTTGAGTTAACGCAAATGGAGGACAAAGAAACGATCAACAATTACATAACACGCATTACCCGGTTAGTCAACCAAATCAAGTCATGTGGCGAAACGATCCTTGAGCAGAATGTTGTATCGAAAGTGTTGCGTTCGTTAACATCACGTTTCGATAACATTGTTGTGGCTATTGAGGAGTCAAAGGATCTAACAACTTTGAGCAAAGATGAGTTGCAAAGTTCGTTAGCGGCGCATGAACAAAGGATGGATGAGAGAAGTGCCGACAAAGCCAAAGCGGAGATCGCTTTGCAAGCGCGTTTACATGAGAAGAACAATAGATTGAAAGGGAAGTGGACTTCTAAAAATAAGAAGAATTTTGGTGGAAAATATCCACAAAATTCAAAGGGTGAAGGAAGCTCCAAAGATGGTAATCAAAGCGCCCACAAACCGTTTGACAAAAGTTCTGTGAAGTGTTATAATTGTCAAAAGCTTGGACATTTTGCGAAAGAATGTCGCTCAAAACGCAAGGAAAAGGATGCGGATGAGGCTAAGGTTGCTAGGGAAGAGGTAGATGATGAAGATACCCTTCTTGTGATGATTACGGAAGAGAATTATGACATTGTTGATGTTCCGGACAGCAGCTACTGTGGTGATAGTCTGCTGGACAGCAGCTGTACAGTTTCGGAAAGTGGTGGAAAAATGCATTCGGATCGAAATGCATTACTTACTATGCGTGATGAAGTTCAAAGTAAAGATGAGTGGTACTTGGATTCCGGTTGTTCAACACATATGACGGGTCGAAAGGATTGGTTTGTGCAAATCAATCAAGCGGCAAAGAGTAAAGTCAAGTTTGCCGACGACACCACTTTAAGAGCCGAAGGGGTAGGAGATGTTTTAATCGGAAGAAAGAATGGTGGACACTCTAGGATCAAAGATGTCTTGTACATACCGGGAATTAAGTGCAATCTTTTAAGCATTGGCCAATTACTTGAAAGAGGGTACTTAATTCGGTTGGAGAACAAGATGTTACGCGTTTTAGATTCAAACGGTGTGTTGATTCTAAAAGCGCCGATGGCTGCCAATAGAACTTTTAAGGTTGAGTTAAAGGTTATGGAACATCGTTGTTTAGCTACCGCGGCAAGTAGAGATGAGTGGTTATGGCATTACCGTCTTGGTCACCTAAACTTTAGGGATCTTAAAATGTTGCAACAAAGTGAAATCGTAATGGGGCTGCCACATATTAGTGTTCCGACAGAATTATGTGAGGAATGTGTGAAGAGTAAGCAACACAAGAATGTGTTTAGCAAGGATGCGGGTTGAAGAACCAAAGGCTTACTTGAGGTGGTGTATTCCGATGTTTGTGGACCGATGCAAGTAGAGACTTATGGCGGCAATCGATATTTTGTTACGTTCATTGACGATTTTAGTAGGAAGCTTTGGACATATCTTATCAAGAGAAAGGATGAGGTGTTTGGAGTGTTCAAGAGTTTCAAATCCATGGTGGAGCGTCAAAGCGGTCGGAAGCTCAAAATTCTCAAAACGGATGGTGGAGGTGAATATACCTCTAGTGAGTTTGGGAAGTTTTGTGATCTTGAGGGTATTGTGCGTGAGGTGGTGCCTCCATATACGCCTCAACAAAACGGAGCAGCCGAGAGGAAAAATCGTACAATAATGAACATGGTGCGTAGTATGCTTTGTGGGAAGAAGTTACCTAAAGAATTGTGGGGTGAGGCCGTGTCTACAGCCACCTACTTGTTGAATAGGTGTCCTACTAAGAAGCTGGAGAAAATTACACCAGAAGAGGTTTGGAGTGGTTTCAAACCGAGTGTGAATCATTTGCGCATTTTTGGATCGATTGCATATCGTCATGTACCGAATCAACTTAGAAAGAAATTGGATGATAAAGGTGAGAAATTGATATTTGTTGGATATCACTCTACGGGAGGTTACAAGCTATTTGATGAGAGGAATCGGAAAATCGTGATAACCCGGGATGTGCAGTTTGATGAAATAAAAACTGCTGAAACAGTAGGTGAACAACAGCAGCAGTTTGTTGCTAATCGATTACATCCTGCTGAACAGCAGCAGTTTGTTGATTTGTTTGATCCGGAGAATTCCGATGCCGCTGTACCTGCACCTATAGTAGCGGAAAATGATGTTGTGAATAATGGTAGACCAGTGAGGCAAAGAGCCTTGCCTCATAGACTCCGAGATTGAGAAAGGTTCCAAGATAACGAAGTGAATAATGATGGTGATTTTGTTCATTTCGCGCTTATGACCGAATCTGAACCGGTAAATGAGGAGGAAGCCTTAAGTGATCCTAAATGGATATGTGCAATGAAAGAGGAGCTGGAATCTATTGAGAAAAATGGTACTTGGGAGTTGGTCGATTTACCACTTGGAAAGAAACCGATAGGTGTGCGATGGGTCTATAAAGTTAAAGCAAATCCTAAAGGTGAAGTAATCAAGCACAAAGCTCGATTAGTGGCGAAAGGGTTCTTGCAACGTGAAGGCATAGACTACGAGGAGGTATTCGCACCGGTGGCTAGATTGGAGACTATTCGTTTGGTTATTGGAATTGCGCATAATAACAATTGGGTGATTTACCAAATGGATGTGAAATCTGCGTTTTTGAATGGTCCTCTTGATGAGGAGGTTTATGTGGGGCAGCCACCCGGTTTCGTGATCAAAAATCAAGAGAGGAAGTACTACAAGCTACACAAGGCGTTGTATGGTTTGAAACAAGCTCCGAGAGCTTGGAACAAACGTATAGACGACTTTCTTATTGACATCGGTTTCAAATGGTGTGTATCCGAACATGGTGTCTATGTGAGATCGAATACTATTGATGGTGTTATTATACTTTGCTTGTATGTTGATGATCTCTTGATTACGGGCAGCAATAACAAGAGTATTTCAAGGTTCAAAGTGGAGCTCATGAGTGAGTTTGAGATGACAGACCTTGGTGTCATGAGTTACTTTCTTGGTGTAGAGTTTCACAAGTCAAAAGTGGGGCTGCTTATGCATCAAAGGAGGTATGCTCTAGATATCTTGAAAAAGTGTGAGATGGAGCATTGTAATGCTTCTATTACACCCTGTGAGGCTAGAGTACAGCTGTCCAAAAGTGATGATGAGGATGATGTGGATCCAACACTTTACCGAAGTTTGATTGGGTCGTTACGGTACTTGTGCAATACTCGACCGGATTTGGCTTTTAGTGTCGGTATTGCGAGTAGATTCATGGAGAGACCTAAGGTGTCTCACTTGGCGGCGGTCAAGAGAATCCTTAGATATGTGAAAGGTACTCTTGGTTGTGGTATTTTGTTTCCCACATCGGATATGGGTCGCAAATGTACTTTATTTGGCTACACCGATTCTAATTGGTGCGGAGATAAAGATGATCGGAAATCTACGGCGGGTTACATCTTTATGTTCGGTAGTACACCAATCTCATGGTGTTCGAAGAAGGAACCGGTTGTAGCACTCTCTTCTTGTGAGGCCGAGTACATTGCGGCATCATTGAGTGCTTGCCAAGCTATGTGGTTAGTGAATCTTATGAAGGAATTGGGATGTGGTGATGATGATGCCACCACACTGTTTGTGGATAATGTTTCCGC
The DNA here is from genome assembly GCA_948472305.1 of Vicia faba. NCBI lineage: Eukaryota > Viridiplantae > Streptophyta > Magnoliopsida > Fabales > Fabaceae > Vicia > Vicia faba. The sequence goes on from OX451735.1 coordinate 45,093,906, forward strand.
GATAAATCTTGCGAAGAATCCGATTGCACACGGAAGAAGCAAGCATATTGAAATGCGGTTTCATTACTTGAGAGAATTGGTTGGTGATGGAAAGCTTAGATTGAGCTATTGCCGAAGCGAGGACCAAGTTGCGGATTTGTTGACCAAGGGTGTGACAAATGAAGTGTTCAAGAGACTGTCAAAGAGCTTGAGCATGATGAACTTGGAGCAACTAAAGTGAGGTGGTGTGTTGTGAGCTGTTAAAAATCTGTTACAGCTGTTAGTTTTTGGAAAATAGCAGAATTTAACAGCATGTCACTTTAGTTGGTTTTGGTTATTAGTTGTACTAGTCTCTCGCGTGTATATATACATAGTTGTAATTCCAATTCAACATTAATGCCACTTTTGATTCACCAATATTACTCTCTACCCCAATTCTCTCTCTCTCTCATTTCATCTTTATCGAGTTTCTTTTCACCATTGTTACTACCTTCAAAACTCTAGTTTTATGTTTTATGTTGTTTTAACAGTATTGAGCATGTCATAACCTTCAATGTTTCTTGTATTCATTAATACCAATGCTGTTGAATTTGAAGTGTTTGATTTTGAATCCTTTTCTTGCATGTATAGCCTTGTCCCGTAGAACACAATTCCCGTCACCACATCATTGACAGTCTGCAATTAAAATTAAAAAGATAAAGTTTGATGCAACGAAAATAAGTTAAGTATGTTTGTCAACTTTTTCATTTTTATTAAATTTTGGTATTTGCCTAATCCAAGAGAATCAATCATAATGTCTACTTGTAGGGGTCCATTTAAAGACAAGCAAAACTCTGATAAATTTGGCCTAACACATAAATTTTTAGCACATAACAAAATTTGAATATAAAATCTTAAGCGGAGTACACTACTAAAATCCAAGATTTTATAATCATCCATTAAAAAGCTAAAAAATTATAAATATATGAAAATAATGAATAATTACTAGGGTTCATATGAAGTAACTGTATGAAGTGTAAATACGTCCTTACTTCTTTATTGAAACAAATTCAAATACCTATTTTATAAGGATAATAATATATGTCCTTACTTCTTGATTGAAACAAATCTAAATACCTATTTTTATATATCGCTTTGATACTTAGTTAAACATATATAAATAAAAATTAGAGAACTCAGTTCAACAGATAATTAACTCAATTTATGATTAAAACTATAATTATTGATTAATATGAATTAACCAAATTTTAGTATGTGAATTGAATCGACCATCTGATCAATTAAATTAACAATGTTATTTATGTGGTTAACTAAATATCATATAAGTGTACAAAATAGGGGCACACATGAAACATTTTTCCTTTTATAATGTGAATGGCATTGAAGGGAATAAGGCGAGTTTCTTTATGGAAGAAAAAAAAGTGTATCTAATATTTTTTTTAGTGTCGTATATTAATGTTAAAGTTTATTTTAGTTTTTTAATTTAAAAATTATTTATATTGGTATCTTAATTATTCAAAATCGTTCATTTTAATCTTTTTGTCTAATTAACAATAATTTAACAATCGATTTTGTGTTTTTTTGTCGGTAATTAAACATAAAAGAATAAAATAAAACATTTTAAAGAGTTAAGATACCGGTATCAATATTTTTTAAATTAAAAGATCAAAATAAACTTTAAAATTAACATACAATATCAAGGTTATTTTGCTGTCGTTATTTTAAGGAGCATATGTATAATTTCATCAAAAGAAAGTCTCTTGCCATTTACTGATGGAAAATAAACATTCTTATAGGTTAAAAGTTTAAAATCAAATTCTAAATGACCTAAGTTAGATGTGAGAATAATGTAATTTTTTATTTTAAATTAATATATAAACTATAACTAAAATATGATGTTATATTCTCTCAGTCCTATATTATATGATATTTTGACCATTTTACATAATTTTATATATTAACAAAATACCAAATAATTTATAAAATTGTTCTTTATTATATTGACAAGAGGTATTTAAAGAAGTGGAAGAAGAACAATATTAAATAATAAGTTATATAGTAGAAAAATATGTATTAATTAATGTTTCATTAAAATTTTAAAACAAATAATAATTTGGATTTTTTTTAAATCAACTTATAATTTGTGACAGGATAATATAACATGATTTTCCTAATGTCATATTAAATATTAAATCACTTGTTGACTCATTATTCTATTTCAATAATTATTAAAAGGTTAATACCATTTTTGTATCTCTTATATAGACGATTTCTAGTTTTTTTGTAATTTTTTTTTTGTAAAATCAGTCGTTTTAGATTTTAGCTGGCATACACCAATTACTATGTGTCATCTTATTTGATTTTTTTTTCTTTTCAATTTTTTATTTCAAAAATATATGACTTTATTATTTTTATTTTGAATTATTTTAAATCATTGCTATTTTATTTATTATTATTTTAAGTTTTAAAAATTTAAATGATGAATAATTGTAAAATAAGTTATATATATATTATGTCATATATATATATATATATATATATATATATATATATATATATATATATATATATATATATATATATATATATATATATATATATATATATATATATATATATATATATTCCTAATAAGCCGTTTTGCGTTGTCTATAAATGAGACCATAATCCCTATAAATAACCTTAGGGTTATTTCTTAGTCTTCAATATTTTAATTTGACCGCTCATCAAATTAGATATTGACTTATGATATTTATACAATAATATAACCTTTCATGACATTTATGTTTTTAGTCACAAGAATGGAGGTGACCCGCCATGTATTTTCGCGTTATCAGCTATCCATTAGGAATATGGAGGTGACCTGCTGGAAGATATCCAAATTTCTGTCTGAGGGCATATTAGAATTGATGGAGAATATATCTCTGTGGGGGATGAGCCTGCAAAGATAGCTCTGTAGACATAGTTTCATGGAGATTGCTCTGTGGAGATTTGTAGATAACTTGAACATTATCCCAGCTCCTAGAGTCTTTAGTAAATGTTAATCCTGTTTTCACGCATATATTTTGTAAATAGTAATCATATTCAAATGCATGTGTTCATTTAACTTAATAATTGGACGTTTTTGCAAACAAAATAGAGAAAGTAAAAACAAATTTGAATTTTGAAATATATTTGCATTGATTTAGGAAGTTTGCCTATAAGCAGGCAATTTTATAAAAGAAGACATAAATTCTGGTAAGAGGAAATCATCGTAAAATTGAAAAAGGGGTACAAAGAAAAACAAAGAAAAATAGTTATGTGGAAACGATCCCATCGAGTTTTAACTCTGTTATTGCCTCTATGACTTCAAGTATCTCATCACTTGTTGTCGAAAGAAGATGATTGAATTGATCTGTACCGTTTGAACTTGATGCTAGTAATAAAGCTGGATGTAAGTAGATGGGTGATCCAATGGAATATAGTCGTGTGCTTTAATCCCTAACTTTTTCCTGGACCGTCCTTTCGGGTTTTCAGTCCACCGGGATATCCTTTTTTGCCCAAGTCACCGTTTCAGGTTTTCGACTTGCCGGATGTACAATTTTATATATATATATATATATATATATATATATATATATATATATATATATATATATATATATATATATATATATATATATATATATATATATATATATATATATATATATATATATATATATATATATATCCCTAATTTTCTCCCGAACCATTTGGGTTCTCCGGGATGCCCTTATTTTGCCTAGGACTATCAACCTAGCGGGTCTCTTTTATGCGTAGTATGTTTTGACTATGTTCGCGTTCATAGGGTGTGAAAAATCTTCCCCGTCCATGGTGGTAAGTATCACAACACCGCTAGAAAATATCTTTTTGATCATAAATGGCCCTTCATATGTGGGAGTTCATTTGACCCTGGGGTCACCTTGTCGTAGGATGATGCATTTTATTACCGAATCACCAGCCGATACACCTGATATTTGACTTTCTTATTAAAGGCCTTGATCATACGTTTCGAATATATCTGACCATGACAAACAGCCGCAAGCCTTTTTTCATCAATCAAAATTATCTGGTCAAGTAGAGTCTGAATCCATTCGTCTTCATCTAAACTTGTATCTTTCATAATCTTTAGGGAAGGAATTTGGACTTCAACAGGCAAGACAACCTCCATACTGTAGACTAGGGAGAACGGGGTTGCCCCAGTTGATGTACATATTGAAGTGAGACAACCATGCAGAGAAAATGGTAACAACTCATGCCAATCTTTGTATGTCACTATCATATTTTGCAAGATCTTTTTGATGTTCTTGTTGGCAGCTTCCACTTTGCCATTCATCTTTTGTCGATACGAAAAAAAATTGTGATGTTTAATCTTGAACTGCAAGGAGAGTTCCATGATCATAGTGTTGTTAAGATTGGTACCATTTATCGTGATGATCCTTTCAGGAATGTCATACCGACATATAAGGTTATACTTAATTTACCGAGCCACAACATTCTTGGTAACGGAAGCAAACGAGTCTGCCTCTACCCACTTCAGAAGTAATCAATAGCGACAAGGATGAAACAATGGCCATTCAAAGAAGTAGGCTTAATCTCATCAATCATATTAATGCCCCCACATTGCAAACGGCAAAGGAGCAATCAAGACATTCAAAGGAACCAGATGCACGTGTAGTTTGTCAGCATAAATCTGACACTTGTGGCAAGTTCTGGAATGATAATGGCAATCGGTTACCATTGTAGACCAATAATAACCTACCCTCAGAATATTCTTAGCCATTGTATGTCCACTGTAACACCCCAATTCTTCCCCAAGCAATTATATAAAATAAATCAGAGTTATAAAAATCATACATGAAAACAAATCGGGACGTCATAAATTTTTCTATCAAATTCATTGCATTCATCGTGGATATATAACACTTCCAAAAACATCGGATGGACCATCATCATAACATCTTTAATTAAATAACTCAACATCTACGCAGCGGACTTCTTAATAACATCTCTAACAACAATACAACAACTTCAAAACAACACATATTTAATAATAATCAACTTAAAGTTCAACAACTGAAAATCAACAATCAAAAACAGCAAGCGTTCATCCCCGCGAGTGTTACATATCAGAGCAATGACACCGACTCGAACTACCGAAGGTATACATCCTTCACTCTCGATTACCTGCACGTTACCAACATAAGGGCAACATTTAAATAGAAGGGGTGAGATATCTAACAATATAATAAAGCGCATGATAATTAATATAATAAATTAGATCAATAACATCACCATTTCTCATCTCATAATCAATAATAATTACAACGTATATATACATTTATCAAAATCAAAACACACTTCTTTATGACATCATATAATGCGACTCAATACTATGCAAATGCATGTGGTACCATTGAAGCAGAACTCCCATCTCAAAAATTTGCCAATTAATAGAGGCATCAACAAGGAATAAGCCTTCATCTCAAAATTTGCCAATACAAGCCATCTCAACGAGCATAAGCTCCATCTCAAAAATGCAATGTATGCGACACATCCATGAATGTAATTACAAAACCCAAGTTAGGTTGATAAAAGGATTATTAGAACAATGCATTAAATTAGGGATAGAGTTAGTCGTACTGTTCTTAGTTAGGTTGATATCAGGCTAAGAATTAAAATGGTAGGATTAGTAAAAAGTAGAAGTTCTGATGGTAGAAGATGTGTTGGTTAGAAGTTGCGTTTGATTAGTAAGAAGTAGAAGTTCTGATGGTAGAAGTTGTGTTGGTTAGAAGTTGCGTTGTATTAGTAAGAAGTAGATGTTCTAATGGTAGAAGCTTTGTTGGTTAGAAGTTGCATTGGATTAGTAAGAAGTAGAAGTTCTGATGGTAGAAGCTGTGTTGATTAGAAGTTGTGTTGGATTAGTAAAAGGTAGAAGTTCTGATGGTAGAAGTTGTGTTGTCAGAAGTTATGTTGTCAGAAGTTGTGTTGTCAAAAGTTGTGTTGGTCAGAAGTTATGTTGGTCAGAAGTTGTGTTTTCATAAGTTGTGTTGGTCAGAAGTTGTGTTGTCAGAGGTTGTGTTGTCAGAAGTTATGTTTGTCAGAAGTTGTGTTGGTTAGAAGTTGTATTGTCAGAAGTTGTGTTGGTCAGAAGTTGTGTTGGTTGTTGCGTTGGTTTTGTACAGAATGATGAAGGTTAGATGCTTAGAGGCTTCTGTTTGAACTATAACAATAGAAATAGTGACGGTAATGACGTAAGAGTTACAGAATAGCAGTATGAATTACTGTGGAATTAATGTACAACTGAGTTGTTAGTGAGATGTTATTAATGATGTTGTGTTGATAATTTATAATAAATAAATGATGTTTGATGAATTATTATGATGATATGAGATGATGATGACGAGACGTTGAGATGCTTTTGAGATGTTGTAAATTTGAGATGCTTTTGAGATGTTGTTAATTTGAGACGTTGTTAACTTGGGTGTTGTTATTACAATCATGGTTGTGTCGCATACATTGCATTTTTGAGATGGAGCTTATGCTCGTTGAGATGACCTGTATTGGCGAATTTTGAGATGAAGGCTTATGCCTTGTTGATGCCTCTATTAATTGGCAAATTTTTGAGATGGGAGTTCTGCTCCAATGGTACCACATGCATTTGCATAGTATTGAGTCGCATTATATGATTGCATAAAGAAGTGTATTTTGATGTTGATGAATGTGTATATACGTTGTAATTATTATTGATTATGAGATGAGAAGTGGTGATGTTATTGATCTAATTTAATATATTAATTATCATGTGCTTTATTATATTGTTAGATATCTCACCCCTTCTGTGTGAATGTTGCCCTTATGTTGGTAACATGCATGTAATCGAGAGTGAAGGTTGTATACCTTTGATAGTTCGAGTCGGTGTCATTGCTCTGATATGTAACACTCGGGGGGATGAACGCTTGCTATTTTTTATTGTTGATTTTCAGTTGTTGAACTTTAAGTTAACTATTATTAAATATGTGTTGTTTTGAAGTTGTTGTATTGTTGTTAGAGATGTTATTAAGAATTCCGCTGCGTAGATGTTGAGTTATTTAATTAAAGATGTTATGATGATGGTTCATCCGATGTTTTTGAAAGTGTTATATATCCACGATGAATGCAATGAATTTGATAGAATAATTTGTGGTGTCCCGATTTGTTTGCATGAATGATTTTTATAACTATGATTTATTTTATATAATTCCTTGGGGTAGAATTGGGGTGTTACAAAGTTGGTATCAGAGTAAAAGGTTGGTCCGACCTTGTCGTCGAGTCGTAGTTGTCTAACAATCGAGTATTGTTATTTTGAGTTCTAACCGTTGTTTATGTTGTAGTGAGAAGTTGAGATGGCTGGAAGGAATGATGTTGCACTTGTTGCTGCTTTAGAAGCAATAACTCATTCGATGGAAAATCAGTCGAATGTTGACGGGAATGCTGGATCTCGTAGCTTGGTGACTTTCAAGAGAGAGAATCCACCTACGTTCAAGGGAAAGTATGATCCTGAAGGAGCATTGGAGTGGTTGAAAGAGATTGAGAGAATCTTCTGTGTGATGGACTTCACTCCATCGCAGAAGGTTTGTTATGGTACTCATATGCTAGCAGTCGAGGCTGATGACTGGTGGCTAGAGACTTGTCAGAAGTTGGAAGTTGCAAGTGAGAATGTAACTTGGGTTGTGTTCCGTAGAGAATTCCTGAGAAAGTACTTTCCTGAAGATTTCCGTGGTAAGAAGGAAATTGAGTTCTTTGAGCTAAATCAAGGAAGTATGTCGTTGTTGACTATGCTACCAAGTTGGCTAAGTTTTATCCGCATTACGCTGAGGCAGATGCTGAATTTTTGAAGTGTATTAAATTTGAGAACGGGTTATGCCCGGAGTTTAAGAAGGCAGTTGGATACCAGAAAATTCGTGTCTTTGCTGATTTGGTTGATAGCTGCAGGATTTATGAAGAGGATAATAATGCTCATTACAAGATTTTCATTGAAAAGAGGGGTAAGCACCAACAGAATCGTGGTAAGCCTTATGATGCCCCAGCTGGTAAAGGTAAACAGAAAGTTGTTCAGGGTCAGAGGACTAGTGGGGGAGATGCTCCTGCTGGTGTGGTTTGCTTTAAGTGTGGAAAATCTGGGCACAAGAGTAATGTGTGCACTACTAAAGTGAAGAGGTGTTTCTGTTGTGGTAAGAACAGACATGTTGTATCTGAGTGTGAACAAAATAATGTGATTTGTTTCAACTGTAGAGAAGAAGGGCACATTGGTAGTCAGTGTCTGAAACCGAAGAGGGCTCAGTCAAGTGGTAAAGTAATTGCTTTGGTTGAGGATCAGACAGCTGCTGAGGACGGACTTATCAAAGGTACACGTTTCATTAATAGTACTCCTTTAATTACTATTATTGATACCGGTGCTATGCATTGTTTTATTGCTGCTGATTATGTTGAAAGATTGGGTCTAGTGTTGTCTTCTTTGAATGGAGAAATGGTCGTCGATACTCCAGCCAAGGGGTCGGTGACTACCTCTTTTGTGTGTTTGAAGTGTCCCTTGTCGATCTTCGGCAGAGACTTTGCTGTTGATTTGGTTTGTTTACCGTTAAGAGGTTTGGATGTGATTTCAGGTATGAACTGGTTAGAGCATATCTGTGTTCATATTAACTATTATGACAAGTCTGTGAAGTTTTCTACTCCTGAAGAAGAGGAAGATGGTCTGTTATCTGCTAGGCAGTTGAGGAAGTTGATGCAGGAGGAAGCACATATGTTCTCGTTGATGGCATCACTATCTGTAGAGAGTCAAGCTATAATTGAGGAATTGCAGGTGGTGTGTGAATTTCCTGAAGTTTTCCCTGATAAAATTCTTGATGTACCGCCAGAGAGGGAAGCTGAATTTGCGATTAATCTTATACCCGGTACCAGACTGTGTCTATGGCACCATACAGGATGTCTACATCTGAATTGTTAGAGTTGAAGAAGCAATTGGAGGAGTTACTTGAGAATAAGTTTGTAAGACCAAGTGTATTGTTGTGGGGAGCTTCAGTGTTGTTAGTAAAGAAGAAAGATGGAAGTATGAGGCTTTGTGTTGATTATAGACAATTGAATAAAGTGATGATTAAGAACAAGTATCCGCTTCCAAGAATAGATGACTTGATGGACCAATTGGTGGATGCTCGTGTGTTTAGTAAGGTTGATTTGAGGTTGGGTTACCATCAGATTAAAGTGAAGGATGAAGATATTCAGAAGACGGCCTTCAGAATGCGTTATGGACATTATGAGTATTCGGTGATGCGTTTCAGTGTTACTAATGCGCCGGGAGTATTCATGGAATATATGAATCGTATCTTTCATACTTATTTGGATCGGTTCGTAGTGGTGTTCATTGATGATATTTTGATTTACTCTAAGTCAAAAGAAGAGCATGCTGAACATTTAAGAGTAGTATTGCAAGATTTGAAAGAGAAGAAGTTGTATGCAAAGCTGTCCAAGTGTGAACTTTGGTTGAAGGAGGTTAGTTTTCTTGGTCATGTTATTTCAGGTTGTGGCATTGCTGTAGATCCATCGAAGGTTGATGTTGTGTTGCAATGGGAGACTCCAAAGTCAGCTACTGAGATTAGAAGCTTCTTAAGACTAGCTGGTTATTATAGAAGGTTTATCAAAGGGTTTTCTAAGTTGTCACTTTCGTTGACTAAGTTGACTTGTAAAGGTAGATCGTTTGTATGAGATGTTCAATGCGAAGAAAGTTTTACGGAATTGAAGAAAAGGTTGACGTCGGCTCCGATTTTGACGTTGCCTAATCCAGGAGAGCCTTTTGTGGTGTATTGTGATGCTTCTAAGATGGGTTTAGGAGGTATGCTTATGCAGAATGGTAAGGTAGTTGCATATGCGTCAAGGCAGTTGAGGACTCATGAGATAAACTATCCTACGCATGATTTAGAGCTTGTTGCAGTTGTTTTTGTGTTGAAGATTTGGAGGCACTATCTTTATGGTTCTAGATTTGAAGTGTTTAGTGACCATAAGAGCTTAAAGTATTTATTCAACTAGAAGGAGTTGAATATGAGGCAACGAAGATGGTTGGATTTGCTAAAGGATTATGATCTCAGTTTGAATTATCATTCAGGAAAGGAGAATGTGGTAGCTGATGCGTTGATTCGAAAGACTTTACATATGTCAGCAATAATGATTAAAGAGTTGGAATTAATTGAGCAGTTCAGGGATATGAGCCTAGTTTTAGAGGTTACTCCGCAGAGTGTTATGTTGGGTATGTTGAAGATTAATAATGAATTTTTAGACAGTATCAGAGAAGCTCAGAAGTTGGATATGAAACTGGTGGATTTGATGGTTGGGATTGATCAGTCTGAGAATAGTGATTTTAAGCTAGATGAGCAAGGTGTGTTGAGGTTTTGTAACCGGATTTGTATTCCTGCTGATGTTGAGATGAAGAAAGTGATACTTGAAGAGAGCCATAGAAGTAAGTTGAGTATTCATCCAGGAGCTACAAAGATGTATCAAGATTTGAAAGGTTTGTTTTAGTGGCCTGGGATGAAGAATGACGTGGCTCGGTTTGTGTATGCATGTTTGACTTGTCATAAGTCGAAATTTGAACATCAGAAGCCTGTAGGGTTGATGCAACCGTTGGAAGTTCCAGAGTGAAAATGGGATAGCATTTCAATGGACTTTGTGACAGGGTTGCCTAATAATTTAAGAGGACATGATTTGATTTGGGTGATTGTTGATAGGCTTACGAAGTCAGCTCATTTTATTCCTATTAACATAAGTTTTCTAGTGCCGAAGTTGGCTGAGATATATATTAGTGTGATTGTGAAGCTGCATGGTGTTCCTTTGTGCATTGTGTCAGATAGAGATCCAAGATTTACTTCTGATTTTTGGAAGAGTTTGCAAGAAGCGTTGGGTTCTAAGTTGAGGTTGAGTTCAGCGTATCATCCTCAGACAGGTGGTCAGACTGATCAGATTATTCAATCGTTGGAAGATTTGCTAAGGGTATGTGTTCCGGAGCAGGGAGGTTCGTGGGATACTTATCTTCCTTTGATAGAGTTCACTTATAATAATAGTTATCATTCCAGTATTGGGATGGCACCTTTTAAAGCGTTGTATGGTCGAAGATGTAGAACTCTGTTATGTTGGCATGAATCTGGTGAAAGTTTAGTACTTGGGCCTGAACTTGTTCGTGAGAATACCGAGAAGGCGAGATAATCAAGCATAAGGCTCGATTGGTAGCAAAGGGATTTTTGCAAAAAGAAGGCATAGACTTTGATGAGGTATTCGCACCGGTTGCAAGGCATGAAACCATCCGGTTAGTTGTTGCGATTGCAAATAACAACAGCTGGTCGTTATATCAAATGGACGTCAAATCGGTGTTTTTGAATGGTCCATTGGATGAGGAAGTGTATGTTGGACAGCCACCTGGTTTTGTGATACAAAATCAAGAGGAAAGGGTCTACAAATTAAGGAAGGCACTCTATGGTTTGAAACAAGCTCCAAGAGCTTGGAACAAACACATAGATGTTTTTCTTATCAACATTGGTTTCAAGAAGTGCGTATCCGAACACGGTGTGTATGTGAAGTCGGATAAAAGCAAAGGAGTAATCATACTTTGTCTTTATGTGGACGATTTGTTGATTACGGGCAGTTGTGAAAAGTACATTTCAAAGTTCAAAGAAGAGCTTATGGGGGAGTTTGAAATGAGTGATCTTGGCTCTATGAAATACTTCTTAGGCATAGAGTTCCAAAAAACAAAGTTGGGACTGCTCATGCATCAAAGAAGGTATGCAATGGAGATTTTGAAGAGGTCTGATATGGAGCATTGTAATGCTGCCACAACACCAGCCGAGGCACGTTTACAGCTGTCCAAGAGTGAATATGAGCAAGATGTGGATCCTACTCAATACCGGAGATTGATAGGATCATTGCGTTACTTGTGCAATACGCGGCCAGATTTAGCGTTTAGTGTCGGTATTGCAAGTAGGTTCATGGAGAGGCCGAAGGTATCACACTTGGCAGCGGTTAAGAGGATCCTTAGATATGTGAAAGGTACTCTTGGCTGTGGGATTTTATTTCCTGCAAGTGACATGGGCAAAAGTTGCGAATTACTCGGATACACCGACTCCAATTGGTGCGGAGATAAGGACGATCGGAAATCAACGGCCGGTTATGTTTTTATGTTCGGAGGAGCACCAATCTCTTGGTGTTCTAAAAAGGAGTCGGTGGTTGCTCTCTCTTCTTGTGAGGCGGAGTATATCGCAACTTCGTTATGTGCATGCCAAGCTGTGTGGCTAGTGAACCTGCTGCGTGAGCTGGACAGCAACACGAGAGGAGCTGTTCTGCTGTTGGTGGACAATGTTTCAGCCATCAACCTTGCTAAGAATCCCATAGCACATGGGAGGAGCAAGCATATTGAGATGAGATTCCATTACTTGAGAGATTTAGTAAGTTCTGGACAATTACGTTTGAGCTACTGCAGAAGTGAAGAACAGGTCGCGGACTTGTTGACGAAAGCGGTTACGAATGATGTTTTCAAGCGACTCGTGGTGAGGTTGGGCATGAAGAACATTGAGCATTTGACTTAAGGTGGTGTGTTGAATGATTAGAATAAGTCAAATGCAGTGTAATTGGTTTTGAAGTGTTTTTGGAGAATAGCTTATTTGAGAAGCTATTTTGGAAAAGCTGCCAGTATGCTGCAGGAAACCCTGTTTTGTTACTTTGTTTAGTGTTAGCAGGTACTATATATACATTTTGTAACATGTTGAATGGAATTAATGCCATATGATTTTTTACCCTCTCAATTAATCTCTATTCTCTCTAAACTTGATCTTCCCCAATCCTCTAATTTCACCAAAATTATCCATCATCTCCATTGATTCACATACAAGATTTTGTGCTTGTTCTAACAAATATCGTATAAGCGTACAAAATAGGGGCACACATGAAACATTTTTCCTTTTATAATGTGAATGTCATTGAAGGGAATAAGGAGAGTTCCTTTATGGAAGAAAAAATGTGTATCAAATACTTTTTTTAGTCTCCTATATTAATGTTAAGGTTTATTTCAATGCTTTAATTTCAAAAATATTTATATTGATATCTTAACTATTTAAAACGGTTTATTTTAGTCTTTTTGACGTTTAAGCTACTAAAGTTAGAGAAGATGGGTATCAAATCCAATCTCCCTCCATGTTCTATTCAAGATGTGTCCGACACAAGATCAGCTTGTTCAATGCGATATATTTTACTACTTAACTGTATATTTTAAATAATTGTTTGTCATATTTCATATTTTCATTATATAGTTTTGTTTAAACTTTTTTATGTTTAATAATATTATTTATTTTTTACAATATTATTAAATTGGAATTTTTTTATTTTTGAAAATTAATATATATATATATATATATATATATATATATATATATATATATATATATATATATATATATATATATATATATATATATATATATATATATATATATATATATATATATATATATATATATATATATATATATATATATATATATATATATATATATATATATATATATATATATATATATATAAAAGGGTTAAACAACATTTAAAATAAGTTATATTAATCAACTTTATTAATATTTAAAATTATTTTTAATATCGGATCGTTTATTTAACAACTTTATCATTTCTTTAACCAATTTTTTATGATATATTAACCAACTTTATTCCACTATTAAAAATCATTTTTTATATACTGTTCACAACAATATTTATGTGACTGTTCACGATACTGTTCATTGTTCATGTCAGTGTTTATCATATTTATGAACAAGAAATACAATATAGGTGTAAGGGATACTGTAGAAATAGTAAAGTTGATAATATTTTACTATACCAATTAATTATAATTTGTATATCATTAACAATGTTAGACTTTTAACATAATTACTTTTAAGATTAAACATATAATTACTTATGTTATGCATTTAGAATATCAAACTTTATACACAAACAACTGTATCCAAATAACAGTTAAGATTTATGAACAAGAAATAATATCATACCACTCCAAGCTTGGATTTGATGTCTTTGATGTGATCAGTGGAGAATTCAATCGTTGATATACAAATCGGTTGAAAATCAGCTCCTTCACCACCCGATCTAATAGGTGTTTTATCATCTTCAATAAAGCTACTCTTCAATACACTCCACCCAAAATCCGATGCGGTGTTAAAAACAGATGACATAGTCCAAGAAATTTTTCTCCAAAAACTAGTATTTGAAGCTTTTGATTTTGATGGTTTAAGAGAAGGAAAAGATAAAGGAAGAGATGGATTATCAGCACGTTGAAGACAAGAAAGAAGTGCACCCATTAGAGAATAACCATCTCCAAGTGCATGGTGAAGTTTGAATATTATATTGCCCAATGAAGTTTTTGTTGGGTAGTTTATTATGTGAATTTCCCATAATGGTTTTTCTTGTGGTAATGGTTCTATTGCTATGGTTGATAAATAATCATGAAAAGATTTGTCATAGAATTCTAATGATTTTCCTTTGGAGAATATTGGTGTTTTCATATGGTCTTTTAAGTTCACATCAACTTTCTTCCATCTTTTCTTCTCTCTTTTTTCTTGCACCTGTTGACACACACACATATATATATATATATATATATATATATATATATATATATATATATATATATATATATATATATATATAGATAGATGAACAAATGAAGTCATATAAATATTATGATGATATGATTTACTAATATAATTAAATTATATGCAATCAATGTTTTTAAAAATAAATAGTACGATTCAAATAATTAATATTTTCAATTAATAAAGTTTTATTCATGAGAACTCGAATTTGGACAGAGATCATATGTCGTCTTTCTCTCGTATGGTTTGTAAAGCGTTGACTCAATGTTGTTTTCAATGATCACAAATTTTCTAACAAATTTTATTAGGGTTATGATTGCCGTAATGAAAGAGATAGAGTTGAATCTTATTTTAGAGACTAGTATAGGAGGTTGAAGACTTATAATATTTTTGGATTAAGTCTTGTATATATTCGTCTGGTTTTCTCGTTTGTTGTATTGAAGGGGATGTGAGTACCCCTCGTACTCGGTTAATTAAACTTCATAGTTTAAAAAATAAAAAAGTCTCGTATATTAGGCTCATTGCTTTCTACAAGCCCAAACTCTCCCAAACAATAAGATATGAATGCACAACATATGTATATGAAAATAACAATAGGATATGATTAATGGCCTAATTATATGAAAATTAGAGAAAGAAACTAACCATGATGGAGGAGAAGCGAGGACTAATAGGAAGAAACACATCTTTAAGAAGAGCAAGAGCTTGCAAATCATCAATGGCAACTTCAAATTCTAAAACTGCAATAATATATAAACATAGAGATGTACTATTGAAGTATTGTCCCATAGGACTCACTGGTTCTTCAAAGTGCTCTTCTTTTTCATGTTCCATAATGAAAAAATAATAACAATAATCAAGATTTTATTTGTGATAAATGGACAATGGAATTGAATAGTTGAAGTATATATATAGGTAATTCAAATGAAGAAAACACGGCAAGGGATAGAGACGACAAAAACACAAATGATCACATCATAGAGTGTTTTTGAGTTAAATTGCAACAACCATGGTGTAATTTAATTGAATTTTTTTTATTAATAACCAAGTATTAAAAAAATATTTCGCAAATAACCGGGTTTCGGAAAAAATTACGCAAATAACCATGTTTGAGATGGCTCCACAAAGGAGGAGCCATCTCATTTGGCGCATCCTCCTAATTTTTTAAGGGAGGCGCCATCTCATTTGGCGCCTAAGGGCAAATGGCAAGCCCTAAGCCAAATGAGATGGCGCCTATGTGTAAAGCTAGGGCAAAAAAAAATTTTTTTTTTTCCTTTCCTGCGCGTTGCGTATTAGACAGAGATAACCAAAATTGAATTTTTATTTGAAAAAAAATAATTACATTCTACTGTTTTACATTTAAATAACAGTAAAAAAATAGATACAAAAAATACTGAAAAAAAAAAAGATACATCAATGATCCCCAGGAACCCGGTAATGACCCCCTGTCCCGCATCCCCGTCCTCGCCTTTCTCTTGCTGGGTGCCGTCTCGTTTCCTGTTGCGGCAAGGTCGATGGCCCAGCGAAGTCAATGCGATCCGAATCCATAAAATCCGTAAGATCTCCATATCTCGAAGATCCGCTCTGGTACAGTCGGTTACCCATGCCCTCGAAGTTTGGTCGTGTTGGCGGTGGGTGGGGTTCCATGGTTGGTCGGTAGCATTGGTCGTCTGAGTATGGGGGGTAGAAAGGAAATGGATCTTGGGGTGTTTGGTACTGTGGATGTTGGGTTGTTTGGTGATATGGTGGTTGATGGTAGGTTTGGTCGGGTTGGTCGTAATCTTCTGACATTCCCATATCAGGGCTTAGGCTGGATGTTGAGGGCCCCATATTGGGATATGTGGAAGACTGAAATTGTGTATGGGGTATGTGGGTTTGCTGGTATTGGGGTTGGTATTGTGGTTGGGTTTGAGGCATATCTGGGTATTGGTAGTTTGGCGGTGACTGTGGTTGGTAGTACGGCATTTGGTTGTAGTTGTGTTGTGGTGGGGATTGTGGTTGTGTGTTTGTTGGTCTATTTCTTCTTGGGGGTGGGTTTGAGGTTGAAGGATTTTGGGTTTGTTGGTGGGGAATCGAGGGTTGTGCCCATTGTGTGCGTGGGTCAACCAAGTACCTCGGATGAGACACGTGCATATCTGGGTTACTAACCGACCTGTACCACGACATATATTGATCGGTGTGTCGCATGTTACCTTGAGTAAGGAAAACAGGGGATTGCAAGATGAAGCGGTGACGCCTTTGCCACATTTTACACCATTCTGGAGCAAAGTCTTTCCAGTTGGTTAGATTCCACTGGGCGTCGACCCTTTTTAGATGCCAGGGGGACAAATCTGTTGGGTCACTCGGTATCTCTTGGATCATTCCGAACTGCATCTTCACGCGGTCGCTGTGGTGCATCTCCACAATGTTGAACCGAATGAGTGCAGTCTTTGCAGTCCAAGTTGCTGCATCCTCTGGATTTGGAGAATGGTCCAGACCCAAATATGGTCTCCAGACGAACTGCGATAAAATTTAAATCAGGTAAGCGCAAAAGTAATGTATAAATAAATAAAATGAACAAAAGTTAAAAGCTACGACTTACGTCATCTGGGCCTAGGTGATCCAACAGATTCCGGTAGAGTGCGACATTGAATCTGGGATTCTTGCCGTAATCCATACCCCTCACGCAGTACCTATAGGAAATGAGAAACATGTTATTTTTAGCATATATTTTGGAAAGAGAAGAATAGTTATAAATGCTATAACTTAATGACTTACTTTGTTGCGTAAGGGAAACCAAAAGTGTTGTTGTTGATGGGGTTTAAGGACTCCATCCTCCACCATCCCCAGGCTTGTAGTAAAAATGCGCACCCATAAAATGTACATTTTTCCTTGACTGCGTTTTTGCACAAGGAACTGTACAGGTGGGCTAATACTGCAGAACCCCAACTAAATTTTCTAGTTTTATCAAAATTGGTTAGTAAATGTAAGTACATGAAATTTACACTATTTCCCGTACTTTCGGGAAATAAAAAAGTACCAAAAAGTATCATAATATACGTTCGGGCTTTTACTACTCGGTCATTTTCTGAGGAATTTTCATTTAATTCCATACTTGCATAATGCCGTTTCAGGTCAGTGAGTAGTATTCCCTGCCCTCTTGCTCCACCACCTTCTACCATGTCCCTACCCAACAGTTCTTCACACTGTGAGTTGGGTTGTTGAACCGACCCGTTCACCGCTTTACCGTCAATAGGGAGGCCCAGTAGCATGTAGACATCTTCGAGAGTGATGGTACATTCACCTATTGGTAGGTGAAATGTATGGGTCTCCGGTCTCCACCTCCAACATTGCAAGGATGAATTTGGAGTCAATGGTGCAGTTGGAGATCTTTATCACGTGTCCAAAACCTGCATATTCCAGATAAGGGACGATAAAAGGGTCGGGGGCCAGGTATTTGTGCGAACGGATTCTGAATCTTTGTGTATCCTGAGATCATAATTAAACAAGAGTAAGATTAATTAAGATGAACAACACGTTTTTTAAAGTATGAAAAATGTATAACCAAAGAAGAGACTTACAAATGCAGCAATGTTTTCCCTTGTGCCTCTGTGAGTATCTCCCATTGTTAGAAGGGCCATTCTTCAGAACGCTTGAGTGAATGAAAGACTTAGGAAGAAATAAGGAGTATGAGAGACTTAAGAAATATTTCGTAGCAGAGAGTGAGAGAGTGAGAGTTGTGTGGGTGTGAGATATGTTTCATAAGGTATGTATTTATAGGCAACTAATTCTGATGTAGTGGTTGCATGCCTGCGAGGTGTCACATTTGCATGCTTAGGGAGTTACACATATGCATGCATGCATTTACAAATAATGTAAGGTGTCACTCTTGCAGGCTAGGTGGCAGCCTAAGCCCATGCATGTAATACGATTGGACAGTAAGGGAGGCGCCATCTCACTTGGCGAAATAGTACAAAAATGAATGTTGTCGCCACCCCATTTGGCGAATAAGAGGTGTCACGTTTTACAGCATTGTCTCAGGCTAGGTGGCAGCCTTTGGGATGCCTTTCTCTGTTGCATGCAAGGCCATTGGAGCTGACGGGTGGCAGGCTTAGACAAAACTTTTATGTGTGAAGAATAGGGCCAGGCTAGGTGGCAGCATAAGCCCATGCATGTAATACGATTGGACAGTAAGGGAGGCGCCATCTCACTTGGCGAAATAGTACAAAAATGAATGTTGTCGCCACCCCATTTGGCGAATAAGAGGTGTCACGTTTTACAGCATTGTCTCAGGCTAGGTGGCAGCCTTTGGGATGCCTTTCTCTGTTGCATGCAAGGCCATTGGAGCTGACGGGTGGCAGGCTTAGACAAAACTTTTATGTGTGAAGAATAGGGCCAGGCTAGGTGGCAGCATAAGCCCATGCATGTAATATTATTGGACAGTAAGGGAGGCGCCATCTCACTTGGCGAAATAGTACAAAAATGAATGTTGTCGCCACCCCATTTGGCGAATAAGAGGTGTCACGTTTTACAGCATTGTCTCAGGCTACGTGACAGCCTTTGGGATTCCTTTCTCTGTTGCATGCAAGGCCATTGGAGTAGACGGGTGGCAGGCTTAGACAAAACTTTTATGTGTGAAGAATAGGGCCAGGCTAGGTGGCAGCATAAGCCCATGCATGTAATATTATTGGACAGTAAGGGAGGCGCCATCTCACTTGGCGAAATAGTACAAAAATGAATGTTGTCGCCACCCCATTTGGCGAATAAGAGGTGTCACGTTTTACAGCATTGTCTCAGGCTACGTGACAGCCTTTGGGATTCCTTTCTCTGTTGCATGCAAGGCCATTGGAGTAGACGGGTGGCAGGCTTAGACAAAACTTTTATGTGTGAAGAATAGGGCCAGGCTAGGTGGCAGCATAAGCCCATGCATGTAATATTATTGGCAGCCTTGGGGGGTTGCATCACTTACTTAATTGAAATATTTTGCCTTAGGTTGAACATAACATTCATTCACATAAACTGTAAAATTTTCCAACCTTCGAATCAGTCATCTAACCTTCAAACATTCCAGCATTCATACCTTCATATAATCAATAAACCCAAAACATTCCCACCTTCATACCCAAAACAATTCTACACAATGGCCTCTTCACCACAATTTGTTGTCAAAGCACATTTCAACGGTGAGACATACATGTGTCCCACAGTTGGGTTTTTGTTTAGAAACACCGACAATGTCCGATTTCTCTTAAACGGGAAAGCAAATTTCTCCTACTTTAAGAAAAGATTGGAGGCCAAACTTGAACGAGGCCCTACATCCCAGATATTTTATCAGAGTCCAGTCTTTTTTGGAAACAACCAAGTCATATTTTATAAGGTTTCAATTCAAGATGACGAGGATTTCCAGAACATGATTTCCAGCCATGTCTATTCTGGAAACGACTCTATTGAGTTGTACGTTCTGTTTCAAGAGCCTCCGGTGACACAGGAGGTAGAGCCTCCGGTGTTACAGGAGGTTGATCCTTTGGAGAATGAGCAAGCCGAGGTGGATGCAGTTGATGATGAAGAAGAAGATAACGAGTTAGAGTTCGATGAAATGGTGAACGACGATTCTGACGATGATGGCATCCCAAGTATTCCTACCGACAAAATATACACACCACCTACGCACATGACAAACTTCAACATGGGCGGAGATGAACCTTCTACGGACTTGTTTTTCCAACCGTATATGCAATCAGATGAAAATTTAAAAGAGAAGGACAAGTTTCGTAATAGAGAGGAATGCATAAGGGCCATCAAAAAATTTCACATGCTCAACTCGGTTGATTATAAGGTGGATCGTGTAAACCCGGAAAGGTACAAGATCAAGTGTGTCCACCCTGACTGCATGTTCAAGCTGACCGCTTCATACAGACTAAGGGGTGACTGTTGGGTCATAGGTTCCATGACAACCCATACTTGTGTAAGTTCCACTCAATCACAAGACCACCGAAAACTCAACCATGATCTAATCTGTCAAGAAATCCTACCCCTGGTGAGCAACGACCCTTCTTTGAAGGTGAAAACAATCATCTCCCACATCACCACAGTTTTTAATTACACTCCGTCTTACCGTAAGGCGTGGTTAGCAAAGACTAAGGCGATTGAAAGGGTGTATGGAAACTGGGAGGAGTCATACCGAGAACTTCCCCGCTACCTCAATGCACTAAAGACATATTCTCCAGGTAGTGTTTATGTTCTGGAAACATTGCCCGCTTACGCCCAAGATGGTAGTGTTCTACATGGCAACGGAATATTCAGTCGCGTCTTTTGGGCATTTCAACCATGCATCGAAGGGTTTGCATCATGTAAACCAATTCTACAGATAGACGGGACTTGGTTGTATGGCAAGTACAAAGGCACTCTTTTGATGGCAGTTGCACAAGATGGCAACAATAACATTTTCCCCGTTGCGTTTGCCCTTGTCGAGGGGGAGACCGGTGGTGCTTGGAGCTTTTTCCTGAAAAATCTTCGTACACACGTGGCTCCTCAACCGGATCTATGTTTGATCTCGGACAGACATGCCTCTATTGAAAGTGCCTATAATAATCCGGCAAATGGTTGGCATGACCCTCCCTCTACGCATGTCTATTGCATCAGGCATATCGTCCAGAATTTCTCGAGGGAGGTCAAGGACAAAATATTGCGGAAAGCGGTGATGAATGCGGGATACGCACTGACACAGCCCACATTCAAATATTACCGCAACGAGATCCGTTTGTCTAACCCAGAAGCCGGTACGTGGATCGACAACATACCGGTCGAAAAGTGGACTAGGTCATACGACAATGGCCAAAGATGGGGGCATATGACAACAAATCTCATTGAATCAATGAATGGGGTATTCAAGGGCATACGAAACCTCCCCATCACTGCCTTGGTGAAATCCACGTATTTTAGGATGGCTGCCTTATTTGCCAAAAGAGGTGAAATGTGGTATTCGGTCTTGCAATCAGGACAACTGTGGAGTGAAAGCTGTATGAAATACATTAAGGCTGAAAGTGCAAAAGCCAACACTCACATGGTTACACGGTTTGACCGGCATAGCCACAACTTCATTGTGAAAGAGACAATTGACCACAATGAAGGCCTGGCAAGACAAGAATACAGGGTCATTTTACCTTCTCAATGGTGCGATTGTGGCAGGTTTCAAGCTTTTCGTATGCCTTGCTCTCATGTCATTGCCGCTTGTGCGCATACCCATCAAGACGCGCTTCAACTGCTATCAAACATTTATAAATCTGAAACGTTGCTAACTGTTTACAACAACAACTTTCCTTTGGTGGCAAAACCGGACTATTGGCCTGAATACAGCGGTGATATAGTTTGGCACAATGACCAAATGCGAAGGAACAAGAAGGGTCGTCCCAAAAGCAGGCGCATAACAACAGAAATGGACGATCTTGACAGGTTGGAAAGAAAGTGTGGTTTATGCCGTCAGGTCGGACACAATCGCAAAAACTGTCCGAATCGGGCGTCTGGCTCGACCACATAAATTTTGTAATACAATAAATCTTTTCAATATTTGTGTTGTAAACATTATGGGTTTTCCGTTAATAAAACTGTTCACACAATTTAAGAAATTCAATATAGGAAATTACATTAGGGTTTTCGCGTACAACAATGATTAACGATAATCAATCTAGGAAATTAAATTAGGGTTTTCGCGTACAACAATGATTAACGATAATCAATCTAGGAAATTACAACTGTTAACACAATTTCATCTGACCCATGCATCATCAGCATTACATCACTGTCTGTTTTGACTTCCTCCAACCACACATTAGGTCTTCCTGTCGCATGCGAGGTTGTTGTTCGTTTTCGCTGGATCCTTCGAATTTTTTCCCCCTCGGCGATGTCTCCATCTAGCCACCGCATCAACTCCCGCTTCAGACGCTCCATGGAGTGAATGTGCCAGAATTTCATTTTCATCGCGGGTTTCGTGGCGGAGAATATAACGTAACCATCTCTGCTAAAAATCATAGGCGACGTCATTACGTAAATAAGGGAGTACAAAATAAAAATACAGTGCGAGAAAGTGTGAGAAATTTCAAAGAAACGGACGAATTATTTATAAAACGGCAAAAAACCCTAGTTTTGCCCTAGGCGCCAAGTGAGATGGCGCCTCCTCTCCTTTTTAAGGAGCATGCGCCATCTCACTTGGCTAAAAGCCAATGGAGGCGCCAAGTGAGATGGCGCCTAGGGCAAAACCCTAGGTGCATGCGCCAAATGACTTGGCTCCTCCTTTGTGGAGCCATCTCAAACATGGTTATTTGCGTAATTTTTTCCGAAACCCGGTTATTTGCGAAATATTTTTTTAATACTTGGTTATTAATAAAAAAAATTCTAATTTAATTACCTTTAAGTTATATAATATTAAATTAGTAGTTAGTTTTACTTTGATTTTTTTATAAACAAATATAACTTGTAGTTTTGTTTTGAGCCTCGGTGGTGTTGTTTTTTTTTTTATTTCTTTTTTTTTTATTCTTGTTGGCTTTAATTTTAATTTAATACTTTCTATGTCTTTCTTTCAAGATTTCCCTATTATATATATATATATATATATATATATATATATATATATATATATATATATATATATATATATATATATATATATATATATATATATATATATATATATATATATATATATATATATATATATATTTTGTTAGATATGTTTATAAACTTGATAATTTCTATCAATATAGAAATTAAGAACATAATTCTAAATAAAATAATTAAACTCATACTCGAATACAATTATGAGAATAAAAGCCGAAGCGTACCTGAATTTACTATTGAGAATCATCGAAGGTTTACTGGTATTTGATCTTCTGATTTGTAGAGTTCTTTATTGCTCCTTGAATCTCTCCTGACGGGGATGAAGAAAGAATTCCTAATAAGCCGTTTTGCATTGTCTATAAATGAGACCATAATCCCTATAAATAACCTTAGGGTTATTTCTTAGTCTTCAATATTCTAATTTGACCACTCATCAAATTAGATATTGACTTATGATATTTATACAATAGTATAACCTTTCATGACATTTATGTTTTTAGTCACAAGAATGGAGGTGACCTGCTATGTATTTTCGCGTTATCAGTTATCCATCAGGAATATGGTGGTGACCTGCTGGAAGATGTCCAAATTTCTGTCTGAGGGTATATTAGACTTGATGGAGAATATATCTATGTTGTGGATGAGCCTGTGAAGATAGCTCCGTAGAGATAGTTTCATGGAGATTTCTCTGTGGAGATTTGTGGATAACTTGAACATTATCCCAGCTCTTAGAGTCTTTAGTAAATGCTAATCCTATTTTCACGCATATATTTTGTAAATAGTAATCATATTCAAATGCATATGTTCATTTAACGTAATCATTAGACGTTCTTGCAAATAAAATAGAGAAAGTAAAAACAAATTTGAATTTTGAAATATATTTGCGTTGATTCAGGAAGTTTGCCTATAAGCAAGCAATTTTATACAAGAAGACATAAATTCTGGTAAGAGGAAATCATCGTAAAATTGAAAAAGGGGTACAAAGAAAAATAAAAAAAAATAGCTATGTGGAAATGATCCTATCGAGTTTTAACTCTGCTATGTGAAAAATAAAGAAACCATTGATTCCTTTTATCAAAAGAATCCTTTTCAAACAACAACCTCTCTTTTATCCAAATCACCATTTAGTGCATGAAATTTAATCCTAAAACTTTGTTTATGATTCAAACACTTAAAGTCACTAAAACTATAGAACGACATTAATATCACACCAATCGCTACGCAAAAATTGACTTTTGGCATCACCAAAAAGACAATGTTTTAATGAGAAAACACTGCTGTAGGTCTTTTAAAAAATTGGCTAAAAAAAAGTGTTACTATACACAGCCTTTAGAAAGCGCTTTTAAAAAGTGCTGCAAAATGCCCTACCTTAGAAATTGCTTTAATGAGAAACTGTTGTTGTAGGTATTTTAAAAAATTCGCTAAAAAAAACACTGCTACAGACAGCCTTTAGAAAGCGCTTTTAAAAAGCGCTGCTAAAGGCCTTAAATTCGCCCCACTTAAGAAAGCGCTTTCTCGTGAAAGCGCTGCTAGATCTTGTATGATAGAAAACACTTTTAAAAAGCGCTGGCTTAGGTCAAATTATAAAATTAAAATATAAAATTTCCCCACTTAAGAAAGCGCTTTCTCGTGAAAGCGCTGCTAGATCTTATATGATAGAAAGCGCTTTTAAAAAGCGCTGTCTTAGGTCAAATTATAAAATTAAAATATAAAATTTTAAGAACCCTATTCATTCATTTCTAATCGTTGTCTTCTTCTTCGCGACCATTTCTTCTCTGACTGATTCTTCTCTAACCGTTCCTAATCATTTCTTCTCCGACCGTTTCTTCTCTGACGAAAACGAAAAAGTTGTAACATTGTTCTTGCTGACGAAAATGAAGAAGTTACTTGACGAAAGCGAAGAAGTTGTTGACCGCCATAGACCTCCGTAGTTCAGGTACATCATTCTTGTTGTTGTAACATTGTTCTTGTTGTACATTGTTTTTGTTTTCTACATTGTTGTTGTTATTGTTCTTGTTTTCTACATTGTTCTTGTTGTTGTTCTTGTTGTTAAGAAGTTTGTTACGAAGTTGAAGTTAACGTTTTTGTTTAGCTTAATTAATATAAAACCATTTGAATGAGCTGCTATGATGGATGAGCATTTCATTTTTTTATATTTCCTTAGTGGATTTTTATATTTGTCATTTCATTTTTATTTTTTTCTTTATTACAGGTCAATGGCCAGTAATCAAGAAAACTCACAAGATACAAATGCTCCAGATAAGACATCAGAGGAAGAAATTACACTAGGCATCACTATTATGAGAAAATCATTCTTGATAGAGATAAAGGAGTAAAATATAATATACATTGGAATGATGATAACTAACTAATCGATCCTAACAGTGCAAAGTTGACAAGCTACATTGGTACACTTGCTCGTATGCACGTTCCAATCACCTTTGATAAATGGACTAATAAAGATTTGGGTTCCTACAAAAACAAAATTTGGACTGATATACAGGTACCATATAATTTAGCTCTAAAGTATAATGTTTTTGTTATTTTAGTCGCTAACTAAGTAAGGTTTGGGAATGTCTTATATGTATGCTTAATATTTGTTCCCTTAATCAAGATCACATGGTAATGTCTTTAAATTACTTATACTAACACACTATAATGCGTATGTTTTTTCGTAGAGGTATTTTAACATTGAAGATAACCGAAAAAAGTATTGTCTTCAAGTGGCCAGAAAAAGACACAAAGGGTGGAGAACTTTTTTAACAAACAAATTTCTTAAGGATGAGCAAGGAAATCTTGTTAAAGCGGATCGCCCAATGAAGTATAGCAACTTCATTGAATTCGAAGAATGGGATGAATTTGTATCCAAACGAATAGAAAATAAGAAATTCAAGAAAGTGAGTGACACAAATCGCAAGAGAACATCAACACCCACGTATCCATACAGAAAAGGGCGTTTGGGATATGCACGCTTACATAAAAAAATTGTAAGTATATATAAATGCTACAATCTTATTAATTGTCTCAATATGTTATAATTGATGATCTTATGATTTGTGTCAATGCGTAGTTAGAGGAGACAAAAAATGACAAAACATGACTTCCGACGCATTTTTTTGTGGAAGGAAGCTCGTGTGGGCAAGGATGGAGTTGTTAGGGAAGATGTTCAACATATTTATGATGAATGTGTAAGTATAATATTGTGTCTTTAAGTAAATCAAAAGTTTATTAGTATATACTTAATTTTTTATCTCCACTAATAATTTTCGATATATATGTAAATGAATTTCAGGAGACTCTATCTCAATCGGTAACCACTGATGAGGACCAGGATAATATGAGCGTACTTAGTTGTGCACTAAATGTTGCTGAGTATCCCGGTCGGGTGAGGTTTAAAGGACATGGTGTGACTTCATCTTCCTTGTATAAGCATCCAAGGAAAATAAATCCTAGCAATGAAGAAGTGATGCAAACGTTGGAGGAATTAAAGGCGCAAGTCCATGAATTGCAACAGGATAGAGAGATATATATGCCGCAAAAGTGCATTTCAGAGGCAAAAGAAACTAGTGACAAAACTAGTATCAATTGTAAAAATAAATTTCCCGGGGTGATTATATATGTTATTATGAAATTAAACTAGCACATTTATTTTAATTGACATATATACACATTAACAGTAACATATTTATTATTGGTTTAGGGCATTTCATCTTGTCAGCTATACTTATCGTCACCGGCTTATCGCTTAATTGGCAAGGGAAAAGTGCATAACACTTTGGGAGATTTAATTCACCATAGACTGCTCCCTGATGGACATCTGAAAGTATCGGTTAATGTTGTATTAGATCTGAATGCGTTGCTACCGGTACTTGACATTATTTCAGAGACAACATTGCTACGAGATGTAATAGGATCATTTGTTGCATGGCCATCGGACCTCATTTTCATAGATGATGAGGTATGTTGAAAACCATTATGAAACTTTTAGTATTCAAGTTTCAATTCTGAACTATTACGTACATTTTTATTACATGTTAATTTCAGACTCCTACAAAACCCGCATCTAAGGATAAAGAGATTTTGCGGCACAGCGAGTCTATTGCATCACAAAAAGAGGTACATTTAAAGTGTTAATTATATGATCCGAATTCAAACACTGCATGATTTTATAATTTACCTAAGTTATATGATTTTTAGGTACCTCCTCAACGGTCACAACAAGTGAGCCAGAAATTTAGTAGCGCACCCAACAAGAAAAATGATCTTCCAAGAACCGGGGCAAGAAAACCTTTTGTACCTCGATTCCAAATGTGTCTTGAAACACTTGTGGGAACATCAGACTTGATGAATGGTTCTATTCGTCAAATGGATATGGAGGAAGGTATATTTGGTTTTTCAGCATACAAAATTAGGCATCGGTGGTGTACACTCATATATCCGGTAATGCGATCAATCTATTATTTAATTAGTCGAACAATTTATTTACACATTTCAATAAAAATAGTCTAATGTTTATTATGTTTTTATTTAAGGTTCTTGTATGAAAAATTTATACGCGGGAATCAATTGTCAAACAGATTCCATTTCGTGTCTGCCTCCCGTGCCAACACATCGTCAATTGTTCAGGATCCAGAGTCAGTAAGAAATCACTTAGTTGAGAGATTCATGGCCAGCAATATAGAAAGCTTATATCTTTTATCGTATAATATGATTCCTGTGGGGTTAGTACTTCATTCTAAGTTCATTATAATCTTTGTATCTTTTGTGTTAAAGATTTTCATCTAAACTTTTGTTTTAATTAATAGACGTCACTGGTTGTTGGTTGCTATTGATCTTTTCAAAGAAGTGGTGTATTATATGAATTCGATAGATGGCGAATGGATAAATTATCCAGATATGAAGTTAATGATTGATACGTAAGTGAGATTGTTCTAAATATTCATGTGTATTTGTATATTTAATTATTTCTATGAGATTGTTCTAAATATATGTTTTTATTTTGTTAGATCAATACAAGTATTCCGCTCTCAAAGAGAAGCTCGAGTATCATGGTCTAGATCAAGCAACATTACATGGATCAAAGTAGAGGTACATTAATTTTCATAATTTTGCTTATAATAGTAACGCTACTTGATAAAACAAGACAACTATACATTCTTATTTGTTTTTCTATGTAGTGTGCTCAATAGCGTAACAGTATGGATTACAGATACTTTGTTTTGAGGTTTATGAAAGAAACCCTTCTTTTGAATCGGATAGAGATTCCAATCAAGGTATGGATAACTTAGGATTTATTTTAATATTTATCGGATATTTCATATAATTTATTACTTTTAACTAAATCATGCATATTATGTTTTGTTATGTAGTACTTTGATGAATGCAAGTGTGCTCATTATACAAAAAATCAATTGGAAGAAATCAAGGAGGAATTGTGTGAATACTTTATTTAGAAAAGAATCATATAAGATAATGGAAGTGGAAAAGTGTTATGAAAAATTTTAATTGTGTTAGACCCAAGTTAGTTTAATTGACCGTGTTGTTCTTTTCATACCTTATTTGCAGGACCAGGACCGTCCGCTCGTCGGATTTTGGCGATTTCAGGCTGAAATGAATTTGGCACATATCATATATAAGCAGATTCGAATAGAAGGTTTTGTTGTACTTGAGTACTATCACCTTTATACGAAATTCTTGGAGTTTGTTGTTCGAAATAGTCATAAATTTGTCCTTATTATAGTGCATCCTCCTCCTACTTAGTAGTAAACATGTGAATTGAATTATAATGGTGTTTATATTTTGGTATATAATGATATTATAATGGTATATAATGCATATTTTTTGTATTTAACGGCTTCTTTGTTGAAATAAAGGGTCATTGAAATGTAAGGCTTGAAGTACAGGTTTATGGGATTATTCCCAAAAATATGCATTCTAAAAAAGAAAGAATACGCAGCGTTTTTACATAAAAAATGTTTAAATTTACGTGAAGCAACAAAAGCTCTTTTTAGGAAAAAGCGCTGCTATACGTCTACTTTAGAAACCGCTTTTCTTAGAAAAGTGCTGCCTAAAGATGCCTTAAAAATATATTAGACAACACTTTTGAAAGCGTTGTCTAAAGGGGGTCAATAGAAAGCGTTTTTTCAGGAAAAAGTGCAACTAGAGGCCTACCTTAGAAAGCGTTTTTCCAGGGAAAAGTGTTGTTAAAGAATACATATGGCAGCACTTTTTCGTTAAAAAAAGTGTTGTCTATACCTGCGGCAGCGCCACCATAAGCAACGCTTTTAAGCGCTGCTAAAGGGCAAAAAAAGCGTTTTCTTAGGTCTTTTTTGGCGTAGTGAATCTCTGAGGAAAATGATAATATAAATATTTATGTTGAAAATTCTAACAACAACACAGCACGAAGACAGAAAAACAAAATACCCCGTACAAAGACAAGAAATCAAAATACACTGTACAAATATGGGAAATCAAAACAAACAACGACCCACAAAATCACAAAAAATACAATTAAAAACACTTAATATATGTGAAAATTACTTATTTAATTAGAAGGGTGATTTTGGATCAAAATTGATCCTAAATCACCCCTCTTAGAGAGAGGAAGAAAAAGAAGAAAAGTGATGATGATTAGACTAAGATAGGAGGAGAATAAAAAGTGAAAACGAAAAGTATATAAATATATCACTTATATACTTATTGGTGAATAATTTTATACTATTATCTCAAATACAGTATATTTTAATTTACCATAAAATATTATAATATAAATTGACTACTATATCTGTTAAAAAATATTTTAATTCTAATTAAAATTTAAAATTTAAAATAAAATTAATTTATAACCGCGAATTGCATGTTAAAAAATATTTTAATTCTAATTAAAATTAAAATTTAAAATAAAATTAATTTATAACCGCGAATTGCATGGGTCATAATCTATTTTTTCTTTAATGATAAACCAAAAAAGACAAATAATAAGAGATGACTAAGCTTTTTGGTTTAGCAAATTTTGGAGCATAAATAAATACACACAACAATTAACCAAACAATCAAGGCTTGATAAATTCTTCTTACAATAAAGAAATTAAAATAAACCGTAATAAGCAATTCCAATGATCCCAAATTACATACAACATTTTCAACATTTTGATTTGGTGCCCAAAAATATTTAATTTGTTTCAAAATCTATTTCCATGGTTGTTTTGAATATCATCTCAAATGCACTTTGCATGCATGTCTTCAATCCCTCTTCATCTATGAAATCTTTTTCTGTCTTGAGAGTAACTCTTGGCATTCCCATATAGCTTATTATTGAAATCACAAGACTCTACAACACATACAGTATAAGGATATAAGATTTCGAACTTTCCATAACATTTATTTGACTAATTCCTAATATTTTCTATTAAAAAAAGTTACTATCTTAAACTAACATTAACAAAAACCTTTAATGTTGTCTCCTCCATGTGAATCACTGATACTATAATCTGAGTTATCTTTGACAACGTATAAGTCAAACTATTGCACATATTCAAATATTTGACAATATTAAATCGTGATAAACTATTATTTGTTTTTCTATATTTAAAAGGTAGCTATTTTACACAGGACTTTCGAAAATTTAAAACGTCTCTGTCTCTGACTACAATATTTGTCTACAAATCGGTGATACAAAGACCCACTACAACAATTTTATCTTATTAAAACAAAAGAAACTCATTGCAAAAACTACAAAAACGTTGTCTTATCCTATGAGAATGGTTTTTAGATTGTGCGAAATTGAGGCATTGTGTTTAGCCTTTTGAAACAGTTCTTTCACCAAATGGCAATGCCTTGTAGATAACCATTATTTTAGATATCTTTTGAGAATAATTTTAAATGTTTCGAAAAGCAATGACTTCTATCTGTTTTCAGATTAAAACCATTGCGATAGTTATATTTAACAAAATGGCTTACTAGGGACCATCACGATACTTTGTAGTCATTGTCGATGTTAAATTTATTTTAGTAGCTTCATATCTATTAAACTCTATGATAATAAATTTTTTACCTCCAAAAAATTAGGCATTGATGTAGTCATTAAAGACGTGAAAGGTGATCTACCATATAGGAGTTAAAAATTTTCATGACTAAACTATGACTAAATAAAATTTTATAAAATATTTACGACGGCTAAACCAATACAAAAATTAATTCTCCATTTAATTTGTTATACATAACTAACTTACACATATACCAATTATTACATGATGAAAATAATATTGTTTAGTTTATTACTAAACAATTAGTTTTAGTTTGTTATAGTTTGTTACAATTCTGTTTAGTTTGTTACTAAACAGTTTATTACTTTAACAGTATAAATAATGCTGTTTTGTATATTCCAAATCATAATGAAAACTATGAGTTTATTCCAAAATTAACACCAATACCATAAAAGAGTAATTTGTGATATATATATATACCTCAGGACCACCGGCCAATGTGAAGTATAAGCCTTTGATAGGATGTTTAGCTAAAGACATTTGTTGAACTGGTCCAACCAAATTTGTAACAACTGTACTTGACATTATTACTGTCTTCCTCAAGTGTTTTGCTACAGCCTGCATACAAACAACAACACCTAACTTCAACAATCTTTTCAATTGGCTTCTAATGTTCTATTTAAACAACTTTATTATAAAAACACTAAGAAATACGTCATTCAGTCAAATTTTTAAGTAAATTTGATTTTTTTTTTAATTCTTTTTACAACAGAAAGAGATGTATATGATCTTTATATATATACCAAACAGTTCTATTCTTGAATTAAAAGAGTATGTATGTAAGTTACCTCTTGTCCTCTTAATTTTCCTTCAATGTCCAAAAGTGTTCCTGTAAGAGCCAAAGCTAAAGATTGTTTTTTCCTATTGATTATGTTATGTGTGTCATGAATAAATTCTAGAGGATTTGAAATTCTTGTTTCATTTAATTTTGGTATTGGTACATTCAAGAAGGATATTCTATTTCCCCAAGGACCATTTGATTTTTTAGTATTTGTTGTGAGCTGTTAAAAATCTGTTACAGCTGTTAGTTTTTGGAAAATAGCAGAATTTAACAGCATGACACTTTAGTTGGTTTTGGTTATTAGTTGTACTAGTCTCTCGCGTGTATATATACATTGTTGTAATCCCAATTCAACATTAATGCCACTTTTGATTCACCAATATTACTCTCTACCCCAATTCTCTCTCTCTCTCTCTCTCTCTCTCTCTCTCTCTCTCTCTCATTTCATCTTTATCGAGTTTCTTTTCACCATTGTTACTACCTTCAAAGCTCTAGTTTTATGTTTTATGTTGTTTTAACATTTGGTATCAAGAGCTCCGGTTATTGATCCTAATCCGCTGCAACAATGGCTACCGTTTCCAATGATCGAATTCCCACCAATCTCCCAATTCTTGATTCGAAGAACTACGACAAATGGGCGAAACAAATGAAGGTTTTGTTTGGTTATCAAGAGGTGCTTGAGATCGTCATCAATGGAGTTACACCGTTAGGGGAAGATGCTACCGATGCTCGTAGGGCTACACACAAGGAAGAAAAGAAAAAGGATTACAAAGCCCTATTCTTGATTCACTCTTGTGTTGATAACGACAATTTCAAGAAGGTTGGTGATTGTGAATCCGCGAAGCAAGCATGGGAAATCTTGGAGAAAGCGTATGCCGGTGCCGTCAAAGCGAAGGTGGTAAGGTTACAAACTTACAAACGTCAATTCGAGTTAACGCAAATGGAGGACAAAGAAATGATCAACAATTACATAACGCGCATTACCCGGTTAGTCAACCAAATCAAGTCATGTGGCGAAACGATCCTTGAGCAGAATGTTGTATCGAAAGTGTTGCGTTCGTTAACATCACGTTTCGATAACATTGTTGTGGCTATTGAGGAGTCAAAGGATCTAACAACTTTGAGCAAAGATGAGTTGCAAAGTTCGTTAGAGGCGCATGAACAAAGGATGGATGAGAGAAGTGCCGACAAAGCCAAAGCGGAGATCGCTTTGCAAGCGCGTTTACATGAGAAGAACAATAGATTGAAAGGGAAGTGGACTTCTAAAAATAAGAAGAATTTTGGTGGAAAATATCCACAAAATTCAAAGGGTGAAGGAAGCTCCAAAGATGGTAATCAAAGCGCCCACAAACCGTTTGACAAAAGTTCTGTGAAGTGTTATAATTGTCAAAAGCTTGGACATTTTGCGAAAGAATGTCGCTCAAAACGCAAGGAAAAGGATGCGGATGAGGCTAAGGTTGCTAGGGAAGATGTAGATGATGAAGATACCCTTCTTGTGATGATTACGGAAGAGAATTATGACATTGTTGATGTTCCGGACAGCAGCTACTGTGGTGATAGTCTGCTGGATAGCAACTGTACAGTTTCGGAAAGTGGTGGAAAAATGCATTCGGATCGAAATGCATTACTTACTATGCGTGATGAAGTTCAAAGTAAAGATGAGTGGTACTTGGATTCCGGTTGTTCAACACATATGACGGGTCGAAAGGATTGGTTTGTGCAAATCAATCAAGCGGCAAAGAGTAAAGTCAAGTTTGCCGACGACACCACTTTAAGAGCCGAAGGGGTATGAGATGTTTTGATCGGAAGAAAGAATGGTGGACACTCTAGGATCAAATATGTCTTGTACATACCGGGAATTAAATGCAATCTTTTAAGCATTGGCCAATTACTTGAAAGAGGGTACTTAATTCGGTTGGAGAACAAGATGTTACGCGTTTTAGATTCAAACGGTGTGTTGATTCTAAAAGCGCCGATGGCTGCCAATAGAACTTTTAAGGTTGAGTTAAAGGTTATGGAACATCGTTGTTTAGCTACCGCGGCAAGTATAGATGAGTGGTTATGGCATTACCGTCTTGGTCACCTAAACTTTAGGGATCTTAAAATGTTGCAACAAAGTGAAATCGTAACGGGGCTGCCACATATTAGTGTTCCGACAGAATTATGTGAGGAATGTGTGAAGAGTAAGCAACACAAGAATGTGTTTAGCAAGGATGCGGGTCGAAGAACCAAAGGCTTACTTGAGGTGGTTTATTCCGATGTTTGTGGACCAATGCAAGTAGAGACTTATGGCGGAAATCGATATTTTGTTACGTTCATTGACGATTTTAGTAGGAAGCTTTGGACATATCTTATCAAGAGAAAGGATGAGGTGTTTGGAGTGTTCAAGAGTTTCAAATCCATGGTGGAGCGTCAAAGCGGTCGGAAGCTCAAAATTCTCAAAACGGATGGTGGAGGTGAATATACCTCTAGTGAGTTTGGGAAGTTTTGTGATCTTGAGGGTATTGTGCGTGAGGTGGTGCCTCCATATACGCCTCAACAAAACGGAGCAGCCGAGAGGAAAAATCGTACAATAATGAACATGGTGCGTAGTATGCTTTGTGGGAAGAAGTTACCTAAAGAATTGTGGGGTGAGGCCGTGTCTACAGCCACCTACTTGTTGAATAGGTGTCCTACTAAGAAGCTGGAGAAAATTACACCAGAAGAGGTTTGGAGTGGTTTCAAACCGAGTGTGAATCATTTGCGCATTTTTGGATCGATTGCATATCGTCATGTACCGAATCAACTTAGAAAGAAATTGGATGATAAAGGTGAGAAATTGATATTTGTTGGATATCACTCTACGGGAGGTTACAAGCTATTTGATGAGAGGAATCAGAAAATCGTGATAACACGAGATGTGCAGTTTGATGAAATAAAAACTGCTGAAATAGTAGGTGAACAACAACAGCAGTTTGTTGCTAATCGATTACATCCTGCTGAACAGCAGCAGTTTGTTGATTTGTTTGATCCGGAGAATTCCGATGCCGCTGTACCTGCACCTATAGTAGCGGAAAATGATGTTGTGAATAATGGTAGACCAGTGAGGCAAAGAGCCTTGCCTCATAGACTCCGAGATTGCGAAAGGTTCCAAGATAACGAAGTGAATAATGATGGTGATTTTGTTCATTTCGCGCTTATGACCGAATCTGAACCGGTAAATGAGGAGGAAGCCTTAAGTGATCCTAAATGGATATGTGCAATGAAAGAGGAGCTGGAATCTATTGAGAAAAATGGTACTTGGGAGTTGGTCGATTTACCACTTGGAAAGAAACCGATAGGTGTGCGATGGGTCTATAAAGTTAAAGCAAATCCTAAAGGTGAAGTAATCAAGCACAAAGCTCGATTAGTGGCGAAAGGGTTCTTGCAACGTGAAGGCATAGACTACGAGGAGGTATTCGCACCGATGGCTAGATTGGAGACTATTCGTTTGGTTGTTGGAATTACGCATAATAACAATTGGGTGATTTACCAAATGGATGTGAAATCTGCGTTTTTGAATGGTCCTCTTGATGAGGAGGTTTATGTGGGGCAGCCACCCGGTTTCGTGATCAAAAATCAAGAGAGGAAGTACTACAAGCTACACAAGGCGTTGTATGGTTTGAAACAAGCTCCGAGAGCTTGGAACAAACGTATAGACGGCTTTCTTATTGACATCGGTTTCAAACGGTGTGTATCCGAACATGGTGTCTATGTGAGGTCGAATACTAATGATGGTGTTATTATACTTTGCTTGTATGTTGATGATCTCTTGATTACGGGCAGCAATAACAAGAGTATTTCAAGGTTCAAAGTGGAGCTCATGAGTGAGTTTGAGATGACAGACCTTGGTGTCATGAGTTACTTTCTTGGCGTAGAGTTTCACAAGTCAAAAGTGGGGCTGCTTATGCATCAAAGGAGGTATGCTCTAGATATCTTGAAAAAGTGTGAGATGGAGCATTGTAATGCTTCTATTACACCCTGTGAGGCTAGAGTACAGCTGTCCAAAAGTGATGATGAGGATGATGTGGATCCAACACTTTACCAGAGTTTGATTGGGTCGTTACGGTACTTGTGCAATACTCGACCGGATTTGGCTTTTAGTGTCGGTATTGCGAGTAGATTCATGGAGAGACCTAAGGTGTCTCACTTGGCGGCGGTCAAGAGAATCCTTAGATATGTGAAAGGTACTCTTGGTTGTGGTATTTTGTTTCCCACATCGGATATGGGTCGCAAATGTACTTTATTTGGCTACACCGATTCTAATTGGTGCGGAGATAAAGATGATCGGAAATCTACGGCGGGTTACATCTTTATGTTCGGTAGTACACCAATCTCATGGTGTTCGAAGAAGGAACCGGTTGTAGCACTCTCTTCTTGTGAGGCCGAGTACATTGCGGCATCATTGAGTGCTTGCCAAGCTATGTGGTTAGTGAATCTTATGAAGGAATTGGGATGTGGTGATGATGATGCCCCCACACTGTTTGTGGATAATGTTTCCGCGATAAATCTTGCGAAGAATCCGATTGCACACGGAAGAAGCAAGCATATTGAAATGCGGTTTCATTACTTGAGAGAATTGGTTGGTGATGGAAAGCTTAGATTGAGCTATTGCCGAAGCGAGGACCAAGTTGCGGATTTGTTGACCAAGGGTGTGACAAATGAAGTGTTCAAGAGACTGTCAAAGAGCTTGAGCATGATGAACTTGGAGCAACTAAAGTGAGGTGGTGTGTTGTGAGCTGTTAAAAATCTGTTACAGCTGTTAGGTTTTGGAAAATAGCAGAATTTAACAGCATGACACTTTAGTTGGTTTTGGTTATTAGTTGTACTAGTCTCTCGCGTGTATATATACATAGTTGTAATCCCAATTCAACATTAATGCCACTTTTGATTCACCAATATTACTCTCTACCCCAATTCTCTCTCTCTATCTCATTTCATCTTTATCGAGTTTCTTTTCACCATTGTTACTACCTTCAAAGCTCTAGTTTTATGTTTTATGTTGTTTTAACAGTATTGAGCATGTCATAACCTTCAATGTTTCTTGTATTCATTAATACCAATGCTGTTGAATTTGAAGTGTTTGATTTTGAATCCTTTTCTTGCATGTATAGCCTTGTCCCGTAGAACACAATTCCAGTCACCACATCATTGACAGTCTGCAATTAAAATTAAAAAGATAAAGTTTGATGCAACGAAAATAAGTTAAGTATGTTTGTCAACTTTTTCATTTTTATTAAATTTTGGTATTTGACTAATCCAAGATAATCAATCATAATGTCTACTTGTAGGGGTCCATTTAAAGACAAGCAAAACTCTGATAAATTTGGCCTAACACATAAATTTTTAGCACATAACAAAATTTGAATATAAAATCTTAAGCGGAGTACACTACTAAAATCCAAGATTTTATAATCATCCATTAAAAAGCTAAAAAATTATAAATATATGAAAATAATGAATAATTACTAGGGTTCATATGAAGTAACTGTATGAAGTGTAAATACATCCTTACTTCTTTATTGAAACAAATTCAAATACCTATTTTATAAGGATAATAATATATGTCCTTACTTCTTGATTGAAACAAATCTAAATACCTATTTTTATATATCGCTTTGATACTTAGTTAAACATATATAAATAAAAATTAGAGAACTCAGTTCAACAGATAATTAACTCAATTTATGATTAAAACTATAATTATTGATTAATATGAATTAACCAAATTTTAGTATGTGAATTGAATCGACCATCTGATCAATTAAATTAACAATGTTATTTATGTGGTTAACTAAATATCATATAAGTGTACAAAATAGGGGCACACATGAAACATTTTTCCTTTTATAATGTGAATGGCATTGAAGGGAATAAGGCGAGTTTCTTTATGGAAGAAAAAAAAGTGTATCTAATATTTTTTTAGTGTCGTATATTAATGTTAAAGTTTATTTTAGTTTTTTAATTTAAAAATTATTTATATTGGTATCTTAATTATTCAAAATCGTTCATTTTAATCTTTTTGTCTAATTAATAATAATTTAACAATCGATTTTGTGTTTTTTTGTCGGTAATTAAACATAAAAGAATAAAATAAAACATTTTAAAGAGTTAAGATACCGGTATCAATATTTTTTAAATTAAAAGATCAAAATAAACTTTAAAATTAACATACAATATCAAGGTTATTTTGCTGTCGTTATTTTAAGGAGCATATGTATAATTTCATCAAAAGAAAGTCTCTTGCCATTTACTGATGGAAAATAAACATTCTTATAGGTTAAAAGTTTAAAATCAAATTCTAAATGACCTAAGTTAGATGTGAGAATAATGTAATTTTTTATTTTAAATTAATTTATAAACTATAACTAAAATATGATGTTATATTCTCTCAGTCCTATATTATATGATATTTTGACCATTTTACATAATTTTATATATTAACAAAATACCAAATAATTTATAAAATTGTTCTTTATTATATTGACAAGAGGTATTTAAAGAAGTGGAAGAAGAACAATATTAAATAATAAGTTATATAGTAGAAAAATATGTATTAATTAATGTTTCATTAAAATTTTAAAACAAATAATAATTTGGATTTTTTTTAAATCAACTTATAATTTGTGACAGGATAGTATATAACATGATTTTCCTAATGTCATATTAAATATTAAATCACTTGTTGACTCATTATTCTATTTCAATAATTATTAAAAGGTTAATACCATTTTTGTATCTCTTATATAGACGATTTCTAGTTTTTTTGTAATTTTTTTTTTTGTAAAATCAGTCGTTTTAGATTTTAGCTGGCATACACCAATTACTATGTGTCATCTTATTTGATTTTTTTTTCTTTTCAATTTTTTATTTCAAAAATATATGATTTTATTATTTTTATTTTGAATTATTTTAAATCATTGCTATTTTATTTATTATTATTTTAAGTTTTAAAAATTTAAATGATGAATAATTGTAAAATAAGTTATATATATATATATATATATATATATATATATATATATATATATATATATATATATATATATATATATATATATATATATATATATATATATATATATATATATATATATATATATATATATATATATATATATATATATATATATATATATATATATATATATATATATTCCTAATAAGCCGTTTTGCGTTGTCTATAAATGATACAATAATCCCTATAAATAACCTTAGGGTTATTTCTTAGTCTTCAATATTCTAATTTGACCGCTCATCAAATTAGATATTGACTTATGATATTTATACAATAATATAACCTTTCATGACATTTATGTTTTTAGTCACAAGAATGGAGGTGACCCGCTATGTATTTTCGCGTTATCAGCTATCCATTAGGAATATGGAGGTGACCTGCTGGAAGATATCCAAATTTCTGTCTGAGGGCATATTAGAATTGATGGAGAATATATCTCTGTGGGGGATGAGCCTGCAAAGATAGCTCTGTAGACATAGTTTCATGGAGATTGCTCTGTGGAGATTTGTAGATAACTTGAACATTATCCCAGCTCCTAGAGTCTTTAGTAAATGCTAATCCTGTTTTCACGCATATATTTTGTAAATAGTAATCATATTCAAATGCATGTGTTCATTTAACTTAATAATTGGACGTTTTTGCAAACAAAATAGAGAAAGTAAAAACAAATTTGAATTTTGAAATATATTTGCATTGATTTAGGAAGTTTGCCTATAAGCAGGCAATTTTATACAAGAAGACATAAATTCTGGTAAGAGGAAATCATCGTAAAATTGAAAAAGGGGTACAAAGAAAAACAAAGAAAAATAGTTATGTGGAAACGATCCCATCGAGTTTTAACTCTGTTATTGCCTCTATGACTTCAAGTATCTCATCACTTGTTGTCGAAAGAAGATGATTGAATTGATCTGTACCGTTTGAACTTGATGCTAGTAATAAAGCTGGTTGTAAGTAGATGGGTGATCCAATGGAATATAGTCGTATGCTTTAATCCCTAACTTTTTCCTGGACCGTCCTTTCGGGTTTTCAGTCCACCGGGATATCCTTTTTTGCCCAAGCCACCGTTTCAGGTTTTCGACTTGTCGGATGTACAATCTTATATATATATATATATATATATATATATATATATATATATATATATATATATATATATATATATATATATATATATATATATATATATATATATATATATATATATATATATATATATATATATATATATATATATATATATATATATATATATCCCTAATTTTCTCCCGAACCATTTGGGTTCGCCGGGATGCCCTTATTTTGCCTAGGACTATCAACCTAGCGGGTCTCTTTTATGCGTAGTATGTTTTGACTATGTTCGCGTTCATAGGGTGTGAAAAATCTTCCCCGTCCATGGTGATAAGTATCACAACACCGCTAGAAAATATCTTTTTGATCATAAATGGCCCTTCATATGTGGGAGTTCATTTGACCCTGGGGTCACCTTGTCGTAGGATGATGCATTTTATTACCGAATCACCAGCCGATACACCTGATATTTAACTTTCTTATTAAAGGCCTTGATCATACGTTTCGAATATATCTGACCATGACAAACAGCCGCAAGCCTTTTTTCATCAATCAAAATTATCTGGTCAAGTAGAGTCTGAATCCATTCGTCTTCATCTAAACTTGTATCTTTCATAATCTTTAGGGAAGGAATTTGGACTTCAACAGGCAAGACAACCTCCATACTGTAGACTAGGGAGAACGGGGTTGCCCCAGTTGATGTACATATTGAAGTGAGACAACCATGCAGAGAAAATGGTAACAACTCATGCCAATCTTTGTATGTCACTATCATATTTTGCAAGATCTTTTTGATGTTCTTGTTGGCAGCTTCCACTTTGCCATTCATCTTTTGTCGATACGAAAAAAAATTGTGATGTTTAATCCTGAACTGCAAGGAGAGTTCCATGATCATAGTGTTGTTAAGATTGGTACCATTTATCGTGATGATCCTTTCAGGAATGTCATACCGACATATAAGGTTATACTTAATTTACCGAGCCACAACATTCTTGGTAACGGAAGCAAACGAGTCTGCCTCTACCCACTTCAGAAGTAATCAATAGCGACAAGGATGAAACAATGGCCATTCAAAGAAGTAGGCTTAATCTCATCAATCATATTAATGCCCCCACATTGCAAACGGCAAAGGAGCAATCAAGACATTCAAAGGAACCAGATGCACGTGTAGTTTGTCAGCATAAATCTGACACTTGTGGCAAGTTCTGGAATGATAATGGCAATCGGTTACCATTGTAGACCAATAATAACTTACCCTCAGAATATTCTTAGCCATTGTATGTCCACTGTAACACCCCAATTCTTCCCCAAGCAATTATATAAAATAAATCAGAGTTATAAAAATCATACATGAAAACGAATCGGGACGTCATAAATTTTTCTGTCAAATTCATTGCATTCATCGTGGATATATAACACTTCCAAAAACATCGGATGGACCATCATCATAACATCTTTAATTAAATAACTCAACATCTACGCAGCGGACTTCTTAATAACATCTCTAACAACAATACAACAACTTCAAAACAGCACATATTTAATAATAATCAACTTAAAGTTCAACAACTGAAAATCAACAATCAAAAACAGCAAGCGTTCATCCCCGCGAGTGTTACATATCAGAGCAATGACACCGACTCGAACTACCGAAGGTATACAGCCTTCACTCTCGATTACTTGCACGTTACCAACATAAGGGCAACATTTAAATAGAAGGGGTGAGATATCTAACAATATAATAAAGCGCATGATAATTAATATAATAAATTAGATCAATAACATCACCACTTCTCATCTCATAATCAATAATAATTACAACGTATATATACATTTATCAAAATCAAAACACACTTCTTTATGACATCATATAATGCGACTCAATACTATGCAAATGCATGTGGTACCATTGAAGCAGAA
Source organism: Vicia faba (assembly GCA_948472305.1). Classification (NCBI taxonomy): domain Eukaryota; kingdom Viridiplantae; phylum Streptophyta; class Magnoliopsida; order Fabales; family Fabaceae; genus Vicia; species Vicia faba. The sequence goes on from OX451735.1 coordinate 45,136,023, forward strand.
CTCCCATCTCAAAAATTTGCCAATTAATAGAGGCATCAACAAGGAATAAGCCTTCATCTCAAAATTTGCCAATACAAGCCATCTCAACGAGCATAAGCTCCATCTCAAAAATGCAATGTATGCGACACATCCATGAATGTAATTACAAAACCCAAGTTAGGTTGATAAAAGGATTATTAGAACAATGCATTAAATTGGGGATAGAGTTAGTCGTACTGTTCTTAGTTAGGTTGATATCAGGCTAAGAATTAAAATGGTAGGATTAGTAAAAAGTAGAAGTTCTGATGGTAGAAGATGTGTTGGTTAGAAGTTGCGTTTGATTAGTAAGAAGTAGAAGTTCTGATGGTAGAAGTTGTGTTGGTTAGAAGTTGCGTTGTATTAGTAAGAAGTAGATGTTCTAATGGTAGAAGCTTTGTTGGTTAGAAGTTGCATTGGATTAGTAAGAAGTAGAAGTTCTGATGGTAGAAGCTGTGTTGATTAGAAGTTGTGTTGGATTAGTAAAAGGTAGAAGTTCTGATGGTAGAAGTTGTGTTGTCAGAAGTTATGTTGTCAGAAGTTGTGTTGTCAAAAGTTGTGTTGGTCAGAAGTTGTGTTGGTCAGAAGTTGTGTTTTCATAAGTTGTGTTGGTCAGAAGTTGTGTTGTCAGAGGTTGTGTTGTCAGAAGTTATGTTTGTCAGAAGTTGTGTTGGTTAGAAGTTGTATTGTTAGAAGTTGTGTTGGTCAGAAGTTGTGTTGGTTGTTGCGTTGGTTTTGTACAGAATGATGAAGGTTAGATGCTTAGAGGCTTCTGTTTGAACTATAACAATAGAAATAGTGACGGTAATGACGTAAGAGTTACAGAATAGCAGTATGAATTACTGTGGAATTAATGTACAACTGAGTTGTTAGTGAGATGTTATTAATGATGTTGTGTTGATAATTTATAATAAATAAATGATGTTTGATGAATTATTATGATGATATGAGATGTTGATGACGAGACGTTGAGATGCTTTTGAGATGTTGTAAATTTGAGATGCTTTTGAGATGTTGTTAATTTGAGACGTTGTTAACTTGGGTGTTGTTATTACAATCATGGTTGTGTCGCATACATTGCATTTTTGAGATGGAGCTTATGCTCGTTGAGATGACCTGTATTGGCGAATTTTGAGATGAAGGCTTATGCCTTGTTGATGCCTCTATTAATTGGCAAATTTTTGAGATGGGAGTTCTGCTCCAATGGTACCACATGCATTTGCATAGTATTGAGTCGCATTATATGATTGCATAAAGAAGTGTATTTTGATGTTGATGAATGTGTATATACGTTGTAATTATTATTGATTATGAGATGAGAAGTGGTGATGTTATTGATCTAATTTAATATATTAATTATCATGTGCTTTATTATATTGTTAGATATCTCACCCCTTCTGTGTGAATGTTGCCCTTATGTTGGTAACATGCATGTAATCGAGAGTGAAGGTTGTATACCTTTGATAGTTCGAGTCGGTGTCATTGCTCTGATATGTAACACTCGGGGGGATGAACGCTTGCTATTTTTTATTGTTGATTTTCAGTTGTTGAACTTTAAGTTAACTATTATTAAATATGTGCTGTTTTGAAGTTGTTGTATTGTTGTTAGAGATGTTATTAAGAATTCCGCTGCGTAGATGTTGAGTTATTTAATTAAAGATGTTATGATGATGGTTCATCCGATGTTTTTGAAAGTGTTATATATCCACGATGAATGCAATGAATTTGATAGAATAATTTGTGGTGTCCCGATTTGTTTGCATGAATGATTTTTATAACTATGATTTATTTTATATAATTCCTTGGGGTAGAATTGGGGTGTTACAAAGTTGGTATCAGAGTAAAAGGTTGGTCCGACCTCGTCGTCGAGTCGTAGTTGTCTAACAATCGAGTATTGTTATTTTGAGTTCTAACCGTTGTTTATGTTGTAGTGAGAAGTTGAGATGGCTGGAAGGAATGATGTTGCACTTGTTGCTGCTTTAGAAGCAATAACTCATTCGATGGAAAATCAGTCGAATGTTGACGGGAATGCTGGATCTCGTAGCTTGGTGACTTTCAAGAGAGAGAATCCACCTACGTTCAAGGGAAAGTATGATCCTGAAGGAGCATTGGAGTGGTTGAAAGAGATTGAGAGAATCTTCTGTGTGATGGACTTCACTCCATCGCAGAAGGTTTGTTATGGTACTCATATGCTAGCAGTCGAGGCTGATGACTGGTGGCTAGAGACTTGTCAGAAGTTGGAAGTTGCAAGTGAGAATGTAACTTGGGTTGTGTTCCGTAGAGAATTCCTGAGAAAGTACTTTCCTGAAGATGTCCGTGGTAAGAAGGAAATTGAGTTCCTTGAGCTAAATCAAGGAAGTATGTCTGTTGTTGACTATGCTACCAAGTTGGCTAAGTTTTATCCGCATTACACTGAGGCAGATGCTGAATTTTTGAAGTGTATTAAATTTGAGAACGGGTTATGCCCGGAGTTTAAGAAGGCAGTTGGATACCAGAAAATTCGTGTCTTTGCTGATTTGGTTGATAGCTGCAGGATTTATGAAGAGGATAATAATGCTCATTACAAGATTTTCATTGAAAAGAGGGGTAAGCACCAACAGAATCGTGGTAAGCCTTATGATGCCCCAGCTGGTAAAGGTAAACAGAAAGTTGTTCAGGGTCAGAGGACTAGTGGGGGAGATGCTCCTGCTGGTGTGGTTTGCTTTAAGTGTGGAAAATCTGGGCACAAGAGTAATGTGTGCACTACTAAAGTGAAGAGGTGTTTCTGTTGTGGTAAGAACAGACATGTTGTATCTGAGTGTGAACAAAATAATGTGATTTGTTTCAACTGTAGAGAAGAAGGGCACATTGGTAGTCAGTGTCTGAAACCGAAGAGGGCTCAGTCAAGTGGTAAAGTAATTTCTTTGGTTGAGGATCAGACAGCTGCTGAGGACGGACTTATCAAAGGTACACGTTTCATTAATAGTACTCCTTTAATTACTATTATTGATACCGGTGCTATGCATTGTTTTATTGCTGCTGATTATGTTGAAAGATTGGGTCTAGTGTTGTCTTCTTTGAATGGAGAAATGGTCGTCGATACTCCAGCCAAGGGGTCGGTGACTACTTCTTTTGTGTGTTTGAAGTGTCCCTTGTCGATCTTCGGCAGAGACTTTGCTGTTGATTTGGTTTGTTTACCGTTAAGAGGTTTGGATGTGATTTCAGGTATGAACTGGTTAGAGCATATCTGTGTTCATATTAACTATTATGACAAGTCTGTGAAGTTTTCTACTCCTGAAGAAGAGGAAGATGGTCTGTTATCTGCTAGGCAGTTGAGGAAGTTGATGCAGGAGGAAGCACATATGTTCTCGTTGATGGCATCACTATCTGTAGAGAGTCAAGCTATAATTGAGGAATTGCAGGTGGTGTGTGAATTTCCTGAAGTTTTCCCTGATAAAATTCTTGATGTACCGCCAGAGAGGGAAGCTGAATTTGCGATTAATCTTATACCCGGTACCAGACTGTGTCTATGGCACCATACAGGATGTCTACATCTGAATTGTTAGAGTTGAAGAAGCAATTGGAGGAGTTACTTGAGAATAAGTTTGTAAGACCAAGTGTATTGCTGTGGGGAGCTTCAGTGTTGTTAGTAAAGAAGAAAGATGGAAGTATGAGGCTTTGTGTTGATTATAGACAATTGAATAAAGTGATGATTAAGAACAAGTATCCGCTTCCAAGAATAGATGACTTGATGGACCAATTGGTGGATGCTCGTGTGTTTAGTAAGGTTCATTTGAGGTTGGGTTACCATCAGATTAAAGTGAAGGATGAAGATATTCAGAAGACGGCCTTCAGAATGCGTTATGGACATTATGAGTATTCGGTGATGCGTTTCAGTGTTACTAATGCGCCGGGAGTATTCATGGAATATATGAATCGTATCTTTCATACTTATTTGGACCGGTTCGTAGTGGTGTTCATTGATGATATTTTGATTTACTCTAAGTCAAAAGAAGAGCATGCTGAACATTTAAGAGTAGTATTGCAAGATTTGAAAGAGAAGAAGTTGTATGCAAAGCTGTCCAAGTGTGAACTTTGGTTGAAGGAGGTTAGTTTTCTTGGTCATGTTATTTCAGGTTGTGGCATTGCTGTAGATCCATCGAAGGTTGATGTTGTGTTGCAATGGGAGACTCCAAAGTCAGCTACTGAGATTAGAAGCTTCTTAAGACTAGCTGGTTATTATAGAAGGTTTATCAAAGGGTTTTCTAAGTTGTCACTTTCGTTGACTAAGTTGACTTGTAAAGGTAGATCGTTTGTATGAGATGTTCAATGCGAAGAAAGTTTTACGGAATTGAAGAAAAGGTTGACGTCGGCTCCGATTTTGACGTTGCCTAATCCAGGAGAGCCTTTTGTGGTGTATTGTGATGCTTCTAAGATGGGTTTAGGAGGTATGCTTATGCAGAATGGTAAGGTAGTTGCATATGCGTCAAGGCAGTTGAGGACTCATGAGATAAACTATCCTACGCATGATTTAGAGCTTGTTGCAGTTGTTTTTGTGTTGAAGATTTGGAGGCACTATCTTTATGGTTCTAGATTTGAAGTGTTTAGTGACCATAAGAGCTTAAAGTATTTATTCAACTAGAAGGAGTTGAATATGAGGCAACGAAGATGGTTGGATTTGCTAAAGGATTATGATCTCAGTTTGAATTATCATTCAGGAAAGGAGAATGTGGTAGCTGATGCGTTGATTCGAAAGACTTTACATATGTCAGCAATGATGATTAAAGAGTTGGAATTAATTGAGCAGATCAGGGATATGAGCCTAGTTTTAGAGGTTACTCCGCAGAGTGTTATGTTGGGTATGTTGAAGATTAATAATGAATTTTTAGACAGTATCAGAGAAGCTCAGAAGTTGGATATGAAACTGGTGGATTTGATGGTTGGGATTGATCAGTCTGAGAATAGTGATTTTAAGCTAGATGAGCAAGGTGTGTTGAGGTTTTGTAACCGGATTTGTATTCCTGCTGATGTTGAGATGAAGAAAGTGATACTTGAAGAGAGCCATAGAAGTAAGTTGAGTATTCATCCAGGAGCTACAAAGATGTATCAAGATTTGAAAGGTTTGTTTTAGTGGCCTGGGATGAAGAATGACGTGGCTCGGTTTGTGTATGCATGTTTGACTTGTCATAAGTCGAAATTTGAACATCAGAAGCCTGTAGGGTTGATGCAACCGTTGGAAGTTCCAGAGTGAAAATGGGATAGCATTTCAATGGACTTTGTGACAGGGTTGCCTAATAATTTAAGAGGACATGATTTGATTTGGGTGATTGTTGATAGGCTTACGAAGTCATCTCATTTTATTCCTATTAACATCAGTTTTCTAGTGCCGAAGTTGGCTGAGATATATATTAGTGTGATTGTGAAGCTGCATGGTGTTCCTTTGTGCATTGTGTTAGATAGAGATCCAAGATTTACTTCTGATTTTTGGAAGAGTTTGCAAGAAGCGTTGGGTTCTAATTTGAGGTTGAGTTCAGCGTATCATCCTCAGACAGGTGGTCAGACTGATCAGATTATTCAATCGTTGGAAGATTTGCTAAGGGTATGTGTTCCGGAGCAGGGAGGTTCGTGGGATACTTATCTTCCTTTGATAGAGTTCACTTATAATAATAGTTATCATTCCAGTATTGGGATGGCACCTTTTAAAGCGTTGTATGGTCGAAGATGTAGAACTCTGTTATGTTGGCATGAATCTGGTGAAAGTTTAGTACTTGGGCCTGAACTTGTTCGTGAGAATACCGAGAAGGTGAAGTTGATTCGAGAAAAGATGAAAGCTTCCCAAAGTAGACAGAATAGTTATCATGACAAGCGAAGGAAGGATTTAGAATTTCAAGCTGATGATCATGTGTTTTTGAGAGTTACACCTATGACTGGTGTTGGGCGAGCATTGAAGTCTAAGAAGCTCACTTCTCATTTTATTGGACCGTATCAGATTTCAGAGAGAGTGGGGAATGTTGCTTATAGAGTAGCTTTACCGCCTAATCTTTCGAATTTTCATGATGTGTTTCATGTGTTGGAACTTCGGAAGTATATTTTAGATCCATCTCATATGATTCATATGGACGATGTGCAAGTATGGGATAATCTTACGGTGGAGACGATGCCTGTACGGATCGCGGATCGTGAAATGCAGACTCTGAGGGGCAAAGATATTGCATTGGTTAAAGTGGTTTTGCTAGGAGCTGCTGCTGAAAGCATGACTTAGGAGGTGGAGAGCAAGATGCGAGACTCCTATCCTGAATTGTTTAATTGAGGTAAATTTTCGAGGATGAAAATATTCTAAGTGGGGGAGAGTTGTAACGCCCGTGATTTAATTAATTATTTAATTAAATTATTTTTGGAATATTTGTGAAGTTTTGTTATAATTAATTGGATTTAATTATTTTATTAAGTGGTGAAATAATATTGGAAGTATAATATTATTTGATGTGGGCTTGTTTTTAAAGGAATAGAAGTAATAAGGGGGTGTATTAGTTTTAAGCCCAATAAGAAATAAGAATAATAGGGTTATTTTATTGTTGTTAGAAGGAATAGAAAAGAAACAAGCAGTAGAAGAATAAGGATTGAGAGGAGAACGTGCAAGCTGCTGGAAAAAGTGGAAAAACGGCAAGAACGAGAATTCAACCAGAAATTTTAGAGCAACCTTCAATCCAAGGTAAGGGTGGGGTTCTGATTCTATAATTGGATTCATGATGATTGATATGCGGGGTTAGAGATGATTGTTGTCTTGTTCTTGAATTGAAAATATATGATTGTTTTATGATGAGAAATTGATGAATTTTAGATGAATAATGATGTCATGATGTTGCTTGATCGATCTAGTATTATAGGATGATTACAGGTGATGAATTGTCATGAATATATTAAGTTTTAGGGCTTTAAGCATGAATTCCGTAGTGAGATGCAGGGAAGAAAAATGCAGAATTATGCAGGGAAGAAAAACACAGAATTATGCATGAAGGATATCAGGTGCTGCTGTACTAGAACAATGAATTAAATTGGGGATAGAGTTAGTCGTACTGTTCTTAGTTAGGTTGATATTAGGCTAAGAATTAAAATAATAGGATTAGTAAAAGTAGAAGTTATGATGGTAGAAGCTGTGTTGGTTAAAAGTTGCATTGGATTAGTAAGAAATAGAAGTTCTGATGGTAGAAGATGTGTTGGTTAGAAGTTGCGTTGGATTAGTAAGAAGTAGAAGTTTTGATGGTAGAAGCTGTGTTGGTTAGAAGTTGCGTTGGATTAGTAAGAAGTAGAAGTTATGATGGTAGAAGCTGTGTTGATTAGAAGTTGTGTTGGATTAGTAAAAGGTAGAAGTTCTGATGGTAGAAGTTGTGTTGTCAGAAGTTGTGTTGTCAGAAGTTGTGTTGGTCAGAAGTTGTGTTGGTCAGAAGTTGTGTTGTCAGAAGTTAGAAGTTGTGTTGGCAGAGGTTGTGTTGTCAGAAGTTGTGTTGGTCAGAAGTTGTGTTGGTTAGAAGCTGAGTTTTCAGAAGTTGTGTCAGTCAGAAGTTTTGTTGGTCGTTGCGTTGGTTTTGTACAGAATGATGAAGGTTAGATGCTTAGAGGCTTCTGTTTGAACTATAACAGTAGAAATAATGACGGTAATGACGTAAGAGTTACATAATAGCAGTATGAATTACTGTGGAATTAATGTACAACTGAGTTGTTAGTGAGAAGGTATTAATGATGTTGTGTTGATGATTTATAATAAATAAATGATGTTTGATGAATTATTATGATGATATGAGATGTTGATGACGAGACGTTGAGATGCTTTTGAGATTTTGTTAATTTGAGATGCTTTTGAGATGTTGTTAATTTGAGACGTTGTTAACTTGGGTTTTGTAATTACATTCATGGATGTGTCGCATACATTGCATTTTTGAGATGGAGCTTATGCTCGTTGAGATGGCTTGTATTGGCAAATTTTGAGATGAAGGCTTATTCCTTGTTGATGCCTCTATTAATTGGTAAATTTTTGAGATGGGAGTTCTGCTTCAATGGTACCACATGCATTTGCATAGTATTGAGTCGCATTATATGATGTCATAAAGAAGTGTGTTTTGATTTTGATAAATGTATATATACGTTGTAATTATTATTGATTATGAGATGAGAAGTGGTGATGTTATTGATCTAATTTATTATATTAATTATCATGCGCTTTATTATATTGTTAGATATCTCACCCCTTCTATTTAAATGTTGCCCTTATGTTGGTAACGTGCAGGTAATCGAGAGTGAAGGCTGTATACCTTCGGTAGTTCGAGTCGGTGTCATTGCTCTGATATGTAACACTCGCGGGGATGAACGCTTGCTGTTTTTGATTGTTGATTTTCAGTTGTTGAACTTTAAGTTGATTATTATTAAATATGTGCTGTTTTGAAGTTGTTGTATTGTTGTTAGAGATGTTATTAAGAAGTCCGCTGCGTAGATGTTGAGTTATTTAATTAAAGGTGTTATGATGATGGTCCATCCGATGTTTTTGGAAGTGTTATATATCCACGATGAATGCAATGAATTTGATAGAAAAATTTATGACGTCCCGATTCGTTTTCATGTATGATTTTTATAACTCTGATTTATTTTATATAATTGCTTGGGGAAGAATTGGGGTGTTACAGTGGACATACAATGGCTAAGAATATTCCGAGGGTAAGTTATTATTGGTCTACAATGGTAACCGATTGCCATTATCATTCCAGAACTTGCCACAAGTGTCAGATTTATGCTGACAAACTACACGTGCATCTGGTTCCTTTGAATGTCTTGATTGCTCCTTTGCCGTTTGCAATGTGGGGGCATTAATATGATTGATGAGATTAAGCCTACTTCTTTGAATGGCCATTGTTTCATCCTTGTCGCTATTGATTACTTTTGAAGTGGGTAGAGGCAGACTCGTTTGCTTCCGTTACCAAGAATGTTGTGGCTCGGTAAATTAAGTATAACCTTATATGTCGGTATGACATTCCTGAAAGGATCATCACGATAAATGGTACCAATCTTAACAACACTATGATCATGGAACTCTCCTTGCAGTTCAAGATTAAACATCATAATTTTTTTTCGTATCGACAAAAGATGAATGGCAAAGTGGAAGCTGCCAATAAGAACATCAAAAAGATCTTGCAAAATATGATAGTGACATACAAAGATTGGCATGAGTTGTTACCATTTTCTCTGCATGGTTGTCTCACTTCAATATGTACATCAACTGGGGCAACCCCGTTCTCCCTAGTCTACAGTATGGAGGTTGTCTTGCCTGTTGAAGTCCAAATTCCTTCCCTAAAGATTATGAAAGATGCAAGTTTAGATGAAGACGAATGGATTCAGACTCTACTTGACCAGATAATTTTGATTGATGAAAAAAGGCTTGCGGCTGTTTGTCATGGTCAGATATATTCGAAACGTATGATCAAGGCCTTTAATAAGAAATTCAAACATCAGGTGTATCGGCTGGTGATTCGGTAATAAAATGCATCATCCTACGACAAGGTGACCCCAGGGTTAAATGAACTCCCACATATGAAGGGCCATTTATGATCAAAAAGATATTTTCTAGCGGTGTTGTGTTACTTACCACCATGGACGGGGAATCAATGGTTTTAAGATGCGAGAGTGTTTTTTTCTCCACAAATATAAGAACCAATGGTTTCTATGTTATGTTGTTATGATATGTAGAACAAAATGTTTCTACCCCTAAATCGGATTTTCTTCCCTCCAAGTACAAAAAGTTGGTGAAAAGTTTCCCTAAAAGGTGACAAAAGTATCCAAAAAGTATGGCCATCTGCGCACCATGGTCGGGCGACCATAAAGCATCATTGGGCGATGCTGGCTAGATGCCACACGTGGCCATCTGGGCGTGATATATCCTCAGAGAGCGTCTTTCATCACCGGGCGACAAGGATGTTTCGCCGGGAGATCCTTCTTTCGCCAGGCGATCCAGAAGCAAAGCATTACAGAAGTGAACCTCAAAAGACTCATGTTTTCTTCATAACTTTCGTCGAGCAACACATCCTGTCGCCGGGTGATCCCTTACATAATCAAAACATTTGTTTCTTTTGCTTAGAAAGCATAAAGTCTCCCTTTGCCCATCTTATCTGCATAAAATATGCTGAAACACTAACAAACAAATTAGAACATTCAAAATTATTTGTACTCATGCAAATTGACTTAAAACAAGTATTTAACCTAATCAAAAGAAAAATAAAGGGTTCGAAAGTGTCAATAAATGATATGAATTTTATACAAAAGTTAACAATTAACAACTCTCCCCAACTAGAATCTTCGATTGTCCCCAATTCAAAGGGAAACACTAAGATAACAAGATGAATTTAGAGGAACAAAATCAACAAGATTAATTTGGATGGTTCAAACTCACAAGATGCAGTCACAACACAAATCAAATGTTTTCATAATCAAAGCGTGATAATGAAATAAGTTCTAAACACAAATATCTAGCTATGCATAAATTAGTAACAACATGTTCTTAATCGAATCAACTACTCTCCATCAACCAAATATGGCTTATGTACCCAAGACACGAGACAAATTACACTCATTAGTAATTGTGCTAACATCCAGAATCATTCATGCATTCATCAAATAAGTTGAAAATAATATCAAGGAAACATATATCACAAAAGGACTTCTCTTGGTTGTAACTGGGCTAGGGTTAAAAACAAGGAATAATATATGTAGGGCCATTGAAACAAAATTGGGTAAAGATCATGAAGAGAATTTCACATATTCACAGCATTCATTTTTGTTTCATCCTTCTTTCTATTTTAACTTTTGATTTCTCTTTCTCACAATGCACTCTTCTCTCTTTTTTTCTTTATTAACGTTTCTTTTTTTTTGTTAAGCATTTCTTAAAGGATGCATTGTGCCACCAATTATTTCTTCTTTTATAACCAACCTCCTCAACTTTAAACATTTATTTCTCTCTTTTTTTATGCATGCTCTTCAAACCATACTAATTTCAAAATTGGGTAAAGTGTTTATAAACAAAAAAGTTTTTTTTAGTATAAATCATCATTGACTTTTCCTTGGTCTTCTCTAAGCATCAACACAACTACTAAGTGGTATACTTAAAAATTTGTTAGCTTTATGATATATTTATTCCAAAAAAATTATTTTAAAGCTCAAAAGGATTCACAAAGATTTACCAATTCACAAGGTTAGATGAAGCCCTTTTGGGAATGGTGGTAACTCTCATAATGTAGAAACAATGCCTTGATCACTTCTAAGTTTCCAAGATATCTTCTCAACAACAAGATTTAACATGAACCGTTTGAGCTAAAACAACAATTACTAAAACTTTAACAATTTGGTGAACAATGAAAAGTCTCTCACATTTGTAGTTATGTCCTAATGATTCAAACATGCACACATATTTACATAACAATGCATAACTATCTCTTTTCTTAAAGCACTATTTTCATGATTAAGCTAACATTCTACAAAACGGTAAAATAATACCTTATTTGTGCGTTTCTTTGAGATTTGCATCATCACCACCCAAATCACAAGATTGATCGAGTCCCAAAGAACCAACATTCTCCTTGAGCACTTAACTTCAACCCCTTTATATATATATATATATATATATATATATATATATATATATATATATATATATATATATATATATATATATATATATATATATATATATATATATATATATATATATATATATATATATATATATATATATATATATATATATATAACGAAACACAATATCTAATACTGATATCATAATATAATACTACCAATAACCATAATCTATCAAACTTTAATCAAAATATGTTCTTCAAACAAAACAGGGGTACCACTACCCACTAAAAAGAAAAAAAATCCCAAATTACAACCACAATTTTCTTGTTTTCAAAACACAAACTCAAAACACAACCAATTGTTTTAATAATTAAAATTTTCAACAACTAGCATAAAAACTTGAAAAACATAAAAATTGAAATTTAAACTTCTTCACTTTGTTGCCAAAACATCAAAACTCCATAATTTCACAGCCATGGTCACCATCATTCCCATCACTGCCATCATGTTTCCAACATGTGTTGCCGCCTCCGAAGAGAAATGGCGTCTGTCCTCGGGTCAATTGTAGAAGGCATTATACTTGGCTTGGGTAGGGAAAGAAACTGTCTCCCGAGGGTTTGATTGATGCAGAAAAAGTTTTGCCATGGAATCATGAAGGAAGCTTACGGATCTTCGATGAACTTCCAACATATCCCAAGTGTAATTACAGGACTCCTTCATTCTAGGGTCCCAATTAGTATAATCAAGACCCCCAGCTGCTTCTCTAGCACCAGATGACTCACCCATAACATTCTTCTTTCTTTTCATGGATAATTTTCTCAAGCAATAATGGCAAAGATAGCCATCATCTATAACTCCCCTTATTTTTTCATTTACCTCCTTAGGCATCAAAATTCCTTTCTCTAAACACAAAGCTGTTATTAGACAAGGGAAAGGAAGAGGTACACGAGAATTTACCTCTCTAGATTTTATTCTCTCGACAAATTATCTCATTTCTTTTGAAATAACTTCGGCCACATCCATCGACCGGTCCTCTAGGATACACTGCACAAGTAAAGCAACATTAATGGTAATGATCGACCTGTGAAGTTTTGGTTTAATGTTGTTCAGAATTAGAAGGAGCACAGTTTGAGCTTCGGGTGTCATATTTTCCCGATTATATCAAAAAGGAATGCATGCTTCATTTAATTCCACACTTCTCCCCTCAAGCAAAATAGCACTGCCAATAGAGTCATGATTCCTCAACTTTCCCAGCTCTTTGTTGAAATCATCAATTTCATGAAAGCACAAGTGGAAAGGGTTCCCCAAAAAGTTGTTAATCGAGTTCATGTCGAATTGCAAAGCTTTCCCTCTAAACATGGTTCTGAAAAGAAATTGCTCCCCCTCATCCAGAAGAGAATTTGCATAAAATATTCTTACCAAGTCATAGCTAATCTTGTCAAGTGGATCGATAAGCACATCCCATTTTTTCCAAGAAAAATTTGCATCGGCTTCCTATACAGACCATGAGTATCAAGAGAAAACTTCTTCTCACACACAAATTGTCTTCCCACCAACATGTTGAATCTCTCTTCATCATTCATTCTCATAAACATGCGCTCATCAAAGCTACGCGATAGGCTCGAGCTATTGCCTCCAGTCTCCCTCAACGGTTTCAAGCGGAAAGTCTTTTTTGGACTCATCTGCAAGACATGGAACCAACACAAAACAAAAGAGAATCTTCTTGCCAAAAATCAAACAATACAATTTTTCAGAATTTACATGAAAAAGAAAAGATGTTGATTCTGCCTTGCATCGTCGGGCGATGAATTCTGTCTCCGGGAGACACCTTCCGAATTTTCCAAAAAACTGCAGTTTTCTCATGAACAATCAAAGATGTTGCTACTGACTAGCATCGCCGGGAGATGCATCCTGTCACCAGGTGACAACCTGCGAATCTTGCAAAAACTCTGCAGATTCTCACAATAATTTCACATGCTCTAAGACCAATATTCGGAAATTTCAAGACATTTTCATGGTGAATCATAATTATTAACCTTTCCTAACCACATGTGTGATCGGTGGATTTAGAACTGACTGTTTAACGCTGGTTTCGCAAAATGTCGCGGAAGCAAGAGTCGCCACCATCTTTTATTTTATCCAAATGGAAAGGACAAAAGCACAGAAAAATTCCTTAAAGAGATCGCTCTCGGTTCGGGAGGTAGATTATAGAAAGGGAATGTGTTAGCACCCTTTCTATCCATGGTTATCCATGGGCTCTTAGATACTTGCTCATTTGTGTTTTCAAAAATGGTTTGTTTGCTTTTCAACTGTGGGTTTTAAAAAGTTTCTTTGAAAATTTCAGTTCGACTCTTGTATCGGTCCTCAAGAGTGTTTGAAAAATTGCTTTCGAAAGCTTTTTGAAAAGGTGTCGGTGTGAAAAGTATTTTTTGATTTGTTTTGAAATTAGAGCAAGTATCTATGAGAACCTACCTACCCTAAGGAATTCGTCTGTGTAAATGTCCTTTGAAGTAGTGCCATCCCACCATTGAGAGGTAGGTAGCATCACCGTTGGAGGTGTTCGGGTCAATTCGAGGTTCAGGACATGGTGATCACCAGAGCAATGGGAAGATACCTTAGAAGCTACCCTCATGCCAGGTTCCCGGATCATGAGGACTTACTAAGACATCCTCTACTCGACGATCACCTTTCGAGGCAAGGCAACAGTGAGGCGTACCCTAGGAGTGGTGTGTGCGATTTGTGTGTCGTTTTCATTTGTATTTATTCTTGTCATGTTATTGGTGTTCTACGCTTGTTTGTATTTATGTCATACATTCTTTCATGCCATTATTTAATAATTAAAAATTGCGAGAAAAGTAAATTCTAAGCTATTACAAATGGCGCGGGTCCACATCGCCAAAAGTTTCTCGAACCCGATTTGACAGAAAATAAATAAAGTAAAAGAAAATAAGGAATTAAAAGTGCGAGCGATTATTTACACGGCTTTGGGAGAGATACATAAATATTTACACGAAATAAAATAAATACGCGAATTAATAAGAAATTAAGAATGATGGCGTTGGACCCTTTTGCAAAAAATTAAATTAATGATGGAGTTAATTAATTAAAAAAAGAAAGAACTTGTTTTTTGGGATTTTTAGTATTTTAGGATTTAATATGAAAAAGGAATTAATTGAAATTAAAATAAGATGCAAACCCAAATCCTAATTATTTTTAATTTATTAAAAAAATATTGAAGTTTTTAACCTAAAATTAACCCTAATTTTTATATGCAAATTTAATTATAAAAATAAATATTTAATTATTTTAATTATTATGAAAGAAAAATAAATAAAAAGGATGAAAAATTAATTAAAACTAATTCTATGTTTTTTTTTTAGATTTATTATGAAAATATTAAATTAAACCCTAATTTAAAACTAATCAATTTACATGCAAATTTATTTATAAAAATACTAGAAATATAAATATTTATTATTTTAATTCTTTTCTGATTTTTTTGATTTTTAGGTGTTTTTGATATTTTGTGAAAATAATAATTAAATTAAACAAGCAATAATTAAAAGAATAAAAATAAAATAAAAGAAGTTAAAAGAATTTGCAAACCAAGGGGGGTGTAGTCCCCAACATGGAGGTGAAAGTTGAGAAATCCGGCCCATTAACCTTGGCCTATTTGGACTTTTGCCAGGTAGCATGCTGAAGCGTTGACTGGGACTCACCGTGTATCTCAATTCTTGGCCTTTGATTGGATTCTATTGGACGCGTGGACGTTGGATTGTGAGAGTGTATCATGGTCTTCAACGTTGGCGCTACATGTGAATGTTAATGGAAAAATAATATTGAAAGCATGGAGACCTGGGGCTCGAACCCAGGTCATGGATGTTGCTAGTCACTATGCTTGCCAGTGGAGCCAGATGCGCGCTTTGTATATAACATAATAAACAAATAATATAAAACAAAACCAAATCGTTAGTGGGTTAGAGCGCGTAAATTCAAAAGAGCCAATCATGGCTAGCCACGAGTTCATCTTCTCCATTGTTTTCGTTTTCCTGAAACACAAACACATTAAGCCACGGTTTTCCAACTGTTCTCTTAGGCACTCTACTGAAAAATAGCGAATAGCCATTGGATGCTCATAAATTGAGCGCGAGGGTGGGTTCATAATCGTCCGGGCTTGCTGATTTGAGTCATGGTACTATGGTGGTCTGATTTTACCGCGTTTGGAAACCCCCAATTTCAAGCTTCACGAACCCTAATCTGCATCAATGGTATAATTGCATATAGTACACGAAAACACAATTAAGATAAATGGTTAGCCTCAGAACACCTTAATTAGCATGAATCCATTAACAATATGCAATGAAAATGCAGAAATCTTGAAATACGATTATGCAAAAAAGTAAGAAAAGTGGGACTTCTGTACAATGTTTCAAGGGCTTAGGGACCGTGTTCTTGATTCAGGCACGTTGCTTGGCGTCCTAGGAATGCAATGGGAGGGGTTTTGTGGCTTAAAACGTCCTGTAAACAAGTTTTCAGAATTGAGTTTTTTTGCAAAAAATTCCAAGTTTGATAATGGTTTCTAGCGCAGCTTTTCTGGTCCTTGCATTAGGTTTTCGTTTAGGCT
This sequence comes from Vicia faba, assembly GCA_948472305.1. Taxonomy (NCBI): domain Eukaryota; kingdom Viridiplantae; phylum Streptophyta; class Magnoliopsida; order Fabales; family Fabaceae; genus Vicia; species Vicia faba. The sequence goes on from OX451735.1 coordinate 45,152,257, forward strand.
TATGTACTGAATGAATTAGGTTAAAGAAAACACTCCAAATCTCTTGCATTCATGATTTTGGAAATTTGATTTTCAAGATCTTTTTTCAAATATTTTCCATGCAATTTTGTACCAATCATGATCCAATCAATCCAAATCTTTCTATATTGAATCATGCACGAATTATTGGGTAGATTTCATGCAAAAGAAGATTGAAAAAGTTAAGTTAAATATTTTCCATGTATTTAATTTGATTTAAATGAATTATTATAAATAAAAATTCAAATAAATAAATAAAAAATGAAGAAATACTTCCCTTTGGTCCAAGTGGTCGTGCACATGCCATGGATGATGAATTATGGAAGAAAAATGGGCCCATTAGCAATTTTAGGTCATTTGAATCAATGTTGACTTTTCAAAATATCCAAAAATTTCCCAACTTCTACAAGGCATAACTTGCTCAATTTTTAAGCTTTTCTCATGTTCTTGGACATTTTGGAAAGGTATTTGAGTCCTATAACCAATGCCTATGGTCCCATGTCACTTTGATTTACCAATCTCAAATTATGGCCTTTGACTTAAAGTCCCTTTTTGTTGACTTTTGAAAATGACCTATAATGTTGAAATTGATAACTTTTTGTGAGAGCATTTCTTGGACTTGAAGTATGAAGATGAGTTGTAGGAAATGTCTTTCTCTTCAAAATGAGCTTTGGATGGAATTTTTCTGATAATCCATGTGGAAGTTATGCCTTGGTCAATTTACAGTTGACTTTTTCAACTATCCAAATAAGGAAACTTTTGCATCTTGATGATTTTTGAACCAAACTTTGAGAATCATGATCAAGCATTGATAAAATGATGTTTAAGGCTTCAAAATGAGATGTTGACCAAAAATTTGAACTTTTGACTGTCAAATGACCATTTTGCCCCTACAGTTGACTGTAGTGCAATTAGGGTTTTTGACTGTGCAATTTTGAGCTGAATGTCTTGAAACTTGATATGAGGATGCTTGACCATATTTGTAGGCATGTGAGACTTGATTGGACCTTTGGAAACTTCATTTTCTTGATCAGAAGCAAAACCCTAATTTTGACTGTTCAGGAGGCCGTTTGAACTGTGCAACCCTTGGGGAATTTTGTAGCTTGACTTGGCAATTTCTTGAAGAATATGGGAGGGCAAATTTTGGGGTACAACAGTTGCCCCTGTTCAATCTTCTTAGACCTGAGGATGCAGATTGGCTGACGTGCCTTTCGTAATCCGAAGGTGGAAGATGATTGAACACTAGAGTGCCTAGAAATTTGCGCTCACATAGTAGCAGTGTGATGGAAATGGGCTTATAGATGCCATTTGGAGATTGATGGATAGGATGATGGGCTTATAGATGCCATATGGATGTTGATCGCGTGAGATTCCTTAGCGGGAACCTGCATACCTGCAAAAGAAAAAATGAGTACCTGACATGTTGCAGGAGTTGGTTTTCAGATGCTTGGTAGATGTGTCCTGACTGGTTACAGGAGCTGAGTCTGGATCTTCAAACGGCAATGAAGGAAACAGGGATAGTTACTACCTCAGCAGGAATGGTGAGAGAACCTTAGATGACTTTAACTTTAACAACGCTCGTTGAGAAAATCTTGGTGGGAATTTCCATCTTCGCAGGATCGGGAAGAGAACCATAGGCAATTATAATCTCAAAAGCGGCCGTTTGAGAAAAACCTGGAATAACTTCTACTGAGTCTTCATCAGAAAAATTTGTTTGGGGTCGATTTAGCTGGACTAGAGAAGGCCTTGGAATGTCTTCAACAGATACACCCTGGAAAGATACATGAATCGAGTCTGGAATTAGTAAGGTTGGTGAGTTGTCTCTACTGACATGTTATTTCCATGGACGGGTGGTCTTAAACCACAAGTGTCTATAACGACGAGTGTCTATAACGACGAGTGTCTATAACGACGAGTGTCTATAACGACGAGTGTCTATAACGACGAGTGTCTATAACGACGAGTGTCTATAACGACGAGTGTCTATAACGACGAGTGTCTATAACGACGAGTGTCTATAACGACGAGTGTCTATAACGACGAGTGTCTATAACGACGAGTGTCTATAACAACGAGTGTCTATAACGACGAGTGTCTATAACGACGAGTGTCTATAACGACGAGTGTCTATAACGACGAGTGTCTATAACGACGAGTGTCTATAACTACGAGTGTCTATAACGACGAGTGTCTATAACAACGAGTGTCTATAACGACGAGTGTCTATAACGACGAGTGTCTATAACGACGAGTGTCTATAACGACGAGTGTCTATAACGACGAGTGTCTATAACGACGAGTGTCTATAACGACGAGTGTCTATAACGACGAGTGTCTATAACGACGAGTGGAAGTAATTTTAACTGGTCTTGTCTTCTTTTGACTGGATTTGTCTACTTTGACTGAATTTGTCTACTTTGACTGAATTTGTCTACTTTGACTGAATTTGTCTACTTTGACTGAATTGGTCTACTTTGGCTATATTTGTCTACTCTGACATAGCTGATCATTTAACTGTATCCTTCCTGAAAGGCAAAGGTCAATCATATACAGTGCATGATATGGATCAAGCAACGATATAAATGAGATTGTATGCCATGACGCACATATGCATGTATCATGATGTATGAAAACGTGATGTTTATGAATGTATTTTTGTCTAGGAAAGTAAGTCCTTGACGGGTGCCGGGAAGTCAAATCCTGGGCTGATGTTGCAAGAATACCGATGGGAGAAGATGACTCCGTTGGTGAATAAACTTGGCGAATGGAATAACTTTGCGGGGAGGAGAGTACTCTAGCAATCTTGCTGGGAAGCAATACTCTGTGGGGAGAGAGGTACTCTGTTGAATTGTTGGTAATAATTTGCTGGGGATACCCTTGTTGTTGGAAGTGTTAACAGACTTCGCTGGGGGTAAGAGAACTTCGTCGGGGACGCTCTTTCCACGGCTTTTGGCTGAGGATAACCCAGTTATATCCTGTTAAGGAAATAACTCTTTAAATAAAGTCGGGCGACGCGTTCGTGCTCTGCGAGGGATAAGCTTCCAGAATCTACTGGGGATAAGCTTACTGCTTGGGGAGATAAATTCCAACTTTCCTGGGGAAACTGGACTCTCTGGTGAAGTTTTGAACTGCGGGGGAAGTGATTCCTTTGAATGTTTGATATGCCTCCGGGGAACAATCTTTAGACCAAGACTGCCGGGGATGCTTGTTATGAGTATGTGCTGCTGGGGGAATGTTGAGATCTACTGGAGGATACTCAACTTCTTTAAGACCTGATAACTTTGTTTGAAGAAGAGTGTACTGACTGCTGACTTACTCTCTGGGGGATTGAGGTGCTGGTTATGTTCTTCAGCCGAACCTGTTTTGATGCCTTGGAGGACAGAACAATTAGATTGCTCTTAGACAACTCCTTATTGCCCCTGTTTCTATGGGAGATGAAGACCTGTGAGGTACTGATAGTTGTTGAGGGTCAAACCTTCTTCTGGTAGGCAGGTGACGAGGTGACAGGACATAGTCGTACGCTTTGATCCCTAATTTTTGCCTGGACCGCCCTTTCGGGTTTTCAGTCCACCGGGATACCCATTTTTTGCCCAAGCCGCCTTTTCAGGTTTTCGACTTGGCGGGTGTACAGATTTTTTTCATTTTATCCCTTCATTTTGCCCGAACCCTTTTGGTTCGCCGGGAAGCCCTTATTTTTGCCTAGGTATGTCAACCTAGCGGGTCTTTGATTTTGCATAGTATCTTTTCGACTATGTCCACGCTCTCAGAATGTAGGGAGTTGCCTCTGTTAACAGTGTTTTGTCATACCATCAGAAGATCTTCGTTTGATCGTCCAATGCCCCAAGTGACTTAGACGGAGATTTGCCCCAGGCTGGTTGGCCTTTTGAAAGATTCTCCGAATCTTGACTGAATTGCCCCAGATAATAGACAATAGTCATGCCATGCCCCTTGATTGGAAGTACTTCTGTTCATTAGGCATTCGTCGTGCGAATTTCTATGCTGTTCAAACAAAAAGTCATATGCAAACAAAGTTATGTTAAAAATGCAAAGCTCATGTCTGTCTTGAAGATTTTAAAAATGCATTCTTTTTCGTAAAACAAGTGAATGTTTGTAAAACGTGATGTCAACTCCGTATTTACCGTGAGCCTTAAGGAGTCAGGATACCTTTCGTAACAGTATGCTTTCGAACTAACCCATGCTTCAGCTAGGACTTTTAAGGGTTATAACGTGGCCTGGTTCACGGTTTAAGAAACAAAGGATAAAGGCTCAAACTTTATTTGTACCCACCCGCTCTTCGTGACGTTCTCCAAACCTAAACTCAGTTGATCATACGTTAGACCTTGTTTGAGTCTTTGCTCTGATTTACTAGTGATGATTCGGATATTGAACGTTTATTTGAATAGGCAGTCATCTCCTTTTTTGCTGAGGGTTTGTAGGACCTCTTTCTTTTTTGATTTTTGTTATCCCTTTCTTTTTTGCCTGAACTGTTTCCTCTTTTGGAATTATAGTCAGCGGGATGCCCCAGTTTTGTAAGTCTCCTTCATGGGTTTTGACTTAATGGGTTTTTTTTTATTTTTTGAGATAATGACTGCCTTTCTTTATTGATTATTCAGAACCATCGCTGTCTTTCTTTGTTTTGTAAGGACCTCTTTGGTGCCATTCGTTATGCACTTGGATCAACTGAGAGACTACCCTGCCCCAGGTTATGATTAAGGGTTTTAGATTTCGAAAAGAAAAACTCCTACTTCTTTGGCTCAGAGGGGTTGACGAGGGATTATCATCCTTATAACTCCAGTGTTTAGGGATTGAAACAATGCCTGTACCTCATCAGCGGGGTCTGTTCAAAAACATACTGTAGATTGTGGTATCGTTTTCGTCATCCTCCCTCAAGAGGCTTAGAATTATTAATTAAGAGTTGATCATCAGAAAAAATATGAAAATAATTTGCGTATAGTGTGTTGTACCCCAAAATTTGCCCTCCCATATTCTCCAAGAAATTCACAAGTCCAACCTGGCGCGTCATATTCAGGTATTCTTTCGCCAAGATATCTCTGATAATGTATTCTCAAATTCAGGTTCGGCTCAAGAGTCAATTCTTTAAAGAAGGTATCCGAATGTGTGAGTTTTCTCGAAGAAATATGGTGAAAAAGTGTGCTGAAAGTGCAGTTTTTACGCGCTAAAAAATTCATAACTTGAAGATCGCGACTCGTTTTGAACCCGTTCCAGTGGCCAAAATTCCGTCTTGACATTATCTACGTTTTCATCTCGCACGGCTGGAAGCCAATTTCGATCAGAAGGTCTTCAAAAATGTGGATTTATCAAGTATTTTCGTGCAGAAAATTTGTGACAGAAGTTTATTTGCGTCATGTTCAAAAAATCATAACTTGGTCGATTTTCATCGTATCGAGCTAGTTCCGGTGCCAAAATTTCACAAGTTGAGTTGGCTACATTTTCACAGAAGGTATTGAGTTCAAACGGTATTCAAAAGGCCTTCGTTTTTTGCTCAGAGTGCGTGACACGCTGAAAATCCTGAATGCTGAATATTATTTCATCTGAGCCGAAACTTCGAAAATTCATAACTCGGTCAATTTTTATCGGATTGGACTCATATTTTTACACAAGGTCACTGACTCATAGATCTACAACTTTGCTTCAAAAGTCGAGACCAAATTATGCACCGATCAATACCAGTTTTTTATTGAAGAACGTGTCAGAGTCGACACTGAAGCCCAAAATAAGTTTGTCTGAGCTGAAACTTCAAAAATTCATAACTAATTCACCGTTTATCCGATTGAGTCGATTTTCGGACAGGAGTTAGTTCTCGATGTCGGCTACATTTTGTTTTCACACTTCAACTTCAAAAAATGCACTTCAGTCCCTTCGATTTAGCCTGGAAAGTGACGAATTCAAGTGAATATTGGAGGCCCAATTGCACATTCAAAGCCCATTTGCTTTACCCTAATTTCCATTATATAATCACATTCTTTTCACACAAAAAAAGAGGAGAGAAAAGGAGAGAAAAAAGAAGAAAAAACCTTGCCACAACACTGTTAGAATATCAAATTCTTTCAAGAACCCTAAAACCTTGAAATCTTTATTACAAATCCCCCTCTCACTACAAATAAGTCATCACAGTTACAAACCAACACCTCACTACTTCTTCAGTAAGGATAAGGCTGGCCTGATCTCCATGATCCTAATTTTCCAGTAAGGCATAAAAGCATCCATGTCACTAATTTTCCAGTAAGGGTAAGATCTGATTTGATCTCCATAATCAGATTTAGACAAGTTCATTAAGGAACGTTGAGGCCAAAAGCCAAATGGCCAAAAGCCAAAAGCCAAATGGCCAAAGTAGAACCTTTTATGCATGACACCAATACATGGCGAGGCAGACATTAAGCCAGACATTAAGGGAACGTTGAAGCCAGAACACAAATGGCCAAAAGCCAAAACGCAAATTGCCAAAAGCCAAAAGCTAAATGGCCAAAGTAGAACAACTTATGTATGATGAGGCCAGAACACAAATGGCCAAACCACTCCAATTCACCTCCAAAAAGGGGACAGAAGCCCCCCAAGGTATTGTATTTTCTTTCTTTTCCTTATTTTATTTATTTCAATTATTTCTTTTTTTTAATTAATTCCTTTAATTTAACTTATTTTCATAAAATATAAAAAATAGTAAAAAACAGAAAAGTCATAAAAATCAAAATATATTTATTTAATTAATATTTTTTGTAAATAAATATCACTAATTAATTTTAGCTTTGTAAAATTAGGTTTAATTCAAACATTTTTCTTAATAAACTTAAAATTGGTAGAATTAGATTTTAATCAATTTTTATCCTTTTTTTTCTTTTCTTTCACAATAATTAATTATTAAATATTATTTTTGTAATTAAATTACCATGTAATTAATTAGGTTAATTTAGGTTTAATTTTAACATGTTTTCTTAATAAACTAAAAAACAAATAGAATTAGGTTTAGCATTTAATTTCAATTAATTCTTTTTCCATTAAAAACATAAAATACTAAAAAATATCAAAAAAAAAAAAACAATTTCTTTTCTCTCTTAATTAATCAATTCCATCATTTAATTTAATTTTGCAAAAAGGGTCCAACGCCCTCGTTTTTAATCCTTATTCGCATATTTATTTTATTTCGTTTAATATTAATGTAATTCTCCCAAAGCCTTGTAAACTCGGACATTTTATTTCTCGCACTTTACTTCTTTATTTTCTGTCAAATCGGGTCCTGGTTTAATTTTGGCGATGTGGACCCGCGCCGTTTGTAATAGCTTAGAATTTACTTTTCCCGCAATATTTTAACTGTTAAATCAATGCATGCAAGAATGAATGGCCGAAAATAAAAAACAAACGCATAGATCACTTTGACATGAACAAAACAAAAATAAATGAATCTGACACACAAATCACACACCACCCCTAGGGTACGCCTCACTGTTGCCTTGCCTCGAAAGGTGATCGTTGAGTAGAGGATGTCTTAGTAAGTCCTCATGATCCGGGAACCTGGCATGAGGGTAGCTTCTAAGGTGTCTTCCCATTGCTCTGGTGATCACCATGTCCCGAACCTCGAATTGACCCGAACACCTCCAACGGTGGTGCTACCTACCTCTCAATGGTGGGATGGCACTACTTTTAAGGACATCTACACAGACGAATTCCTTAGGGTAGGTAGGTTCTCGTAGATACTTGCTCTAATTTCAAAACAAATCAAAAAAATACTTTTCACACCGACACCTTTTCAAAAAGCTTTCGAAAGCAATTTTTCAAACACTCTTGAGGACCGATACAAGAGTCGAACTGGAATTTTCAAAGAAACTTTTTAAAACCCACAGTTGAAAAGCAAACAAACCATTTTTGAAAACACAAGTGAGCAAGTATCTAAGAGCCCATGGATAACCATGGATAGAAAGGGTGCTAACACCTTCCCTTTCTATAACCTACCTCCCGAACCGAGAGCAATCTCTTTAAGGAATTTTTCTGTGCTTTTGTCCTTTCCATTTGGAGAAAATAAAAGACGGTGGCGACTCTTGCTTCCGCGACATTTCGCGAACCAACGTTAAACAGTCAGTTCCAGATCCACCGATCACAGAACTGGCGACTCTGCTGGGGACTTAACATAAAGTGAGGTGTACCTTAGGACTAAGATCACTGTGTTTTCAATTGTTTTCCTTGTGTGCTTTAAATTGTGGGTTGCTTGGGAGTTCTATAGATCCTAACCCGGATCTGGGGGATACCTTCTTAGAAAGTAGCAATAAGGCTGTGAGGGAACTGTGTGGGGTATACCGACATGGTTGAAACAGTCTGCTACGTTGATGTGGCACTTTGGTGTGTACCGGTAACCCTTGAGTTCAGTCAAGGAGAGTACGGGGCCTCCGCGTGGTGTCATGAAGCATCAACAGACCTTAGGAACCTTAATTGAACTATCTTGGCCTCTTTAGGGTAGTGAGATAACTGACTTTGGTGCAGTCTGAGGTTGGTTGATACTCGATACTACACTCAATGGAGGGTTGCTTTCCTGGAATATTTCGGTCGCCAGTTCAGTGGCTAAATCGAAACGATGAACAATGAAAGCAATCCCGTGATATTGGGACCCTTAGAACCCGGTTACTTCTAATAGGACAGGTTGAACCCACCAACTTCAAGAGGGTAGTACCCCAAACTTCATGCTGGCCTAAACTCTAAGGGCTCTTTTGTGTGACTTGTGTGCCTTCGTACTTGACTACTTGCATGCTTGTTATCTAACACATGAACTACTTGCAGGTTTTGTTTATAGTCCTTAATTGGGACTCATAACAGGGCTTACTAAGTTTCTTGCAGGTTTTGTTTATAGTCCTTAATTAGGACTCATAACGGAGCGTATTGAGTTTCTTGCAGGTTTTGTTTATAGTCCTTAATTAGGGCTTATAACAGAATGTACTGAGTTTCTTGCAGACTAGTTTTTTGCAGGTTTTGTTTATGTCCTTAATTGGGACTCATGACAGGTTTTACTGAGTTTCTTGCAGGTTTTGGTTGATAGTCCTTGATAAGGGCTCATAACAGGGTTTATTCATATTACCCCATGCATCATGACATCATACCATTGCATACATCCTGCACAAAAAACTAATCCATTTCAAGGATCTCAAGGGCTTGCGATGCAGGTCATGATGAATCAAATATCTAGCAAGAGGCAAAGAGGATTTATTTTCCTCTAGACAAAGTTGTCAGGGGCTATGACCCACTAGATATGGTGAGCTTTGACACTTGAAGAAGGTTCCCCCCAACCAAGGTTGTTTGGAAATCAAAGCCAGACAGGATGACTAAAGTCAGGGGCTATGACCCACTTGATATGGTGAGCTTTGACACTTGAAGAAAGTTCCCCGAGCCAAGGTTGTCAGAGGCTATGACCCACTTGATATGGTGAGCTTTGACTCCTGAAGAAGGTTCCCCTAGCCAAGGTTGTTTGGAAAGCAAAATAAGGTTGATGACTTGTGTCAGAGGCTATGACCCACTTGATATGGTGAGCCTTTGACCCTTGGAAGAAAGACTCTCAACAAATATGTTTCTTTCAATCAAGCTACCGGATCCAAATGCTAACAAATTTTCTTGTTTACCCCGCGAGGTCCTTGAAAACATTACATGCATGTCATATTCATCATTGCATAACAGGTATCCTTGTTGCAGGTCACTTACCCTCCCCGTTGTTTATTTCAGCCATGGCTTCCCAACAAGATAACCAGGACCTTCACACTCAAGAGACTCAGTTCAAAGAGATCTTCCTAAGCCTATCCAAGGGGCAGGAAAAGTTGAGGACACTCCTCATGGGGAATCTGATCAGAAAAAGTCCTGAAGATGACAAGGACGAACGGCTGAAACATCTACAAACTGAGGTAGATACAATGAAAACCCAGATGCTGGGGCAAAGGGCTCTCATCCAAGGTTTAGCTCGGGAGCAAGAAGAGTTGAGGACCATGATCAGTCAACTCCACCAAGACAGATCCAATATGAAGCAACCAGTCCGAGTCAGGGACCAGGTCTCAGCTTCCAAGAGGACAAGAGTTGGGTATGGTGAAGAACAGACCCCTCCAAGTTGCTACCACTTCACAAGCCCAACATCAACCTCACCCAGAGCAACAGGTGGATCAGAGTAAGCCAAGCAGGTCCAAGAGGCAATTCACCCAGCTTAACATGCCGTTGTTTCAAGCCTTGCAACACCTGTTGAGGTTGAATCTGATTACACTAAGGGCTCCTCCCCAGAACCCCAACATCTCTGCTCCTAACTATCATCCCGACAGAAGATGTGCATACCACTCTAATAGTCCTGGACATGACACTGCTGACTGTTGGGCTCTGAAGAACAAAGTCCAGGATCTGATTAATGAAGGAGCAGTAGATTTCACCCAAGTGGGTCAGGCTGAATGTTTCTACCATCCCTACCGGATACACCATTTGAAGTAACAAGCCCTGAGATGAGAAGACTTTTGTTTATTAGAATTTTCAAGTTGTAACTTTCTTTTGATTGTTCAAACATTTATTCATGTTAAACGTTGTTATTTCATTAATGCATCGCATATGTCTGTTTTGAAGCAATATATTTGCATTCGCTATATTCAAACTGATTTCATATTTTTTGATGATCAACTCTTGATTAAGAAATTCTAAGCCTCTTGAGGGAGGATGACGAAAACGATACCACGATCCTTACAGTATGCTTTTGAACAGACCCCGCTGATGAGGTACAGGCATTGTTTCAATCCCTAAACATTGGAGTTATAAGGAAGATAATCCCTCGACAACCCCCTTTGAGCCAAAGAAGTCGGAGTTTTTCTTTTCAAAAATTAAAACCCTTAATTATAACCTGGGGCAGGGTAGTTCTCTCAGTTGATCCAAGTGCACAACGAATGGCACCAAAGAAGTCCTTACAAAACAAAAGACAGTGATGGTTCCGAATCATCGTAAAGCTAGGCAGTCATTATCTCTCAAAAATAAAAATCCCATTAAGTCGAAACCTATGAAGGAGACTTACAAAAACTGGGGCATCCCGCTGACTGTAATCACAAAAGAAACAGTTCAGGCAAAAAGACAGGGATAACAAAATCAAAAAGAAAGAGGTCTTATAAACCCTCAACAAAAAGGAAATGACTGCTTATTCCAAATAAATCATCAATATCTGAACCATCACCAGAAAATCAGAGCAAAGACTCAAACAAGGTCTAACATATGATCAACTGAGTTTAGGTTTGGAGAACATCACGAAGAGCGGGTGGGTACAAATAAAATTTGAGCCTTTATCCTTTGTTTCTTAAACCGTGAACCAGGCCACATTATAACCCTAAAAAGTCCTAGCTGAAGCATGGGTTAGTTCGAAAGCATATTGTGACGAAAGGTATCCTGACTCCTTAAGGCTTACTATAAAGAAGGAGTTGACATCACGTTTTACAAACATTCATTTGTTTTATGAAAAAAAGAACGCATTTTCAAAATCTTCAAGACAGACATAAGCTTTGCATTTTTGATATAACATTGTTTGCATATGACTCTTTGTTTGAACAAAAGAAGTTCGCATGACGAATGCCTAATGAACAGAAGTACCTCCAATCAAGGGGCAGACATGAGCATGGTCCATCATCTGGGACATTCCAATCAAGATTAGGAGAATCTCTCAAAGGCCAAATAGCCTGGGGCAAATCTCCTCCTGAGTCACTGGGGGCATTTCAACAACGAATCTGGCCTGATCAAACACCTTCTGGTGGCATGACATAACATTTCTAACAAGGGCAACTCCCTACCTCCTGAGAACGTGGACATAGTCGAAAAAATACTACGCACAATCAAAGACCCGCTAGGTTGACACACCTAGGCAAAAAAAAGGGCTTCCCGGCGAACCAAAAGGGTTCGGGCAAGATGAAGGGATGAAATGAAAAATCTGTACACCCGGCAAGTCGAAAACCTGAAAAGGCGGCTTGGGCAAAAATGGGTATCCCGGTGGACTGAGAACCCGAAAGGGCGGTCCAGGCAAAAGTTAGGGATCAAAGCGTACGACTACGTCTTGGCATCACCTGCCTGCCAGAAGAAGCTTGGTCTATCAACAACTATCAGCACCTCACAGGTCTTCCTCTCATACCTCAGAAACAGGGGCAATAAAGAGTTGTCCAAGCAATCTAATTGTTCTGTCCTCCAAGGTATCAAGGTGAGTTCAGCTAAAGAACATAACCAGTACATCTAAATTCCCCAGAGAATAAGTCAACAGTCAATGCATTCTTCTCTAAACAGTTATCAACCTTAAGGAAGATGGGTATCCTCCCGCAGATCTCAACCTTCCCCAGCAGCATACAGTCTTAACAAGCATCCCCGGAAGTCTTGGTCTAAAGATTGTTCCCCGGCAGCATATCAAATATTCAAAGGAATCACTTCCCCCGCAGTTCAAAACTCCCCCAGGAGAATCCAATCTAGTTCCCCAGGAAATTTAGAATTCATATCCCCAAGCAGTAAGCTTATCCCCAGTAGATTCTGGAAGCTTATCCTCGCAGAGCACGAACGCGTCGTCCGGCTTTATTCAAAGAGTTATTTCCGTACTAGGATATAAATGGGTTATCCTCAGCCAAAAGCCACGGAAAGAGCGTCCTCGACGAAGTCTTCTTACCCCAGCGAAGTCCATCAACACTTCCAACAACAAGGGTATCCCCAGCAAATTATTATCAACACTCAGCAAGGCATCCCTCTTCCCAGAGTATTGCTTCCCAGCATGGTCACTAGAGTATCTTTTCTCCCCGCAGAACCTTCCATTTGCTAAGTTTATTCCTCAACGGAGTCATCTTCCTCCTACTGGTATTCTTGCAGCTATCATCCCCAGCGGAAGCAAAATCTATTCTCCAACATCAGCCCAGGATATGACTTCCCGGCACCCGTCAAGGATTTACTTTCCTAGACGAAAATATACATTCATAAAACATCACATACATCATTATAGCATGCATAGACGCACCATATCATACGAATCTCATCTATGTTGAGAACATCATTGCTTGATCCATATCATGCATTGCATATGACTGACTTTTACCTTTCAGGAAAGATTCAGTTAAATTCTCAATCATATTTCAAGACCTAGACTGGTTCAGTTAATCGACTACAAAGATTTCTTATCCAGTCCCAGGCCTTCTCTAGTCCAGCTAAAACGACTCCCAACAGATTTTTCTGATAAAGACTCAGTAGAAGTTAGTCTTCCATGGTTCCCTCTCTGACGGTGAGTGAGGTGGTAAGTCCTTCTCAGACGTTTCCCTCTCCGACGGTGATTGAGGTTATAGTCTCCTATGGTTCCCTCTCCGACGGTGATTGAGGTGGTAATCCCTTTTACGATGTTTCCCTCTCTGACAGTGAGTGAGGTGATAGTCTCCTATGGTTCCCTCTCCGACGGTGAGTGAGGTGGTAAGTCCTTTTCAGATGTTTCCCTCTCCGACGGTGAGTGAGGTGATAGTCTCCTATGGTTCCCTCTCCGACGGTGAGTGAGGTGATAGTCTCCTATGGTTCCCTCTCCGACGGTGAGTGAGGTGGTAAGTCCTTTTCAGATGTTTCCCTCTCCGACGGTGAGTGAGGTGATAGTCTCCTATGGTTCCCTCTCCGACGGTGAGTGAGGTGGTAAGTCCTTTTCAGATGTTTCCCTCTCCGACGGTGAGTGAGGTGATAGTCTCCTATGGTTCCCTCTCCGACGGTGAGTGAGGTGGTAAGTCCTTTTCAGATGTTTCCCTCTCCGACGGTGAGTGAGGTGATAGTCTCCTATGGTTCCCTCTCCGACGGTGAGTGAGGTGGTAAGTCCTTTTCAGATGTTTCCCTCTCCGACGGTGAGTGAGGTGATAGTCTCCTATGGTTCCCTCTCCGACGGTGAGTGAGGTGGTAAGTCCTTTTCAGATGTTTCCCTCTCCGACGGTGAGTGAGGTGATAGTCTCCTATGGTTCCCTCTCCGACGGTGAGTGAGGTGGTAAGTCCTTTTCAGATGTTTCCCTCTCCGACGGTGAGTGAGGTGATAGTCTCCTATGGTTCCCTCTCCGACGGTGAGTGAGGTGGTAAGTCCTTTTCAGATGTTTCCCTCTCCGATGGTGAGTGAGGTGATAATCTCCTATGGTTCCCTCTCCGACGGTGAGTAAGGTAATAATTCCTTCTCTATGGTCCCCTCTCCGACGGTGAGTGAGGCGATAATTCCTTTTCTTATGGTTCCCTCTCCGACGGCGAGTGAGGTGACAATTCCCTTTCAGATTATAATTGCCTACTGGTTCTCTTCCCGATACTGCAAAGATGGTAGTTCCCGCTAAGATTTTTCTCAACAAGCGTTGTTGAAGTTAAAGTCGCCCAAGGTTCTCTTACCATTCATGCTAAGGTAGCAACCATCCCTGGTTCATTCATCATCTTTTGAAGCTCCAGACCCAGCTCCTGTAACCAGTCAGGACATATCTATGCCAAGCATCTGAAATCAGCTCCTGCAACGTGTCAGGTATTCATTGTTTCTTTTGTAGGTATGCAGGTTCTCGCTAAGGAATCTCTTACGTGATCAACATCCAGATGGCATCTATAAGCCCATCACCCTATTCATCAACCTCTAAAGGGCATCCATAAGCCCATTCCATCATCACACTGCTACTATGTGAGCGCAAATTTCTGGGCACTCTAGTGTTCAATCATCTTCTACCTTCGGATTACGAAAGGCACGTCAGCCAATCTACATCCTCAGGTCTAAGAAGATTGAACAGGGGCAACTGTTGTACCCCAAAATTTGCCCTCCCATATTCTCTAAGAAATTCACAAGTCCAACCTAGCGCGTCATATTTAGGTATTCTTTCGCCAAGATATCTCTGATAATGTATTCTCAAATTCAGGTTCGGCTCAAGAGTCAATTCTTTAAAGAAGGTATCCGAATGTGTGAGTTTTCTCGAAGAAATATGGTGAAAAAGTGTGCTGAAAATGCAGTTTTTACGCGCTAAAAAATTCATAACTTGAAGATCGCGACTCGTTTTGAACCCGTTCCAGTGGCCAAAATTCCGTCTTGACATTATCTACGTTTTCATCTCTCACGGCTGGAAGCCAATTTCGATCAGAAGGTCTTCAAAAATGTGGATTTATCAAGTATTTTCGTGCAGAAAATTTGTGACAGAAGTTTATTTGCGTCATGTTCAAAAAATCATAACTTGGTCGATTTTCATCGTATCGAGCTGGTTCCAGTGCCAAAATTTCACAAATTGAGTTGGCTACATTTTCACAGACGGTATTAAGTTCAAACGGTATTCAAAAGGCCTTCGTTTTTTGCTCAGAGTGCGTGACACGCTGAAAATCCTGAATGCTGAATATTATTTCATCTGAGCCGAAACTTCGAAAATTCATAACTCGGTCAATTTTTATCGGATTGGACTCATATTTTTACACAAGGTCACTGACTCATAGATCTACAACTTTGCTTCAAAAGTCGAGACCAAATTATGCACCGATCAATACCAGTTTTTTATTGAAGAACGTGTCAGAGTCGACACTGAAGCCCAAAATAAGTTTGTCTGAGCTGAAACTTCAAAAATTCATAACTAATTCACCGTTTATCCGATTGAGTCGATTTTCGGACAGGAGTTAGTTCTCGATGTCAGCTACATTTTGTTTTCACACTTCAACTTCAAAAAATGCACTTAAATCCCTGCGATTTAGCCTGGAAAGTGACGAATTCAAGTGAATATTGGAGGCCCAATTGCACATTCAAAACCCATTTGCTTTACCCTAATTTCCATTATATAATCACCTTCTTTTCACACAAAAAAAGAGGAGAGAAAAGGAGAGAAAAAAGAAGAAAAAACCTTGCCACAACACTGTTAGAATATCAAATTCTTTCAAGAACCCTAAAACCTTGAAATCTTTATTACAAATCCCCCTCTCACTACAAATAAGCCATCACAGTTACAAACCAACACCTCACTACTTCTTCAGTAAGGATAAGGCTGGCCTGATCTCCATGATCCTAATTTTCCAGTAAGGCATAAAAGCATCCAGGTCACTAATTTTCCAGTAAGGGTAAGATTGATTTGATCTCCATGATCAAAAGGGTATAATCATTCATACATGCCATATTGTGCCTAAACATTAAATTTCTTCATATATTGGCTTTATTTGCATTTTATGATTTTATTTAATGTGTTCGTGAGATTCAACACTGCAGATTTAAACAGGATCCCATGCAGGTTCATTAAGGAACGTTGAGGCCAAAAGCCAAATGGCCAAAAACCAAAAGCCAAATGGCCAAAGTAGAACATTTTATGCATGACACCAATACATGGCGAGGCAGACATTAAGCCAGACATTAAGGGAACGTTGAATCCAGAACACAAATGGCCAAAAGCCAAAACGCAAATGGCCAAAAGCCAAAAGCCAAATGGCCAAAGTAGAACAACTTATGTATGATGAGGTCAGAACACAAATGGCCAAACCACTCCAATTCACCTCCAAAAAGGGGACAGAAGCCCCCCAAGGTATTGTATTTTCTTTCTTTTCCTTATTTTATTTATTTCAATTATTTCTTTTTTTTAATTAATTCCTTTAATTTAACTTATTTTCATAAAATATAAAAAATAGTAAAAAACAGAAAAGTCATAAAAATCAAAATATATTTATTTAATTAATATTTTTTGTAAATAAATATCACTAATTAATTTTAGCTTTGTAAAATTAGGTTTAATTCAAACATTTTTCTTAATAAACTTAAAATTGGTAGAATTAGGTTTTAATCAATTTTTATCCTTTTTTTTCTTTTCTTTCACAATAATTAATTATTAAATATTATTTTTGTAATTAAATTACCATGTAATTAATTAGGTTAATTTAGGTTTAATTTTAACATGTTTTCTTAATAAACTAAAAAACAAATAGAATTAGGTTTAGCATTTAATTTCAATTAATTCTTTTTCCATTAAAAATATAAAATACTAAAAAATATCAACAAAAAAAAAAAATTTCTTTTCTCTCTTAATTAATCAATTCCATCATTTAATTTAATTTTGCAAAAAGGGTCCAACGCCCTCGTTTTTAATCCTTATTCGCATATTTATTTTATTTCGTTTAATATTAATGTAATTCTCCCAAAGCCTTGTAAACTCGGACATTTTATTTCTCGCACTTTACTTCTTTATTTTCTGTCAAATCGGGTCCTGGTTTAATTTTGGCGATGTGGACCCGCGCCGTTTGTAATAGCTTAGAATTTACTTTTCCCGCAATATTTTAACTGTTAAATCAATGCATGCAAGAATGAATGGCCGAAAATAAAAAACAAACGCATAGATCACTTTGACATGAACAAAACAAAAATAAATGAATCTGACACACAAATCACACACCACCCCTAGGGTACGCCTCACTGTTGCCTTGCCTCGAAAGGTGATCGTCGAGTAGAGGATGTCTTAGTAAGTCCTCATGATCCGGGAACCTGGCATGAGGGTAGCTTCTAAGGTGTCTTCCCATTGCTCTGGTGATCACCATGTCCCGAACCTCGAATTGACCCGAACACCTCCAACGGTGGTGCTACCTACCTCTCAATGGTGGGATGGCACTACTTTTAAGGACATCTACACAGACGAATTCCTTAGGGTAGGTAGGTTCTCGTAGATACTTGCTCTAATTTCAAAACAAATCAAAAAAATACTTTTCACACCGACACCTTTTCAAAAAGCTTTCGAAAGCAATTTTTCAAACACTCTTGAGGACCGATACAAGAGTCGAACTGGAATTTTCAAAGAAACTTTTTAAAACCCACAGTTGAAAAGCAAACAAACCATTTTTGAAAACACAAGTGAGCAAGTATCTAAGAGCCCATGGATAACCATGGATAGAAAGGGTGCTAACACCTTCCCTTTCTATAACCTACCTCCCGAACCGAGAGCAATCTCTTTAAGGAATTTTTCTGTGCTTTTGTCCTTTCCATTTGGAGAAAATAAAAGACGGTGGCGACTCTTGCTTCCGCGACATTTCGCGAACCAGCGTTAAACAGTCAGTTCCAGATCCACCGATCACATAGTGAATACGAATATATTGCTTCAAAACAGACATATGCGATGCATTAATGAAATAACAATGTTTAACAATGAGTAAATGTTTGAACAAAAGAAAATTGCAACTTGAACATTTTGAATGAACAAAATTTTTTCTCATCTTCGGGCTTGTTACTTCAAATGGTGCCTCCTGTAGGGATGGTAGAAGCACTCAGCCCGGCCATCTTGGGTGAATTCCACAGCTCCTTCCTCAATCAGGTCCTGGATCTTATTTTTCAGAGTCCAACAATCCTCTGTAGCATGCCCCGGGCTGTCAGAATGATAAGCGCAGTGAGCGTTGGGGTTATACCTTGAAGGTGTCCTGTTGGGATTCTTAGGAGGATCCTTTAGAGTTACCAAGTTCAACCTCAGCAGTTGTTGTAAGGCTTGAGGCAGCGACACGTTGAGCTTGGTGAATTGACTTTTGGGCTTGTCTGGTTGAAGCTGGTGAGGTTGATACTGAATTGGTGATACTGAAGCCATATGAGGAGCTTTCTCCTTGCCTCTTTGTCTCAAAGATGGTCGAACGATGACTGGCTTTTTACCCTTAGACGTTTGCCCCAGTTGGTTATTCTGAAGCAGTTGGTTGATGAGAACTCCGAGCTCTTCTTGTCTTTGAGCTAACCCTTGAATGGCAGTCCCCTGCCCCAGCATCTGGGCTTTCAAGGCATCCACCTCAGCTTGCAGGAGTTTCAACCTTTCATCCTCAGCACTGTTCTTGACAAAAGTCTCCATGAGAAGTGTCCTTAGCTCCTCCTGCCCCTTGGATAAATTCAGGAGGATTTCCCCAAACTGAGTCTCTTGAGCAAGAAGGTCCTGGTTATCTGGATGGCAAGCCATTGCTGAAATAAACAGCGGGGATGGTAAGTGACCTGTCAAAAGGGTACCTGTTATGTAATGATGTGTATGCTATGCATGCAATGTTTTCAAGGACCTTGCGGGATAAACAAGAAAATTGTTAGCATTGGAAGCTGGTGACTTAATTGAAGGCACTTCATATTGTTGAGAGTCCTTCTTCAAGAGTCAAAGGCTCACCATATCTAGTGGGTCATAGCCCCTGACAACTTTGGCTAGAGGAAAATAAATCCTCTTTGCCCCTTGCTAGATGTTTGATTTATCATGACCTGCAACACAAGCCCTTGAGATCCTTGAAATGGGTTAGTATGTATGCAATGGTATGATGTTATGGTATGCATGGGGTGATGTAAGTAACCCTGTTTTGAGTCCCCACTAAGGACTATAGGCAAAACCTACAATAAACTCAGTACACCCTGTTATAAGTCCCAATTAAGGACCACAAACAAAACCTGCAAGAATTTAGTAAACCTTGTTATGAGTCCTAATTAAGGACTAAAATAAACCCTGCAAGAAACTCGGTAAACCTTGTTATGAGTCCTAATTAAGGACTACAAACAAAACCTGCAAGAAATTCAAGTGTCAGACAACAAGCATGCAAATAGTCAAGTTGGAAGGCACACAAGTCACACAAGAGAAACCCTTAGAGTTTAGGCCAGCATGGGGTCTGGGTATTACCCTCTTGAAGTTGGTGGGTTCAACCTGTCCTACTAGAAGTAACCGGGTTTTAAGGGTCCCAATATCACGGGATTGCTTTCATTGTTCATTGTTTCGATTTAGCCACTGAACTGGCGACCGAAATATTCCAGGAAAGCAACCCTCAATTGAGTGTAGTATCGAGTATCAACCAACCTCAGACTGCACCAAAGTCAGTTATCTCACTACCCTAAAGAGGCCAAGATAGTTCAATTAAGGTTCCTAAGGTCTGTTGATGCTTCACGACACCACGCGGAGGCCCCGTACTCTCGTTGACTGAACTCAAGGGTTACCGGTACACACCAAAGTGCCACATCAACGTAGCAGACTGTTTCAACCATGTCGGTATACCCCACACAGTTCCCTCACAACCTTGTTGCTACTTTCTAAGAAGGTATCCCCAGATCCGGGTTAGGATCTATAGAACTCCCAAGACAGTCCCACAATTTAAAGCAAACAAGGAAAGCAATTGAAAACATAGTTATGAACTAACCCTAAGGTACACCTCACTTTAAGTTAAGTCCCCAGCAGAGTCGCCAGTTCTGTGATCAGTGGATTTAGAACTGACTGTTTAACGCTGGTTTCGCAAAATGTCGCGGAAGCAAAAGTCGCCACCGTCTTTTATTTTCTCCAAATGGAAAGGACAAAAGCACAGAAAAATTCCTTAAAGAGATCGCTCTCGGTTCGGGAGGTAGATTATAGAAAGGGAAGGTGTTAGCACCCTTTCTATCCATGGTTATCCATGGGCTCTTATATACTTGCTCATTTGTGTTTTCAAAAATGGTTTGTTTGCTTTTCAACTGTGGGTTTTAAAAAGTTTCTTTGAAAATTTCAATTCGACTCTTGTATCGGTCCTCAAGAGTGTTTGAAAAATTGCTTTCGAAAGCTTTTTGAAAAGGTGTCGGTGTGAAAAGTATTTTTTGATTTGTTTTGAAATTAGGGCAAGTATCTATGAGAACCTACCTACCCTAAGGAATTCGTCTGTGTAAATGTCCTTTGAAGTAGTGCCATCCCACCATTGAGGGGGAGGTAGCATCACCGTTGGAGGTGTTCGGGTCAATTCGAGGTTCGGGACATGGTGATCACCAGAGCAATGGGAAGATACCTTAGAAGCTACCCTCATGCCAGGTTCCCGGATCATGAGGACTTACCAAGACATCCTCTACTCGACGATCACCTTTCGAGGCAAGGCAACAGTGAGGCGTACCCTAGGGGTGGTGTGTGCGATTTGTGTGTCGTTTTCATTTGTATTTATTCTTGTCATGTTATTGGTGTTCTACGCTTGTTTTTATTTATATCATACATTCTTTCATGCCATTATTTAATAATTAAAAATTGCGAGAAAAGTAAATTCTAAGCTATTACAAATGGCGCGGGTCCATATCGCCAAAAGTTTCTCGAACCCGATTTGACAGAAAATAAATAAAGTAAAAGAAAATAAGGAATTAAAAGTGCGAGCGATTATTTACACGGCTTTGGGAGAGATACATAAATATTTACACGAAATAAAATAAATACGCGAATTAATAAGAAATTAAGAATGAGGGCGTTGGACCCTTTTGCAAAAAATTAAATTAATGATGGAGTTAATTAATTAAAAAAAGAAAGAACTTGTTTTTTGGGATTTTTAGTATTTTAGGATTTAATATGAAAAAGGAATTAATTGAAATTAAAATAAGATGCAAACCCTAATCCTAATTATTTTTAATTTATTAAAAAAATATTGAAGTTTTTAACCTAAAATTAACCCTAATTTTTATATGCAAATTTAATTATAAAAATAAATATTTAATTATTTTAATTATTATGAAAGAAAAATAAATAAAAAGGATGAAAAATTAATTAAAACTAATTCTATGTTTTTTTTTTAGATTTATTATGAAAATATTAAATTAAACCCTAATTTAAAACTAATCAATTTACATGCAAATTTATTTATAAAAATACTAGAAATATAAATATTTATTATTTTAATTCTTTTCTGATTTTTTTGATTTTTAGGTGTTTTTGATATTTTGTGAAAATAATAATTAAATTAAACAAGCAATAATTAAAAGAATAAAAATAAAATAAAAGAAGTTAAAAGAATTTGCAAACCAAGGGGGGTGTAGTCCCCAACATGGAGGTGAAAGTTGAGAAATCCGGCCCATTAACCTTGGCCTGTTTGGACTTTTGCCAGGTAGCATGCTGAAGCGTTGACTGGGACTCACCGTGTATCTCAATTCTTGGCCTTTGATTGGATTCTATTGGACGCGTGGACGTTGGATTGTGAGAGTGTATCATGGTCTTCAACGTTGGCGCTACATGTGAATGTTAATGGAAAAATAATATTGAAAGCATGGAGACCTGGGGCTCGAACCCAGGTCATGGATGTTGCTAGTCACTATGCTTGCCAGTGGAGCCAGATGCGCGCTTTGTATATAACATAATAAACAAATAATATAAAACAAAACCAAATCGTTAGTGGGTTAGAGCGCGTAAATTCAAAAGAGCCAATCATGGCTAGCCACGAGTTCATCTTCTCCATTGTTTTCGTTTTCCTGAAACACAAACACATTAAGCCACGGTTTTCCAACTGTTCTCTTAGGCACTCTACTGAAAAATAGCGAATAGCCATTGGATGCTCATAAATTGAGCGCGAGGGTGGGTTCATAATCGTCTGGGCTTGCTGATTTGAGTCATGGTACTATGGTGGTCTGATTTTACCGCGTTTGGAAACCCCCAATTTCAAGCTTCACGAACCCTAATCTGCATCAATGGTATAATTGCATATAGTACACGAAAACACAATTAAGATAAATGGTTAGCCTCAGAACACCTTAATTAGCATGAATCCATTAACAATATGCAATGAAAATGCATAAATCTTGAAATACGATTATGCAAAAAAGTAAGAAAAGTGGGACTTCTGTACAATGTTTCAAGGGCTTAGGGACCGTGTTCTTGATTCAGGCACGTTGCTTGGCGTCCTAGGAATGCAATGGGAGGGGTTTTGTGGCTTAAAACGTCCTGTAAACAAGTTTTCAGAATTGAGTTTTTTTGCAAAAAATTCCAAGTTTGATAATGGTTTCTAGCGCAGCTTTTCTGGTCCTTGCATTAGGTTTTCGTTTAGGCTTATGTACTGAATGAATTAGGTTAAAGAAAACACTCCAAATCTCTTGCATTCATGATTTTGGAAATTTGATTTTCAAGATCTTTTTTCAAATATTTTCCATGCAATTTTGTACCAATCATGATCCAATCAATCCAAATCTTTCTATATTGAATCATGCACGAATTATTGAGTAGATTTCATGCAAAAGAAGATTGAAAAAGTTAAGTTAAATATTTTCCATGTATTTAATTTGATTTAAATGAATTATTATAAATAAAAATTCAAATAAATAAATAAAAAATGAAGAAATACTTCCCTTTGGGCCAAGTGGTCGTGCACATGCCATGGATGATGAATTATGGAAGAAAAATGGGCCCATTAGCAATTTTAGGTCATTTGAATCAATGTTGACTTTTCAAAATATCCAAAAATTTCCCAACTTCTACAAGGCATAACTTGCTCAATTTTTAAGCTTTTCTCATGTTCTTGGACATTTTGGAAAGGTCTTTGAGTCCTCTAACCAATGCCTTTGGTCCCATGTCACTTGGATTTACCAATATCAAGTTATGGCCTTTGACTTAAAGTCCCTTTTTGTTGACTTTTGAAAATGACCTATAATGTTGAAATTGATAACTTTTTGTGAGAGCATTTCTTGGACTTGAAGTATGAAGATGAGTTGTAGGAAATGTCTTTCTCTTCAAAATGAGCTTTGGATGGAATTTTTCTGATAATCCATGTGGAAGTTATTCCTTGGTCAATTTACAGTTGACTTTTTCAGCTGTCCAAATAAGGAAACTTTTGCATCTTGATGATTTTTGAACCAAACTTTGAGAATCATGATCAAGCATTGATCAAATGATGTTTAAGGCTTCAAAATGAGATGTTGACCAAAAATTTGAACTTTTGACTGTCAAATGACCATTTTGCCCCTACAGTTGACTGTAGTGCAATTAGGGTTTTTGACTGTGCAATTTTGAGCTGAATGTCTTGAAACTTGATATGAGGATGCTTGACCATATTTGTAGTCATGTGAGACTTGATTGGACCTTTGGAAACTTCATTTTCTTGATCAGAAGCAAAACCCTAATTTTGACTGTTCAGGAGGCCCTTTGAACTGTGCAACCCTTGGGGAATTTTGTAGCTTGACTTGGCAATTTCTTGAAGAATATGGGAGGGCAAATTTTGGGGTACAACAACATGCATGATCATCATAATCATAAAATCAAAATTTTCTAACCTAGTTTTTTCTCATTAATGGTAAAACCTACCCCTTGCAAATCACAAAGAAGAAAGGATAAAATATTACCTTAGATTCTTGAGGTGTGGAATGAAGGTGCAAGGTGAATGATTGGAGAATAATTTTTGGAAATAGTGAAGCAATGAGGCAATGAAATTTTTTTAGGTAAAAATAGTGTTGTAACATAATTTAACCCGTGGGCCTATTTGACCCAACACATGAAAGTGAAATGAAACGCACAACAGAAATGCGCTGAAAATTCAGCATCGTCCGACGACAACTTCCATCACCAGGCAATGCTAGGCAAAAATTAAACAAAAAAATTTATTGCAGAATTTTTTCCAAAAGCCTGTTCTGCAACAAATTGAAGTCAATAACAAACATAAAACAATACTTACAGTGTTAGGGTGCCTCCTAACAAGTGCTTTATTTAACGTTGTTTCAAGCTCGACGGTCTACGGTGATTTCACAAATCACCGAGATGGACCACACTTGTTTCGCAGATTACCTCTATTTCAAGGTATACTTTCAACCTCTGGCCATTCACAATCCAAACTTCCTTGGAGATGGGATCCTCTAACACAATTTCTCCATAATCTTTCACATCTTTAATCAAGAACGGACCCGACCATTTGGACTTCAACTTTCCCAGAAAAAGTTTCAATCGCGAACTAAAAATAAGCACCATTTGGCCAACTTTGAAGTCTTCGTGACAGATTTTCTTGTCATGATAAAATTTGACCTTTTCTTTATACAACTTATTAGAGTGATACACATCATTTCTCAATTCATCATGACCCTGCAATTGAATTTTTCTTTTTTCTCCGGCCAAGTTAGAATCAAAGTTTAAGAATTTTAATGCCCACAAAGCCTTGCGTTCAATTTCTACCGAAAGGTGACAAGTTTTGCCATACACAATTTGAAACGGTGTCAAACCAATATGATCTTTGTAAGTGGTGCGATACACCCACAAATCATCATCAAGCTTAAGCGACCAATCCTTCACTGAACTTGACACAGTCTTTTCCAAAATCCTCTTAACCTCTCTATTTGAAACTTCGGCTTGACCATTAGCTTGTGGATGGTACGGAGTCACCACTTTATGCTTTACACCATAGTTTTCCAAAACTTTTTCAAGAGGTGTATTACAAAAGTGTGATCCACCATCACTAATTAAAACTCGCGGAGTGCCAAAACGGGAAAAAATATTTTTCTTTAGAAATTTTATGACCATTTTGTTGTCCTCCCTAGGACAAGCCATCGCTTCAACCCATTTAGAGACATAATCCACCGCAACAAGGATAAATTCATTCGAAAATGATGGGGAAAAGGTCCTACAAAATCTATGCCCCAATAATCAAAAACCTCTCTCTCCAACATATTATTCAAAGACATTTTGTCTCTTTTCCCAATTCCTCCACTCCTTTGGCATTTATCACAATTCTTAGCATACAAGTGTGTATCTTTGAGCAAAGATGGATAAAAAATCCTGATTGAAGGATTTTCATTTCCGTACGCAAACCATTAAAATGACCTCTACACGGAGAATTGTGACAATGCCAAAGTATGATTTTTGATTCCTCTAATGACACACATCTCCTCAAAAAATTATCACTTCCAAGCCTAAATAGGTAAGGCTCATCCCACACATAAAATTTAGCATCCGCCAAGAATTTATGCTTTTGGTCCCAAGTTAGATCTTCTGGTATCAATCCAGATACCTTGTGATTTGCAAAATCGGAAAACCATAGTCTAACTTGTACCATAAAAATCTTTTCATCCATAAATTCTTCTCTAACCTCTCTTTCTTGGTTAGTAACCTCTACGTTGACCAAGCAGGATAAGTGATTCGCTATCAAATTCTTGGAACCTTTCTTGTCGTGAATTTCAAGATCAAATTCTTGCAACAAAAGTATCCATCGAATTAGTCTTTGCTTAGATTCCGGTTTGGTAAGCAAATATTGTATCGCTGCATGGTCAGTGTAGACTACAACCTTTGACCTAATGAGGTAAGACTATATTTTTCCAATGCATACACTATGGCTAACAATTCTTTTTCAATTGTTACATAGGTAATTTGTGCTTCATTAAGAACTTTGCTAGCATAGTGTATGGCATGAAAATGTTTTCCTCTACTTTGACCAAGAACCGCACCAATGACATAATTGCTAGCATCACACATTAATTCAAAATTCAATTTCCAATTTGGTGCAACGATTATGGGTGCGGTTGTCAAAGTTTATTTCAAATTTTTAAAAGCTATCAAACAGGCATCATCAAAAATAAAAGACTTATCTTTGTTGAGCAAGTTTCTCAGTGGTATTTCAATTTTGGATAAGTCTTTGACAAATCTTTGGTAAAATCCCGCATGACCGAAAAAGCTTCGTTTCCTTTCACGTTCAATGGTGGTGGAAATTTCTCGATAACATCCATTTTTGCCTTGTCAACTTCAAGCCCCTTGGATGAAAATTTGTGACCAAGAATAATGCCCTCGGTACCATGAAGTTACATTTCTCCCAATTAAGCACTAAGTTGGATTTCACACATCTCTTCAACATGGTATCCAAATTTTTTAAAAAAAGATCAAAAGATGACCCGAAAACGAAAAAGTCGTCCATGAAAACCTCCATAGTCTTCTCAATATGATCGGAGAATATGGCTTGCATACACCTTTGTAAAGTTACCGGTGCATTGCACAACCCAAAGAGCATCCTCTTATACGCAAAAACTCCAAACAGACAAGTGAAAGCCATTTTCTCATGATCTTCCAGATTTACTGAAATTTGGTTATACCCGTAATACCCATCGAAAAAAGAATATAACTCTTGGCCTGATAACCTTTCTAGAATTTGATCCATAAAAGGAACAGGAAAGTTATATTTCCTAGTAGCTTGATTAAGCCTCTGGTAATCGATACACATCCGCCATCCCATTACGGTTCTTGTCGGAATCAATTCATTCTTTTCATTTCTTATCACGGTCATTTCACCCTTTTTTGGAACCACATGCACCAGACTCACCCAAATACTATCGGAAATAGGATAGATCATCCAGACATCCAATAGTTTCACAACTTCCTTTCTCATAACCTCTTTCATTGTCGGATTCAAGTGTCGTTGGGGTTGAGCTATGGGTTTGGAATTCTCTTCCATAAAAATCTTGTGCATAAAATAAGCCATGCTTATGCCTTTTAAATCCTCTAAAACCCAACCTATTGAACTTTGATTTTATTTTAAAACTTGAACTAAACAATGCTCCTCCTTCTCCGATAAAGCATTACTAATGATTACCGGTTTGTTACCCCCATCATCAAGAGACGCATACTTTAAGTGCGACGACAACATCTTCAATTCAATTTTGGACTCTTCTTCTTTAGCTTCTTTCTTCAAAATTTTAACTTCTTCCTTCCAAGATTGAACTTCTTCTAAAGCTTCAAGTTCCTTCACACACTCTTCCAACTCCTTTTCTTCATGAACATCAAGAACTTGAATAATATTATTCAATGTTATATCAAGAGGAGTTAAAAGATGAACTTCACTAGAAACATCCCAAATAGCTTCTTCAATAGCATCGACTTTAAAACAAGCTCCCTTATCATTATAATGCTTCATAGCTTCAAAGAGATTAAAACTTACTTCTTCATCTTGAACCCGGACCTTCATCAAACCATTATCAATGTCGATCATCATTCTTGCGGTCTTCATGAATGGTCGACCAAGAATCAAAGGTGCATCATGGTCTTCCTCCATATCAATCACAACAAAATCAACTAGGAAGAAAAATTTATCCACTTTCACTATAAAATCTTAAGCTACACCATAAGGACGAGTGATGGATTTTTCAGCTAGTTGAAGTGTCATCTTTATTGACTTTATCTCGATGTTCCCCAATATTTTCACAATAGACAAAGGAATCAAATTAATGATATATCCTAAATCTATCAATCCTTTACCAACATAAATATCACCAATGGTAACCGGCAAAGTAAACCTTCCCATATCACTTTCCTTCTTCTTGATCCTTTGCATCAACCATGATAACTTCTTGATCTGTTGATCTTATCTTTTTTGTAAGGATATCTTTCATTAACTTTGCATACTTTGGAATTTGTTCCATAGCTTCGGAAAATGGAATTTGTATTTGCAATTGCTTAAAGATATTCATGAACCTAGCATAGTTCCTAGCATTATCCTTCTTGGAAGGAGCATGAGGATATGGTAAACTTTGAACCGGTAAACTAGCAACTTTCTCCTTCTTGTTTATTTTCAACTTCTCCTTTTCAACTAACTCCTCCTCATGGTTATTTTCTACTACAATCTCTTCTTCAAGCTCTCTTTCTTCAACAACTTCCTCAATTTCACTTTCTTTATCACGTTCATTTTCGACTACTCTACCTGTCCTAGTTAATATTGCCTTCCAATGCTACTTAGGATTAGATTGAGTATTTGTCGAAAATGATGATCCGGAATTTTGATTGGCCAATTGCTTCATTACTCTTTTTGATTTTCCATAGATGCTTGCATGAATTGAACAAGAGTGTCTTGTAAGTTTGAGTTTCTAGCTTGAGATTGAGAATTTCGATTTGTGTTTTGATAAGGACTTTATCTATTTTGATTGTTGGCATCTTGTCTCCACCCTTGTTGATAACCTTGGTTATTTCTTTTATGATAACCTTGGTTATTTTAATATGGTTGCCTTTGTTTGTATCCTTGATCTTGAGTTCCCATGTAATTAGCTTCTTCTTCAACCGGAGGACAAAATCCGGTTTGATGATCACCCTTTCATAACTCACAAAAAACAATTTATTGTATTTGATTGCTAGGTCTTTCTTGCATTTCTCTTAGTTATTGAGGGAGATTTTCCATTTTCTTTATTAATTCTTCTACTTGTTGAGCGAACAATTTGTTTTGGGCTAAAAAAGCTTCATTTGATATTGAATCACTTG
The DNA here is from genome assembly GCA_948472305.1 of Vicia faba. Taxonomy (NCBI): domain Eukaryota; kingdom Viridiplantae; phylum Streptophyta; class Magnoliopsida; order Fabales; family Fabaceae; genus Vicia; species Vicia faba. The sequence continues at coordinate 45,181,155 of OX451735.1, forward strand.
CCTCCTCTCTCTTTTGAACCATACTTCGATCATGTCGGACTTGATGGTCTTTGCTTTCCATTCTCTCAATAATTTTAACCACTTATTCCATTGTCTTTGCCATAAGTGATCCTCCCTCCTTAGCATCCAACAAAAGCTTTGGTTGTGATTTTAATCCATTTTGAAAAATATGCATTTGGGTAATCGCATTAAAACCATGACTTGGAAATTTTCTCAACATAGATTTGTACCTTTCCCAAGCTTCATTCAATGACTCGACTCCACCTTGAGAGAACACCGATATAGCCATTTTGGCTTCCAAGAAACGTGATTATGGGAAAAACCTTTCAAGAAATTTTTCTTCAAGTCTATTCTAATCCGTCATGAGGTGATTAGGTTGGTCAAGATACCAATCCTTAGCTTTACCGATTAACGAATATGGGAATAATATTTTGAACATTTGTTCTTCATCCTCCTCGGGAGCTCCTATAGGACCCACTATCTCATATAATTTGGTGAGATGGGTGTAAGGATCTTCATGATCTAACCCAGTGAAAGGGTTATGATGCAACAGTTTTAGAATTCCAGTTTTCATTTCTGAATGCCTTTGGTCTGCATTCCTAGCAAAATGAGCATTCAACCTTGGATTATTTGCATTGGGTCCTCTTGGTGGATTTTCCGCCATGACTTATTCTATATATTAATTAAAAGTTATAGTAGAAGTGGACACCTCTCATCTTTCTCTTCTTTCTTTCTCTATCCTCCTCCTTCGTATAGTCTTGCTATTAAGTTTTTTGCAAGTCTTTTCGATTTCAGGGTCAAATAGGAGTTCAGCTTAAAAAATACTTCCTCGCATAAACTAAAGTATGAAAACACTAACAAAACAAGTGAAAAACAAAAGATATTATTAATATAATATAACTTAAAACACTTAAACTATTTTAATGCTTTCAATAGTCAAACGCCAATCCCTGGCAACGGCGCCATTTTGCTGTTAGTATTTTTAACACAAGTATTTATATTATCGTTTTCCTCAGGGATTGGTGTGATATTAATGTCGTTCTATAGTTTTAGTGACTTTAAGTGTTTGAATCATAAACAAAATTTTGGTATTTTCTTTTAGTAACAAAAGATTAAATTTCATGCACTAGATGGTAATTTAGATAAAAGAGAGGTTGTTGTTTGAAAAGGATTGTTTTCATAAAAGGGCATGTCAAGATTAGCTTTCATCAACCTATTCCAAATATATTCTATTAATCATGCATATGAATTAATCAATGATCGATACATTCAAGTATCCTCTCAATATTTCTCATCTCTAAGCAATATTGTAAGTGTTATCATGTTAATCATTAAATGATCTCTCAACCTAACTATTAACATGATAATCTTTAAAGCTTGATACAAGTGAATATTAACTCACAAATCTATGTCTAGAGATTGTTTATTAGTAGATGAATATCTTAGGTTAAGCTTGGAATTTACTTCTCAATAATGAACCAAACCATAAAAACAACAATGCTACACATCTTGCTTTATGTCTCCAATCTTGCGTAGCAAATACTTTAGAGTAGTTGAGTCCTGATCTTTGAAGAAAACGTGAGCTACTAATCTTGCTTTATGTCTTGCTATAGACCCATAACTTTGTGTTTCAACTTGAACATCCACTTTACTTCGATAGCTTTTGTCCGTGTTTGCAATTCGACTAACTCCCATGAGTTGTATCTTTCGATTGCTTATAATTCTTTGAACATAGCTAACTTCCACTGTTTATTCTTTAAAGCTACACTATAGTTAATTGGTTCAACACCTGCAAGTAAAGAAAAATGAACTAATTCTCCATCTGGTGTGACTTCATCATCACCTACCACTTTATAATCATGAAGTTTTGTTGGAGGAACTTTATTTAGTTGAGGTTTAAGGCTTATGCTAGCCATATCCTCTTTGACTTCGACTGTGTCAGGAATGTCATCAACTGCTTCTACTTCGAATTCGATTGTATTTTTAGCAATTCTATCAACTTCGACTTCATCAATTTCTTCGTCGAAATCAGAGCTCATCAATGGCTTGTTAATTGAATTACTAGAATTTAAATCCCAATCAGAAATGTCATTATTCACAATATTTCGACTAAACACAATCTTCTCATTAACTAGATTGAATAACCTGTATGAAACAGTCTTACGATATCCTACTAGAATCATAGGTTAACTCTTCTCACCAAGCTTCCTTCTTTTCTCATCAAGAACATGCTTGTAACACATAGAGCCAAACACCTTCAAATAACTCACTGATGGTCGTTTATCATTCCATACTTCTTCAGGAGCTTTGTTCTTTAATATCTTGGTAGGGCACCTATTTAGGATATAAACTACAGTCGAAACAACTTTACCATATAAAGACTTTGACAAATTCTTCTGCTTCAGCATGCATCTCTCCTTATCCAATATGGTTCTGTTTCTTCTTTCATTAATTCCATTATGCTTAGGAGTATAAGGAGCATATATCTCATGATCAACACCATGTTCTACACATAATTTTTCAAACATCTTCAAAGTGTATTCGCCACCTCCATCTGTTCGTAGAACTTAGATCCTTTTCTCACTCTAGTTTTCAACAAGTATCTTGAATCTCTTAAAGATTTTGAATACTTCGTCCTTTCTCTGGATCACATAGATTCATAACTTTCCAATAAACTCATTGACAAATGAAACAAAATATCTATTTCCACCAATGGTATATTCTTTGAATGGTCCACACACATCTGAATGTACCACTTTGAGTATGCAGGATGATCTCATTGGCATAGTCGAAATAAAAGAGTTTCTAGATTGCTTTCCGACTAAACAACCTTCATAGAGTTTGTGAGGCTTCTCAAGACTTGGAATACTAGTAACCATATCATGAGTAATCAGTTGATTAAGTGATTGAAAATTCAAATATCCAAACCTCAAATGCCACAACCAATTATCCTTGTGATCCACATCAGTTTTCAAATATTGAACTTCTGTCAAACTGATCATAGTCTTAAATTTCATGTTCTTCGACAACAGAGATTTTAAGACCAAATTACTTTTGGTGTCAAACAATTTCAAAGTTCCATCTTTCATAACAACTGAGAAACCTTTTTTGACCAGTTGTCTAACATTTACAGGTTGCACTTCATTCCATGTACATAAAGCACATCTTTAATCATAACTTTCCCTCTATTAATCATTTGAAAGACTATGTTGCCAGTACCTTCTACTTACAATGAACTATTATCAGTAAGTTTTACCTTGCTCTTCTTCGAATCGTCAAAATCTGCCAACCTCTCCTTTCTACCAGTCATGTGATTCGAGTAACCTGAGTCGAGGAACCAAATGTATGATTCGACATGGTTATCTCCAACTGCCTCCATAACCACCATACCACCTTCAGAATCATATGAATCTTGGCGTGCAAGGTTTGCTCCTTCATCCTTGCCTATCGATCCTTTGTTTTTTATGTACCAACAGTTCTTGGCTACGTGACCCCACTTTCGCAGTTATAGCATTGCACACCTTTTTTATCTTCTTTGTCCTTTTGATAGTTTTCTCCCCCTATTTTCAAGGATTCAAAAGTTCTATCTTTGACATGATACTTGTGAGGGTTCGACCAAGACTTCCTTCCACGAGTCTTTTCGACTTTGCCTTTGAATTTTTTGGAATCACCATTCTTTTTCCATAACTGAGCTTGCAGTGCCTGTATCAAGTCCTGAACTCATTTCCTTTCGAAAATCCTCATCTCGCGCGTCTCCAACAAACCAACCAAATTTTCCACTTTTGTGGTTTCAAGATTGTTGGATTCTTGAATAGAAATGATAACATGTTCAAAGTGAGAGGTCAATATTCTCATTACCTTCTCAACTATCACCTTATCAGTTATGGTTTCACCACAACCCTTTATGAGTTTGACGAGTTTCTGAATTTTCGACATATATTCTGCAACTTTTTCATCTTGTCCCATTGACAACAACTCATATTGTCGACGCAAGGTTTTTAATTTTACAATATTGACTTTCTCACCTCCTTCATAATACTTCACCAAAATATCACATGCCTCCTTCACCGTTTCAGTATGAGAGATTCTGTCAAAGTTAGCAGTATCGATCGTCGTCTGAATGCAATAAGTAGCATTGCAATCTTTCTTCTTGACTTCATTGTGGGCTTACAATTGCAGCCAACACAGGAACGTCGTCGATAACAACTTCTAGTGTTTAATAGAACCCAAACAAAGATTGCATCGGCTTTTTCCATCAGATCCAATTTTTGTCGTCAAACATTGAAAGAGAATTCATAAATCTCTTATCACTAGCTATCTCCGCTGTTGTTGTTCACTTGCCCTAAGAACGTGATCTCTGACATGAAATTCTTGAAAATTCGATCAAGAACAATAACTTGAAGCTCTGGATATCAATTTGTTAGTGCGTAAGATATTTTTAGTGAGGAGAGAATAAAAAGAGAATAAGGAAATAATAATTTATATTATTAAATTGTATAAATAATGACACAAAGTAAAATTATTTATATATAATCCTAATTAAACTTAAATCTATATAACTTAAATTATATTTAAATATTAAATCTAATTAAATCTAATTTAATATTTAATCAATCTAATTTAATATTTCATGTTTAGTGAATTCTTCCTGATTTATTTTACCTAAGGCTATCCGTGTTTAATTTTGGTTCTAGAATTAAGTGTATTCTTCCACATGTTAGTGCTTTTGGATTTGTAGGGCTCTGTTATTGTAGAGGGTGGGTCTGGTCGTCTGAGATATAGTTATGTTCTTCTGCTGGTTGTTTTTTCGATTTCAATGCTATTTGTGGCGTATAGTAGGGTCATGTTCCGCTTCTTGTGTGTTGACTTTTTTTTTTTCAGGTTCTCCCCTCTTACTGTTCACTTTTTAAAAAAAAAATGGCGTTTGATGGCTCTAAAAGTAACATATATAAAAATTCATAATTTATACTGAAAAACTCTAATGAATATGGTTGGAAAGTTATGAATTATAAACCCCTAAAATATAATTAGCCACTTACTGGTAAGTTATTAATTATTACGGGAACACCCTTGTTTATATTGTGTCTATATCACTAATCATGTCTGCATTACCTATTTGTTTTTTAGTTTTAAAAAATAGATTTTTTTGTATTTTAAAAATAAATTTTATAAAATTATCTTTTAAGTTATTACAATTTTTTCTAAATTAAAAGAATAATTTTGATATCGTATAATATAAATATATATTATTAGATTAAAATATAGTTGAAATAGCTATTTTTTTAAAAAGTTGTATTTTAAAACTGATTTTTATGAAAGACTATTAAAATAGTTTCATAATTAAGACATTTTTTAAAATTTTGATATTAAAAAAAATTTCAAGAAAATAAAGCAATATCTAAAATAATATTTTAAAAATAAATATTGAAATCAAATTTTTATTTAGATCTTTTATAAACATTTTTTTATAAAAATTTATTACACAAAATTATGTAACACAATAAAAATTATTATAAAAAAAACAAACAGGCCCTAAACTAGCTTAATGTATTAAAGATATTTTTATTTACTAAATGGAATATCGTTTTAAGTTTGATTTTTCCAAAAATTCCGCATGCTATACCATTCTTCTTGATGATTCTTAAATTAAATGTCAGAATTTTAGGAATATAATTTGACAATATTTAAGAAGATTGGTGCACAACACACATGAACAATTACACTCAGAATTTCAAGAGTTATTGGATGACATATGTGAAAGATACCCTTAGGTGGAGCTATACAACGGTATAGCATTTATGATCTTTTGAAAGAATCAAAAGAAGATCAACAGAAATGCTATTAAGCTGTTTTACCATTTAGTTTTGATATTTTTAGTTTTATAACATTAGAAATAGTGAATCTTTTATACAAAGTGTAAAAATTTATATATAGCAATGTTATGTCACCTAGAACAATAAATGTAGTTAAGGAGATTGATATTACCATCCAAAAAGAGATAGTTGTACAACTTCTTACTTGTTTGCCTGATATTTCTATACAGTTTTGTTTTTATCTAAGTAATGAATTGCACTTTATTATTAAAAAGAAGATGTTAAAAAGATACTATTGAAATTAATATAGAACTCAAAACTATACTTTTCAATGTGGGATTATCGGTACAATTACGATGAATAAACGTAGTTAAAAATTTCTTTGTTAAGGGTTAAATGTAGTCATTATATACATATACTAAATAGATCATGGTGTTTTATGTAATTTTACTCAAGATTTAATATTGATGACTCTTTAATCTTAATGTTTGTTTTAGATTTTCTACGTAAAACTTGTTTTCATGGTGTGCCTTGATATTCAAAATGTTCTTGTCATTTCTAGGCTCAATATTATCTTATATTGGATACTAGTTCCTTGACATAGGATTATGCTTAATTTCCACACGTACTGGAGTTAGATTTGTGTGGAGTCTCGATGCTTTATAACTGTTGGAACTTAATGCTTTATATTGTTTAATAGATTGAGATATTGGTAATTAGATAATGCATTAATCTCACAGTGTTCATACTAACAGGAGATGCGAATGAGAGCAACAAGTAGTAATATTAATATTTAAGTAGAATAGCATCTTACTTACCTATGGTTATGCATGATAAATACATAATGATGAAATCTACGCCGTAACAAGTTTTCTTATAGTTAACACTGAAATCTCACTTTTAATTTGTGCCATTTATTTTCTATCATTTACTATCAGGCATCAAAATTGTTGAAAGATTCATGCATCAAAGCAATTTGCTCGAAGGGGACAAGGGAGTGTCAAAAAGATTAGATTTGATTTAGAAGTGTGGAAATAATTTATTACGCACATATTTTTTTAAGGTTTAGATAAGATTTGATTTAGGTCTAAAATAGATAGATTTGATTTAGTTCTAAAATATGTATTTTGGGCTTTTATAGTTTTAGGTTTTGTCTTAGGGAGAAAGCTAACCTAAATCTATAAATAGAGGGAGTAACTCCTATTTTTGTAATCAATTCAATTCATTGTATTCACAGATATTGTAGTTGCAAGTGAATAATAAAGTTTTTCACAGTTTGTGGGCAGAGAGAAAATTTGTAGAAAATAATTGTCTTCTTTCTTTTCTTTTCATATTTTTTATTGTCATTGTGTGGTGATAATAATCTTGTTCATCAAGATTTATAGAAATTCATCATAGGTTTTAGTGGATTTCCACCATTTGGTATCAAGAGTCCCGGTTGAGTGATTCAAGGGAAGAACGATCACAAACGATAAAGAAGGAAGAATAAGAAATTCACGATGGCGATCAATTATGCTAACAAAAATTTTCCAGCAAGTCTTCCAGTTCTTAAAGGTGATAACTATGAGAATTTGTGTAAACAGATGAAAGTTATATTTTGTTTTCAAGGTCTTTGAGATCTTGTGAAACATGGATTAGAACCGCTTGATGAAGACACTTAGTATTAATTTTACCGGGTGATATAGGTTATATCGTATCGTGTCCACAAAGATTGGTTATTGAATTGTCGTTCGACAAATTATCGCATTTATGAGTTTGGTTTGAATTGTTTTGTAACGAAAATGTTATCAACAGAAAATATATGTAAACAAAAGTAGAAACTAAGGAAGAACTTATCAAGCCTTTATATAATCTACTTATCATAAGCTTAAATATATGGACAAGTTACACTCAACCTAACAGTACTCATCAATGTCACTACGTATTACTCACAACCTATGTCATTTCTAACCGAAATCAAGAGACCGACTGTATCACCAAGGAATTGATCTCCCTACCTCCTCAACAACACAGAAGACAACTATGTAATCGCACTGACGATCTCTTAGCACAACACAACCACACTGATGCATTAAGCTCTTATACCCAAGTAGATGTCAGCTCTAAATCTATCTCTAGAGTTCAGAAACTAGCAGATAATCATCCTAGATAAGAATCTAAGTAGCATATGTCTATAACAACTCAAACCCCTAGCACAGAGCATAAATCCAGGACAACAATCGACAAAGATTTGTAAAGCAAGTTTAATATAACGACATGGATGACAAATATACATGAGTTCAAAGTAAATACATATACAAACTCAACACATAAAGAATATACAAAGAAGAAGAGAAATGAACCACAAATCTACCAGTTTGTCAATGCCGATTGAAGAGCAATCCACCCCGGATTATCCGTATGCAAGCTTCAATGTAATTTTCTAAGCAAATCCTATTAAAAAATGAAGTTTGATGGAATTGGGATAAAAAATACCCAAAACCATCGCCAAATGCTTAAAACTGTGTTTTTTCAACGCTTCAGGTTGCCCCAGCGTCGCCCGACGACCAAAAAGTGTCGCACGACGACCAAAAAGCGTCGCACGGTGACAATTGATAGTAAGCTAAAAAACCAACATAGTTTCAGCCGTAAGTTGAGAACCGTAACTCCAATTCATGCACGATCGGAAGCGTTGGAAAGCTTATTCAATGATCTTTATAACAATGCCTAAATAAAAATGCTTGAATACCTTCAAAAATTAGATAAAATCAATTAAACTCAATGATATTGACACGATAGAGCAATAAATACACTATAACATAAACTATATCGAATATACACTAAAGTTGAGGTTTATTGACAAAAAGCAAAGGAATTAAGCCGATGAGTGCTAAATATTCACACTCAAATTCACAAAATTTTCGTACTCATCAATGCCCAATCTTCCTCTGAAGGGATTCAGTAGTATACTTCTCCTCCATGAGGGAAACGTGACAAATAACTCAGAGCTTCATGATTCACAGAATATTAGGTGATAGACATTTTAAAGTTTGCAGTGCTAGTAAGGTACATATTTTCATCTACTGGTGTGTTTCAGAAATTCCAAGGTCAAGGCTTCATAAGTGGGGTGGTTTAGTGTGCAGACGTATGTCAGGTCAGAATTTCGAAGTAGCCATTGTATAATGTCTAATAGTCCTAACTCACATAGACAATTTACATTAACATGCCTTGTAGAGGTAACTGAACATTGATAGAAATTTTAGTACTATGCTTTTTTATGTTCCCCAGCTTCGTCGTTTCTAAACACGATTCCTGAAAGGTCAGGTTCTCCTCTTTGGAGTTGGATTCTTTGAGACATAATTAGATACAAGGATGCTGGATGGGTTCAGTTTCGAAACTGACAGAAGGAGAGGTTGTGGGTTTTGGTTTTTGTTTCACAAGTGTTTAAATAGGAGAAAAAATATAGATGACATGGAGTGGGTGGTAATGAGGCTTAATGAAAATTTTGAAAATAGAGGAAGTGGGACGGCCAAGAGTGAAGAATAGGGAGAGTGGGGTTTAATGGAGTTTAATAAAAGTGGAAGAAGATGAAAGAAAATTACAAAAGCGGTATCTACAAAAAATGAATACGTGCAGGTTTTTACTCTGTGTCGAGGGGAACAAAGTGTTTGATGGGCGGAATATTTCTAAGGTTCTGGGGATCGTCACGATATGTGTGGCGCGTGGTGTTAGAACATAGTTTGGTTCTACATTCTTATAATAGTTTTGATGATAACAAGCACATGTTATATATAAAGAACAAATATGATCTCTAATAAATAATTTTATTATACAGGGACACTCTGATGAAAGAAGCATAGAAGATGAGAGAGTTACGCTTATGAAGCTTTGTTATGGCACATCATACATAGAAGCTAATCTGTGTAACACGCTTAAAATGAAGAAGTTTTAAAGCTACAACTTCTTATTGCACCAACGTTGTGAGCCAAATTCTGTTATTATGATAAAGTAAATTTCTGGAAGAAGAAAAAGAAATCTCAAACGCTAACATTCATCTTCTGATATGATTCAAAGAAAGCAATGTTCTGAAGTGTTACTAAATCATTCATTACAAATCAAAAAGTAATGGATGAACCAAGACAAGATCTCTATTTTTGGAACGAACATTAACTATACATTATAAACCTTCCAAAAGCTTCTTCTCATGTCTCTCATGCATAGCCTATTTAAATAATAATTCAATAAGAGATCAAGCTACACACTATTGCGCACTGAAAGAGAAAAATCATCATTACCCCATTCTATATTAGGATTTTCAATTTTGTATAAACCACTGTTGTGATATAGTTTTGTTTAGAAAACATTTTTGTACACACCTTAAGTTGTTGTAACTTGTAATACCTTGAGAAAACCAAGTTGTGGTTTAAACTCAAGAAAACCAAGTTGTGTAATCAAGTTTTGATTAGTGGATTAAGACCTTGTTTGTGAGACGAGAAATCACCTTGGCGGGTGGACTGAAGTAGTTTGATTTCAAATGAACCAGGATAATCAACGTGTCTATTTCTTTATTTTTGAAAACCCCAATTCAAACAACATAGTGCAAAAATCTGAATTTCCAGAAATGTTGATAATAAAGGCTATAGAGCAATACAATTTAGGCACATACAGAGATATTTATATCAGTACGTATATAATAATTAGTGTAACATTAAAAAATAGCATATATGTAGATGTAAATATAAGAAATAGTGCCAAACATTTTAACAGAATCTAGAAATTTTGAATTTTCCAAACAATATTCTGAAGTAAAAACAGAAAGTAAACAGAAAACATAGAATCTAGCCTTGAAAGGAAAAATAGAAAATAAGAAATCTATTCTAGAAAGCAGTGTCCCCACACTAATATAAACAGTGTCCCCACTATTTTAATGTGAGACTGAGAAGAATGCAGAATGTCTAGAAATGTCAACCACTACTATTAGTATTCTGAGCCAAGGAGAGGATGTGTTGAAAAATGTGATCCACCTAATCCGTCACTGAATCCATAAAACCATGAAACTCAATGCGTAATTTAGTGAATTCTTATCTTAAGCAATTTAAGTCAGTTTGTAAAGCAAGTATGGAAGTAGATGGACCAACTGAGGTAGGTGCAGAGGCTACTGGAGCAATAGAAGCACATGAAGGGGTAGGTTGCTCGGTGAATGGAAAATTATGATAGAATGGAGGTGTTTCAGGATCTGTTTCAGGATCAGATAGAAAAGCATCATTGTGATCATAAATTTATGGTGTCTCAGGAGAAGCTAGAGGTAAAACTTGGTATACTTCCAAATTAAATAGCTAGTCATCTTGGTCATGAATACTAGTTCTTGGATTAGGTAACTTGAAGAGTTGCATAACCTGGGTTTTAATGAGAAGTTTAAATTTGCTAGGTGCTAGGTTTCTAATAATGCCAATGTTGAAACTGGACTATATATTCATGGGTTGGAATCCACCCAAAGGGTGCAGTGCGAGAAGTGGTTGTCGCATTCCAATAGCATTGACTATCATGGTCACTAAGCCTCCCACTAAGATAGGTGCATGATCAGTCTGTGTAATACTGTCAAAGTTAGCTATCATAAAGGTAACGACATTAATGGGGCAGGTTCGGGAGGCACAATATATGATGAAAAGTTCATCTTTAGACACAAAGGTAATGTTTTGTTCTTTTTTGAATAGAGTTTGAGCAAAGAACTTATGGAAATAACAAATAGTAAGGTTATGGATATTTTCAGAAAACATGTTATTAGGTTTGGGGTTTCTATCTCAGGTTATACTATCCTAAAAATATCCAAGTTCAAGGTCCAAAAGAAGGTCTTCTTGGGTACAAGTAAAGACATGTGGGCCACTAAGAAATCCTAACATATTAGAAAGTTTGTGGTTATTATATCGGTATTCAATACAGAACATTCTAAAGGTAATTAGGCTTGATTAAATCCTAATCCATGGTCAGGCAAAAAGGTGAGTGAGCTTAGGAATTCTAAGGTCATCTTACGATAAGAACCAAATCTCCTTCTCAAGCGAGAAGTATCCCAACCTATTTGGTTCAACAAAAACATCACACTATCCCTAATACCTAAAGTGGTCTTGGTAGGGCCATCAAGGTAGAAAGTTAGTGCCATCTCTCTTGCAGCGACTTTAAGTCTAGAATTAATCAAGAACACTATGTCGCCCTCATTGAACTCTTTCCTAGATATGCACTTGTCGTGCCAATTTTTTGTTCTTTCTTTATAGATCTTGGCATTTTTGTATGCATCTAGTCTAAGGTCTTCTAACTCATGGATATCTAACATTCGCTTTTCTCCTGCGGAAGTGTAACTTAAGTTGAGGGTTTTGATCGCCCAATAAGCTTTATGCTCTAGTTCTACCGGCAGTTGACACGATTTTCCATAAACTAGTTTGAATGGTGTGGTTCATATGGGTGTCTTATATGCTATTATATATGCCCACAGTGCCTCGGGTAATTCAGATGACCAATCTTTCCTAGAAGTGGCAACTGTTTTTTCCAAGATTTGCTTAATCTCTCTGTTGGATACCTCTATATTTCACTAATAGTTTTTCGAAGATTTTTTAGATAAAATGAGCTCCACCATCACTGATGACAAGTCTTGGCACACCGAATCTAGGAAAATTATATTTTTGAAGAGCTTGATTACTACTCGTGCGTCATACATTGTAGAAGCTACGACCTCAATCCATTTTGATATGTAATCTACAACAACGAGTATGTATTTATTGCCACAAAAGAGGATGGGAAAGGTCCCATAAAATCAATACCCCACTCATCAAAGACTTCTACCTTTAAAATTTCTTTTTGAGGAATCTCGGCGCGTCTAGAGATGTTGCTAGTGTGTTAGCACCAGTGGCAATTTACGACTATAATATGGACATCTTTCCATAGGTTAGGAAAATAGAAGCCATATTGTAAAATCTTAGTGCAAGTCTTTGAAGTGCTTGCATGTCCACAATAAGGAGCAACATGACAATGTGAAATTATGTTTTCTATTTCATCTTCGGGGACACATCGACGAAAAATACCATCAGCGCCTCTCTTGAAAAGAAGAGGCTCATCCCAATAATATTATTTAAGATCAGGGAAGAACTTCTTCTTTTTTTAATAGGTTAGATCTGGCGGAAGCACTGTAGCGGTCGAGTAGTTGACAAAGTCGGCGTACCATGGAAATATGGTTTTAATGTAGACTTCTTCCACGACTTCATTTGTTTTGGTATTATAAGCTATGGGGTGTTCAATGGTGTTGGTTTCCAACTAGGAATGAGTTGTTCATAAGGGGAATCATCATTGATAGGCACTTGTTCAGGCTTAATGCCTTCCATTCTAGATAAGTGATCAGCTACTATATTTTTAGTGCCTTTTTTGTCTTTGATTTCCAAATCAAACTCTTGTAGGAGTAAGATCCACCTGAGTAACCTTGGTTTGGCGTCCTTTTTGCTTAATATGTATCTAATTGCAGCATGATCGGTATAAATAACTTTATTTTCTCCTACTAGGTAAGAACGAAGTTTATCTAGGGAAAAGACGGCAGCTAAAAGTTCCTTTTTGGTGATAGCGTAGTTCATCTGTGCAGGATCTAAGGTTCTACTTGCATAATAAATTGCATGATGTTTTTTATCCTTTCGTTGTCCTAAATTTTCCCCTACAGGCATAGTCAATAGCGTCACACATGGTTTCGAACGGTAATCCCCAATCAGGTGTTGCATAATAGGTGTGGTAATAAGAGATGTTTTCAATTGTTTGAATGCTTTTAAGCATTTATCATTGAAATTGAATTCAGTGTATTTAATTAACTAGATGGTTAGCGGTTTGGTAATTTTAGGGAAATCTTTAATGAATCGCCGGTAGAAACTAGTGTGTCTTATGAAACTTCGTATTTCTATTATGGTTTTCAGAGTCTGAATGTTCTCTATAACTCCTATTTTCACTTTGTCAACTTCAATCCCCTTGTCAGACACTATGGGTCCAAGTACGATTCCTTGTCGGACCATGAAATGGAATTTTTCCCAATTTAATACGAGATTAACTTTTACGCATCATTCAAGTACCATTTCCAAGTTCGATAATCATCCTTTAACGCTTTTCCCACAGACAGAGAAATCGCCCATAAATACTTCCATGATGTCATCTATAAAATCATCTAAAATTGACATCATGCACATTGAAATGTTACGGGAGCATTGCATAGTCCAAACGACATTCATCTATAGGAAAATATACCATAAGGACAACTGAATGTAGTCTTTTTTTGGTCTTCGGGGTGTATAGAGATTTGGAAAAATCCTGAATAACCATCTGGATAGAAAAAATGAGAGAGCTTAGCAAGTCATTCGAGCATTTGATCAATGAAAGGTAAAGGAAAATGATCTTTTCGATTGGCTTTGTTTAATTTCTTATAGTCAATTCACATTCTCTATCCAGTTGGAGTATGTTGTGCTACATATTCTCCTTTTGCATTGCTAACAACCGTAACACCTCCCTTCTTTGGTACAACATGTACCGGGCTAACCCATTTACTCTCTGATATCAAATATATGATTTTTGCTTCTAATAACTTTTGTACTTCTTTCTTAACTACATCACTCAGAACTTGATTTATTCTTCTCTGATGTTATCTCAATATCTTACAGTCTTCCTCAAGCATAATGTGATGCATGCAAATTGAGGGGCTTATCCCTTTTAGATCAAAGATGTTATAGCCTAAAGCAGTCGGGTATTTCCTTAGGACATGCAATAATTTTTCTGTTTCTATCTGTCTTAAGTACGCGTTGACTATGACGGGTTGTTCGAGTTTTGTGTCTAGGAAATCATATCTTAGATCTTTTGGTAATGTTTTAAGTTTTACAGCTGGTTTCCTTAGGCAAGGCATGGAGTCAAAAGTTAGCGCGAGACATTCATTTAGATTGTCATCTCTGTATTCATTACACCAATTATCGTCTTCAAGGATGGGAGGTATTAGAATTTTTAAAGCTTCTAAATATTTGGACTGTTGTTTCTCCATTTCTTTAACGCACTCATCAATGACATCCAAGAAACAACACTAATCATCTATAGCTGGTGCCTTGAAGAATTGTGAGAGAATGAATTCTACTTTTTCTTCGCCAACCTCAAATGTGAGTTTACCTCTTTTTATATCTATGATGGCACCGGCAATGGCGAGCAATGGTTCTCCTAATATGATAGGTGTGATAGAGTGGCAGAACTGACTGTTTAATACTGGTTTGCATTTTACGTTCGCAAATGTCGCGGTAAGCAAGAGTCGCCATCGACTTTTATTTCATCCAATCTTGGAAAAGGAAAAATAATAGAAAAAACCTTTTATCGAGATATTCTGAGTACGTGGGGTAGATTATAGAAAGGGAAGGTGTTAGCACCCTTTCTATCTATAGTTATCTACGGGCTCTTAGGTACTTGCTCATTTTTCAAATTTCTTGTGTGTGATTGTTTTGAAAATGTTTTACTTCGTGATAACCCTTGTATCAGTCCTCAAGGATGTGACGAAGTTTGTTTTGAAAATTCTTTTTGAAAGGTGTTTGTGTGAAAAAAGTTTTTGTTTTGAGCAAGTACCTACCAACATCTACCTACTCGAAAAAAGATTGTTTCAGTTTTATTTCCTTTAGACAATGCTAGCCCACTATTAAGGAGTAGGTAGCACCGTCATTGGAGTTTGTAAGGGACATTCGAAAGGGACAAGTACAATCATTAAAGAAATCGTTAGAAAACCTTAGTAGTAACCCTAGAGTCTTAAGATCATTTCCGAGGCAACATTTCCGAGGCGACATTTCGAATGGGACACTTTGATCTCTTTAGAATGGAGGGCAACCACTAAAATCTCCTATGCTTAATGATTGTTTACCGAAGGCAACCGAAGTGAGGTAAACCATAGGAGTGAACATGTGCGAGTGATTTATTTCAGTTATTTAGTCTTTGCACAATAGGGTTTTCTAACTGTTTTAATTTTTCATGCATTCTTGCCATACAATCCTATTAATACATCTAACAGTTAATAATTTGCGGAAAACGAAAAAGCGGAAATAA
Organism: Vicia faba; assembly: GCA_948472305.1. Lineage (NCBI taxonomy): Eukaryota > Viridiplantae > Streptophyta > Magnoliopsida > Fabales > Fabaceae > Vicia > Vicia faba. The sequence continues at coordinate 45,197,033 of OX451735.1, forward strand.
ACCTAGCTATTACATGACTTTGACAGTTATATAATTTGCCTTGACGGGAAATAAAAGTACAAAATTTAAAACCCTAATTAAAACTATTACAACCTTGAAACAGTTACAATAATAATGTCAAAAATAATAATAAGCGCGCGGAAAATTAAATGCGAGAGAAATTAGGGTTTTGACCCTTGACTAAATCTAATATCACTTGATTAAAGAAAACATCATTTTTTGTCATTTTTTGTTATTTAAGAAAATAAGTAATAATTGAAATATAAAAAAAAGAACCCAATTACTAATTAACTTTAATTAAGAAAAATAATTAAATTAGCCTATTTTTTGTGTTTTTGTTTGACAAAAAGAAAATAATTACATCAAGAAATTAACCTAGTTTTCTAATTGATTTTTTTAATTATAAATATAAGTTAAAGTTACCCTAAATTAAATAAACTAATTAATTTAAAAAAATTAAATTTGATAAAAAAAATAATTCTAAATTTGTGAATTCTTGATTTTGGGATTTTTATAAAAATTGATTTTAAAAATAAATAAATAAATTGCAAAGAATAAAGAAAAATAATAAAATAAAATAAAGATTTAGAAATGGGCCTGTGTTGAATAGCAAATGCTGGGGGTGTTAATCTGAAAATCTCTGGCCCATTAAGCTCCAAGCCTGGTCAACTTTGAGATCTGGTGTAACATTGACCTGAGGGAGCACCATGATCCTTCATTGGAGAAGCGTGGCATCTAGTGGATGAGTGTTGATGGTGCATGATAGGCGTGGGGTGCTGTATTGCATGGAGTTGGTATGAAATTATTAAGAAAATATCAAAATGCACACGCCTGGGATCGAACCCAGGACGTGTGCATCAAAGGCATACTTCCTAACCATCTGCGTTGGACTTGTTAGTTGTGTATATAATAAACAAACAAAATCAAAAGACAAATCAAGCCTCCGGCCAAAAAAACCATGCAAAATTTGAATGGGCCAACCATACCTTGCCACGCATCCATCTTCTTCCATGGACTGTGGCTTTAGATAAATCACTTTTACCTACGGACATTTGTTCGTAGCTATAACCCTGTCCATCTCAAAAATCTTGTATACGCAATATAAATTTAATTGGTGACCATGAATCAACTGGGTTTGAAACCCTGATCATCATGGTATCCAATATGAGAGCCAATTGTTCCTGTATTAAAAACCCCTAAAACAAACTCGTAAACCCTAGCAATGGCATTACGTGATTCCTGTGCAGAAACTCAAATCAAAGCATTCAAAAACATTGCAAGCATGACAATGAACATGGATATGTGATTAAAATAGATTTATGATGCGTAAATCGATGGATTCAAACTTTATAAAAATTCAAATCGTGATATCCCTAGGGGCGATTTCTGGATGCTTTGAGGCTAGCAAATGATGTTATTAGCTTCCTGAGATGTCCAGGAATGGATTAGAAGCCTTGGAGTGGTTTGAACTGTCCTGTATACAAAGATAGGTCTCACACTTTTCTTTCAAAATTTTGAGTTCTCTCTCGCCATTTCACGCCTCCAATCCTCTCCCTCTTGATCTGTAATTCTTATGCCCTTATAGGAGACTGAATTAGGTCAACAAATTTGTATCAAATCTTTTAGAATTATGGAAATAGGATTTGATTTGCTTCATGTATGATTTCTTTCCAAAACTTGCTTCAATCCAATCTTTTTCAACCCCAATAAACCTTGCACGAATTGGCTGGCATGCTAGCTGTACATGGACTCAAAATGTGCAAAAAAATCTCAAAATTTGATTTGTTTTCATTATTTTATCATTTAATTTGATTTATTTTTATTTAAATGAATAAAAAATCAAAAGAAATTATAAAAGTAATAAAGTAATAGGTGGAAAAGCTCAGGGGTCATGGGTCCTATTAGAAACATGTTCCAAGCAAGGAAACATCGACCCCTTTGGAAAAAATGCAAGTTTGATCAATGTTGACTTTTGACAATTTTCCAAAAATTTCCAACTTTGACAATGCACAACTCTCTCAATTTTGACCCTAGGAGGGTGTTCTTGGACTTTTTAGAAATCTTAGGATGTCCCCTAACCAACCATTTTGGTCTCATCTCAATTGGATATTCCATTTTCATGTATGAAGCTTTGACCCAAAAGGTGTTTTTGTTGACTTTTCAAAATGACCTATAATGTCAAAATTCATATCTTTTTTTGAGTGCATATCTTGAACATGTGGTATGAATATGGATTGTATGGAATTGCATCCTCTTAAAAATGAACTTTGGATGGAAAATTTCTGATAAAGCATGTGGAAGTTATGCTTGGTCAAAGTTGGGTTGACTTTTACTAAGAAACCCTAATTTAACAACTTCTGGGTTTTGATGAATTGTGAGCAATCCCTGAGGAATCATGATTAACCCTTTATCAAATGATGGATAACACTTCAAAATGATTATGTTGACCAAAAATCTTTAAGTTTGACTGTATGTGGGCCACAATTGACTTTTGACCTAATACAGTCGATTCTCAAGCATCTGAGCAGTTGACTGAGCAACCTTCTTGTGCAAGGTATGAAACATGAAATGGATTATCTTGGGAACATATTAGGACCTTGGATGGAATTTGTGACCTTTGTGGTTCACCTATCTTGATGAAGAATGAAACCCTAATTTGAGATACATTGCCTTAGGAGAGATCTTGTCTAGTCAACTCTTGAACTTCGTTGAGCAACTTAGGGACCTCAATTGGCATTGATTGAGTAAAATGGGAGGGAAAATTTTGGGGTAAAATAGATGCCCCTGTTCATACTTCTTAAACCTGAGGATGTAGATTGGCTTGTCTGCCTTTCGTGATCTGAAGGTGGAAGATGATTGAACACTAGAGTGCCCAGAAATTTGCGCTTGCATGAAGTGGAACTTGATTTGGTAATATCGGGAATGGGCATATAGATGCCATTTGGAGGTTGATGATAGAAGATTGTTGGAGGTGGGCTTAAAGATGCCATCTTGGAAGCGACGGAGAATTGCAGGAGATGGGCTTAAAGATGCCATCTAGAGGTTGTAGATTTCCTAAGATATTCCTTCGATGAGAGTTCCTGTTACTGTTGTTGATGAGGAATCTGTTGAGGAATGTTGGTCTCTGTCTTGGGAGAAATAGAGTTTTAGGGACTTCAGTTGTCCGTTACTCTACTGGTGAATAACTCCGGCTTGAGGAATCGGAATTGAATGGCGTATCTGGTCGGGGTATATGCTGCACCACGACTCACTGGGGAAATGCGAAACAAATCATGTTTGATCGGGTCCCGGTCTCACAGTGTTGTGGACTGCCGTCTCGAGATAAGAGAGAAGGAACCTGGATAGTAAGGTTATGAGAAAGAACCAGGATAATAGGGTTACTTCGATGTGAAAGCCTAGATAGTAGGGTTGTGATAAGGAACATGGATAGTAGGGTTATGAGAAGGAACATGGATAGTAGGGTTACTTCGATATGAAAGCCTGGATAGTAGGGCGGTGAGAAGGAACTGGGTCGTAGGGTTACTTCGAGATGAAAACCTGGATAGTAGGGTTGTGAGAAGGAACCTGGGTTGTAGGGTTACTTTGAGGTGAAAGTCTGGATAGTAGGGCTGTGAGAAGGAACCTGGATAGTAGGGTTACTTCGATATGAAAGCCTGGATAGTAGGGCGGTGAGAAGGAACCTAGGTCGTAGGGTTACTTCAAGATGAAAACCTGGATAATAGGGTTGTGAGAAAGAACCTGGGTCATAAGGTTACTTCGAGATGAAAGCCTGGATAGTAGCGATGTGAGAAGGAACCTGGATAGTATGGTTACTTCGATGTTAAAGCCTGGATAGTAGGGCTATGAGAAGGAACCTGGATAGTAGGGTTACTTCGATATGAAAGCCTAGATAGTAGGGCTATGAGAAGGTACCTGGATAGTAGGGTTACTTTGATATGAAAGCCTAGATAGTAGGGTTGTGAGAAGGAACCTGGTTCGTAGGGTTACTTCGATGTGAAAGCCTGGATAGTATGGCTATGAGAAAGAACCTGGATAGTAGGGTTACTTCGATATGAAAGCCTGGATAGTAGGGCTGTGAGAAGGAACCTAGATAGTAGGGTTAATTCGATGTGAAAGCCTGGATAGTAGGGTTGTGAGAGGGAACCTGGGTAAGGTTGCTTTGTAATATGACACCTTGGATAGTAGTGCTGTGAGAAGGAACCTGGATGGTAGGGTTACTTCGAAGCGATAATGTAGATTAGTTGACCCGTTTGATTTCGGGAACTGAGTTTCAATTAGTCTTCTTTAGATATGATCTGTATAACTGCTGAATTTGTTGAAGCTAATCCTCTTTTACTGAAAAGATATCAGGGTTAGTTATATGCGATGCATGAAATGCAGGGTGAGATGATGTTCTAAAAAATGAGATTATGTTGTATATGTCATGTATGTGTATGTCATAATGTATGTTTATGAAATCCTATCGGGGTATGCTCGCGTCTGGGAAAATAAATCCATGATTATTGCTGGAGAGTTGTAAATATTTTGCCAGGAAGAGATGCTTGAGAACAAACTCTGCGAGGACCAAGCTTAAGGGGGAAGAGATACTTTGTTGGTAGACCTGCTGATCTGGAGAAAAAACTTAGCTGGGGATGAATTTCTGTTGCTCGAGTTGATGAGCTTTGTTGGAGATTGAGCTTCTGTATCTGTAGAGATGAACTCCGCTTGGGGGATGAAGTTTACTGACTAGCCCGCGATTATGAACCTCGGTTGGGGATAGTTACGTCCTGCTTCAGGTAAACTGACATCAATGCCTTTGGGGTACCTTTACTCTGTGAGGAGTGTATGTACAAATAATCATGTCCCAACGGTGACTCTATCCCGATACCTGTTGGGAAAAGGAACCGTCAGGTTTGTTACTTCTTATTTTCCTTGTTTCTGGAATTACGAGTAATTGTCTTTGTTTCTTATGTAAATGTTTATGAGAAGCAATCATTTTCAAATGCATATATCAAAAATAAATCATTGGACGTTCTTGCAAAACAAAACAGGAAAAGAAAAAGAGACTGAAGTTTCTTGCGAAAATGATTTGTATTGATTTTGAAGTCGGCCTGTAATAGGCGTTTTATACAAAGAGGCTGACGTTCTAGTAAGAGAACGCCCCCGAAAGATGGAAATTATACAATTTGTGTAAAAGAAATAAAAACAGTTATGTGAAACAACCCCATTGGGTTCCAACTCTGCTATTGCCTTTATATCTTCAAGCGTCTCATCACTTTTCTACTTGGCCGAAAGTTAATCAGATTGATTGGCACCATCTGAGCTTGATAGTCTATACCGAAGTATGATCGCAAGATGATCCAATGAGACATACTGATACACTTCATATCCCTAACTTTTGCCTGGACCTCCCTTTCGGGTTTTCATTCCACCGGGATACCTTTTTTTGCCCAAGCCGCCCTTTCGGGTTTTCGACTTACCGAGTGTACATATTTTTTCATTTTCATCCCTTACTTTTGCCCGAACCCTTTTGGTTCGCTGGGAAGCCCTTATTTTTGCCTAGGCCAGTCATCCTAGTAGGTCTTTGATCATCGTAGTATCTTTTCACTATGTCTGCATTGACAGGATGAGGAAGGTCGTCACCATCCATGGTGGTTAGAATCATAGCCCCTCCTAAGAAAATGTTCTTAACCATAAATGGCCCTTCGTACGTGGGGGTCCATTTGCCCCTGGGATCACCTTGCGACAGTATGATGCGTTTGATTACTAGATCTTCGACTTGATATTCTTGGCGTCTGACTTTCTTGTTAAAAGCCTTGACCATTCGCTTTTGGTATGTCTGACCATGGCAGATAGCAGTAAGTCTCTTTTCGTCGATTAGATTTAACTGATCAAGTCGGGTCTGGATCCAGTCGTCTTCGTTCAACCCTGCATCCTTCATAATTCTGAGAGAAGGTATCTGGTGCTCAATGGGTAGGACTGCCTCCATACCATATACCAGAAAGTAGGGTGTTGCCCCTGCCGACGTCCGTGCTGAGGTACGGTACCCATGAAGAGCGAATGGTAACATCTCATGCCAGTCTTTATATGCCACCGTCATTTTCTGTACAATCTTCTTGATGTTCTTGTTAGCTGCGTCAACAACCCCATTCATCTTCGGCCGATAGGGAGAAGAGTTATGATGCTATATCTTGAACTATTTGCAGAGCTCTGTGATCATTGTGTTGTTGAAATTTGTACCATTGTCAGTAATAATCCTCCTTGGTACCCCATATCGACAGATCAGGTTATGTCGGATAAACCGCGCCACGACATTCTTGGTCACAGTAGCAAAAGAGGCTGCCTCGACCCACTTCGTGAAGTAATCAATGGCTACCAGAACGTAGTAGGTCTTATCTCACCGATCATGTCGATGCCCCACATCGCAAAGGGCCACGGAGCTGTCAAAACATTTAAGGGGACCGAAGGCACATGCACCTTATCAGCGTAGGTTTGGCACTTGTGACAAGTTCGAGAGTGCTGATAACAATCGGCTTCCATGGTGGACCAATAATATCCCTCCCGTAGGATCTTCTTAGCCATGGTATGTCCACTAGAATGGGTTCCGAAAGTGCCTTCATGTAGATATGTCATGATCCTCTCTGCTTCGCTCTTGTCTACTAAAATGACCTGGCGGAACCGTCATCTTGTAATGAAACATCAATGAAGTCGCCACCGAACGTCTTTCATCCCTCCAAGAGGGAAAGGTAAACATCGAGAAAACCTGAAGAGGGAGAAATCACAGTCTTTTGACCTAGAGATCGGGTAAGGGAGTCTGTTACGCGAGGGGAAGGTAATAGCACCCCACACACCCGTAGTAGTCTACGGTATCCACTCTTGTTGTCTAATCTAATGGGTGTGGTCAAAACCTACGTCTATGGCTTAAAGCTAAAAAATGGAATTTATGCGAGAAAAGAAAACAATGTAGGGAAAATAAAAGTTGTGCTCGGTTGGGCCTTACCCCAATGCCTACGTATCCCTTTTAAAGAATCAGAGAAGCCGTAGTTTGGCTCATATATTCTGGTTGGTTTGTGTTTTTTAGTTAAGACAACAAAAACAGTAAAGATGGCAAAACATCAAATAAAACAACAAACAAATGAGATAGTAAAACATCGACTAAATAATAAAAAAGTAACATGTCAAAGATGGCGAAACACTAAATGATAAAACATCACACCTAACAATGACATTGAGAGTCAAAGTAGGATAACCAGCATGTGCGATGACAAAACATCAGCTTCAGACAATTATGCAATGGCGAAACATCGGCTAAAAGATAATAAGGTATCATGGCAAAGATGGCGAAACATCAATAAAATGGATGACAAAACATCACACCTAACAATGATATTGGGAATCAAAGTAGGATAACAAACATGTGCGATGGCGAAACATCGGCTTCAAACAAATGTGCAATGGCGAAACATCGGCTATAAGATAACAAGATATCATGGCAAAGATGGCGAAACATCAATAAACCGGATGACAAAACATCACACCTAACAATGATATTGAGAATCAAAGTAGGACAACAAACATGTGCGATGGCGATACATCGACTTCAAACAAATGTGTGATGGCGAAACATCAGCTAAAAGATAACAAGATATCATGGCAAGGGTGGAGAAACATCAATAAACCAAGTTTAAAAACAAAGCCAAGGGGCACACAAACAAATAAGATTGATTTATATCTTTTACCTTGAAGAAGGGTTTGAGTTTATTAGAGGTGTTTTATGATTTGCCAAGAAAACAATTTTTGTTTTAAGATGCAAAATACAAAGGAAGAAAAAACAACTAAGGTAAACTAGCCTAGCACTATCCCTAGTGTTCTCATACAATGATTGACCCTAAGGTTGAGGATAGAGGAAAATCCTACCTTATGCTAGCATACATGGATTCCTACCTTAATCAACATGTCAAAGGAAGCTTAACAAAACTATCCTATATGGAATAGGCAATGAGAGCAAAGTCGTGATTTCAATTTCTAAATTGAGTGACTCATCGATCAACAATTAAAAAAAATAATAAATAACCTATAGGGAGCATGCAATGAGAGCGAAGTCGTGATATCAATTTCTAAATTTTGTGACTCATCGATCAACAATTAAAGAAAAATATCCTATGGGGAACATGCACTGTGAGCGAAGTCGTGATCTCAATTTCTAAATTGAGTGACTAATCGATCAACGGTTAAAGAAACAAACACGAACACAACACATGTATCAAACAAAATAGAGGGCCTCCTGACATATATCAGCAACAGAGGTCCCATCATGCAACATAGAACTATACAAAATGAAAATAGAAGAAAGGAAATAGTGCAATACCAATGGATAACTATCTGTAGCAACTGAGCAAGAATAAAAGAAACCCAGAGAACTTCAAGCAAGCTGGCATCAGCAGACAAATCAAGTCAGAAATTACGCCATCAGGATGTAAGTATCGAGTTTTTCAGATATGAACAGATCCCATGGACAATGTATAGCACTCATAATCATATACATATATCCTGCATAGACTACCAAATATGCCAAGCACAAGTGTAGTATCAATATAATAAATTGTGTTCCACAAATAAAGTGAAACACAGTAGCCTCAAGTCAAAAATGGAAAACTTTTCTCAGAGTACCTCGCGCATTCAACAACCAAGTTAGTATTCCCATAAATAGAATGATGACTCACATAAGGGATGGAAGATGGCACCATAATGAAATGAGAAAAAATGATAGCAACTATCAAAACATTTGATATGATAGACAAAAAGAAACAGGCATATGCACAATTTGGTCAAAAATTAGAGGAATGTTGCTCCTTTTTATCACCATATTGAATGATAATTTAATATCAATCAAGGATCACGAGGGTCAGTAGAAACCACAATTCAAACATACTCAAATACTGCATCACAACTCACAAGCATAATAGAAGAGGAATCCCAGACAATGCATCAAAGACTTAGATCTCAAGCTAACCATGGAAAAAAGTCAAACAAAGACAAAATTAAAGAGTTTGTAACAATCAAAGATTTGAAGTAAAGCTTCCAAAACATGATTAGGACATGATCAAAAGGTTAAAGTGTTGATTCTAAAACATGCTACACAAATGCATTCAAAATGCCTTAAAAATTCAACAAGGATAAAAGAAAGAAGCCAAACTCTATTCATGATTAGAACTAACTTAAGTAATAGGGATCAATTACTCTCAAGTCCTCATGAGACTATCATTGAAGTATCATTTCCATTCATGTTATCATTGGCCATTTAATGACCTCAAACGCAAATTGAAAGCTCAAGTTTCAAAGTGAAGATCAACAAGAAAGCAAAAAGTCATAAAACATGCATCAAAAGGTTCAATCATTCAAACATGGGGCATTAAGTGAAATGACTTGAGTTTATGTGGATAAACAGAACCAACATGATCATTAGGTGCCCAATTATAGGCCTCACTCAAGTTCATTGGCCATCAAGCAAATTGCAACAAGATATGCAACATTAGTTGGGTACCTTCACTTCAAAAATACATCAAAAAAAAGAAAAGGGCTTCCATAATTCAAACAAAAAAATTTCTTAGCATCCTTGAGATGTATAAGAGTCAGCAAACATGTTTTAAGTTCATGGATGGATGAGGAAAGGATCAATGAAACTTCAAACATCAAAGACTAGTTGGCAAAAACCACCAAACTAGACAAGTTTTCCAAATATTTTGTGGAAAATACCAAACCTTATCAATTAATTCAAGAAAAATCATTTTAAGGACCTCAATCCATCTATGAACGTTCAACAAGAACCAAATTCAATTGAAACTCGAGGTTAGTTTCTTTTTGGAATCAAAACATACAAGGGAATTAGCAAAACCCTAATTTTTTAGAAAATGAACTCAATTATTGATTAATCAAATTCCAATTCTAAACAAATCAAACTAAAATCATACAAAAATAAAGAAAACTCTAAAGATCAGAGAACTTATTTTTTAAAATTTTTAGAATTAAAGAAAAGTCAAAAATAAAATCAAACGTCAAACCATTAAACAATTAAACAAAAATTCACATCTCAAAATAAAATTCCAATCAAAAGTCATAAAAATATCCAACCAAAATTATATTCAAATATTAGAATTAAAAACCAGCAACCATGATTTCTTGTGGAATTTTTGAATTAAATGAAATATTAAAATAAAATCAAACAAACAATTAAACAATTTAAACTATTATTTAATGGAAAAATGCAAACCCTAGCCAAAAGTCACAAAAAGGTCAAAACAAAATTATATTCAGACACTATGATTAAAAAAAAACTTATATGATTTTCTTTTGAGGATTTTTGAATTAAAGGAAATATTAAAACAAAAATTATGAAGCAAACATTTCAAATAAACTTCTCAAATTAAATTTCTAATCAAAAATAGAAAAAATGATAAACCAAAATCAGAATCAGTTTCTAAATTATTTTATGATTCAAAGATAATTTTTGTGGAATTTTTAGATCAAAAGAGCTATTAAAATAAAAATAATCATTGAACAAACAATTAATTAAACTTATGAAATTTTAAACCAATCAAAACATTTCTAGAAATTCCAATAAAATTACACAAGATAGTAGAAATTATTTTGGACTTGTGATAATTTTTTCAGAATTTTTTTAAATTGTTTTGATCAAGAAACAAAAATCAGAAAATCAATTGAAATCAAAATATAAACTAAAATTCAAAAATTCAAATGAACTGTTTAGATGATGACACCTCATCATTCCTAACCTCCAGCCATACCAGAAAACACGCGCGCCCATCATTGCTGCACCCCAACTTCAGTCCCTCCAAACAAACTCGTTTCTCAACCATTTTTAATCAAAGCAAGTGCAAATTAAAGCTAACATATCATACTACATTATGCAATTCGAATCAATCTCAAAGATCAAGCATGGATCAAGAAATAAAGTCTCAAAAACTGGAAAAACACATTGTAAATACCAAAACCAAAAACACGATTTCACCAGTTCTGCTTGAATCAAAGCTCAAATATACATGAATCCTAATGATTGGCCATCTAGCAACTCAATGGACATGATCTACATCATCAATTCAAGCTGAATCATGCAAATCAAAGTTCAAGAAAACTCACATTGATGTGAAAACTAGAAACTCGATTCCTTCACTCCAGAAGCAAACCAATGGTGCAAGCTTGATCTCCTTACTTCACTGTATCTGAACCATCGAGAATTTTGAAGAATGATCCGAGAAGAGAGATTTAAAGCAATTTGCAGAGATACTTGAAAATTTTCATATTTGAAGTGTGGTGACTATGAACCTCTCTCCTTCAAATTGAGCCTTGGTTCTTCTTATATAGCACGAGAGGAAGAGGATAGAAGTTGTATTTGGTCCTCAAAGCCGTTGGAGGGCAAGTTTGGTAGTTTATGCAAAAAGTGAGATTGCACATGGAGCCTGCGTTTCACTCGTGCAAGCTCTCATTTTCTCTGTGTTTTATGAGCCAAATGAGGTCAGAAACCAATGCTCAAAGTTCCAGGTCATGATTATTTGAAATGAGAGAGTGTTGATGAATTTGCAAAATCGGGCAAGTTTGTAATTTTTTCAATCAAACAAGTTCAATACCATATGAGGCACGAAATGGTGAGTGTAATGGGCCTCAACATGTTTCAAATTGGTTATGGGCTTGATTAGAAACAAAAGGAATGGCTGAAACTCGAGTTCTCAAGAAATTGCATTTTGCTTGCTTGGTCAAAATTCAATAAAATGCCTCAAAAATCCAAAGCTCATAACTTGCTTATATTTTTGAATTTAGACACATATGAGTACAATTGGAAAAGGTATTGAAAATATATACAATCCCTTGTTTTTGAGTTTTTTCAATTGAATCAATTAAGGCCCTCAAGATTTTACATGAAATTCACTAATTTTTGAAAATGACCTATAATTTTTACTTGAGGCATGAACTTCCAAAGACCATAACTCTTGACTCTTTGCCAATTTGGACATGTGACCAAAAGGAGATGAAAGATCACCCTCTTATCTTTCCAAGCATATTTTATTTGCATTTTTTGATCAAAGGTGAATAAAATATGAATTTTTGAAATATGAACAAATTTCAACCCAAACCTCAATCTTTTTGATCCAATGATCAAAATGGACTTGAAATATGAAAAGTACACCCTTGAATTGATGGTTGACCAAAAGTTCACCTGGTCAACCTTGACTTTCACTGATTTTGACCAAAATGACCATTTTGCACCATTGAATTAATTGATCCACTTCCCTTCAAAATTTATGATCAAGACTTCAAAAATATGATCTTCCAAATATATAGAGGCCATGTACAAAGTTCCACTTCAAAATTCTCAAGAAATCTTGATAAAATCCCAAACCCTAGTTTTGGTTAACACCTTAGGAGACTGATGAATCATCTTCAAAACTTCAAATCCTCTGGACATCTTGACCAATTTCTTGTACAAAGACTTTTCAAATACCAATGAGATGTTGTAGCTTCCAGATCAAGATTTGTACATTGATCAATATCCTTGATCAAACAAAACCCTAATTTTGATTCGTGAATCAAAAGAGTGATTCCTCTTATAATCAATCTCAAACTTCAATCCTCTGATGATCCAAAGAGATGGATAAAATATCTTGAGATATGCAATAACTTCTGAGCTTGAAAGATCCAAAGGTTTAGATAATAAGATTCTACTTGAGCAACTTGTCAATGCAATTAACCTTCAAAGCTTGAGGAAGACTTGATAACCAAAGTACTTTGATCCTATCACAATGTATGAATGCAATGCAATATGATATTCATGACGAAACATAAGCCTAAATCAAGAGGGTAAATTTTTGGGTGCAACAGCTGCCCCTATTCAAATATCTTAAACATGATAAGTTAGAAAAGTGACAACTTTCGAGCGTTCAGAGTTGAAGATGATTGAATACAAAAGAGCCCGAAAATTTACAATCTTGAAGAGGAAAGAAAAAGAAGCAGAAAACCCCCAAGACATGCGTCAGAATGAAACTGTAACGCGGGTTGAAACAGAACGAAAACAAAAGAAGAGTAGACGTAACTAAACTTCCGGACAAATGTGCCAGGGAAAAACTGGGCTTCAAAAAAGGTGATATAAAACTCAAGTCAAAGAGTATAGGCGAAACTTAGCTCTGGAAAAGAAAATGTACGCGGGTGAGGAGACGAAACTATGAGTTGACCCAAAGCAAAGTGGCTAAAGTGTGTGATTCTAGGAGCACTTTCTAATCTCAACTAAGATAGATAGTATGAAGGAACTGAAAGAATCCCAGAAATGAGAAACAAAATTGAGATGAAACTCGACTCAAAAACCAGTCAGACGAAACTAAACTAGATGAGTACCAGGACAAAACTGGATTACACACACGGGTAACGAGGCAAAACTCGACCCATAGCAAATTGATAAGAGTGCATGTTTCTCAGAGCACCTGCTGGTCTCAGATCAATGGATAAACAATAACGAAAACTGATAGAAGAATCCAAGGAACAAAGGAGACTGATTTCAAACCAGGGACGCAGTATGAACACTACACTCGGTAAACGATCACCATCAAAGGGTCCAAGGTATGAAAGCAAAAACGAGACGAAACTCGACTCAATAACTAGTTAGGGGAAACTAAACTAGATGAGCACCAGGACGAAACTGGATTTCATGCACAAACGACGAGGCGAAACTCGACCCAAAGCAAGAGTGATGAGAGCGCATGTTTCTCAAGGCACCTGCTGGTCTCAAATCAATGGATAAACAATGACGAAAACAGATAGAAGAATCCAGAGAACAAAAGAGACTGATTTTAAACCAGGGATGCAGTATGAACACTACACTCGGTAAAAGAACACCGCCAAATAGTCCAAGGTATGAAAGCAAAAACGAAATGAAACTCGACTTAATAACTAGTTAGGAGAAACTAAACTAGATGAGCACCAGTACGAAACTGGATTTCTTGCGCAAGGTGAGGAGACGAAACTCTGAGCTCAACCCAAAACAATGAGATTAGGGCGTACACCTAAAAACCTACTGAAAGCGAATATCAGGATGAAACTGGTATTCGAAAAGGTGCATCAATAGACATTGGAATGAACTGGAGAGGGTAGTGAAAACTAAACCCGAGAAGACCGCGCCATGGGGAAACCGAACTACAGTCAAGAGTAGACACTCAAACAAATAAATGATTGACGTCAAAAGGATATTGGTATGAGGAGGAAACTGAGATAATGAGGACGAAGACCTCGCTGGGGATTTAATCCGAAGTATTAGCAAATTCACTGCGGACAACAGAAACAATAATGGCTTATGTTTCGATGCATGTTTGAATTCTTTCTATATAGCGCAATGCTCCATATAATGGAAATGCTACGCGTTTTGGTAGATGTAATGTAATGATGCATGTTTAAAAGTTTCACTAAGGAATGGCCAATTGAGAAGCCAAAAACCAGGAAATCAGAATCTGACTTGACTTGCAAAAATAAATTGAAAAATCCAAAGGAGAGGAGAAAATATAGGGAACCGCTAGAGAGGGAACCTCGAATAGATGAAGCTTCGTGGGGAATAACTACTGAGCAACTAGTAGAAACGATTCACAAACATTGAGGGGAGCTGCAGAAATAAACTGCAAACTCCAAGAGAAGATCAGATCGACATTGTAGCTTCTGGAGAGGGACGCCATCCGAAGATTAGACATTGAGGGAGAAGATCAAGGCAAGACTGTAATCTCTGGAAAAGAAAGCGCGCGACCGTGTTGAGGATGACACCAAGATAACAAACCCGACGTGAGGGTTGAAAACCTTTGCTGGGGGAACAAAGCTCTGCTGAGGAAACGAGACTTCACCAGGGAGACAGAACTCTGTTGAAGATTTTTGTTGGAGAGATATTTCTTGGAATGCAACCATTGGATGGATCATGCAGATAGTGACACCGTATCGACTTTACTGGGGATAAGGAAAGATCTTAACATAAGGATGCCCCAATCAACAGACCGGTTGGGAAATGAGAGTTCATGGCGAGGGATCTCTATTAGCAACTCCGTTGGGGATATGCGACATCCTTAAATCCGGAGTCTCGGAATGAAGCCTTTAAAAGAAGATTCTTGGGGCAACAAAACTTCGTTGCGGAAACGAAACTTCACTGGGGATAAGTAAAGTCCTATTCATACATGGGCTCTGTCTAACAGAAGAAAAACCAAATATTCCCTTCCTGGCAATCATTAAGCTCTTTACAGGTGTTCAACGTGTAAACTTTTTTTTTTATGTCAAACAAATGTTTTGCATGCAGAAAAATGTTTATTTTGGGAATGACATATCTGATGCGACGATTATTTAAGCCTTAAAGTTGAAAACCTTAACAAAGTGTCGCATCTCTGTTGTGAATGAATCACTGGCTAGAGTGAAAAAATTTCAAAAGTTTTCTTCCCCCCACCCCCCTTTTTTTAAAAATAAAAAAAACGAGTCAAGATGTGGGTGATAAGATACCAACATGAACATGCAACACATATTTTGGAATTTATGAAACGTTATCCTGTTGTAGTATGCTTTTGAGTTAAACCCTTGTTTCAGTTAGGACTTTTAGAGGTTATAACGTGGCCTGGTTCGAGGTTTTTTAGAAAAACGTTTTTCAAGGCTCAAGTTATTTGGTTCCCAACCCCTTCGTGATATTCTCTTGTCCTAAGTTCAGCTGACTTATCACAAGCATTCATCTTTCAAAAGGATTTATAACGGTATAGTGATTGTGATCGGTGGATCTGGAACTGACTGTTTAACGCTGGTTCGCGAAATGTCGCGAAAGCAAGAGTCGCCACCGTCTTTTATTTTCTCCAACATGGACAGGACAAAAGCACAGCAAAATTCCTTATGAGATAGTTTCTCGGTTCGGGAGGTAGATTTATAGAAAGGGAAGGTGTTAGCACCCTTTCTATCCATGGTTATCCATGGGCTCTTAGATACTTGCTCATTGTGTTTTCAAAATGTTTGTTTGCTTTTCAAGTGTGAGTGGGTTTGAAAAAGTTTCGTTTAAAGTTTCAGATCGACTCTTGTATCATTCCTCAAGAGTGCTTGAAAAAATCATTTTGAAAGTTTTTTGAAAAGTGTCGGTGTGAAAAGAAGTTTTGATTTGTTTTGAATTAGAGCAAGTATCTACGAGTCATCTACCTACCCTAAGGAATTACGCTGTGTAAATGTCCTTAAGGTAGTGCCATCCCACCATTGAGAGGTAGGTAGCACCACCGTTGGAGGTGTTCGGGTCAATTCGAGGATTTAGGGACAGTGTGGTCACCAGAGTAATAGGAGGATACCTTAGAAGCTACCCCCATGCCATGTTCATGGACATGAGGACTTACTAAAACGTTCTCTACTTGACGACCACGTTTCGAGGGGCAAGGCAACAATGAGGCGTACCCTAGGAGTGGTGTGTGGATCGTGTGTCATTTTCAGTTATTATTTGTCTTGTCATGCATTGAGTGTTCTACGCTTTGATTTTATTTTTGGCCATACATTCTTTCATGTGATAGTTAGCAATTAAAAAGTGCGGAATTTAAAGTGCGGGAAATAAAGGTCATACGCTATTACAAGGCGCGGGTCTACATCGCCAAATTAAACCAAGACCCGATTTGAATGAAAGAAAAATGCGGAAAATAAATTTCCTAATTAACTATTACAAGGCTTTTGGGCAAATACATTACATTCATAAAAGAAATAAAAATAAATTAGCGCGAAAAGAAATAAAAATCGAGTGCGAGGGCGTTGGGCCCTTTAAGGAATTGAATTGAAATTATTAAATTTAATTAAATTAAATAAAGAAAAGAACTTATTTTTTGATGTTTTTGTATTTATGAAATTTAATGAGAATAAAGAAAATTAATATTGAAAGAAACCTAATTCTAAATCGTTTTTAATTATTAAAAAAAAAAAGAATGTTTAAGTTGTAACCTAATTTAACCCTAATTAATTAATTATAATTTATTTACCAAAATAATTAATAATTAAATAATGATGAAAAAGGTTATTTATTAAGAAAAAGAAAAGAAAGTATTAAAAAACCTAATTTCTACATGTTTAGTTTATTTAAGAAAATACATTAAAATTAAACCTAAAATTAAAACTAAATTAATCATTAAGTTTATTTACAAAAATATTGATGAATTGAAAATTAAATAAAACAAATTTTTGTTTTTATGATTTTTCTGTTTTTAATATTGTAAAAAATTATTTTGTGGAATTTAATTAAAACAATAAAGCAAATTAAAAAAAGAACAAAAAGGAAAAGAAAGTAAAATAAAAAGCAAGAAGAATACAAACAGCAGGGGGTATCTGGCCCCTTTGGAGGTGTTGTTAGAGTAATTTGGGCCCATGGGACAAAGGCCTGTTTGAGTTTTCCACGTTTGAGTGTGCATGGTTGACTAACGCACATGGTGATCTGCAAATTCTGACCATTGGATTGGTCTTGTTGGGCGCGTGGCAAGCAAAGATATGAAGCTGCATGGTAGGCCCTGGGAAGTGTGCTACACAGAATCACGTTAGAAAGAAAAATATTGAATAAAGTGGGGGGACCTGGGAATTGAACCCAGGTCCCAACGTTTACCAGGTTAGTGCCTTGCCAGTTGTGCTGCTTGCGTTCTTTGTTAATATAATGGGATATGAATAATATATGTGAAACGTGCAATTATCCTGGAACCAAATAAAAAACGCGCTAACTTTCAAATATACCAATCATAGGCATACAGCTCAGCGTCTTCCTCCTGGATTCTTTGTTTTTCCTGAAAATACAAGCTAGATAGCGGGGGTTTTAAACCCCCACAATCTGAAACAACAAAAAATAGCGAATAGAAATTGAGCAATCATAAAAAAGGCGCGATGAGTGTTTTGGATTCGTTGGAATGTCACGAATTCAATGGTCCTAGTTTCATGGCCTAATTTTTCCATATACTCAAAGCCCCAAATGGAAGCTTCTGAAACCCTAGAACATTTCAATGGTATATTTCGCTACAGGCGAGAGTAATTCAATTAAATAACACCAATAGATTCAGGATGTCCATGTTAATGCAAATCAATGGTTAAAACTTATAAATAATGCATATAAATGAAAACACGATTATGAGAAAAGTTTTGAACAGGGAGACTTCGTGCTACCAGTTCTTGAGGTTAGGGGTTGTGATTTTGATTAGAAAAGCTTCCTTGATGCGTCAGGAATGAATTGGGATGGTTTTGAGGCTTTCAAACACACTGGAACTATGTTTTCAGTTATGAGTTTTTTTATCAAAATTGCCAGTTTTTGCTTTGAGGTTTCTGCGCAGCTTTTTTGGTCCTTTGCATTAGGGTTGCAATGTGCACATATATGTCAATGAATTAGGGTAGAAAACTGGCCCAGAATCCATGTATTTAGTGATTTTGAATTTGTGATCTTCCATAATCTTTTTCAATCCTTTTTGCCATGAAAACTTGCTTATTTTGGAAGATTTGGTCCCCTTGAGCATATGCACGAAATCTTGAGTGAATAAAGAGCCTATTAGCTGCATAAAAAGATTTAAAACACATGCTTTGCTATTTTTGTCATATTTTATTTTAATTAAATGAATTAATGGTGATAAAAATTCAAATAATTAATATAAAATGATGAAATAACTCCCCTTTGGGTCAATGGGTCGTGCATAGCTTTTGGGTGATAATTTTTGGAAGAAATTGAGGCCCATTAGCAATTTTGAGGCTTTTGAAGCAAAGTTGACTTTTCAAAATTCCCAAACATTTCCCAACTTCCACAAGGCATATCTTGCTCAATTTTTAAGCTTTGATCATGTTCTTGGACATTTTGGAAATTTCTTGAAGTCCTCTAACCAATGCCTTTGATCCCATGTCATTTTGATTTACCAATATCAAGTTATGGTCTTTGACTTAAAGTGCCTTTTTGTTGACTTTTGAAAATGACCTATAATGTTGAGATTGATAGCTTTTTGTGAGAGCATTTCTTGGACTTGAAGTGTGAAGATGAGTTGTAGGAAATGTCATTCTATTCAAAATGAGCTTTGGATGGAATTTTTCTGATAAACCATGTGGAAGTTATGCCTTGGTCAAGTTACAGTTGACTTTTTCAACTGTCCAAATATAGAAACTTTTGCATCTTGAGACTTTCTGAGCCATGCCTTGAGAATCATGATCAAGAATTGATCAAATGATGTTTGTGGCTTCAAAATAAGATGTTGACCAAAAATTTAGACTTTTGACTGTCAAATGACCATTTGCCCCTGCAGTTGACTGTAGAGCAATTAGGGTTTTTGACTGTGCAATTTTGTGCTGTAAGTCTTGAAACTTGACATATGGATGCTTGACCATGTTTGTAGGCATGTGGGACTTGTTTGGACCCTTGGAAACTTCAATTTCTTTGCCAAAACAAAAACCCTAATTCTTGACTGTTAGGAGGCCATTGAACTGTGCAACCCTTGGGAGATTTTGAAGCATGCTCTTTGCAAATCTTGAAGAAAATGGGAGGGAAAATTTTGGGGTACAACAGTGATCACGAAAAATTCTCCAACATGATTGTCACTTAACTTTTGTTGCTTTTGTCTATGATATTATTGTTCCTCTTCTTTTGATGAAACTTTTATTGAATAATCTTTTTTTGGACTTTTAGGCTCTTCTTTTACCTAACTTTTTCCTGGACAAAATCTTTTGAATTTCAATTTTGGGAGTCCAACGGGACGCCCTAACTTTTTCCTAAGCGACTTGTTTTCAAGTTTCGACTTAGCGGGGCTTTTTGTTTCTTTCTTGTTCATACATTCCACTTCGAACAAGTCAATGTGACTTTAGGTTTTTGAACCTCTTTTTTTTTCTTTTTTGAAGAAAACAAATGCCTCATTCCTTGGTCAGCGAGGGATAGCCATTATTGTATCGATTCGATCTCGACCTCAGGACTTTGTGAGGAAATGAATATCGTGGTTTAGAAATTTTTCCTGATCTCATGATGCAAAATATAAAATGTGGTGATCCTCAGATGGGACATTCCTTCGGAAATTTGAATGCTTGGTCAAATTAACTGAACATTTACCCTGCCCCGGGTTAAAAAAATAAGGTTTTTTTAACGGAAAAGAAACTCCTACTTCGAAGGCTCAGAGGGGTTAACGAGGGTCTTACTCCCTTATATCACCGGTGTTTCGGGATTGAAACAATGCCTCTACATCATCAACGGGGTTCTACTTAAAATCATACCATTACAGTCATCTTTTTTAGCTAAATTCCTTCTTCCAAACTCTTGGGTAAGCAAAAGAATTGGCACAATTGGTATCAAAATGCCCGAAAAAAATGATTAAAGAGTGATACTGGATGGATTAAGTAAAATGAAACAATTTCTTCAAAGCAAAAATATTCAACGCATCAAGACTGACATTCGGCCATAAACAAAATCCTATATGCAGACAATGCTAAAACAATCAATCAAGATAACACATGAAAGTGCGGCAAAGAAACGTAATAAAAGCCATTATAGGGAAGAAATATCTCCAACTAGGTTCGTCGATCTTGCCGACCTGCCGTAATCTTGATATTACCCTGACCCATTACCTTTACAAGCAGCACGAAGCTGTGAAACAAAATGGCAAGGAATCCACCAGTAAAGTGAATGAGAATCCTATCAATCATAGAACTAAACATGCCCCTTGAACAGTAGTAGTTGTGTTTGTTATCCGTATTTCAAGCGATCAACTAACCATGACTTAGATTACCATTTTTGTGTAAGGCCCACGAAGTTTATATGCACATGCTTATCAAAATATTGGACGTTTTTGCAAACTAAATAGTAAAATGGGAGAAAATAAACGTATACGTATACTTGAAAGAAGATATTCTATTGATTTTGTGAAATCAGCCTATGAAAAAGGAATTTACATTTGGAAGCGAGTAATTACAAAATCAAAGCAAACAAGTGTTTACAAATGGCAATGTGAATGTGAATATCCATCAAGTCCCGACTCTGTTATGACTCTTATGACTCTTACGCTTTCATCTTTCTGCTTTCAGACAGATCATTCTTGGATTACATGTCGAGCATAGTCATTTTCTTTAAGTCACTAACTTTTTCCTGAATCGCCCTTTCGGGTTTTCGATTCACCAGGACACCCTCTTTTTTCCTAAACTGCCCTTTTGGGTTTTCTGTTTAGCGGGTTTATTTTATATTATTTTTTATGCAAAGTATTTTTTATTTACGTTAGCATTCACAGGGAGAGGGAAGTACTCTCCATCCATTTTCGTGAGAATTATCGCTCCTCCATAGAAAATTTTTCTGACCACGAAAGGACCTTCATAAGTCAGAACCCACTTGCCCCTGGGATCTCCCTGGGGGAGAATTATCCTTTTTAGTACAAGGTCACCTGGCTTGTAACACTGAGGCCGTACCCTCTTATCAAAAGCTTTCCTCATCCTTTGTTGATATACCTGACCATGACATACAACCGTCAACCTTTTCTCGTCAATAAGTTCCAACTGATCCAGCCGATTCTGTACCCATTCACTTTCATCCAGCTCAACATCCCTCATGATCCTAAGAGAAATAATCTCGACTTCTACCGGAAATACTGCTTCCATGCCGTAAAGCAATGAAAATGGGGTTGCCCTAGTCGAAGTACGCACAGTGGTGCGATAACCATGCAAAGCGAAAGGCAGTATCTCATGCCAATCTTTATAGGTTACCACCATCTTCTGTATGATATTTTTAATATTCTTATTGGCTGCTTCGACAACACCGTTCATCTTTGGTCGGTATGGGGAAGAGTTATGATGCTTGATTTTGAAGGACTCACAAAGCTCCTTCATCATTTTGTTGTTCAAATTAGACCCATTATCGATAATGATCTTTTTAGGCACTCCATAGCGACAGATAATATTGTGCTTAATAAACCGAGTTACCACCTGCTTGGTTACATTGGCATAGGATGCAGCTTCGACCCATTTTGTAAAATAATCGATGGCAACCAGAATGAAACGGTGTCCGTTGGATGCAGTCGGTTCAATTTTGCCGATCATATCAATTCCACATATTACAAACGGCCAAGGGGAAGTCAAGACATTAAAAGGTACTGGCGGCACACGTACCTTATCAGCATAGACTTGACATTTGTGGCAAACCCGTACATGATTGTAACATTCAGTCTCCATGGTGGACCAATAATAACCTGCTCGCAAAATCTTTTTAACCATGGTATGCACACTGGAATGGGTCCCAAAATCACCTTCATGTATCTCTTCAATGATTCTAGTTGCTTCTTTCTTGTCAACACATCTGAGCAGTAAACCGTCATGATTCCTTCTATACAACACACCGCCACTGAGAAAGAACTTGGCTGAAAATCTTCTCAAGAACTTCTTATCTATAACAGATGCCTCTTCAGGGTACTCTTGTGGTTCAAGATATCGTTTAACATCGTAAAACCAGAGATTACCATCTGATTCCAAACTAGCCTCAAAACAGAAAGTTGGCTCACTCAAACTTCTGATGGTAATGGAAGGTGCCTCATTAGCCCATTTAACCTTGAACATGGAGGACAAAGTTTCCAGTGCAACAACAAGATTGTTTTCTTCTTTGGGAATGTGTTCAAACGTGATCTCTTCGAAGTACGAAATCAGCTTCATAACATGCTCACGATAGGGAATTAGGTTCTGATGGTGAGTCTCCCAATCTCCATTAATCTGGATGATAACAAGATTGGAATCCCCGTAAACTTTCAAAAATTTGATGTGCAGGTCGATCACCGCTTCAATGCCATAAATGCAAGCCTCATATTCGGCCATGTTGTTAGTGAAATCAAAACAAATACGAGCCGTGAAAGGAATGTGGTACCCCTCGGGGGAAGTGATAATAGCTCCGACACCGTTGCCCATGGCATTGGAGGCACCATCAAAAATAAGCGTCCAACGTGATCCCGGCTCGGGTCCTTCGTCTGGGTCTGGCATGTTAAAATCCCGAATATACACAATTTCTTCATCTGGAAAATCAAACTTCATCGATTCATAATCGTTCATGGGATGATGAGCAAGATGGTCGGCCATTACACTACCCTTAATTTCTTTTTGAGTAGTGTATTAGATATCATATTCGGTGAGTATCATCTGCCAACGGGCTACCCTGCCTGTAAGAGTTGGCTTATCAAAAATGTACTTGGTTGGATCCATTTTGGATATCATGTAGGTGGTGTGATTTAACATGTATTGCCTCAAACGTTTGGCGGCCCAGGAAAGCGCACAACAAGTCTTTTCCAGCAATGAGTACCTCGACTCGCATTCCGAAACTTCTTACTCAAGTAGTAAATAGCCTGCTCTTTCTTCCCTGTCTCATCGTGCTGACCGAGGACACAACCCAATAAGCTCTCCAACACAGTTAGATACATGATTAGTGGCCTTCCTTCCACTAGCGGCATGAGTATCGGAGGTTCCTACAAATACTCCTTTATTTTGTCAAAGGCCTTCTGACAATTCTCGTTCCATTTCATTGTCTTACTTTTCTTGAACAACTTAAACAAAGGTTCACAGGTGGATGTGAGATGAGAAATAAATCTAGAAATGTAGTTTAACCTTCCAAAGAAACCACGTACTTCCTTCTTTGTCCTTGACTCAAGCATTTCCTGTATCGCTTTTACCTTGGCCGGGTCCACCTCGATACCTTTTTCACTTACAATAAAACCCAACAACTTGTCAGATCTCACCCCGAAGGTGCACTTATTCGGATTCAACCTCAGCAAGAAATGCCTCAGTCTCTCAAATAACTTTTCCAGACAAACAAGATGTTCCTTTTCCGTGTCATACTTAACAATCATATCATCCACATAAACCTCAATCTCTTTGTGAATCAAATCATGAAAGAGAGTGAGCACGGCGCGCTAATATGTTTCCCCGACATTTGTCAAACCAAACGGCATCACTTTATAGCAGAAAGTTCCCCAAGGCGTGATAAATTTTGTCTTCTCCATATCCTCCAGAGCCATCTTAATTTGATTGTAACCCGAAAAACCATCCATGAACGAAAACACTTTGGAATGAGCAGTATTATCAACCAACACATCAATATGCAAAAGAGGGAAGTCATCTTTAGGGCTGGCCCTATTCAAATCCCTATAACCCACGCACATCCCGACCTTACCGTCCTTCTTGGGCACAGGCACAATATTTGCAATCCATGGTGGATAATTGATGACTTTTAAGAAGTTCGTGTCCAACTGCTGCTGGACCTCCTCCTTGTTCTTCTTAGACATCTCAGGATGAGTTCTTCGAAGCTTTTTATTAACAGGGGAACAACCTTCTTTGAGAGGTAATCGATGCACCACTATGTTTGTATCTAACCCAGGCATATCCTCATATGACCAAGCGAAGATATCAGAATACTCACGGAGTATCTCAATCAATCTGACCTTAATACTTTCTTCGAGATCTGCCCCAATCTTGACTTCTCTACTTACCTCTTCTGTGCCAATATTCACCACCTCAATCGAATCCTGATTCGGCTGGATAACCTTCTCCTCTTGTTTTAACAATCTTGCTAATTCCTCAAGAAGACCACAATCCTCATATGATTCTTCTTCAGCTTGATAAATAGGAGTATCAAAGTCATAATGAGCCATAGCAGAGTCGTTATCAATATAATCGATGGTGGAAGAGCATCTGCATGAACGACATTTTGGCCTTTTTTAGTGACAGTGTGTGAAAAGAGAAACATTGCCATTCAAATAAAAAAAATGGAGCAAAATTTTGAATGCAAAAACGTCCTTTATTTCATGATAAACTTTTTGAAAATAAAATTGGTGGCCCTACAAAAATGATCCACCACGCATTGGGAAGAGCGTAGGAATTATGATATGATAATAAAAGAAAACAAGAAAATTACTCCTCAACGCTTGAAACTTAGATAACATCCACAGAAGTCCAATTATTGAGTGTCTGGTCTGGAATACTCGGACGAATCCAATCTTAGATATTGTAGCCATCAACCCTATCATTTCCAACTGCATTGATGTGTCCTTCTTGAGCAGCACAAGGACGAGAAAACTTCACAGGAGTAGATAAACTAGATACCCTGGGAGTTGTACCCTGCTGGCCTGGGATAAAACCAAGACCAAATTTATTAAATTTTGGGGTAACGTCCAGCACTTGACCCTAACCTTCAAGGATGCCATTTTCCACCACAGCTCTCGCATCCTTGAGAGAAGACATAATAGTTTCAGGCTTCCTTTTCTGCTCTGGAGGAGGAATATTGACAGCATGAACTGTCTCAAACGCCTGAAACGGAGTCTCATGTATCTCGCCTTCAACTTCAACATAGCGAAATGATGTCAAATGACTCAAGATGTACTCTTCCTCACGCACACAATTATCACCTTTCCCTCTGCAGGATACTTGAGTTTCTGATGAAGAGTAGAAGTGACTGCCCCTACTTTATGAATCCACGACCGCCCCAACAAACAACAATACGCTGGCTGTATATCCATCATAAAAAATGTTTATGTGAAGGTGCAAGGACCGACCTTGATTGGTAACTCCACCTCCCCAAACACTGACCTTTGAGACCCATCAAATGCCTTCACCATCAAATCACTAGGGCGCAACTCCAGTCCAGAATAATCAATTTTCATCAATGCTGACTTAGGCAATACATTCAAAGACGACCCTGCGTCCACCAAAACCTGGGATAAAGTAGTGCCCCTGCACTCCAATGAAATATGCAACGCTTTGTTATGGTCTCGCCCTTCCGGAGGAAGATCAAAATTTGTGAAGCCCAAACCATTCTCGGCAGATATGTTAGCACAAACATTCTCAAACTAATTAACTGTTATCTCATGTGGCACGAACGCATTCTTTAACAACTTCATCAAAGCATTTCTGTGAGGTTCTGAATAAATCAACAGTGACAAGATAGACATCTTAGAAGGAGTATGGCTCAGATGATCAATTATGCTATAATCACTCTTTCTGATAATTCGCATTAACTCTTCAACCTCATCGGGAACTGAAGAAGCTTCTGGTATCGGAATTGGTTGACTCACATTTGCTGGCGTAACCCTTGGATTACCAATCATCGCCTGCTATTTTCCTTTTTCTCTTGCAGAAGCATCTAACGCATCTTTCTCATTGGAAGGACCAAATACTCTCATGCTTCTAGTCATTCGACCCACACCAGAAAAATTATGAACTTCCCGTTCATTACCTTCAACACGTTCTTCCTCAGACAAACGTGTACTTACTTCCTGCTTCACCCCATGGTAATAAACATCAGCACCATAATGCCATGGGATGGCCTTCTCACTGGTATACGACATGGGACCAGGTACCATAATCATCAAAGGAGGTTCCCTATATCGGGTAGGAATGCGCATAGGGGTGTAAGGAATAGATACCACAGTAACATCTTCTTCGGTAACCTTAAGGTAGCTCGGTTTTCTATCGAACCGTAGAGAACCCTCCTTTATCAACAACTGGATACCGACTTTTAAATCATCACAACCCTTCAGTTGCTCTCTACACTTGTAACACTCCAAAGTACAACCCGGGGAAATAGAATTGTCAAGCAAATACCTCTTAATATACCACAACAGAGTAGTTACCTGTTCCACATTCATGATTAAATTCAACACATCACCATTATCATCAATCATATTAACAACACCCCCTCCATGCCTAAGCATTGGGTTCTGAGTAACATTCGGACCAGTCACTGGAGTAAACTCAATTGCCTTAGCATCCAACAAGTCTTGTATCTTGCACTTCAACGCAGAGCAATTGTCAGTAGAATTACTAACTCCTCCTGAATGGAATTCACATCTTGTGTTAGTAAGAGATACCGGCAAGGGATCGAATTTTCTCAATTGTCTCTGCTGTTGATTATTATACGGATGGGGTGCATCTTGCTGTCTTTATTGTTGAAGCATTGTATTTGGTCTCTGTTGCGGAGGAGCATTAACAGGTATAGAAATATCATTGATTTGCTGGTGCTGATGATCCTCTCCTCTTCCTCTATGAGAGTAAACCGCACTTGCGTCCCCTTCCTTTTTCTTAGGGTAAGCGTTGATTGGTTTCTTACTGCCCCCTGATGAGCCACTAGAACCTCTAATCTGAATTTTCCCCAATTTCAAACCTACCTCAATTCTTTCACCAGCCATAACCAAGTCTGCAAATCCTGCCAAAGTACTTCCTATCATGTGCTCATAGAATGGCCCTTGCATGGTACTCATAAACATATCAATGAGTTCTCTCTCTATTAGTGGAGGTTGAACCCTCGTAGCCAACTCACACCACCTCTGAGCGTATTCCTTGAAAGATTCTCTTGGTCCTTGTGACAAATTCTGTAACTGAGTGCGATTAGGCACCATATCCACATTGTACTGATAATGTTTGACAAAAGCCCGAGCAAGATCATTCCAGTAACGAATATGGGTTTTCTCCAACTTCATGTACCACTCCACGGATGCCCCAGATAGGCTATCCTAGAAAAAGTGAATCAAAAGCCCCTGATCCTCAGTATGCACCGACATCTTTCGGAAATAAGCAGTTGCATGAGTAACAGGACATGACGTTCCGTTGTACTTTTAAAATACAAGAGGCTTGAACTTTGGAGGAACTTTCACCCCAGACACCAACCCGAGATCATTAGCATCCATACCAAGGGCTCATTGCCCTTCCACAACCTTCAAACGTTCTTCCAACAACCGATACTTCTTATCCTCAACCTGAACTTCCGGCTCCGAACGCCGAACAGAAAACTGATCTTCATCCTGATCAAAGTCATAATCCTACTCCTGATAGCCCCTTATACGTCCCTGATCAAACTGATAAATATGAAAAGCGGTAAAATAAACACCCAAAAAGAAAACAAACAAGAGCTAGGATCGACTCCGGGATGGACCAGCAAGAGGTCAATTTGTCCCCAAGAAAGTTGCTAGCTGAAACGACCTGGCGGAACCGTCATCTTGTAATGAAACATCAATGAAGTCGCCGCCGAACGTGTTTTATCCCGCCAAGAGGGAAAGGTAAACATCGAGAAAACCTGAAGAGGGAGAAATCACGGTCTTTTGACCGAGAGATCGGGTAAGGGAGTCTGTTATGCGAGGGGAAGGTATTATCACCTCACACGCCCATAGTAATCTAGGGTATCCACTCTTGTTGTCTAATCTAATGGGTGTGGTCAAAACCTATGGCTATGGCTTAAAGCTAAAAAAGGGAATGCATGCGAGAAAAGAAAACAATGTAGGGAAAATAAAAGTTGTGCTCGATTGGGCCCTACACCAATGCCTATGTATACCTTTTAAGGAATTAGAGCAGCCGTAGTTTGGCTCATATATTCTGGTTGGTTTGTGTTTTTTAGTTAAGACAACAAAAATAGTCAAGATGGCAAAACATCAAATAAAACAACAAACAAATGAGATAGTAAAACATCGGCTAAATAATAAAAAAGTAACATGTCAAAGATGGCGAAACACCAAATGATAAAACATCACACCTAACAATGACATTGAGAGTCAAAGTAGGATAACCAACATGTGCGATGGCGAAACATAGGCTTCAGACAAGTATGCGATGGCGAAACATCAGCTAAAAGATAATAAGGTATCATGGCAAAGATGGTGAAACATCAATAAAATGGATGACAAAACATCACACCTAACAATGATATTGGGAATCAGAGTAGGATAACAAACATGTGCGATGGAGAAACATCGGCTATAAGATAACAAGATATCATGGCAAACATGGCGAAACATCAATAAACCAGATGACAAAACATCACACCTAACAATGATATTGAGAATCAAAGTAGGATAACAAACATGTGCGATGGAGAAACATCGGCTTCAAACAAATGTGCGATGGCGAAACATCGGCTAAAAGATAACCAGATATCATGGCAAGTATGGAGAAACATCAATAAACCAGGTTTAAAAACAAAGCCAAGGACTGCATAAACAAATGAGATTGATTTATATCTTTTACCTTGAAGAAGGGTTTGAGTTTATTAGAGGTGTTTTAGGATTTTCCAAGAAAACAATTTTTGTTTTAAGATGCAAAATGCAAAGGAAGGAAAAACAACTAAAGGAAACTAGCCTAGCACTATCCCTAGTGTTCTCATACAATGATTGACCCTAAGGTTGAGGATAAAGGAAAATCCTACCCTATGCTAGCATACATGGATTCCTACCTTAATCAACATGTCAAAGGAAGCTTAACAAAACTATCCTATAGGGAACAGGCAATGAGAGCGAACTCGTGATCTCAATTTCTAAATTGAGTGACTCATCGATCAACAAATAAAAAAAACAATCAATATCCTATAGGGAGCATGCACTGAGAACGAAGTCGTGATCTCAATTTATAAATTGGGTGACTCATTGATCAACAATTAAAGAAACAAACACAAACACAACACATGTATCAAACAAAATAGAGGGCCTCCTGACATATATCAGCAACAGAGGTCCCATCATGCAACATAGAACTATACAAAATGAAAATAGAATAAAGGAAATAGTGCAATACCAACGGATAACTATCCGTAGCAACTGAGAAAGAATAAAAGAAACCCAAAGAACTTCAATCAAGCTGGCATCAGCAGACAAATCAAGTCAGAAATTACACCATCAGGATGTAAGTATTGAGATTTTCAGATATGAACAGATCCCATGGACAATGTATAAAATTCATAATCATATACATATATCCTGCATAGATTATCAAATATGCCAAGAACAAGAGTATTTCAATATAATAAATTGTGTTCCACAAATAAAGTGAAACACAGTAGCCTCAAGTCAAAAATGGAAAACTTTTCTCAGAGTACCTCGCACATTCAATAGCCAAGTTAGTATTCCCATAAATGGAATGCTGACTCACATAAGTGATGGATGATGACATCATAATGAAATGAGAAAACATGATAGAAACTATCAAAACATTTGATATGATAGACAAAAAGAAACAGGCATATGCACAATTTGGTAAAAAATTAGAGGAATGTTGCTCCTTTCTATCACCATATTGAATTGACAATTGAATATCAATCACGGATCATGAGAGCTTGAGAAGAATACAATCAAAGACCATGAAGGTCAATAGTAACCAGAATTCAAACATACTCAAATACTGCATCACAACTCACAAGCATAATAGAAGAGGAATCCCACACAATGCATCAAAGACATAGATCTCAAGCTAACCATGGAAGAAAGTCAAACAAGGACAAAATTAAAGAGTTTGTAACAATCAAAGATTTGAAGTAAAGCTTCCAAAACATGATTAGGACATGATAAAAAGGTTAAAGTGTTTATTCTAAAACATGCTACACAAGTGCATTCAAAATTCCTTAAAAATTCAACAAGGATAAAAGAAAGAAGCCAAACTCTATTCATGATTAGAACTAACTTAAGTAATAGGGATCAATTACTCTTAAGTCCTCATGAGACTATCATTGAAGTATCATTTCCCTTCATGTTATCATTGGCCATTTAATGACCTCAAACTCAAATTTAAAGCTCAAGTTTCAAAGTGAAGATCAACAAGAAAGCAAAAAGTCATAAAACATGCATCAAAAGGTTCAATTATTCAAACTTGGGGAATTAAGTGAAATGACTTGAGTTTATGTGGATAAACAGAACCAACATGATCATTAGGTGCCCAATTATAGGCCTCACTCAAGTTCATTGGCCATCAAGGAAATTGCAACAAGATATGCAACATTAATTGGGTACCTTCACTTCAAAAATACATCCAAAAAAAAGAAAAGGGCTTCCATAATTCAAACAAAAAATTTTCTTAGAATCCTTGAGATGTATAAGAGTCCGCAAACATGTTTTAAGTTCATGGATGGATGAGGAAAGGATCAATCAAACTTCAAACATCAAAGACTAGTTGGCAAAAACCATCAAACTAGACAAGTTTTCGAAATATTTTGTGGAAAATACCAAACCTTATCAATTAATTCAAGAAAAATCTTTTTAAGGACCTCAATCCATCTATGAACCTTAAACAAGAACCAAATTCAGTTCAAACACAAGGTTAGTTGCTTTTTGGAATCAAAACAAACAAGGGAATTAGCAAAACCCTAATTGTTTAGAAAATGAACTCAATTATTGATTAATCAAATTCCAATTCTAAACAAATCAAACTAAAATAATACAAAAATAAAGAAAACTTTAAAGATCATAGAACTTATTTTTTAAAATTTTTAGAATTAAAGAAAAGTCAAAAATAAAATCAAACGTCAAACCTTTAAACAATTAAACAAAAATTCACATCTCAAAATAAAATTCCAATCAAAAGTCAGAAAAATGTCCAACCAAAATTATATTCAAATATTAGAATTTAAAACCAGCATCCATGATTTCTTGTGAAATTTTTGAATTAAAGGAAATATTAGAATAAAATCAAACAAACAATTAAACAATTTTAACTATTATTTAATGGCAAAATGCATACCCTAGCCAAAAGTCACAAAAAGGTCAAAACAAAATTATATTCAGACACTATGATTAAAAACTAACTTATATGATTTTTTTTTGAGGATTTTTGAATTAAAGGAAATATTAAAAAAAAATATTAAGAAGCAAACATTTCAAATAAACTTCTCAAATTAAATTTGAAATAAAAAATAGAAAAAATACTAAACCAAAATCAGAATCAATTTCTAAATTATTTTATGCGTCAAAGATAATTTTTGTGGAATTTTTAGATCAAAAGAGCTATTAAAATAAAAATAATCATTGAACAAACAATTAATTAAACTTATGAAATTTTAAACCAATCAAAACATTTCTAAAAATTCCAATAAAATTACACAACATAGTAGAAACTATTTTGGACTTGTTATAATTATTTCAGAATTTTTTTAAATTGTTTTGATCAAGAAACAAAAATCAGAAAATCAATTGAAATCAAAATATAAACTAAAATTCAAAAATTCAAATGGACCGTTCAGATGATGACACCTCATCATCCCTAACCTCCAGCCAAAACAGAAAACGCGCGCACCCATCAGTGTTGCACCCGAACTTCAGTCCCTCTAAACAAACTCGTTTCTCAATCATTTTTCATCAAAGCAAGTGCAAATTAAAGCTAACATATCATACTACATTATGAAATTTGAATCAATCTCAAAGATCAAGCATGGATCAAGAAATAAAGTCTCAAAAACTGGAAAAACACATTGTAAATACCAAAACCAAAAACATGATTTCACCAATTCTGCTTGAATCAAAGCTAAAATATACATCAATCCTAATGATTGGCTAACTAGCAACTCAATAGACATGATCTACATCATCAATTCAAGCTGAATCATGAAAATCAAAGTTCAAGAAAACTCACATTGATGTGAAAACTAGAAACTCGATTCCTTCACTCCAGAAGCAAACCAATGGTGAAAGCTTGATGTCCTTACTTCACTGAATCTGAACCACCGAGAATTTTGAAGAATGATCCAAGGAGAAGAGAGATTTGAAGCAATTTGCAGAGATACTTGAAAATTTTCAGATCTGAAGTGTGGTGACTATGAATCTCTCTCCTTCAGAAAGAGCCTTGGTTCTTATTATATAGCACGAGAGGAAGAGGATAGAAGTGGTATTTGGTCCTCAAAGCCGTTGGAGGGCAAGTTTGGTAGTTTATGCAAAAAGTGAGATTGCACATGGAGCCTGCGTTTCACTCGTGCAAGCTTTCATTTTCATTGCATTTTATGAGCCAAATGAGGTCAGAAACCAATGCTCAAAGTTCCAGGTCATGGCTATTTGAAATGAGAGAGTGTTGATGAATTTGCAAAATCGGGCAAGTTTGTGATTTTTTCAATCAAACAAGTTCAATACCATATGAGGCACGAAATGGTGAGTGTAATGGGCCTCAGCATATTACAAATTGGTTATGGGCTTGATTAGAAACAAAAGGAATGGCGAAACTCGAGTTCTCAAGAAATTGCATTTTGCTTGCCTGGTCAAAATTCAATAAAATGCCTCAAAATTCCAAAGCTCATAACTTGCTCATATTTTTGAATTTGGACACAAATGAGAATAATTTGAAAAGGTATTGAAAAGATATACAATCCCTTAGTTTTGAGTTTATGCAATTGTATCCATTAAGGCCCTCAAAATTTGACATGAAATTCACTAATTTTGGAAAATGACCTATAATTTTTACTTGAGGCATGAAATTACAAATACCATAACTCTTGACTCTTTTCCAATTTGGACATGAGACCAAAAGGAGATGAAAGATCACCCTCTTATCTTTCCAAGCATATTTCATTTGCATTTTTTTGATCAAAGGTGAATCAAATATGAATTTTTGAAGTTAAGTCCTCATTTTCCAAAATTAGAAGCTTTTAAGGTTTCTTCATGAACAAGTTTCAACCTAAACCTCAATCTTTTTGATCCAATCATCAAAATGGACTTGAAATATGAAAAGTACACCCTTGAATTGATGGTTGACCAAAGGTTCACCTGGTCAACCTTGACTTTGACTGATTTTAACCAAAATGACCATTTTGCCCCTTTGAATTAATTGAACCACTTCCCTTCAAAATTGATGATCAAGACTTCAAACATATGATCTTCCAAATATATAGAGGCCATGTAAAAAGTTCCACTTTAAAATTCTCAAGAAATCTTGATAAAATCCCAAACCCTAGTTTTGGTTAACACCTTAGGAGACTGATGAATCATCTTCAAAACTTCAAATCCTCTGGACATCTTGACCAATTTCTTGTACAAAGACTTTTCAAATACCAATGAGATGTTTTAGCTTCCAAATCAAGATTTGTACATTGATCAATAGCCTTGATCAAACAAAACCCTAATTTTGACTGGTGAATCAAAAGAGTGATTCCTCTTATAATCAATCTCAAACTTCAATCCTCTGATGATCCAAAGAGATGGATAAAATATCTTGAGATATGCAATAACTTCTGAGCTTGAAAGATCCAAAGGTTTAGATAATAAGGTTCTACTTGAGCAACTTGTTAATACAATCAACCTTCAAAGCTTGAGGAAGAGTTGATAACCAAAGTACTTTGATCCCGTCACAATGTATGAATGCAATGCAATATGATATTCATGATGAAACATAAGCCTAAATCAAGAGGGTAAACTTTGGGGTGCAACATCTACACACCGTAGTAGTGTGGAATCATGGTTGTGCTTATAGAGGATCCCATTACTAAGGAAGAACATTGTAGTGAACCTTCTCATAAATTTCTTATCATTGACAGATGCCCCTTCAGGATACTCTTAAGCCTCGAGATACCTTTTGACTTCGTGAAACCAGGGTTTGTATGCCACTTCTTTGGTATCAATCTCGCAGTAGTTTGATGGTTCATCCAACCTCTCAATGTAAATCTAGGGAGCTTCATTGTCCCATCTAACCTTGAACATAGAAGAAATGGTAGCTAGCGCGTCCGCTAACTTGTTCTCCTCTCATGGGAAATGTTCGAAGGTTACCTCCTCAAAGTGCGGGAGCAATGTCAGTACATACTCTCTATAAGGAATGAGATTCGGGTGCTTCGTATCCCACTTTCCTTTGATCTGACTTATCACCAGAGAGGAATCCCCGAAAACACTCCAAAACTTAATCCTTAGGTCGATAGCAGCTCAAAGTCCCATGATACATGCTTCATACTCCGCCATGTTGTTGGTGCAGTTGAAACATAATCCGGAAGTGAACGGAGTATGATAGCCCTCAGGAGATATAATTAAAGCGCCAATGCCGTTACCCAGTGCTCTTAAAGCTCCATCAAAATACATAGACCATCGGGATCCCTATTCAGGTTCTTCATCCGGTCAAGGCTCTTTGTAGTCAGTCACCAACATAATATTCTCATTTGGGAACTCAAAATTCATGGACTGGTAGTCATCCACGGCCTGATGAGCCAAATGATCAGCCAATACCATCCCCTTTATAGATTTTTGGGTTATATATTGTATGTCGTACTCAGTTAAGATCATTTTCCACCTTGTTATCCTTCTAGAGAGAGCAGGCTTCTCGAAAATATACTTGATTGGAGGCATATTTGATTTCAACAAGGTAGTGTGAGTCAGCATATACTGTCTCTGCCGGAAAGAAGCCCATGCTAAAGCGTAGAAAGTTTTCTCGAGCAATGAGTATCGGGTCTCACAGTCGGTAAACTTTTTGCTAAGGTAGTAAATAGCGTGCTCTTTTCGGCCATACTCGTCATGCTGCCCCAGCACGCACCCCATTGAATTATCTGGCACTGTCAAGTATAATATCAAAGGTCTTCCTTCAACTGGAGGCATCATAATTGGCGGTTCTTGAAGGTATTCTTTGATTCTTTTGAAAGCAGTCTGGCATTCATCATTCCACTTTACCAGTTGATCTTTCTTCAGCAGCTTGAAGATTGGCTCACAATTAGCAGTTAGATGTGAAATGAGTCTGGCGATATAATTCAGCCGTCCCAAGAAACCTCTAACCTCTTTCTCTGTACGGGGAACCGACATTTCTTGTATGGCCTTTACCTTCGCAGGATCCACCTGAATACCCTTATCACTGATGATGAATCCCAGAAGCTTACCAGATCTTACCCCGAAGGTGCACTTATTCGGATTCGACCTCAACTTGTATGTCTTCAACCTGTCAAACAATTTCTGGAGATGATCAAGGTGCTCTTCCTCATTCTGAGACTTGGCTATCATGTCATCAACATAGACCTCGATCTCGTGGTGAATCATATCCTGGAACAAAGCGACCATAGCACGCTGATAAGTTGCCCCTACATTCTTCAACCCAAAAGGCATCACCTTGTAGCAGAGGGTGCCCCACTGTGTAACGAAGGTTGTCTTCTCCATGTCTTTAGGAGCCATCTTGATCTGGTTGTAACCAGAGAAACCATCCATGAAGGAGAAGATTTTATGTTGCACGGTGTTGTCGACCAGAGCATTAATGTGAGGAAGTGGGAAGTCATCCTTGGGGCTTTCCTGATTCAGATCTCTGTAATCAACACATATCCGTACCTTACCATCCTTCTTATGTACCGGAACGACGTCGACGACCCACTGCGGATAAGAAGTGACAACCAAGAATCCTGCATCAAACTGTTTCATGACCTCTGCCTTGATCTTCTCTGACATTTCAGGGCGCATACGAAGGACCTTCTGTTTAACCGGAGGACAGTCTTCTTTAGTCGGCAGGCGATGTACCACAATATTAGTGTCTAAACCAGGCATATCTTCATAGGACCAGGCGAAGATTTCAACATAGTCGTGCAACATTTATATCAACCTCTGTTTGACACTAAGCTCCAGATTTGCACCTATTTTAACCTCCTTTCTATCTTCCTCTGTACCTAAATCCACTGCCTCAACCTGCTCTTCATGGGGTTGTATGGCCCTTTCTTCCGGCTGTAACAGTCTAGCAAGTTCTCCAGGCACCTCACAATCATCCTCACATTTGTCCTCAGCTTCTTTGATCGGATTTTTGAAGTCATAACTGGAAATAGCAGAGCTGTTATCAATGGGATCCATAGTGGCTCTGGATCTGCATGTTTTGATAAAGTGAAATAACTGTTTTGATAAAGTGAAAAACAGATAAGAAAAACACAGAGCGCAGAATTTGTATGCCAGAAACGTCCAATTCTTTATTAATGATTAGGAAATGACAAATAATAGCCCTCACAAGCAAAGCCAAGGTGCCTTGGGAAAGGCACCAGGCCTTAAAGTTTCACATTGTTTATTACAAATCTTAAAACAAATAAATCAATTACTGCGGAATAAAAGAAACAAGTATGAAGTCCCTAGGCGTCCAGTTATTCGGTCCACTGTTGGTAGTCGGGTAAATCCAATTGTCAATGTCTGATTCCTATTCACTGTCTTCAATGGCGTTTATCCCACGATTACTGATGCATAGGGGAGGTCCTCTGGCCCGAGCGCATCTAACATCCCTTTGAGCCCCTGTAGTAAAGCCCAAACCAAATTTATCAGTTTTATGAGTGAAATTAGGGAGTTGTCCCCAATTAGCACACCCACCTTCTTCAACCACATCCCTGGCGTCCTTGAGAGAAGCCATCTTCAGAGGAGGTTTGTTGCTAGCAGTTTCAATCGATGCCAAGATCTGAGGGACCTCTTCAAAATTCTGACAAGGCGTTTCTATGAATTCCTCATCCATCTCTACATAGCGGAAGGAGTTGAGGTGACTCACCATATATTCTTCCTCGCCCCGTAATGTGACAATATTTTCTTTCACCGGATACATCAGCATTTGATGGAGTGTTGAGGTGACTTCCCCAGCCTCGTGGATCCAAGGACGAACCAGTAAACAAGAATACGACGGCTTGATATCCATCACATAGAAGGTGGATCCAAAAGTCTAAGAACCTACCTTGACAGGGATTTCCACTTCCCCGTGCACCATTATCTTCAATCCGTCAAAAGCCCTTACCATAATGTTATTTAGAGTTAGACCCTCGCAATCTAAACGGTCTAACGCCTTCTTCGGAAGAACATTCAGTGAAGACCCAGTATCTACCAGCACATGAGCCATAGTGGTGCCCCTGTATTCAATCGAGACATGCAAAGCATTATTATGCTTCCTTCCTTTCGGAGTCAAATCTGCATCTGAAAAACCTAGCCCATTATCAGCAGTCAAGTTGGTCACACAATCTTTAAACTGATCAGCTGAAGTCTCTTGCGGCACATGCGCAGTCTTGAGAAATGCAATCAAAGCCTTCGCATGGGCTTCAAAACACAACAGTAGAGACAACATGGATATCTCCGATGGGGTATTCCCCAGCTGCTCGACCAAATTGTAGTCGCTCTTCTTAATAATTTTCAGTATCTCCCCGATTTCTTGCTTAGAGGCCTCCACAACAATTTTCTTAGGCGCCTCCGTCCGGGCAGGCTCACCTACAACCTCTTTGCCACGGGTATCATACCATTCACCGATAGGGGTAATAACTCGAGTAAGAACAGGAATTATAGTTGATGTACTAGAAGGAACAGCAGATGTAATGACAATAGGC
Organism: Vicia faba; assembly: GCA_948472305.1. Classification (NCBI taxonomy): domain Eukaryota; kingdom Viridiplantae; phylum Streptophyta; class Magnoliopsida; order Fabales; family Fabaceae; genus Vicia; species Vicia faba. The sequence continues at coordinate 45,235,035 of OX451735.1, forward strand.
TTGTTAACAGTCTTAGGGGAAATCTTAGGAGAGAAGACCCTTCCACTTCAGGTGATTTTACTGGTTCCGACAATATTATCAATATCAGGATCAACTTCTTCATCTTTGAGATCTTGTTTGATGCCATGATAGTACACATCGGCACTATAATGCCAGGGGACAGCTTTATCGGAGACATATGGGACAGGGCCAGGAACAATGATTATCAGTGGAGCAATTCTTGGAGCAAGTGTAATCCTAACAGGTCTTCTCGAGGAAACCTTGGAAGGATTGGCGAAAATGGTTATAATGGCAATGTCTTCAACTGGAACAACAGGAACCATAGTTTTCTCAAACATAATTTCTTTGCTATCTATCAGGCATTGGACACCTAATTTCAGCAAACGACAACCATAGGGTAGAAGCGAACACACGTGACAACCTTCACCACAACCCAAAAATAAACTGGCCAACGACAAATTCTTCTTTACAGTCAAGAGAGGAGTAGCAACTTCATCGACGGAGGTAACAAACAAATCAGTATCAATAGCATTAACTCCACGGCCGTGCTTAGGCATGGGGGAAGTTATGACATTCGGCTTCTTCGGAGCATCGAAATCTATCTCCTTAGCTTCAATCAAGTCTTTTATTTTGTTTCTCAGAGCCCAACAATCATTTGTATCGTGGCCAGGACTCTCAGAATGATAGGCACACTGGGCATTCAGATTATATCAGGGAGATGCAGTATTTGGATTCTTGGGAGCCTCTCTCAAGGTTACCAGGTTAGATCTCAACATATGAGGTAGAACTTCAGCCAATGTCATGTTGATGCGGGTAAACTGTCATTGTGGTCTTTCCATCCTTTGTTGATTACTGCGTTGTGGAGCAGTTGCAGGTCTAGTTATCAGCACAACACTTATTCTCTGACGTTGTTCAACCTTGTACTGGCCCCTCAGGCTATAGACGGAACTTGCTTCCTTCTTACCAGTAAAAGGCTTCTTTACTGAACTTGAGGAGGCATCCTTCTGTATTTTTCCACTTCGAATTACAGCTTCTACTCTTTCCCCAATTAGGATCAGCTCGGTGAAACCAGTTGATGAACTACCGATCAAATGATTAAAAAATGGACCAGATAGCGTCCCCAGAAATATCAACCAACTCCCTATCAGATAACGGGGGTTGATATCTCCCAGCCAAGTCTCTCCATTTTTGGGCATAATCTTTAAAACCTTCACTTGCACCGATGGACATACTCTAGAGTTGAGTACGAGTGGGAGCAAGGTCGGCATTATATTGATACTGCTTGTAGAAAGCAGCAACCAGATCTTCCAAGTTATGGACATTGGTTCCCTCTAGTTGATAGAACCATTCAAGCTGAGTCCCTGATAGACTATCTTGAAAGAAATGAACCCATAGGTTTCTATCAGTTGTATGGGTCTGGATCTTCCTGACATAAGAACGGAGATGGAGCTTTGGGAGAGACACCACATCATATTTTGCAAAAATTGGAGCTTTAAACTTCTACGGGATGACTAATCCCGACACTAATCCCAATTCTGCAAAATCCAATCCAGGTATCCTCTGCACTTCCATGGCACTCAGACGGTCTTCTAGCTGTTTGTATCTATCCTCAGCAGGAGGATATTGTTCATCATTATAATCAGTATCATTGTCAGAGACTACATGACTAGGGTCCTTCTCTTTTTCCTGATTCTCTCCTTCCTTGGATGGAGAGGTCAGTTCAGTTTGTCACTTCAACCGCTCTCCAAACCTTCTGCCCATATTTAGAATACCGACAACCTTCTTCTTCTTCTTCTCTTTCAGAATGAGGGCTTTCAGATCCTCCTGTCCTTTTGCCAGACTGATGAACATTTGTTGGAACTTGGCATTTTGTGCCTGAAGATCCTTGATGCTTTGCTCAGAAGACATTTTTGCATGATAAACAGCGAAGAAGATGAGAAACCTGTAATGGTACCTGTTTATGCAATCTCATGAATGATATGCGTATGTAATGATTTCAAGGATTCTTAAAGGCTCAAATTCGTTTAACCAAAAGAAACACACGTTAATTGCATTGATAAGTTCGAATTGTTACAAAGAATTCCCTTTAGGCTTACAAATAAATAAAACAAAACTAAAAGCAAAAAGAAACTAGGTCTCCCAGGAGCGCATCCTCTTTGGCGCGATGTAGGCATTTATGTTCCTTTCTTTATGAAGTAGCCTAGTGAGCTCTAGGACCTTCTTCTCGCTAGCATAGAACTGAGCTTCAAATGTGTATTACTCCTCTTTGAGTTAAACCCAGGAATTTTTTAACTCTTCATGATCGGTTGGCATGTCGGGATGATGACCAGGTGAAGTAGTGTTTCCTTCAGCAACTGGTTCCACAATTATTGGTAGGACAGCAGGGTAGGGCATCACCAGACTTCGGGCGCGAGCTCGTACCCATCGGAGATAAGGCTCAAGAGGAATGGAATTCTTGTGCCCTAGCGTATTGCTATCAATTTTATGTACCATTCCCCCAAGCTTTTATGAACCTTCTACGATAGACTTGAACGTCGTTCTCATAGTTGAAGGCGATTCCTTGGATAAGCGTATCATGAGGACCATCTCTTCTCGCATAACCAAACTGACGCGGTGCCAAGCAAGGGTTGTAAGTGATTCCTCCCCTAATGCCTAAGAGGGGGACATTAGGGAATTCACCACAGCGATCGATGATGGTAACATCTCCAGAGAATCGTGAACACCAATGAATGTCTGAATGTTTAAGGGACATCAGCCTGCGAGACCATTTCAAACCCTGCTCATTCTTCAAAACAGACCTGGGTAGGTGCGAAAGAAACCATCTAGCCAATAGAGGAGTGAAATACAGTAGGGTTCCCCTTCTCTTTAGAATGAGAGCATGCAAAGAGTGCAGAATACCCCCGAGTAATGTAGGTACTGGATTATGAGACAGGAAAACCTTGATAGTGCTCAGATCTACGAGTTGATCAGCATTAGGGAAAAGTACCGTCCCATAAACGAGAAGTTCCAGAACCTCCTCGAAAGCTTGTAAATCTAAAGTATCCCAAAAATGATAGGCCTTATCAAATAGAAACTTAACCGAAATTCCTTGGACACTCCCTCTAGTCTCCCAATTTGCCACTATGTCAGACTATTGTAAAGACAGAGCTCTAGCAATTTCTTCAGGCTTTGGATGTTCTTCCGTCCCATTGAAAGGAAACTGGTCAAGAATAGGCACCCCCAACAACTGAGAAAACTCCTCCATATTAGGTACTAGCTGTTAATTTGGGAAGGTGAAACAATGATGCACCAGATCGAAGAACTGAAACAACACTTTTAACAACTCTTCATCATGTTTTGCAGTGACCAGATTGAGCAACTGACCATGCTTTCTAGTTAAATGAGAACCTTCGAGAACCCTTAATGCCAAATACTTTAGCTGGGGAGATACTTTCACAAGGTTGGTCCGTATAGTGTTCCTACGGGCAGATGCCATGTCCTACAAAACAGAATAAAAATGAGCCCTAGGGAATCCTTGAAATGGTTAGTCATGATATGTTATGCTTATGATGTCATGATTAGGTTAGAAAATTACAGGTATAGCAAACAACAAACAAGTCACACCAAGTCTTTAGGTTTAAGGCTTGCATGAGTTTTAAGGTCATACCCTTTTAAAGTTGGATTGGTTCAACCTGCCCTATAAATAGTAACCGGGTTCTAAAAGGGATCTCAATATCACTGATATTTCCCCCAACTTCATTCAATAGGCAATGGACTTGCAACCAAACAAAACTCAAGATTCAAACCTCAATGAGTGTAGCATCGAGTATCTGTCGACCTTGGGCATACACAAAAGCCATCCATCTCGCTACATCCTATTGGCTAAGTTGTGCAATTAAAGGTTCTAAGTTCAGTTGATGCTTCACGATACCACGCGGCGGCCCCGTACTCTCCCTGATTGACTCAAGGGTTACCGGTACCAACCAAAGTGACACATCAATGTAGCTACTTCTTCAACTATGCCGATATACACCAGCATAGTTCCCTCACAGTTTATTGCTACTTACCTAAAAGGTGTCCCCCAAATCCGGGTGTAGGATCAAATAACCCAAACAGTTCCCATAAATATAAAGAAAGCAAGACAATCAAGAGAAATCAATTAAATATGACCTAGATCCTAAGGTTTACCCCACTTATTAATTTTCCCCAGCAGAGTCGTCAGTTCTGTGATACAACGACATAACAAACTGTTTAATATTGGTTTGCATTTTGCGTTTGCAAATGTCGCGGTAAGCAAGAGTCGCCACCGAATTTTATTTCATCCATTCTTGGAAAATGAAAAAGAACATAAAAAACCTTTTTTCAAGATATTCTGAGTACGGAGGGTACATTATAGAAAGGGAAGGTGTTAGCACCCTTTCTATCTGTAGTTATCTACGGGCTCTTAGGTACTTGATCATTTTTCAAATTGCTTGTGTGTGAGTTTTGAAATTTTTTTACTTCGTGATAACCCTTGTATCAGTCCTCAAGGATGTGACGAAGTTTGTTTTGAAAATTGTTTTTGAAAGGTGTTTGTGTGAAAAAAGTTTTTGTTTTGAGCAAGTACCTACCAGCATCTACCTACTCGAAAAAAGATTGTTTCAGTTTTATTTCCTTTAAAAAGCGCTAGCCCACTATTAAGGAGTAGGTAGCACCGTCATTGGAGTTTGTAAGAGACATTCGAAAGGGACAAGTAAAATCATTAAAGTAATCGTTAGAAAACCTTAGTAGTAACCCTAGAGTCTTAAGATTATTTCTGAGGCAACATTTCTGAGGCGACATTTCTGAGGCAACATTTCCGAGGAAACATTTCCGAGGAGACATTTTCGACGCAACATTTCTGAGGCAACATTCGAATGGGACACTTTGATCTCTTTAGAATGGAGGGCGACCACTAAAATCTCCTATGCTTAATGATTGTTTACCGAAGGCAAGCGAAGTGAGGTAAACCCTAGGAGTGAACATGTGCGAGTGATTTGTTTCAATTATTTAGTCTTTGCACATTAGGGTTTTCTAACTGTTTTAATTTTTCATGCATTCTTGCCATACAATCCTATTAATACATCTAACAATTAATAATTTGGGGAAAGCGAAAAAGCGGAAATAAACCTAGCTATTACATGGCTTTGACAATTACATAATTTGCTTTGACGGGAAATAAAAGTACAGAATTTAAAACCTAATTAAAACTATTACAACCTTGAAACAATTATAATAATAATGTCAAAAGTAATAATAATAAGCGCGGCAAATTAAATGCGAGAGAAATTAAGGTTTTGACCCTTGACTAAATCTAATATCAGTTGATTAAAGAAAACATCATTTTTTTGTCATTTTTTGTTATTTAAGAAAATAAGTAATAATTGAAATAAAATAAAAAAAAGGACCCAATTACTAATTAACTTTAATTAAGAAAAAAATTAAATTAGCCTATTTTTTGTGTCTTTGTTTGACAAAAAGAAAATAATTACATCAAGAAATTAACCTAGTTTTCTAATTGATATTTTTTTTAATTATAAATATAAGTTAAAATTGCCCTAAATTAAATAAACTAATTTATTTAAAAAAATTAAATTTGATAAAAAAAACTAATTCTAAATTTGTGAATTCTTGATTTTGGGATTTTTATAAAAAAAATTGATTTTAAAAATAAATAAATAAATTGCAAAGAATACAAAAAAATAATAAAATAAAAAAAGATTTAGAAATGGGCCTGTGTTGAATAGCAAATCCTGGGGGTGTTAATCTGAAAACCTCCGGCCCATTAAGCTCCAGGCTTGGTCAACTTTGAGATCTAGTGTAGCATTGACCTGAGGGAGCACCATGATCCTTCATTGAAGAAGCGTGAGATCTAGCCAGCTTGGAATCTAGTGGATGAGTGTTGATGGTGAATGATAGGCGTGGGATGATGTATTGCATGGAATTGGTATGAAATTATTAAGAAAATATCAAAATGCACACGCCTGGGATCGAACCCAGGACGTGTGTATCAAAGGCATGCTTCCTAACCATCTGCGCTGGACTTGTTAGTTGTGTATATAATAAACAAACAAAATTAAAAGACAAATCAAGCCTCCTGCCAGAAAAACTGCGCGAAATTTGAATGGGCCAGCCACGCCTTGCCACATATCCATCTTCTTCCTTGGACCGTGGCTTTAGATAAAACACTTTTACCTACGGATGTCTGTTCGTAGTTATAACCATGTCCATCTCAAAAATCTTGTATATGCAATATAAATTCAATTGGTGACCATGAATCAACTGGGTTTGAAAACCTTATCATTATGGTATCCAATATGAGAGCCAATTGTTCCTGTATTAAAAACCCCTAAAACAAAAGCGTAAACCCCAGCAATGGCATTACGCGATTCCTGAGTAGAAACTCAAATCAAAGCATTCAAAAACACTGCAATCATGAAAATGAACATGGATATGTGATTAAATTATATTTATGATGCGTAAATCGGTGGATTCAAAATTTATAAAAAATGCAAATCGTGATATCCCTAGGGGCGATTTATGGATGCTTTGAGGCTAGAAAATGATGCTATTAGCTTCCTGAGATGTCCAGGAATTGATTAGAAGCCTTGGAATGGTTTGAACTGGCCTGTATACAAATATAGGTCTCAGAGTTTTCTTGCAAAATTTTGAGTTCTCTCTTGCCGTTTCACGCCTCCAATCCTCTCCCTCTTGATCTGGAATTCTTATGCCCTTATAGTAGACTGAATTAGGTCAACAAATTTGTATCAAATATTTTAGAATTATGGAAATTGGATTTTATTTTCATCATGTATATTTTCTTTCCAAAACATGCTTCAATCCAATCTTTTTTACCCGTAATGAATCTTTCTCAAGATTTGATTTTTTTTCATTATTTTATCATTTAATTTGATTTATTTTGATTTAAATGAATAAAAAATCAAAATAAATGATAAAAGTAATAAAATAATAGGTGGAAAAGCTCAGGGGTCGTGGGTCCTATTAGAAACATGTTCCAAGCATGGAAACATGGGCCCTTTTGGAAAAAATGCATGTTTGATCAATGTTGACTTTTGACAATTTTAAAAAAATTGCCAACTTTGAAAATGCACAAATCTCTCAATTTTGACCCTAGGAGGGTGTTCTTGGACTTTTAGAAAGCTTAGGATGTCCCCTAACCAACCCTTTTGGTCTCATCTCAATTGGATCTTCCATGTTCATGTATGAATCTTTGACCCAAAAGGTGTTTTTATTTACTTTTCAAAATGACCTACAATGTCAAAATTCATATCTTTTTGTTAGTGCATATTTTTAACCTGGGGAAAATTTCTAATAAAGCATGTGGAAGTTATGCTTGGTCAAAGTTGGGTTGACTTTTACTGAGAAACCCTAATTCAGCAACTTTTGGGTTTTGATGAATTGTGAGCAATCCCTAAGGAATCATGATCAACCCTTGATCAAATGATGGATAACACTTCAAAATGATGACGTTGACCAAAAATCTTAAAGTTTGACTGTATGTGGGCCACAGTTGACTTTTGACCTAATAAAGTCGATTCTCCAGCATCTGAGCAGTTGACTGAGCAACCTTCTTGTGCAAGGTATAAAACTTGACATGGATGATCTTGGGAACATATTAGGACCTTGGATGGAATTTGGGACCTTTGTGGTTCACCTATCTTGATGAAGAATGAAACCCTAATTTGAGATACATTGCCTTAGGAGAGAGCTTGTCTGGTCAACTCTTGAACTTCCTTGAGCAACTTGGGGACCTCAATTGCCATTGATTGAGTAAAATGGGAGGGCAAATTTTGGGGTACAACAATAAGGATGTTGGATTCTTCCTTGATATCCATAATAATGAAATCAGCAGGGATATAAAATTGTCCAATACGTACAGGAACATTTTCAAGCATTCCTAAAGGAAACTTCATTGGACGACCAACGAGTTGTACGAACATTCTTGTTGGTCGTAATTCTCCCATATTTAGCATTTTGCAGATTGATAAAGGCATTAGGCTAATGTTGGCTCCCAAGTCACATAGAGCTTTGTCTATGACGAATTTTCTGATTACACATGGTATATAAAAACTACCACGGTCTTTCAGCTTAGGGGGCACGTTGTTTTGGATTATAGCTCTACACTCTACAGTGAGCATAATGGTTTCATTGTCCTCGAGATTTTTCTTATTGTATAAGATTTCTTTAAGGAACTTAGCATATGATGGAATTTTAATGATGGCTTATGTAAAAGGTATAGTGATATTTAGCTATTTCAGAAGTTCAATGAATTTCTTGAATTTCCCTATATTTTTAGATTTAGCTAACTATTAAGGGTATGGTATAGGTGGTTTGTACGGTGGAGGAGGTACGTAGGGTTTTTCTCTCTCTTATGCCTCTGTGATTTCATCTCCCTTATTATCTTATTTTGGTTCGTCTTCCTTCTTAGATGGTTTTACAATACTCTGGTACATGGCTAGATTTCTGGTTCTTGGGTCAGTTGGTCCATCTACTTCTTTTCCAATCCGAAGTATTATAGAATTAGCATGACCTTTCAGATTCCGTTATGGTTGGCCAGGAAAAGTGCAAGCTGGAGTAGCTGTAACTGCTTGCTATTGAGCCACTTGAGAGATTTGGGTTTCAAGCATTTTGTTATGAGTGGTTAGGGCATCAACCTTGTTTGAAATCTACTTTAGTTGTTCACTAGTGTGTATGTTTTGATTTATAAAATATTTTTTTTGTTGTTCATGATCTACTTTAGTTGAAATCTACTTTAGTTGTTCATGATCTCTATATTGGATTTTCTAGGAACATTTGGAGTAATTTGGGCGGCTTTCTGGTATCTTGGTGGCGTTGTGGGAGCTTGCCCAGGTGCATATAATGCATTGTTGTTCTTGTACGAAAATTTTGGATTGTTCTTCCAGGTATGATTATAAGTATTCTCATATGGGTTTCCTTGAGCATAATTTACTTGATCAGCTGGTACTCCTGTTAAAAGTGGACATTCAGGTGCAGCATGTGCGTGAAGTCCGCATAAATCGAAGGTTGGAGCTACTGCAACCACGGTGGATGCGGTAGTTGTGGTCAAGTTTTGTATCTTTTGGGTAAGAGCTTCTACCTTAGTGTTAACTTGGTTTAAACTGCTAACTTTGTACATACCTTCTTTCGTGTGAGGTTTCTCCATAATGGTTCTATCGCTTCCCCACTGATAATGGTTTTGAGCCATACTTTTGATAAGCTGATAAGCGTCATGATAAGGTTTATCCATCAGTGTGCCGCCAGCTGCAACGTCAATCGTTAGTATTGTGTTATACAAGAGACAATTGTAAAAGGTGTGGATTATCATCCCTTCTTCTAGACCGTGATGTGGACAAAGTCACAACATGTCTTTGTATCTTTTTTATGCTTTGAAAAGAGATTCTCTTTCCTTTTGTTTAAAACCATTGATATTGGCTCTTAGCATAACCGTCTTACATGGCAGAAAATATCGTGGTAGGAAAACTTTCTTCAACTTGTTCCATGTGGTAACAGAGTTGGATGAAAGAGACTGGAGCAAAGCTCTAGCTCTATCTCACAATGAGAAAGGGAAAAGACGTAGTCTTATTTCTTCGGGAATGACACTATTTTATTTTACTGTGTCTGCGTACTTCACAAACACGAACAAATGTAAAGTCGGGTCTGTTGCAACTGGATTTAAAATAATAGTCGCCACTACTGGTTTTTATCCTAAGGAAGGGAATCTAATAGGAAACCCTAATTCGTAAAACATAGATTCTAAGTTTAGGACTTCTTTAGACGAAATAAAGGTGTTAGGTACCTTTCATCTACCTTATTCTTAAGGATACTAGGTTTAGGTTTAACATGATTTTAACTTTTAATAGGGGAAAAGTGTTTGTATTTTAGTTAAGAGAAATGGGTTTTATTTTAATAGGGGAACTCGCAACAATTTTAGTCGAATTCCTACGTATCCTCTTACGAGGAATCAAAGTCCCATCTCGTAGTTCACGGTTGGATGGTGATTTTATAGGGTTGCGTAGAATTGTTTTCGAATTATCTTTGAACTTTGTCTGGGTTGTAACTTGAGTGATTGTAGACGCAGTTCGCAGTTAAACTTGAAATTAACTCTCCTTAACCATTTTTCGAAAATATCTAGAGTTTTTGTTATGTTAGTAGAAAAATGGTTTATTGTTGGTTAGTTGTTTTGATGTTTTTATTCGATTAAAGAGTGTGATGAGACATTGAGCGGGGGGATTCTGATATAGTCTACTCCACACGTGGCTATATATTATCCACATGATGCTCGATATGAAGGATGCGAAGGAATTCTGATATAGCCTTCCTCATCACGTGGCCAAATATTGTCCCCGTGTTGCTTGCGGGTGGAATATTTGATGAATTACGTGGATTTTAATATTTGATTATAATTTAAGATTTTGATTCAAATTTAATGTTTGATTTATGGATGGAAAATTGAAGTAGAGGTGAATAATTTAATGAATATGTAAGTGAAAAAAATAGCATTAGAGTTAGTAAACATATTTTAAAGTTAATAAAAAAAGTTTTAATTAGTAAAAACTTATTTATCCCAATTTGTTAAGTAATTAGTAAAAGGACTGATTTTAAATTTATAGTTTATAAAATAAATGTTGATTATAGAAAAATAAATATTAGTTAAATAAAAAAGATATTTGTTTCTACAATTTACAAGGAAAGTTATAAAATTAGATCCACGTTATGATTTAGAAAATAAAACTTGCAACAGATTTGGAAATAATAATTTGATTAATGATAAAAATAATTTAGTTTTTTTTAATAATGGAAAAATTGAATTTGTTATTTATAAAAGGTTTTTAACATAATTATATTTAGAAAATACTCAACAATACGCCTGATAAAAAACATATTTGTACAAATAATAATAAAGTATAAAACAATTTAGAATAATAAAAATATAAACACTAAAATATTAAAATAAACACAAAGGGGATTATTAATGTATCCATTTTTCATTCTAAGAAGACTTGGTTCTTCCCAATTTTGTATTGTTCTTATTTAGTATTTTTTATCCGCCCTAATTTAGTAATAATAAAGATAGTAAGGCTAATTTATCATATTAAAATTTTAGTTTCCTAGTGATCATAGTAACAATTAAATATTGAGAAAAAACCAATTCATATAAATTACAATACTTAGACTCACTAGATTAACCATAAATATTAACAACAACAAGATATTCAAACCATATATGGAAACACTATTAATCACATAAAAGCGTTGTGGACGAAATTCTAAAAGAAAAGAAATAAACCTCGAATATTCAAACGAATTAAAAATTGAATTTACATCAAAGAAGACAAAGTTAACAACCTGAAATGTCGTGACCGATTTAAGTTGCTTCCTTTCCTTCTTCTCGATAATTCCTTCCTCCTTTTTTGTTACAAGAGTTTCTTGGGTTGATGGAGGGATTTTAGGAGATACTTTGTTGGTTTTATTCGATGTGAAGAACAACAACTTTAGGAGAACTCTAGTGAATTGTTGATTTGATAATTGTTGATCATCAAAATTGTGTTGATGGTGACTTCGATGTTTCTTTGTTGTTGTTCTTCAATGTGAAGAACAACAATTTTTAGGAGAACTCTAGTGAGTTGTGGATGATTATGAAATTATGGATGAAAATTAGTGTGAAAGAGTGGGCTATTTATAGATTTGAAATTAGTTTAAAGACACCCCAAAAAGGAAATAGTCCACACAAAGAAAAGCCTAAAGTTTATGATTTTATCTTTGTCATCAAGCAAACCAATCAGAAGTGAGTTACGACATAAATTGATACACCTTGACCAATAAGAAACAATTAATAATATTTTTGGTAATTATTATAATTTTTTCACTCAATTTTGATAAAAAAATGCATCAAATAAAAATGAATAATTATTTTTAAAAAATTAATTAATTAAAAATCCGAAAATAATATTTGAATAATAAAAAATATGATTTTGGTGATTTTGAAAATAATTAAAAAATAGTTAGTAACAAAAAATATCCGAAGTGCACCAATTGAGATTGATCTATTTTTGGCATGATTTTGAAGATTGGAAATTGATTGAATATTTGATCCAGAATTTGGTGAACAAGATTATGAATGTAGCCTTGTTTATGACTGTTTCAAATATTGAGATTAATTTGAAAAGATTAATTTATAAGGTATTTTGACTATTTTTTAAATAAAATAATGATTTTATTAAAAAATAATATTTTAAAATATAATAAATAAATAAAATATGAAATAAGTAATTTAATAATAAAAATATGAATTTTGTGATTAAAAATAAATAATTAAAATAAAGTTAGTAACAATAAACAAGAAAAATATCCAAAGTGCACCATGTGAGATTTGAACCCGTGACCTTCTGCTTGAAAGTCTTTCTCTTTTACCAACTGTGTTATGCTACTTATTTGAAGTAAATAGCCAATTGAAAGTATATGACAACGAACAATTATTTGGTATTTAAAAATACAACTAATTATTATATTTTCGAACAGACTTGAAAGCGATTTTTTACTAAAAAACCTCAGAATTTTAGTGTAATTAAATCAAAGGAATTTTATACTCTGTAAAACCCAAGTTCGAAAATAAATTTGACGGTAGCACTAAGGCGGGAAAATTTAGGGTATGACAGGGTCGTCCGTAGGACATCCCGAAAACTGATTTTGTTGGACATCTTGTAATAATGAAGGTTTCAACTCGAAACCATTCTGAGCGATAGCCGGGGCAACAATGTTGTTGTGAGGTTCCTCCTCCAATGGGGCAGCATAATCCTTTGAAGGACGATTTTGGGGTCCTTCGGCCATTCTTGGTTCAGGAAAAGATAAGTCGGGAAAATTGAATTCGGGAAGATTATACTTAATTTGGTATTCTCTAATTCGGCATCTTATACTAACAAAACGATCGACCTCGTCAATTGGTTGCTTTAATTATTTGCCTTGAGAGCGAGTGTTTGGCATACAATCAAAGGATAAAAGGAAATAAAATTTGTTGCCATAGTCTATACTATGTAACAAAGGAATCACAATATCGACTAAATAAATCCCTAGCAATGGCGCTAAAACCTTGATCGCGACTTTAAGAGTCTATCGGGTGTAGTGACTGCAAGTGCACAGTCTAATCGTGTAGCTTTAAAAGATATCAAACCCACAAGGACTGATAATCGAATTACTACTATCTAAAGTCATTGTGTAAAGCTAAGGCTAATAATTAATCTAGGGTTTTGGATGAGACAAAAATAATCTTAAATTTAAATGAAATATACGATAAGGGGACTATGGTATGTAATACATCGGACATCAGGGATTCAATAAGTCATTGGCATAGCCTTGAGTATTCGAAACACTGTTTTAGTAGAAACTATCAATTTAAAAACTTTTATCTCACACTTTCGTGATTGTTGATTCAAACTATATTATTAAACTTACATGCTTGCTCTTGTTGTCTCATTCAAAATCTAAAAACAATTTTTGAAAACAAATAGAATCTAATCAATCCTAAACAGTTCTCGCTGTATTTAAAACTATTGTTTGATTACCACTATCCGGTAAAAATTCCAAACTCTTGTTATATCATTTTAGCCTTCGTTTTTCTTTTACTCTCGTAACAAAAAAGTTTGAATATTAAATGTTGGAAACCAAACCATAAAAGTATTTTATAATTTTTTTTGCCAATTTGTTACTGAATCCCTTCGGTTCTATGACCTTACATACTGGTATCAGGGAAATTAACCAGACATGCTATTGAAAATCATTACAAAATTGGAGTAAACAAACAATAACATGATAATGATAATTAAACAAAGTTAGTATATATAAATGAAATAGGAACCTGGAATGAATAAAAGGAAACTAAAATTAATGATATACTTCAAGTATCAAGTGCAATCCACCATAATATGTCGGCATGATTTTCTTGCGGAAAAATAACTTGAATTCAGAAAAAAAATATAAAACTAAAACAAAGTCTGAAAGATGTGAATAAAATTTACTCGTGCAAATAGTTCCCCGATGTGGAAAACTATTTCTAATTTAGGTGAAAAAGTATCTGCTTAGAATTTCTAAAAATAATGGTTCTGTATGAAAAAATTAAACAAAAGCATCAGCCATATTTTGCTGCTTGGTTTCTCCCTTTTTATAGCCTCAGTTGTAACTACTGTTGGAGAAAATTTTGCAGTTGTGTATGTCAATCCGAAGACTCGACTTCTCTAAATAATTCGGGATGTGGTCATCATGGAGAGGAGCATAATATGTTCTGGTTGAGAGAATACATGAGTTTTGTTGCAGACGTGGAGAGAACATGTAATAAACAGACTATGGCGAGGGGCGTGACTTGTGTGTCGTGGGGCAGACATGTAAAAACTGTGGCGACCAGAACACATGTGTGCCGAGGGGCATACATACACCATACCATAGAGACAAAAAGAAGGCTATAATGACCGTCACAATCCTCTGATGCAGTTTCTTCTTTTTTGGGCTACAGAGTCACACATTTTCTGTCATTTCTTCCTCTTTTCTTATGCGAGTCTTGTGAAATGTAAATTCCTGAAAAACACTTAAAATGCCAACATAATTAACAGAAAAAGGAGACATAGTTTATGTTAATCGAGCTGAATATGCAATGCGTTTTCGTGTTATCATACGGTTCATCCAGAACCCTAGAGTTAAGTTAAGATTCATTGATCTTCATAGGGTTAGGATGAAGATTCATATGAATATGGGTTTGGGGATGAATATGGACGGTGGTTCTGTATGAATCTGGTGGTGCCTTGGAGCGGCCGCTAGAGTAAGCGATTTCTAGCCGGTGGCACCCATGGCTGAGGCAACTTTTGGTCGTTGTATTTCTAGAGAGAAGGCAGAGCCTCTCTCTCTAGAAAATAACAATAGAGGTTCGTTTATTGTAAAGAGAGAGGGAGAAAATTAGAAATGGGCTCTCACCCCAGTAATTTGTTTGTATAATACCCCTTGATTCCTTGTGTCCCTCTTACCATGCACCTCTCTCCTTATCCCTTTGATAATAATCAAACGTCTCTCAAACGCCCGCCCACCATAACTCTGTGCATTCTCCCACCCTTTTTCTAACGGATCAGATATTTTTTTTGGGCTCAACCCATTACTAAGTGCACCCTTAATTCACTTTGCTAGCAAAAAAACATACCCCCTATACTATTGGGCCCAATTCAATATCTAAACATGGGCCCTTGTTGAACGAACCCCCAATATTGATGCATAGTAAAAATCTACACCCCGTTGTGATCTGGGCCTAAATCCAATATATGAATTTAGGACCATGTTATATGCACCCCCATGAATTGCTAAGTCTGAATAAAACACCCCCTGCATTTTTAATTATTTTTATTTTTATATATTTATATTTTATATTTTCATTTATTTATTTTATTTATTATTATTAATATTTTAACTTTTTAATATATTTATTTTTATAAATTTCTAAAATTGTTCATTTTTAATTCAAAATTCTTTTTTAAAAAATACTAACTCATCTTTTAGTTGCATTAAAACTATTTTTCCTCGTGCATTAAAAAGTAATTTTTCTTATATTTATTATATCTAAAAAATGTGTAACCAATCAAATTACTAAGAATTTTGTTACCAATTTAATAAACTCAGGATTTTATTTTCCAAAAGAATTATGGAGACATTTCTCGTTAACTGCGAACTTTGTCTAACAACTACGTGATTTACAAACCAAGACTTGGTTCAAGGAGAATTTGAAATATCTTAGTAATCCATAAAAAACACCAACCAACTGTGAACTACGTATTGGGACTCTGATTCCTCATAAGATGATACGTAGGCATGCGACTGAAATTGTGTGAGTTCCCTTAACAAAAATTAAAACCATATTTCCTAAATCATAATTCTGAACCCTAGTATCCTTGTGAGTAAGGTAGATAAGGGGTTCCTTACACCTTCCCTTCGTCTAAAAATGAGTCAACAACTTAGAATCTCTGATCAAACTAGAGTTATCCATTATATTCACTTCCCTAGTGTGATACGGTGGGAGAACTGACTTGGTTGTTTTGCGTTTGATCACAAATGTTGCGGTTAGCAAGAGTCGCCACCGACTTTTCTTTTATCTAAAAGGAAAGGTGAAAAAGCACAGGAAAGACCTTTGAGATTGTTTCTTGAGTTTGGGGGTAGATTATGAAAAGGGAAGGTATTAGCACCCTTTTCATCCATGGTTTTCCATGGGCTCTTAGTTATTTGCTAGAGCACTTGCTTTTGTTTGAAAATGTTCTTTGAGTGGTTCTTGAAAGTATTTTGTAAAGATGCCATTGTTTAGGCAAACTTTCTAATGAATCTCATTCGTAAGAATGTATGCAAAGTGTTTGATCTTTTTGAAAATGTTTTCAAGTTTGTAAGATGTTTTGAAAGGGTTGGTGTTTGTTTTGAAAATATCAAGGATGTTTTTGTTTTGAAATTGAGCAAGTAACTAGGAACAATCTACCTACTCAAAAGTCTTTCATGTTCATTTCCTTTTTCCTTTGACATTGTCATCTTACCATTGATTTGGTAAGTAACCCTATCTTTGGATGTAAAAGGGACGGGCGTGGGCCATCGTATAACCATGATTAGCAATGTTG
Organism: Vicia faba; assembly: GCA_948472305.1. Classification (NCBI taxonomy): domain Eukaryota; kingdom Viridiplantae; phylum Streptophyta; class Magnoliopsida; order Fabales; family Fabaceae; genus Vicia; species Vicia faba. The sequence continues at coordinate 45,251,681 of OX451735.1, forward strand.
CAAGATATGTTAGCATTTTCTTTAGGGACTAAGATCATTTTGAAAGGCAACATAGATAGCGTCATCGAGGGACTATGATCTTGTATTTTGCTTATTTTTTTGCTAAGATACTTCACATGCAAAAATTGGCCATTTTTATAAGGCAACCAAATGGATTTACCATATGGGTGTTTGTGTGCAAGTGTATTGATTGCATGCATTTTAGTCTTTGATTTTTAGGTTGCCTATTTGTTATTTTTATCTTTCCATACACACCCTAATTACTAACAATATATGAAAGCAATAAAAGTGCGTGAAAAGTAAAAATCCTACACTATTACATCATTAAGGGGATGGGGGTACAAATTTATTAATGGGGGGTTGCAAGAATTTAAATCCTGTTTAACTATTACAACCATATTGAAATATACAATATAAGAAAAAAAACCTTGTTTTGAAAGTGGTTTTTTGTCTTAATGAATAAAAAAGAAATAAATTAATTAATAAAAAGGAAATATTTTTATGTCTTTTTTATATTAATAAAAAAATGGTATTAATATTGAAAATGATAAAAAGGAAAATAATGAGAGATAGAATTAGCATGCTGCTGAAAGCAAAATAAAGGGGATCAGAAGTTCAGATGTCGGGCGTGCTGTTGTTCAGAAAGAAGCGTTAGAAGTTCTGGATTGATACACTCCAAGGTCCTGCAATAAATGTTAGAGGGAAGACACAGAAGTTCTGCCTTGCTATGTGCTGAACTTATGAGTGTTAGAACATCGAGAAAGTCTTAGAATTTTTGTGTATTAAAGAAGTGAAGAGAACTCATAAGTTCAGTATGTGCTAAGACAGTGAGTGAACATCAGAAGTTCAGTGTGTGTTAACAGCGAGTGAACATCAGAAATTCAGTGTGTTGTGCTAAAACAGTGAGTGAACATCAGAAGTTCAGTGTGTTTAAACAGTGATAAAATCATAGAAGTTATGTGTGTTAAAATAGTGAAGAGAACTCAAAAGTTCCTTGTTGTGCTAAAACAGTGAGTGAAAATCAGAAGTTCAATGTGTTAAAACAGTAAAGTGAACTCAGATGTTCTGTGTTGTGCTAAAAAAGTGAGTGAAAATCATAAGTTTTGTGCCACATTTCAACTCTTTCCTCATATTAATCAGCACATCAGCAATTTATAGTTCTTAACAAATAGCAAATCAGAAGGATAAAATCACAACAATTTATAGAAGTTCTAATCCTAATTCTGAGCCTAGCCTTATTCAAGAAGTTCTAATCCACAGTTTTTCTACTTATGCAATGATATGGAAAACATCAATACTATGATATTTACATATTTAATGATGTTCTGAATAAAAAGATGCAAAGTTATAAAGAATTACCTTGAATTTGGAGTGTGTGCTTGGAACTTGAGTTGCTGCCTTCAGATGTCCTGGAATCAACGAGAGCAACAAAACAGAGGTTAAGTTCTTTGATTCAAAGGGAAGAACAAAGGTTTCGTTTAGGATTTGTGAAGGTTTTTACTGTTTCATTTTCTCTCTTTGATAATGCTTTCCCTCTCCAAATGCCATCCCCTTGAAAGTGTGATGGAGCAACTTATTTATAGGTGAGTTTGCTGAGGTTTTGGGGGGAAAAACAAATGGGATTTTAACCTTTTTGGTATATTGTTCCATTGCTTTTTAATCACATCTTTTGTATGCTAACTTGTTGCAAATATGGGGTTTGATAAAGTGCATGCGTAGACTCGATCAGCAGCTGGTTGTAGGACTGTGTTATAGTAGGGCAGCAGGCTGCTTAAACGAGGTTTTCGGATTTGGTGATGTTCTGATCGCAGAAGATCAATAACGTAACCTCCATATGCTGAAGAGTCATGTTCTGACCGAAGAACATTGCTTCCATATGTTCTGATTTAAGCATCATGTTGTGAACCGTGTTTTCAAATTCTGATTGCACTCGCGTGAAGGCTGGCACAAAAGTTATGAAGTATCATCTTCTCCTAACACTTAGAAAATTTTCCAAATGTTTAGAAATTTGATTTTTTCAAAGTAATTTCTGACTTTTGATTTTGATGAACTGATTTCATGTCTTGATGAAATATGATTGTTGAAACTTGATTTTACTTAAAAAGTCAAAGTTTGACTTTTCATTATATTAGTTGACTTTTCATTTGTTGATTGAATTTTGACTATCAATCAATTGATCTTGAGAAATGTTTTGAGTCAAACCATCAAGCCATGTTTTAGGTCAAAACTCAAGAATTGAGCCTTCTCAGTCAAAACCCTAATTTTGATCATTTTGCCATTTTCTTGATGTGATCAAATTTCTTGAGGAATTGTAATCCAAATTTTACCAAATGATATATATAGGTTCATGATGTTGATATGGATAAAAAATTATGAAGTTTGAATGCAAATTGGCCACAAATGACTTTTGTTTCTTTCAATACAGCTGATTTTAGGTCAATTGATCAATTTACTGGGCAAAAATGTGATCCAAGACTTGAAACGTGACATGAGAAATCTTGAGGGTCCAAAGTGATCCATGAAAGTCATATGGGGCATTAAAAGTCCATTTATCCTTGTGCAATTTCAAACCCTAATTTTCAGTCATCAATGCTTAAGGAGGTGTCTTGAGCTGATCAACCCTAGTGCAGTCTTGCATCAAAGGAGATCTTATGAGAAAATACTTGATAAATGAGAGGGAAAATTTTGGGGTACAACAGCTGCCCCTGTTCAATCTTCTTAAACCTGAAGAGTTAGATTGGCGGATCCGCCATTCGTGACATGAAGGTGGAAGATGATTGAAAATTAGAGTGCCAAGAAATTTGCACTCAAAGATGAATTGTGAATGGGCTTATAGATGCCATTTGGAGGAATGGTGGTAAACATTGGAAGAAATATCAGTACAAATCTCTTGTTGATTCATAATAAAACTTGATGTTTTACCTGTTAGAAAAAGAGTTAGTAAAATGCAGATGTATGCAGGATGTTCGCTAGAGGTGGTATTATGCTAAATGCATCTTATATGTACATGCTATGATGTATGAACGTGAGATGTATGTTTTTGTTCGGGAAAATAAATCCCTGACTGTTTCTGAGGAGTTTTAGGAAGTTGGCTCCTGGATTGCTGTTGGGGATGAAGAATATACATATCTTCAAACTTTGTTGAAAGGATGCTTCTGTTGGGGAATATCTCTTAAACATCATCTGTTATCTTGTCAGATCCAGGCTTCACAACTTTCTTATAATGAGGAAGTTTACTGCTATCTGGTTGGATCCAGGTTTCAGGGTAACTTTTTGGGGAAGAAATAAATTAATTGTTATCTGGTCGAATTCCAGGCATTGCAGAAAATTTCTTGAAATTGAATTGTCATCTGGTCGGGTCCAGGCTTTACAACAACTTGCTGGGGATAAGGAAGTCAACTATTATCTGGTCGGATCCAGGCTTTGCAGTAACTTTGAAGTGGTGACTACTATCTGGTCGGGTGCATGTTTCATGGTTTTTAGAAAGTCGCATTATTATCTGGTCGGGTCCAGGATTCATAGTGTCTCTCTGGGGATCACAGTTGATTGTTATCTGGTTGGGCTCCAGGTTTCACAATAACTTGCTCGAAAACTTATATCTGGTCGGGTCCAGGCTTTGCAGATTTCTGAGGTTGGTGAGATTAATTATTATCTGGTCGGGTCTAGGTTTCCCAATAAACTATTTTGGAATTAAATTGTTACATAGTCGGATTCCAGGTTTCACAATGAATTTCTGAAGGCAATTGTTATCTGGTCGGATCCATGCTTCACAATAACTTGTTTGGGTAGAGGCAAACTCTACTGGGGAAAAGAAGTTAAACCTTGGTCTGGTTGAGTCCAGGTTCTTCTATATTTTGAAGAATTAAACTATTATATGGTCGGGTCTAGGCTTTATAGTATCTTAGATTAACTGTTATCTGGTCGGGTCCAAGTTTCAAAAACTCAAACTGTTATCTAGTTGGGTCCAGGTTTCAACAATTTAAGAGTTACACCATTATTTGGTCGGGTCCAAGCTTCCTAGTGTTTGGAAAGTTTAATAATATCTTGTCGGGTCCAGGCTTCCTAGTGTTTGGAAAGTTTAATAATATCTTGTCCAGTCCAGGCTTCCTATTGTTTGGAAAGTTTAATAATATCTTGTCGGGTCCAGGCTTCATAATATCTTTTGGAGATAGTAAAGGTTTTGTTGACGACTTTACTGGGGATTAGGGGTTGTGGTCATATGATTTGTAATAACCTGAATGGCAAACTTGAACTGGAGAGTGTAGATTCATTCGGGGAGGACAGACCCAGCTTGGGGAGGTATACTCAGTTGGGGGTAACAGGCTCAATTGGAGAAGATAGACCAAAGTTGGGGAACTTTTTACTTAGCTGGGGAGTTATACTATCCGCTGGTTGTTGGGAAAATAAACCTTGTTGGGGAAATAAACCCTGTCGATAAACTACTAAAGTGGTGAGTTCTTTTAGGAAGAGATCCACAAGGCCTCTACTTGTAAGACTCGACTTAGCTGGGGAAGATCTACTAAGAGATTGAGACTCTGGTTGGAGATTGTCCTATGCAAAGAGACTTTGTGAGTAGCTTCATTGAGGAGGATGTTAATGAAATAACTCAGTGGGTGTATTCCATATTCACTAAATATGTGCTTGTTACTACTTAGGTCGTAGGTATCAAAGTGTTTTAATTATGTTCATATGCATACGTTCATTCAATTTTAGTTATTGGACAAATTTTCATTCAAAACAAAGACAGGAAGTTTGGACTTCAAAGTATATTTGTATTGGTATTTTTCCTGTGAATAAGCATTTTTGTGCAAAGAGACGGATATCCTAGTAAGAGGAAATCGTCGAAAAGGAAGACAAAATTGAAAGCAAAAACAAATAGCCATGTGAAATGATCTCATCGCCTTCCAACTCTACTATTGCCCCAATGTCTTAGAATGCCCCTTGCCATTGACGGAAGTTGATTGGATTGATCTTGGACCGTTTGAACTCGGAATTTGGTGATAAAGTTGACTGTGTTGAATCCATAGGACATAGTCATACGCTTTTAATCCTTAATTTTTGCCTGGACCACCCTTTCGGGTTTTCAATCCACCAGGATACCCATTTTTGCCCAAGTCGCCCTTTCGGGTTTTCAACTTGCTGGGTCTACAATCTTTTGCATATATCCCTAATTTTTGCCCAAACCATTTGGTTTGTCGGGATGCCCTTATTTTGCCTAGGTTTGTCAACCTAGAGGGTCTCTTATGCGTAGTATTTTTTAACTATGTATGTGTTGATAGGATGTGGGAAGTCTTCACCATCCAGGGTAGTCAGCATCATGGCACTGCCAAAGAACACTCTTTTGACAACAAATGGCCCTTCATAAGTGGGAGAATGATACGCTTTATCACCAAGTCCCTAACTTGATATACTCTAGGCTTGATCTTTTTGTTGAACGCCTTGATCATACATTTTTTGTACGTCTCACCATGACAAAAAATAGCCAATCGTTTTTCGTCGATCAAGTTCAGCTGATCCAATCTCGTTTGAATCCACTCGTCTTCGCTTAAGCCTCCTTCAATCATAATCCTCAGCGAGGGAATATGAACCTTCACTGGCAAAAAAACTTCCATGCCATAGACTAGAGAAAAGGGAGTTGCCCCAGTTGATTTTCTAGCTGAAGTGCGGTAGCCATGTAGACCAAACGGAAATGTCTCATGCCAATCCTTATAGGTTACTACTATCTTCTGCATAATCTTCTTGATGTTTTTGTTTGCCGCTCCGACTGTTCCATTCATTTTCGGTCTATATGAAGAAGAATTGTGATGCTTGATCTTAAATTTAGTGCAAAGCTCAGTAATCATATCATTGTTGAGGTTAGTCCCATTGTCAACGATAAAACTTTCGGGGATTCCATAGCAGCATATGAGGTTGTGTCTGATGAATCTGGCTACCACATTCTTGGTGACTGAGGCAAAAGAGGCGGCTTCGACCCACTTTGTGAAATTGATGATAGCGGCAAGAATGAAGCAATGTCCGTTGGAAACGGTGGGCTTGATTTCTCCAATCATATTAATGCCCCACATTGCAAATGGCCACGGAGCGGTCATTACATTCAGAGGGATAGGAGGCACATGGACCTTGTCAGTATAGATTTGGCATTTGTGACATGTCCTGGAGTGTTGATGGCAATCAGCCTCCATCGTTGACCAATAGTAGCCAGATCTTAAGATTTTTCGTTGACCAATCAGCCTCCTTCTTGTCCACACATCGGAGTAGAGTGGAGTCATGGTTGCGCTTGTACAATATTTTTTTGCTTAGGAAGAATTTGGCTGCAAATCTTCGTAAGAATTTTTTGTCATTAATGGATGCTCTCTCTGGATACTCTTATGCTTTAACGTATCTCATCACCTCGTGGTACCATGGCTTTTCCGCGTCAGTGTCAAGTTCACAACAATGTGCAGGTTTATCGAATCTTTCAATTGTTATCATAGGGGCTTCTCTGTCCCATCTGACCTTGAACATTGAAGACATGTATTCCAATGCGTCAGCCAACTGATTTTCTTCCCTAGGGAAGTGCTCAAAGATGATCTCTTCGAAGTAAGGAATCAGGGATAGCACAAGTTCCTTGTAAGGGATGAGATTGGGGTGTTTAGTGTCCCAATCTCCTTTTACTTGGCTAATCACTAGAGAAGAATCCCAAAACACATTCAAAATCTTGATCCTCAAGTCTATAGCAGCTTTCAGACCCAAGATGCACGCTTCATATTCAGCCATATTGTTCGTGCAACCGAAGCATAGTTTTTGCAGTGAATGGAGTGTGGAAACCTTCAGGAGAGATGATCACAACACCAATTCTGTTACCTAAGGCGTTGGAAGCCCCATCGAAGACCATAATCCATCGGGATCTCCGTTCAGGTCCGTCATACGGTCCAAGTCTCGCACAATCGGTTAGCAGCATGATATTCTCATCAGGGAAGTTGAAGTTCATTAACTGATAATCATCCACAGCTTGATGGGCCAAATGATATGCTAGTACGCTTCCTTTGATGGCTTTCTGTGTAGTGTATTGAATGTCGTACTCAGTCAATATCATTTGCCACCTGGCTATCCGTCCGGAAAGGGCAGATTTCTCGAAGATGTACTTGATTGGATCCATCTTAGAAATCAACAGAGTGGTATGAGTCAACATATACTTTCTTAGCCGACGAGCAGCCCATGCCAGAGCACAGCAAGTTTTCTCGAGCAGTGAATATCTGGTTTCACAGTCGGTAAACTTTTTTCTCAGGTAATAAATAGCATGCTCTTTTCGGCCAGACTCGTCATGTTGGCCCAAAACACACCCCATAAAATTCTCTAGTACTGTCAAGTACATGATCAAAGGTCTTCCTTCAACTGGAGGCATGATAATAGGAGGCTCTTGTAGATATTCTTTTATTTTGTCGAAGGCAGATTGGCATTCATCGTTCCATATGACTACTTGATCTTTCTTCAAGAGTTGGAAGATTGGCTCACAAGTAGAAGTCAAGTGTGATATGAAGCAAGCAATGTAATTGAGACGACCTAAGAATCCTCTGACCTATTTTTCAGAATGAGGGACCGACATTTCTTGGATGGCCTTTACCTTGGCAGGGTCAACTTCAATGCCTTTATTGCTGACAAAAAAACCCAGAAGCTTTCCATATCGTACTCCAAACATACACTTGTTAGGGTTCAACCTCAACTTGTACTTCTTCAGCCTGTCAAATAATTTGTATAGGTGATCGAGATGTTCCTCTTTAGTTTGTGATCTAGAAATCATATCATCCACATAGACCTCTATTTCACGATGAATCATGTCATTAAACAAAGCTACCACAACTCTTTGATATGTTGCCCCTGCATTCTTCAATCCGAACGGCATGACCATGTAGTCTTCTCCATGTCTTCGGGAGCCATCTTTATTTGATTATATCCTGAGAAGTCATCCATGAATGAGAAGACTTTATGTTGAGCAGTATTATTGACCAAGACGTCAATGTGTGGTAGAGGGAAATCATCCTTGGGGCTTGCCCTATTTAGATCCATATAGTCTACGCACATGCGAACTTTTCTATCTTTTTTTGGCACCGGTACTACATTAGCATCCCATTGGGGATAGGATGTCACAGCTAGGAACCCTGCATCAAATTGTTTCCTCACTTTAGCTTTGATCTTCTCAGACATATCAAGCCTCATGCGACGAACCTTTTGTTTAACAGGAGAGCAGTTTTCTTTTGTCGGTAGACGGTTAACTACGATGTCGATATCCAACCCAGGCATATCTTCATAAGACCAAGCAAATACTTCTACATAATCATGCAACATCTGAACCAACCTACTCTTGACACTGCTTTCCAAATTAGTGTCGATCTTGATTTCCTTCTTATCTGCCTCAGTACCCAGATTGATGACTTCAACTGACTCTTCATGTGGTTGAATAGCTTTTTCCTCTTTTAATAGAAGTCTGGCTAGTTCTCTCAGCATTTCGCAATCTTCCTTGCCTTCGTCTTCCGCTTGGTTAATTGGGCATTCAAAGTCATAGTCGATAATAGTAGAGTCATTGGCCATAGGATCCAGAGTGGATGAGGACCTGCAAGAGTGTGTGTGTGTGCATGTAAGATACATGGCTATTTTTGAAAATGTATTTGAAAGAGAGGAAAGACAATGAACACAAATATTTGAATGCAAAAGAGTCCAATATACTAAATGATCATATGATTAGATGTACATAAATAAAACCCTTGGCAAATGGACCAAAGTGCCCCGAGCGAGGCACATGGCTTAAAAGTCATTTGTTAAAATATTACAGACAACATGTTCTTGAATTGAAAGAAAGTCAATAACAGGTAGTTTACTCCTCAATGAAGGAGATGGACACGAAGTCCTTTGCATGCCAATTCTTCAGCTCTGTTGTAGTTGGATAAACCCAGTCTTCAAATGCAGCTTCTTCATCAAAATCACCCACGGCGTTGACTTCGTGGCTTCCAATGTGGAGAGGTGGCTTTCCAACACGAGCACGCCTCACTTCCTTCTGAGCTTTGATGGTGAAACCCAAACCAAACTTGTCTGCTTTAAATGGGATATCAAGGAGTTGTCCCCAAGTATCACATTTTCCTTCTTCAATTTCCGCACGAGCATCTTTGACTGAAACCATCTTTGGTGTGGCCTTAACAGCTTTAGACTCATCAGAAGAACATTTGGTAGCAGCAACCATTGGTGGCACGACTTCAAAGGCTTGACAAGGGGTCTCAATGAATTCTTCATCCATCTCTACGTATTTGAACGAGTTAAGGTGGCTTACCATAAACTCTTCTTCTCCACAAATAGTGACTATTCTTCCCTTGACTGGATATTTGAGTTTCTGATGGAGAGTTGAGGTTACTGCCCCAGCTTTATGGATCCACGGGCGACCCAAAAGACAATAATAGGTAGGAAGAATATCCATAATATAGAAGGTGGAGTTGAAGATTTGGGAGCCCACTTTGATTGGAAGATTTACTTCCCCATGAACGGTCCTCTTTGATCCGTCAAATGCCCTTACAATGATATCGTTTGGCTTCAAGACTAAACCCTCACAGTCTAGACGGTCTAATTCCCCCTTGGGTAATAAATTTTGAGAAGAACCAGTGTCGACTAGAACATGTGCTAAGTTAGTCCCTTTTCACTCGATAGAAACATGTAAAGCTTTATTGTGATTCTTCTCGAGAGGTGTTAAGTCCGCATCTGAAAATCCCAAACCATTATCAGCTGTCAGGCTAGCCACGCAATTCTCAAATTGGTCTGTTGTTGTCTCATGGGGGACATGAGCCTTTTTTAGGAACTTGATCAATGTCCGAGCATGGGCATCGGAACAAAGAAGAAATGACAACATTGAAATCTTAGAAGGGGTTTTCCCCAAATGTTCTACAATCTTGAAGTCACTTCTTTTTATGATCTTCAAGATCTCGTCCATCTCGCGAGCAAAGGGCTCTCCATCCTTTGTGGGTACTTCAATCACATCAGGCTCAACAACCTTCTCTTTCCCTCTTCTATCGGTACTTGGCTTGGAAGCAATAATGCGGATGGGCGTCTTTGTAACAACTGGTGGTGAGATATTGGGTGAAAATGTTCTCCCAGTTCTAGTTACTATGCTTGAGCCAGCTATATTGCTATCATTGTCATCTTTTTCTTCTTGGATCCAGGCATCTTGTTTAATCCCATGATAGAACACCTCAGCACCATAATTCCATGGTACCGCTTTGTTTGAAGAGTAGGGAAACGGTCCGGGATTGATAATTATGAAGGGAGAAACAATGGGTTTATTTGAAATCCTAATATGACCTTTGGAGGTGATCCTAAAAGGCTTGTTTGAGATGGTAATAAGGGAGAGGTATTCACATTTGTTAATCAAACTCTTGGCAAGTGGAGTCTTTTCAAATAGAATTTCGTGGCTATCCATCAGGCGTTGTATGCCTTTCTTCAGCCCTTCACATCCATTGAGTTGTCTTGTACAGCATACACAGTCTTTTACACAGCCATGGAAGATCCCAGCTTTCAACAGATTTTTCTTGATTATATTCAGCGGAGTATTCAATTCTTCAACAGAGGCATCAAAAATTGTATCTTCAACAACATTAACACTCTTGTCATGCTTTGGCATCGGAGCGGTAATTACATTCGGCATTGGAGGAGGATCAAACTCAATAGTCTTGTTGTCAATCAAATCCTGGATTTTGTTCTTCAAGACCCAACACTGTTCAGTTTCATGCCCGGGACTACTCGAGTGGTAAGCACACTTAGCATTTGGATTATATTTCAGTGACGAGGTATCAGGGTTGGCGGGAGGATCACGCAATATCACTAAATTAGCCTTGATCAAATGTTATAAGGCTTGAGACAATGACATGCCTAACCTCGTAAATTGTCTTCTTAGAGTTTCAAAACGTTGATGATTTGCAGATGGTCTTGGAGTAAGAGTTGGATTGGAGATTCAGACGACATTTACAGACGGGTGATCATTCTTCTTGATACGGGCCCTTTCCCCGTACACAACATTGACTTCCTTTTTTGCAGCAAAAGGTTTCTTGATAGAATTGGAAGTGGAGGTAAACTCCATAGAGATCTTCCCTCTTTTTATGCCACTTTCAACTATTTCACTGGTTAAGATCAATTCGGTGAAACCAGAAGAAGAGCAGCCAACCAACAGATTAAAGAAAGGACCAGATAAAGTGCCCATGAACATGTTCTCCCTATCAGTCAAGGGCGGTTGGACCCTACTAGCAAGGTCTCTCCACTTTTGCGCATATTCCTTAAATCCCTCATTCTATCCCATGGTCATATCTTGTAATTGAACCCTTGTTGGCGCCAAGTCGGTGTTGTACTGATACTGATTATAGAATGCGGTAGCTAAGTCCTCACATGTATTGATATGAGAACCATATAACTGATAAAACCATTCAAGTTGCGTTCCAACCAAGCTCTCTTGGAAGAAGTGAACCCAGAGCTTCTTATCAGTAGTGTGCGACTGTATCTTGTGCACATAAGATTTCAAATGGAGTTTTGGACAAGAAACTCCATCGTACTTTGCTAAGACTAGTATTTTGAATTTGTGGGGGATGACTACCCCAGAGATCAAACCCAAATCATCAAAACCTAAACCGGGGACGGCCTGGATTTCAATAGCTTTCAATCTGTCTTCTAATTGCTTGTATTTGATATTAGCGGGTGGATACTGCTCATCGAAATAATCATCATCAGATACTTGATCATTGACACAGTCATCCTGAGTACTCTTGACCTCAACAATTTGGTTCTCGTCCTCTTCAAATGAATCTCCTCCTACTGGGATTTGACGGACTGTCTCCTTGAATCTTCTACCCATGTTGAGTAGATCTTTCTTCTTGGGCTTCTTCTTAACGGCTAGCAAAGCCATCATATCTTGATGCCCCTTGGCTAGGGAGAGTAGAGTTTCCTGAAACTGAGAATTTTGGGCTAGGAGATCCTTTAGAGTTTTCTCTAGATCCATCTTGCTGAAATAAACAGCAGAAAGATAAGGAACCCTGTTATGGGAAAAACTGGCATGTTATCATGCATGGAATATGTACGTGCAAATGATTTCAAGGATTAATTAGATTTAAATTTGTATAGACAAAAGAATGAAAAAACATTAATTTTCATTAAACAAAACAAGAAAGATTACATCATGCCTCTTGGGCTTACAAAATAACTTTCTAAGATAGAAAGACTGAACGCAACCTCTTTGGTGCGAGATAGGCGTTCACACTTTTCTCTTCTTGTAGATGCTTTGTAAGCTCCAATACCCTCTTTTCACTAGAATAGAATTGAGCCTCAAAAGTATCTAGTTCTTCCTTCATCTGGATCCAACCCTTTTGCAAGTCTTCGAGAGAGGTAGGCATGTCGCGATGGAGGATAGTGTAGGGAACATCTCCTTCGACCACAGGCTCCATCATGACTGGTAAGATGGAGGGATAAGGCATCACAAGTTTATGAGCCCAAGATCGTGCCCACTTAAGGTAAGGCTAAAGCATAATGGAATTCTTGTGTCCTAGTGTCTTGCTATCCACCTTGTTCAACATCCTCCAAGCTCGGATAAACCTCTGGCAGTAACCTTGATCGTCATACTCGTAGTCAAATACCACTCCTTGGATAAGCATCCCATGTAGACCATCCTTTTGGGCATAACCAAATTGTCGTAAGGCTAAGTAGGGGTTGTAAGTGATACCTCCTCTAATGCCAAGTAACGGGACATTAGGTAATTCTCCACAACAGTCAACGATGGTAACATTCTCCAAATATCGGGAACACCAATGAATATTTGAATGTCTGAGCGTCATCAACCTATGGGACCACCTTGAACCTTTCTCATTCTTCAATACAGATTGGGGAAGATGTGAAATAAACCATCTTGCCAAGAGAGGAGTGAAACACATGAGGATACCTCTTTTCCTCATAATGCGAGAGTGAAAAGAATGTAGGATTTCTCCTAACAAAGTAGGCACCGGGTTACGAGACATGAAGATTTCTACGGTGTTTACATCTCTGAGTTGGTCAGGATTTGGAAATAAAACCATCCCATAGATGATAAGGGCCGCAATTTCCTTAAAAGCCTGTAAGTCCAAGGAGTTCCAACAATCTTGAGCTTTCTCAAACAAGAACTTGGCTAAGAAACATTTAACACCACTCTTTGTTTCCCAATTTGTTGTGACATCAGGTTGTTGCAAGTGTAGGGCTTGAGCAACCTCTTCTGCTTTTGGATCTCTTTTCGTACCATTGAAAGGTAGTTGATTGAGAATGGGAATCCTCAATAGTTGGGATAATTCTTCCAAAGTTTTTACAAGTTGATAATCGGGAAATGTGAAGCAATGGTGTAGAGGATCAAAGAATTGGAAGAGCATCATCATCATATCTTCATCAGTGTTGGAGGTAACCAAGTTTAGGACGCGACCATGCCTTTCGGTAAATGGAGAATTCTTAGGAACCCTTGATGCTAACTCTTTAAGTTGAGGAGGGATCCTTACGAGATTGACTTGAATTGTTTTCTTGCGAATAGAATCCATGTCCTACAAACTAGAACAAAGATAAATCCTAAAAATCCTTGAAATGTTTAGTGAGTATGAGTATGATGTTATGATTTTTATGATATTATGTACAAGTAAATATATACAAACAAGACAAACAAATCTTTTGATTTAGGCTTGCATGGAGTCTCATAGGTAAGTACTCTCTTGTAGATTAGTTGGCTCAAACCTGTCCTAGAAAAAGTAATTGGGTTCTAAGGAAGCTCAATATCACTGGTTTGTCTTCTCAGGCATTGTTTCAGCGCAAGCCTCTTTAATGGAGAACAAAATATCCCAAAAAACCAAACCTCAATGAGTGTAGTATCGAGTATCTACCAACATTGGGTTGTTCCAAAGTCGGTCATCTCACTACGTCCTAATGGCCAAGTTGGTCGAGTAAAGGTTCTAAGGTCAATTAGTGCTTCATGATATCACTCAGTGGCCCCGTAGTCTCCTTGACTACTCAAGGGCTACCGGTACTCACAAATATGTCACACTAACGTAGCTATTTCTTAGCCCATATCGGTATACCCTGCACAGTTTCCACGACATATTGCTACTTATCTATAAGGTATCCGAAATCTGGGTAGAGGATTTAAACCCAAACAAAGCACCAAAATGTAAATCATACAATTCAAACAATGAAAGAAAATAAAGGTGATCTAACCCTAAATTTACCCCACTTTTAAGAAATTCCCCAGCAGAGTCGTCGGTTCTGTTTTATGGTGGGAGAACTGACTTGGTTGTTTTGCGTTTGATCACAAATGTTGCAGTTAGCAAGAGTCGCCACCGACTTTTCTTTTATCCAAAAGGAAAGGTGAAAAAGCACAGGAAAGACCTTTGAGATTGTTTCTTGAGTTCGGGGGGGTAGATTATGAAAATGGAAGATATTAGCACCCTTTTCATCCATGGTTTTCCATGGGCTCTTAGTTACTTTCTAGATCACTTGCTTTTTTTTGAAAATGTGCTTTGAGTGGTTTTTTGAAAGTGTTTGATCTTTTTGAAAAAAATTTCAAGTTTGTAAGATGTTTTCAAAGTGTTGGTGTTTATTTTGAAAATAGCAAGGATGTTTTTGTTTTGAAATGTAGCAAGTAACTAGGAACAATCTACCTACTCAAAATTCTTTCATGTTCATTTCCTTTTTACTTTGACATTGTCATCTTACCATTTATTTGGTAAGTAACCCTATCTTTGGATGTTAAAGGGACGGGCGTGGGTCATCGTATAACCATGATTAGCAATGTTGAAATATATCTTAGCATTTTCTTTAGGGACTAAGATCATTTTGAAAGGCAACATAGATAGCATCATCGAGGGACTATGATCTTGTATTTTGCTTGTTTTTTTGCTAAGATACCTCACATGCATAATATGGCCATTTTTATAAGGCAACCAAGTAGATTTACCCTAGGGGTTTTTATGTGCAAGTGTATTGATTGCATGCATTTTAGTCTTTGATTTTTAGGTTTCCTATTTGTTGTTTTTATCTTGCCATACACACCCTAATTATTAACAATATATGAAAGCAATAAAAGTGCGGGAAAAGTAAAAATCCTACACTATTACATTGTTAAGGGGATGAGGGTACAAATTTATGAATGGGGGGTTGCAATAATTTAAATCCTACTTAACTATTACAACCATATTGAAATGTACAATATAAGAAAAAATACTTGTTTCGAAAGTGGTTTTTTGTCTTAACGAATAAAAAAGAAATAAATTAATTAATAAAAAGGAAATACTTTTATGTCTTTTTTATATTAATAAAAAAAGGGTATTAATATTGAAAATGATAAAAAGGGAAAAATGAGAGATAGAATTAGCATGCTGCTGAAAGCAAAACAAAGGGGACCAGAAGTTATGATGTCGGGCGTGCTGTGGTTCAGGAAGAAGCGTCAGAAGTTCTGGATTGATACACTGTGTTGTCCTACAAGAAATGTTAGAGGGAAGACACAGAAGTTATGGGTTGCTATGTGCTTAACTTATGAGTGTTAGAACAGTGAGAAAGTCTTAGAAGTTCTATGTATTAAAACAGTGAAGAGAACTCGGAAGTTCAGTATGTGCTAAGACAGTGAGTGAACATCAGAAGTTCAGTGTGTGTTAACAGCGAGTGAACATCAGAAGTTTAGTGTGTTATGCTAAAACAGTGAGTGAACATCAGAAGTTCAGTGTGTTTAAACAGTGAGAAAATCATAGAAGTTCTGTATGTTAAAACAGTTAAGAGAACTCAAAAGTTATGTGTTGTGCTAAAACAGTGAGTGAAAATCAGAAGTTCAGTATGTTAAAACAGTGAAGAGAACTCAGAAGTTCTGTGTTGTGCTAAAACAGTGAGTGTAAATCAGAAGTTATGTGCCACATTTCAACTTTTTCCTCATATTAATCAGCACTTCAGCAATTTATAGTTCTTAACAAACAGAAAATCAGAAGGATAAAAGCACAACAGTTTATAGAAGTTCTAATCCTAATTCTGAGCCTAGCCTTATTTAAGAAATTCTAATCCATAGTTTTTCTACTTATGGAATGATATGGATAACATCAATACTATGATATTTACATATTTAATGATGTTCTGAATGAAAAGATGCAAAGTCAGAAAGACTTACCTTGAATCTGGAGCGTGTGTTTGGAACTTGAGCTACTGCCTTCAGATGTTCTGGAATCAACGAGAGCAACGGAACAGAGGTTAAGTTCTTTGATTCAAAGGGAAGAACAAAGGTTTTGTTTAGGATTTGCGAAGGTTTTTACTATTTCCTTTTCTCTCTTTGATAATTCTCTCCCTCTCCAAAACCATCCCCTTGAAAGTGTGATGGAGCAACTTATTTATAGGTGAGTTTGCTGTGGTTTTGGGGGGAAAAACAAATGGGATTTTAACCTTTTTGGTATAATGTTCCATTTTTTTCAATCACAGCTTTTGTATTCTAATTTGGTGCAAATATGGGGTTTGAGAAAGTGCAGGTGTGGACTGGATCAACAGCTAGTTGTACGACTGTGTTACAGCAGGGCAGCAGGCTGCTTAAACGAGGTTTTGGGATTTGGTGATGTTCTCATCGCAGAAGATCATAAACGTAACCTCCATATGCTGAAGAGTCATGTTCTGTCCGAAGAACATTTCTTCCACATGTTCTGATTAAAGCATCATGTTCTGAGCCGTGTTTGCAAATTCTGATTGCACTCGCATGAAGGCTGGCCCAGAAGTTCTGAAGTATCATCTTCTCCTAACACTTAGAAACTTTTCCAAATGTTTAAAAATTTGATTTTTTCAAAGTAATTTCTGACTTCTGATTTTGATGAACTAATTTCATGTCTTGATGAAATATGATTGTTGAAACTTGATTTTACTCAAAAAGTCAAAGTTTGACTTTTCACTATATTAGTTGACTGAATTTTAACTAGCAATCAATTGATCTTGAGAAATATTGAGTCATGCCTTTAGGTTAAAATTATGCATTTGAATACTTGATAACACGTACCAAACCATCAAGCCATGTTTTAGGTCAAAACTCAAGAATTAAGCCTTCTCAGTCAAAACCCTAATTTTGACCATTTTGCCCTTTTCTTGATCTGATCAAATTTCTTGAGGAATTGTGATCCAAATTTGACCAAATGACATATATAGGTTCATGATGTTGATATGGATCAAAAATTATGAAGTATGAATGCAAATTGGCCACAAATGACTTTTTTTTCTTTCAATACAGTTAATTTTAGGTCAATTGATCAATTGACCGGGCAAAAATGTGATCCAAGACTTGAAACTTGACATGAGAAATCATGAGGGTCCAAAGTGATCCATGAAAGTTATATGGGGAATTAAAATTCCATTTATCCTTGTGCAATTTCAAACTCTAATTTTCAGTCATCAGTGCTTGAGGAGGTGTCTTGAACTGATCAACCCTAGTGCAGTCTTGAATCAAATGAGATCTTATTAGAAAATACTTGATAAATGAGAGGGCAAATTTTGGGGTACAACACCTAGGATAAAAATTATGGTGGAGAATCTCATTTTAAAACCAGTTACAACAGTACTTATATTATTTCTCGAAAGCTTCTCCTAATTCATTGAATGTACGAATGTTACTACTGTCCAATCATATGTTCCATTTCAAAGAAGAACCAGTTAAATTATCCTTGAAGAAATGAATAAGAAAGAGTTGGTAATCAGTATGAGTAGATATCCTTCTAATATACATCACCAGGTGGTCACAGGGACAAGAGTTTCCCTTGTACTTCTCAAATTCTGACACCTTAAACATTGTTGTCTCTTTCACATTAAGAACTAAACAAAGGTCACTGACATTATATCTGAATAAAACCCTCTCGGAGGGCCTTCACTTCTTTTTGAATTTCATTGAATTGATCCTGAAAGTCATACATTTGGTCGTAAAAGCCAAAAATTTCACTTGGTGGAGGAGCGGGATGATAAACTTCACCATTAATAACATGCATAACATTCATTGTATTAGGTGCAACATGATGAATCTCATTATTGATAAAAGAGACAACATGCACCATAAGAGGTGTAGAAGCAGCAAAAATTCGAACAAATGGAGCAACTTGAGCAGCAAGATTATAGCCTTCTAGCATGAAATTCTCAGGCATTCCCCATGGGTAACTGCGAGGCATAAGGTATTGAGTAGTACTAACTAGAGTAATAGAGATGGAAACTGACAGAAGATCTGAAATAATGGTTGTCTATTGTGTTTGAGTAGCATGAGGATATGGAGAAGGATAAGGTAGTGGCTGATTCTGAGCAGCCACCAACGACTCTACCAAAGTAGTCATATTAGCCATACTGGCTCTCAAAGCAATAACTTCTTTGTACAGCTCACGATTATCTAGTTCAAGGTTTTCCATCTAATTTCTAGAATTAGCTTGAGTATTGTAGCGACGTGACAACTTGCTGACTGAACGAAGCAGAGAAACAAGTAAGACACGTGTGAAAGATAGGAATGCAAAAATATGTGCAAAATGATGCATAATATGCTATGCACGTGATTTATTGTGTTTATTCAAGGAACTCGAAGAATTATAAACAATTACAAATATTGAAGTACTAACACATTTGGAAATACTGAAAAAATATCATTTTAATAATAACTTTGGAATGGATTACAACTTTTAATACAAGTTTCACAAATCCTAGGTACAATATAATAAAGGTAAAATTTTAAAAAATCTTAAGGAGCTAAAGTTGATGAAGATCTCTCCACTGACGCTTTCCCTTGAGTCTTTCAATCTGAGCATTCAACTGCTTGTTCTCTTCTGCATACTTGTCGGTGAATTCTTTCTATCCACCAGAATCATAAAATGGGTGATCGGGACCTGGCTGAGCTCTAGAGGAAAATAAATCCTCTTACTTCTCTGTCATCTCTACAACATGACTCTCAAGAATCTCAATCAATTCATCCTTCTTGTAATACGGTGGGAGAACAGACTTGGTTTTTTTGCGGTTGATTGCAATTGTTGCAGATAGCAAAAGTCGCCATCGAATTTTATTTTATTTAATAAAAAGAACAGGAAAGACCTTTAGAGATGTTTTCTTGAGTTTGGGGGGTAGGTTATGAAAAGGGAAGGTATTAGCACCCTTTTCATCCGTAGTTATCTACGGGATCTTAGTTGCTTGCTAGATCACATGATTTTGTATGAAAATGTGCTTGTGGTGTGGGTTTGAAAATATTTTGAAAACGTCTCTGTAATGATTCTCGTCTCTATAAGAATGCGTACATAGTGTTGGTTTTGAAAATAGTTCAAAGATATGTTTGTTGTGGAAAATGTTTTTGAAAAGTGATTTTGAAAAGTTCTTTTGTAATGATTCCCGTCTCTATAAGAATGCGTACAAAGTGTTTTGACTTATGGAAATGTTTCAATTGAAAGTGTTACTGTGAAAATGGTTTTTTTATTTTTGAGCAAGCAAGCAACTATGAGCGTCCTACCTACTCAAATGGTTTATGTTCTTTTCCTCCTCCTTTAGATGTTTCAATCTTACCATTGATTGATAAGAAGCACCATCGTTGGATGTGAAGGGACGGGCGTGGGTCGTTTGTATAGTCATAGAAGGCAATCTATGAGACGTTTTAGCAATTTTCATTAGGGACTAGATCGTTTACCAAAGGCAACATCGAGCATCATCGAGGGACTATGATCTTTTTATCGAGTGTCTTTGCTAAAACATCCATATTCAAGGGACATGACTATTTTCTGAGGCAACAAGTGAGATTACCCTAGAGGTTCATGTGTGTGAATGGTGTGTTTGATTGCATGCATTTTGTCTGGAATTAGGGTTTTCTAAGCATTGGTTTTAATCTTGCCATACACACCCTAATTACTAACATTTATATGAAAGAGGTAAATTACGGAAAGTAAATTTACTGCGCTATCACATCACTCGGGGATGGGGATACAAATGTACAAATGGGGATTGCAAGAAATTAAATCCTAATTAATTATTACAACCATATTGAATGTGAATAAATGTGCAAGAATTGGAATGAAAAGAAAATGAACTTTGTTTTGATTTTTGTTAAATAAAGGTTTTGAATAATTAAAATAATTATGAAAATAAAATATTTTTTGTAATATTTTTATATATTCATAATATAAAACTTGTAAATAAATAGTACGTAAAAAAATCAACTCAAAAGGAGTTGTCTTGATTGGTTGAAAAATTGTTTGAAGTTTGTTAAAATGAAAATGAAATAAACAAAGGATAAAAATTGTTCTGGTCCTACCAAGGTTTGAACCCAGGACCCTACACAGAAATTCCTTTCGCGCGCACTGTTTGTACCACTGGGGTGGTTTATTTTATCTGTTTATAAGGCAACTTCGATTGGGTACAAGATGAACTTGTTTCTGAATGTTTGACATGCCCAGTTTCTTCCTTCGATTGCAGGAGTGCAAGACTCCCAAGTTAAGATTTGAAAGGCTTCAATCCTCAGCCAATCAAAAGATACACACAACCTTCCTAAAGTTTGAAAATGTATCTAACAATGTAACTTTCGAAATCTACAGGCCAATGGTTAGTGGAAGCTTGTTTGGTAGCAAAATCAAAGGCTAACTAGTCAGACTTGACATTCTTAACATACAGGAAGTTATAATCGAAGCTAAATGCAGGGTCAACTTCCTAGATATGATATCTACATTTTTATTTTATTTGTATGTACAAATGATATTTAAATGGAAAGTTCCAAGTTTAGAGGAAACTTACCTCTTGAAGTGCTAATCGAAGGAGCTGTATGTGACTTCCAGGAATGACTCAATGGTGGATCAAGCTTACAGGGACCTTTCTTGAACTAGTTCAACTGCTGCTTTGTTTGAAAAGTCACTGAATCGAAGGCTGTTATATAGCAGTCCAAGGTGTGAATCGAAAGACTATTATATTGTTGTTTGGGAAAGAATCGAAGGGTTCACTAATTCATGAAGGGATCTGAGATTTTTTGTGATAGTTTTAGAGTTTGAATGTTCATGAGAGTGTTTGAGAGTTTGATGATTTTTCCCATGCCTCTCAAAATCTGCCTCAGCTTGCTAATGTTTTCTCTATTTATAGAGAAAAGGTTAGAGATGTTGGAGTAACTGTTGTACCCAAATTTTTGCCCCTAAGATCCCTTTATCATACCATGTTGAGTCATTCACAATAAGATCACATTAGGATTCTTGGTTTCCCTCCCTATATTTAGCTTTTCTCTTTGAGTAATCACCAAGCACCTTGACTTGTGTTCTTTTGTGATCATGAATATTTTTTTCTTGATTTCTCCTCTTAATTAATAAAATTCAATGTAGGTTTGTCTTGCTTGTTACTAATATAGGTAAAGGCAATGAGATTTAACAAGTTGCTCCATTGTTCATGAGTTTGTTTCCATGCCCTAGTCAATAAAGCTTGAGAAGTTCAAATCTCACCAATGGATTTGTTTTGGAAGGAATGGCATGGCAAGGTTATTTTGGTTCACCACATTTCAAGGTTATCAAATTTGATTCAAAAGTACAAGGGGTTGATTGAAGAAGTTGTCATGTTTGGGAAAAGCTTTGTTCCTATTGGTCACAAGTGCATATTTCTATAAATTCTCAAGATATGGAAGTGTTTTTGGGGGCCATGAATTCTCATTTTCATCCTCAATAACTTCTATTTACAAATAATTTGTGTTGGTACAAGAAGTTTTTTCAAAATTGTCAAAGTTCCTCAAGGCATGTTTCTTGATCTATGAGCTAGGGTTTTGAACTTCAAAGAAGCATATCTTGCTCATATTTTGTTAGTTTTTAGTGATTCCAATGAAATCCTTCTCCTTAAAGGGTTATCAACAAATCACTTCAAAAGTTCCAAGGAGTTTTCATGTGGAAGAAATTTGATGAAGAAGAAAGATTACAAGTCCTCCAGATGAATCCCCAATTTTCCATGTGTGACTTCAAATGATCATAACTTGGTCAATTTTTATCACCTTGAGCCCATTATTTTTCAACAATGATATTAAGGATGTAAACTTTATGCCTTCTTTTATGTGCAAAGTGATAAAATTGATGGAATTTGCCTTAAGGATACTAAAGATTATAGGTCATTTTATGAAATTTTGCCAACTTCAACAATTCATAACTCTCTCAATTTTTGGAGATTTTTAATGGTTCAAGTCACAAAATGTCATTCAAGAGATCCAATTCATGCCATATTTTTTGGTCAAGAGAAAATTCCAAGTGGAAGGCTATGTTTGGATGCAAGACATTATAAGTCATTTTTGAAGAAAAATTTGAAATATTTCTAAGTATGGAAAGTCAACATTTTTTTTCCGATATTGACTTGTTATAACTTTCATCTCAAGCATCCATTTGACTCCATTATTTTCCCATTGCAAAGCTTGTAACCTCATCTTTCTAAAGCATCAAGAATCATGCCCTAAGACCCATTGAGTTGAGAATGCCATTGGTCAGAAGTTGGCAATTTGAAACTGAATTTTTCACCAAGTCAGAAGTTTGAAATCCTTGATTTGGCTTTTAAACACTTTGTTTTTGTGCGTTTTTTCTTCTGAACATGTTTAGTGAACTTCCAGAAGTGATTAGCATAGCAAAACATGCATTTTGGATGAGTTTTGATCAAATTAGAAGTCACACTTTTCTTGTTTGTAACTTCACACGATTTCCCTCCAAACCTCATCATTTCACATGCTTGGATATTCCATTTGATTCCCTGTTAATAGAGGGTCATTCCCCACTCATTTCCTCAAGCTTGGATAGCCAGAATCACCCTTCCAAACTTGTTCCATAACTCAAAATTCAGCAACTCGAAATCCATTCTCAAGCCTTTTTCAATCCAATTTTTCCATCAGTTCACCTTCCATGATCTTCCCTGAAGCTAACATATAATTACATTCAAGAATCGTGCCCTACATTGCTCCATAGAAGTCCAGTTTCAGAGCTCTGCAACTCAACTTCAATAGGTATATTCCTTCATCAATTCTTCAAAACTTTGATATCATTGTGATTCTCTCATTTCCCAGGTTCTAGTTGCAACACTTGCTCTTTACTGAAAATACATTTTGACCATGAAATTTCAAATCCCCTTTCAAAACTTTCCTTTTAAATTGCTTGAGCTACAGTTTATATAAATTTGTCGCGCGGGTGTGGTTGTCTTCGTCTTGAAGAGACGAAACGAATGGCATAGGTCTCGTGCTCTAATTTTACAGGTTGAGCAACCTGGTTTTGGGACTGGCTAGAGGTCGAAGATGACCAAGGTGTCATCCTTCAACCAATGAAAAGCGCCATTTGGATTTTTTGAATTTCTGATTTACATTTGATTCAGTGCGTTATTCACTAGTGACCATGATATGCACAACACGCCAGATCCCTTGGATTTGATTACTAACGCATTTTGCAATGGTCCACATATTTTTTAATTTTATTTTGTTTTCTGATTTTTATATTTAATTGTTTTAAACTTCAAAAAATCATAGAAAATTTATTTTAAGTTCAAAAAATATGAAACAATTATGAAAAATATTTTTCAATATTCTCTTTCTGATTTTTATTTTTTCACAATTTAATTGTGTTTTGGTATTTTTTATAAATGTTCACTTTATTTGAATTGTTTTAAATGTTTAAAAATACTTTTATGCATTTTTAAATTCTGAAAAAATTATGGAATGATCCAATGATATTATGAAAAATATTGGTGACCTCACTTATTTTTTATTTCTGACTTTGGTATTTTTTATCATTTTTAGTTTATTCTACTCATTTCTTTTAATTATAAAAATAGTTTATGACTTTAAAAAATTACCAAAAAACTTATAAAATCATTTGAGTCCTTTTCTGATTTTTCTATGGACTTACTTTTTATTTCTTGATCAATTTGAACATAGTTGATATTTTTCTCTTTTATTTCTATTTTAAAACATTTTTTTAAAACCTTATATATATATATATATATATATATATATATATATATATATATATATATATATATATATATATATATATATATATATATATATATATATATATATATATATATATATATATATATATATATATATATATATATATATATATATTATTTTGTGACTATTTTTTATGGCTGGTCTTGGGTTAAATTTTTGACCATGAATTTTATTAACATCCTTGGATCCATGGTGTTGAGTCTAACTCCACAAAAATGCATGAATGATTTTAATAATAGTTTGATTAAATTTAATTCAAAAGTGGTTTGTGTATTCTCACCCATCCCTCTTCATCTCATCCATTTCTTATTGCACTAAGTGTTATTGGAGCATGATCTTTATATCATGTCTAAAAACAAATGGTGCATAGATTGCTATTGACCGAACTCAAAATAGGTGTGACTTCTATATAAGTCCACTTACGATTGCTTAACATAGCGCTAAATTTTGTTCTGATTCGAATAAATGATCATTCGTGGCCAAAACTTATGTTTGCAAGCCCAAGTATGTTAATTTGATCTCTTTGATCTAATAACCTTGAGATTCATTGTGTGGAGGCTTTGGTTCTACCAATCCTCTAATGGATCTACAACACTTTTGTCCAACGCGGATCACTTAAACATCGTTATTCATTAAATAGTACTGATGAGGATTCCAAATGGATGATATACTTGACAAAAAGCAAATGCAACTTGTTGTATGGAGGCTTTGGTTTTACCAATCCTCTAATGAGTTCCAAATGCAAGTTTCAAGATGATCATCCAACTAACCACTAATCACTAATAATTGACTTTATCCTTTATTTTTATTATATGCCCCTTTTATTTGTATTCACTATTTACTTTTATCATTTACGTTTCATGCCATTTTCATCTTTGCTCATTTGAGTATCTACTTTCTTGTCATTTTTAGCTTTTCTCACTTGAGCTTTACTTTTCTTTTTCAAAACACCTAATAATCAACATAAACCCTAAAAATCTTTAATGATACTTGGACTTTTTGGTTACTATCCTTGGCATTATGGAGCATTAGACTTTTTTAGACTTAGGATTAGGAACCCTGGCCTATGATTAGAGACCTTGTGAGCTTATCTGATTATTTTGTCTGTAGCTCTTGAGGTTTACCTCAAGGCATTGGTTTGTTTGTTTGTTTTGTGTGCAGGTTATTGTGATTGCACTTTTGTTTGTAATCTGGAATTCACCCGTGTACAGTTGTTACTCTGCCTAATTTTTGTGAAGACTTAATACACTTGAAGTTTGGTTCTCTCAAGAGGTCTAGTATCTTTGCTTGCTTGGTTTCAATCCAAAGAATGGGAATTCTATCTTTACTCATAATGTCAAGTGTTGGCTTCTTGTTGGTTAGATGGTTCCTATCTCTAGCTTTTACCTGATGCTTTAGGATAGTCTCTTCTTCTCCTCTCATCTTCTTTAATTTCAAAAATCTTCTTCCTCCTTTTGAAAACTCCTCTTGTTTTGAAACTTGAATCACTTTCATAATAAACTTGGACTTAGGTCCATGCATTTTGAAAAAACAATTTCATGAATAAACTTCAATCAACTTAATAATATTTATACATCATTTTTTTGTGAGAAAACTAAAAGTCAATCAATCTCATTTCAAATCATTTTTCCACCTTGGCTTTCTCATTTTAAAACCTTTCTCAAAATATTAGACTCTTGTCAATCCTTGTAGTGATGTAAACAACTATACTTCTATAATATGTAGTGAAGAGAGATATTATCCACTTGGGTGTTGAGTGAGGCATTGTTGATTTTAAAATCCAGGCCATATCCTCCACTTTGAGATGATTCAACTTCTCCTTTCTCATGATTATGGGTAGTAGGTGTGTTTTCCACACGGACAATGAAGATGATGTTCTATCTCATAAAAATTAACCAACACACTTACATTTTAAAATTTTTTAAATAGGAACTATGTGTACCCTGATCCCCTATTGCACGAAAAGGTGGTACGTGGGCACTATCGCTTCGCAACCGCGGCGGGTGCAAAAACCATAAAAATATATTTCTTTTCTCACATCCACTATCCATTTTTACACAACATTTTATAAACAAAGAGGTTCATGCGGAGTACCGTAGATGTTTTGGGTTCTAATACCTTCCCTTTGCATAACCAACCCCCTTACCTTGAATCTTTCCCCCTCTATTTGGGTTACTCTCTCTTTTCTCATTCCTTTGGAAACAATAAAGTGTCGTGGCGATTTTATTTTGATTTGTATAAGTCTAGTCAATCTAATGGCTTAGTCTTAAACATTTCTACCGCTACAGAAAAATAGCGACTTTATTGGGGAAAGATTAACCTCTTGTTGGTCCATCCCTAAGTGGGTTGAGCCTATCTTTGTTTATATCTGTGTATATGCTATTGTTGTTTATGTGTTATATGTTGTATATATCTTTGTCTGGATTTTCCCGGTTTCCAGGGTGCTTGGTGATTACTTATAAGTCCTATACCCGGACTTGGGAAAAATTTAATATAGGACCGGCGGTATAGTCATGTTAACTTTGAGGGAGTAATCCCAAAAAAGGAAGTATGAGATCCCCCACTCAATGGAGGCCCCTTTGACAGTAGTGTCATTTACCGAATAATCAGGAAGACGTACTGCTTTCGACCTGGGAGCCTGCTGAAACCGAGGACCGTAGAATACCAAACCCATCTTGGCCTTTTAGGTGTAGTGCAGAAGCTATGACGGAGTAATCCAGAAATATTTATCACGCAATGCTACGCTCGGACGAATTTTTCTTGAGAATATTACTAATTACCAAGTTAATCGGGAAGTTGGTAATATCCAAAAGAAGGATGTAGACTCTAGGAACCTCTAGAACCTTGTTCGACAGGTGATAACTTTTAGACCAATACCTTATGGGTAGTACCTTCTACCTCATGCTCGTGACGTTGAACCTATGAACCCTATATGTGTGATCTTATGTGTGATTGTTGCATCATGCATCCATGCATCCATAAGCATATTTTGAAGAGATCTTATTTCAAGGGATTTAAAAATTGACCATTTGTGAATATCTCAGGTACTTTTTAACCATGGATTCTGGACGAGAAAGACCGGGAAGTACAGTTTCAATGATCCCAAGATAGATGAGTTGATCAGTCTAATCCTCGAGATCGAGTGTTCTGCAGACTTTTGGAAGAAGTATGGATCCATCATTCCTCTCATGAAGCTGAAGATGCAGGAGGGTATTCTCTCGACCTTGGTCCAGTTCTATGATCTGGTGTATCATTGCTTTACTTTTCCCGACTATTAGTTGATTCCTACACAGGAGGAGTATTCTTATCTATTGGATTTACCTGTTATAGATCGTGTTCCTTTTACTAGTTTGGAGGGTGAGCCAAAACCACATGAGATTGCTGCTTTGATTCATCTGGGGAAGTCTGAGGTGGAAGCCCAAATGACTACCAAAGGAGGGATAAGAGGATTACCAGCTCATTTCTTATTGGAGAAAGCTTGCTACTTTTCTAGGATGAAGAGTACAGTCGCTTTTGAGGCCATCTTTTCTCTACTTGCTTACAGGTTGTTCTTATTTCCTAATGTGGACAAGTTTGTTGACATTAATGCTATCAGGATCTTCATGATCGGAAACCCAGTTCATACATTGTTGGGTGATGCTTATTACTCTATTCATCTTCGGAATTCTTATCATGGGGGATGATCATCTGTTGCACGCCCTTGTTGTACCGATGGTTTATCTCTCATATGCCTCATTATGATGCTTTTTTGGATGTCAAGAAGGAACCCCGTTGGGCTCCTAAGATCATGGCACTTAACTCACTCGGATATTGATTGGTATCATCGAGCTTACCAAGATATAAAGATTATTTACAGTTGTGGTAGTTTCCCCAATGTACCTCTTCTTGGTATAAAGGGAGGAAATAACTATAACCATGTTCTTGCACGACGACAGCTCAGTTATCCGATGAGGGATAAACCAAATAGTATTCATTTGAGTAGTTTCTTTCTGAAGGAGGCTGAAGACCATAGGGAAGCTAGGGAGCAGATTGCGAAGGCCTGACGTCACCTTCATAAGAAGAGTAGGAAGGATTTGGGACCTAGGGGTGTTGTTTCTTTGGAGCCATATCTTCAGTGGGTCCAAACGAGAGCTATTCAGTTGAAGATGTCGTATTCCCAGGAAACACATATGCCTGATTTGTTTGTGAAGACTCCTCCTCCCTTATTAGATGATCTAGAAGAGCTGCAGCTTGATTTGGTTAAGATGCAACAGGAAAAGGATGCTTGGAAGAACAAGTGCAAAACTTTAGAGATTTCCTATAGCGAAGACTTGAAGGAGAAAGACGACATGATTGAGATCCTTGAGAGTTGAGCGGTAGAGACTATGGAGAAGCAAGGGGATTTATTTTCTCCTAAGCCTCAATCAAATGTTGATTACTCACTTCCTAATTCAAATGATTGGAAGGAGGTTGGCACCAGGTATGCGGAAGAAAACCAGAGGTTGAAGGCTTAGATTTCCAGGCTCACAAGGAAATGCCAGCGTATAGAGTGATCTCCATCAGTTTTACTTCTCAGGTTATTAGATTTTATTTTCATCTTGTACCTGGGATCATTGAACTTGTAATACATTTTGGAGTTGTTATAATGAAATTTTTCAGTATTTCAAATGCGTTATTACTTTGATATTTGCAATATGTCCATAAATTTTAAATCACTTGAAATATTAAATAATAAAATAAAATCATGTGCATTTCATACCATGCATCATATTGCACATATTTCTTGCATTTGTTATGCATATCCAGGTGTCTTACCAAACTTATTTACTTCGTTCAGCAAGCTGACTCACCATTACAACACTCAGACTAATTTCTGAAACAAGATGGACAACTTAGAACAAGAGAATCGCGAGCTACGCGAGGAGGTTTCTTCTTTGAAGGTCGACATGGCCAATATTACTACTCTGATGGAATCTTTGGTGGCTGCCCAGAATCAGCCACCGAAAGTCCAACCTCAACCAACAAGGGCAACTACTGAAGCTCCGACTGTTCCCGTATCTGCTACTCCAACTATTGTTTAAAACTGCATGCCTCAAGGTTATCAATGGGGAATTCCAGAGAATTTTGCACCTGAAGGTTTCAATCTTGGTCTTCAAGATACTACAATTGTTCAGACTATTGTTACTCCGGAACCTCCTGTGGTGCATGCTTCTCCTGTTGCACCTCCTTCAGTGAATATGGTTTTGTTTGTTAACGATGATGTGTTTTGTCCTTTCCCTCCACCGAGTGAAGACTTGGGTCTTTATGACAGAATGGATGATTTTCAAGAGGAGTTTGACAAGATGCAAAGAGAGATGAAGGCCCTCAGGGGAAAAGAGCTATTTTGGCAGAATGTGAATGAGTTATGCTTGGTCCCAAATGTTAAGATACCTGCTAAGTTTAAGGTCCCGTAGTTTGAGAAGTACAAGGGCAACACTTGCCCTCGTGCTCATATGGTTATGTATGTAAGGAGAATGTCTACCCATACTGATGATCAGCGTCTGCTGATTCACTTTTTTCAAGATAGTTTGACCGGTGTTGCGCTGAAGTGGTATATGAGTTTGGACAGTGTTAACATCCATACTTTCAATGATTTGGGAGAAGTATTCATCAAATAATACAAGTACAACATGGACATGGTGCCTTAACGTGATCAACTCAGGGCCATGGTTCAAAAAGACAGGGAATCATTCAAAGAATATGCACAGAGATGGCATGAGGTAGCCGCCTAAGTGATCCCTCCCATGGAAGAGATGGAGATTACTAAGATATTCATGAAAACGTTGGGTGCTTTCTTCTACGAGAGGATGGTAGCTAGTGCGCCAAGTGACTTTACTAAAATGGTAGGAATGGGTATCTGCTTAGAAGAGGTTGTAAGAGAGGGTCGTTTAACGAGAAGTGAAAGCTCTGGAGGTGTGAAGAAGCCATCTTATGGGTTTACCAAGAAAAAGGAAGAGGACACAAATGTTGTTATGCAAGAGAGGAGGGTTAATACCCCTAGAAGGAATTATCAGCGTCATCAGTAAGTCGCCTAAGTTACTCCAGTTGTGGGTGCAGCTCCAACTATCGTTGCTTATCAGAGACCGTCCAAACAGGGGAATCAAGGGTATAATCAGATAAGGGAGAGTCATGACCCTATTCCTATGAGCTATACAGAGTTACTACCGGCATTGATTCATAAGAAGTTAGTTCAGACCCGACCACCTCCCGCTGTGCCATCACCATTGCCTTGGTACTACAAGGCAGACCAAACAAGTGCTTTTCATCAGGGAGCACCAGGGCATAATGTTGAGAATTGTTATCCTTTGAATACTGAGGTGCATAAATTGGTGAAATATGGTATTCTATCTTTCAAATATGTGGGACCTAATGTGAAAGACAATCCTCTACCCAAGCATGGAGGAGTAAATGTTGTGAATATGGTGGTCGGTTGTCCAGGCGACTTCCGGATTTTTGATATTAATCTGGTTAGAGGAGATTTGGTGAAAATTCATGCAGACCTTTGTGAATTTAGCTACTACACACATGACCATTTTGGTTGTGCTATTTGCAGTACAGACATACAGGGTTGCGATAAGATAAAGGCTTATATACAGGAGATGATTGATGAGGGCCTTATGCACATAATCAGGCCTAGGGCAGAGTATGAAGAGGAGGTGAATATGGTTTCTAGATGTCCTGGAGAATTCAGAATTTTTGATGTAGAGTATATGAATGAGGACCTTTTTCAATTGCATGCTACTTTCTGCCATATGGCTGGTCAGGTAGAACACCAGTATGGATCTTGCCGAATTTGCTGTCGCGACTCCCGAGGATGTTCAATCGTGAAGAAGGGTGTTCAGTTGTTGTTAGATAATGGAATTATCAAGGTTACAGGTCAAAGGGATGATTATCATAAAGTTGATTTGATTGAGGTTTGCTTGACTAAAGAAGAGTTGGATGAAGAGTATGCCTCTGCAGATGAGTATTTCTCCTCAGATGAGGATTTGTTTTCCAAAAATGACTCAATAATGACTGATTGGGTTAAAGAAGTGGAAAACGTCATTGTACCTTATTTTGGGGCACCCGCCTATCTTGAAGTTGAATATTATAGCAAGCTAGCTGTTACCCCATTGGTGATTAGTTTGCCGGGTCCTATCCCCTATAAGTCAAATAAGGTTGTACCCTACAAATACAACGCTACAATCTTAGAGAATGGAGTGGAAATCCCCATCCAGCCAATGCCTGATTTTGGGAATATTGCTGAAAATATAGGGTGACCCATAATGGTCGTGTGCTTTCACCAGTTGTTCGAGGAAATGTTAGTGCTGGAAAGAAAATTGTTGAGAATGTTGAACCCAAGAAGGCTATGGGTGAGACTAGTGGGGCTACGTTAGAGAAAGAAGTGGATGATATTTTGAAGATAATCAAGATGAGCGACTACAGAATTGTAGATGAGCTACTGCAGACTCCTTCAAAAATATTTATCTTATCTTTATTGATGAACTCATCTGCTCACAGAGAATCCTTGATGAGGGTATTGGACCAAGCTTTTGTGGAGAGCGATATGCCAATAGAAAATTAAGCAACGTAATAGGGAACATTACGTCATGTAATAACTTGAGCTTATATGATGATGAATTACCAGATGAAGGAAGGAATCACAACCTGGCCCTCCACATCTCTATGAATTGCAAGAATGATTCACTATCCAATGTGCTGATTGATAATGGATCTGCTTTGAACGTTATATCGAGGAGCACTCTTATGAAGTTAAAATATCAAGGAACACCTATGCGCCCGAGTGGAATAATTGTGAAAGCGTTTGATGGATCAAGGAAATCTGTTATTGGTTAAGTGAACTTGCCTATTCATATAGGACCACATTTGTTTAATATGACTTTCCACGTCATGGACATTGTTCCCGCTTATAGTTGTTTGTTGGGAAGGCTGTGGATTCATAAGGCAGGGGTTGTCACTTCAATTTTACACCAGAAACTGAAATTTGTATGTGAGGGGAATAGAGTAATCATAAATGGGGAACAGGCATTATTGATATCTCATTTGTCCTCTTTCAACATTATGGAGGCGGATTAAGCTGTTGTTGGAACCCAGTTCCAAGCCTTATCCATTGACAACATAAGAGGAAATGAGAATTTCATGGTTTCTCTTAAGAATGTGCAACAAGTTGTGCGAAAGGGTCATAGCAAGGTATGGGGACAGATTGTGGATCCACCTGTAAACAAGAACATAGCCGGCTTAGGGTTCTCTTTGAAGAATGACAAAGGTAAGAGCATGAAGCTGAAGTCTGCTACAAGCAAGTATCAAGACATCTTCCGTAGCGGGGGTTATCTTCATCCAACTGTTTTCGGGATTAATTCCATTATGGAAGATGAAGCAGAGCCAAAAACACCAAATTATATGACGCACGGAGTTAGGGTTCAGAACTAGATCACTATTGATGTTCCCTCTTGCATACATGTTTCAGAGTAATTTGTTTTCTTAATCTTTTTGAAAAGCTTT
Organism: Vicia faba; assembly: GCA_948472305.1. Lineage (NCBI taxonomy): Eukaryota > Viridiplantae > Streptophyta > Magnoliopsida > Fabales > Fabaceae > Vicia > Vicia faba. Next base: position 45,284,175 of record OX451735.1, read on the forward strand.
CATTTTGCTCGAGGTGGAAGTATTAATGTTGAAGGGCTTATCTGTTTGCTGTGACTTTTAAAATCAATAATAAAAGTTGTCTTTGTTTCCCAAATTGTGTCTTTATTTTATACTTTTTCTTGGAAAATGGTAATCAGAAAAAACCCTTCAAAATAAATAATAATTGAAATTCAATTTGCATGATCACTTGTTATATGTGTCAGTTTCTAAAAGCAATCATAAATCATATGTGCAGATTAATTAAAAAACTCGTTGAATACAATGACCCTTCACCCTCTCCCATCTTTGAATGTCTTGTGTATGGGGCCTAAGAAGAAGATTATGATGAGATTCCGGATGAGGTCTCACGGTTTCTTTAGCATGAGCAAAATACCATTCAGCCATATAAAAAGCCATTGGAAGTGATCAATTTGGGTTCAGAAGAAGATCCGAAAGAAGTCAAGATTGAAGCATCGTTGCATCCTGATGTGAAGAGCAGGTTCATTGGGTTATTGAAAGAGTGTGTGGATATTTTTGCTTGATCTTACCAAGATATGCCTGGTCTAGATACAGATATGGTAGAGCACCGTTTGCCATTGAAGCCAGAGTTTCCGCCAATCAAACAGAACTTGAGAAGAACTCACCCAGATATGGCAGTGGAGATCAAAGAGGAGGTTCTAAAGTAGATTAATGTTGGATTTCTTGTGACGTCAGTGTATCCTCAATGGATTTCTAATATTGTCCCAGTACCGAAAAAAGACAGAAAAGTTCGCATGTGCGTAGATTACAGAGATCTAAATAAAGCTAGTCCAAAAGATGATTTTCCATTGCCACACATTGATATGTTAGTGGATAGCACAACAAAATTCAATGTTTTCTCATTCATGGACGGATTTTCAGGGTATAATCAAATAAGAATGACGCCTGAGGACATGGAAAAAACAATGTTTATCACACCCTGGGGAACATTCTGTTACAAAGTGATGCCCTTCGGGTTGAAGAATGCTGGTGCAACATACCAGAGGACTATGACAAACTTATTCCATGATCTGATGCACAAGGAAATCGAAGTATATGTTAATGATATGATTTCTAAATCCTAGACAGAAGAAGGGCATGTAGAATATTTTTTTGAAGTTGTTTCAGCAATTGAGGAAGTATCGTCTCCACTTGAATCCAAATAAATGCACCTTCGGTGTTTGATCAGGAAAATTGTTGGGTTTCATTGTTAGCCAGAAAGGAATTGAAGTTGACCCTGATAAAGTCAAAGAAATTCAAGAGATGCCAGTGCCAAGAACTAAAAAGCTGGTCAGAGGGTTCCTCGGGCGTTTGAATTATATTTCCATATTCATTTCCCACATGACTGTAACATGTGAATCAATCTTCAAGTTGTTAAAGAAAGATCAAGGTTGTGTGTGGACAGATGACTACCAAAGGGAATTTGAAAGTATTAAAGAATATCTTCTTGAACCTCATATCTTTCTCCCACCTGTCAAGGGAAGACCGTTGAGTATGTATCTGACAGTGTTAGATAAATCCATGGGTTGTATTCTGAGACAACAGGATGAAACAAGGAAGAAAGAGTTCGCCAATTATTATCTCAGTAAAAATTTCACTGATTGTGAGTCGCGGTATTCCATGCTGGAAAAGACATGTTGTGCTCTATCCTGGGCGGCGAAACGTTTGCGGTAATATATGTTGAATCACACTACTTGGTTGATCTCCAAAATGGATCCAATCAAGTACATTTTTGAAAAGCCTGCTCTTACTGGGAGAATTTACCGCTGGAAGATGTTGCTATCTGAATATGATATCGAATACTGCACTCAAAAAGCTATTAAAAGCAGTGTGTTGGCAGATTACCTTGCTCACAAACCAGTGGAGGATCATCAGCCTGTGGAGTATGATTTCCCTGATGAGGATGTGATGTTCCTAAAAGTGAAAGATTGTGATGAACCATTGCCCGAGAAAGGTCCTAACCCTGAATCTTGTTGGAGTATGATATTTGATGGAGCTGTGAATGCTTATGGTAAAGGAATTGGTGTTGTGATTTTCACTCCACATGGATCACACATTCCTTTTACTGCAAGGTTGACATTTGATTGTACTAATAATATGGAAGAATATGAGGCTTGCATCATGGGTCTCGAAGAAGCTATTGATCTGATAATTAAAATTCTAGATGTGTATTGTAATTCAGCTTTGGTAATAAACCAAATTAAAGGAGAATGGGATACTCGTCACCCCGACTTGATCCCTTACAAAGATTATGCAAGAAGGTTGTACCCTTCTTTAATAAGGTTGAATTCCATCATATTCCAAGAGATGAAAATCAAATGGCGGATGCTCTGGCGACTCTGGCTTCTACGTATCAAGTAAATACTTGGAATGATATACCTCGAATCATGGTTCGGCGACTAGATAGACCCTCTCATGTGTTTAAAACATAGGAGGTAGCAGATGAGAAGCCTTAGTATTATGATATCAATCATTTTCTCCAGACTCAGGAATACCTGATTGGTGCATCAAATAAAGATAGAAAGACATTCAGAAGATTGGCTGGCAGTTTCTTCCTCAGTGAAAATGTGTTGTATAAAAGAAATTATGACATGGTCTTGCTCAGATGCGTGGATAGACACGAAGCAGTCATGTTGATGCTTGAGGTTCATGAAGGTTCATTTGGCACTCATGCCAATGGACATTGGATGGATAAAAGGATGCTAAGAGCAGGTTACTATTGGCTGATAATGGAATTTGATTCTTATAAATTTGCAAAGAAGTGTCATAAATGCCAGATTTATGCGGACAAGGTTCATGTGCCTCCGACACTTCTCAATGTGATCTCTTCCCCATGGCCTTTCTCTATGTGGTGCATTGACATGATCAGGATGATAGAACCCAAAGCTTCGAATGGACATTGTTTTATCTTGGTAGCAATTGATTACTTCACCAAGTGGGTGGAGGCTGCTTCATATGCCAATGTTACTAAGCAGGTGGCTGTGCGCTTCATCAAGAATAACCTTATATGTCGGTGTGGTGCGCCGAGCAGAATTATCACCGACAATGGCTCGAATTTGAATAATAAAATGATGACAGAACTGTGTGAAGAATTCAAGATTGTCAATCATAATTCCTCTCCGTATAGGCCAAAGATGAATGGCGTTGTTGAAGTTGCTAATAAGAATATTAAGAGGATTATCCAGAAAATGGTCGTTACTTATAAGGATTGGCATGAAATGCTCCCTTTTGCTTTGCATGGATATCGAACATCTGTCTGCACTTCAACAGGAGCAACCCCGTTCTCCCAGGTGTATGGAATGGAAGCGGTACTCTCAGTCGAGGTTGAGATTCCCTTTTAGCGTGTGATAATGGAAACCAAGATGACTGGGGCTAAATGGGTCCAATACCGGTTTGACCAATTGAATTTGATCAAAGAGAATAGAATGACAGCTTTGTGTCATGGACAGTTATATAAAAAAAGAATGAAGAAAAATTTCGATAAAAAGGTTAAACCTCGTGAATTTAGAGAAGGTGACCTCGTTCTCAGGAAGATCATGTATTTCAACACTAATTCTAGGGGCAAGTGGACTCCCAACTTTGAAGGCCCATATGTTGTCAAGAAAGCCTTATCTGGCAGTGTATTAATTCTTGAAACTATGGATGGCGAGGAGTTCCCACGTCCCATGAATGTTGATGCAGTTAAGAAATACTTCGCCTAAAGAAATAAAAGAACAGCTCGCTAAGTTGAAAACCCGAAAGGGCGGCTTAGGCAAAAAAGAGTGTCTCGGTAGGCCGAAAACCCGAAAGGGCGGTCTAGGAAAAAGTTAGAGACATAATTAGAATAAATTTCCTGCTAAGTTGAAAACCCGCAAGGGAAGCTTAGGCAAAAGTTAGGGACTTTCTTGGCAAGTAACTACATCAGACAAGACTTGATCGTTGAAGCAACAATCTTCTTAGATCCTCATCATACTTCAACAGAAGTTACTGCTCAGGATTTCAAAATTTGTTGGAGGAGATAGTGCTCATTGTATCTCAGTGTATATTTTCTATTATATATTACCATTTTCCAAACTTTGAAATCATCTATGGAGTCTCGCCATTCGCAGCCATTCTATTAATAAAGTTTGAGCTGTTACCCAACTCTTTGTGTTTCTTATTTTGTTTAGCTTGCAAAGACTCCATTTCTTATTGATAACAACTTTCAAAGCAAAAATATTAAATAACAAAATAGATTTTTCAAAAAGAATTTACAATTTGCTTTTACTTTAGAATTTGTGATGCGAAAACAACAACAACAAAAATGGTGATCCCAGGAATGGACAAACTCTAGTTGTTTTAAGAAGTTATTTTCCCCTAGAGAAAGTTTACTCAGGATGATTCAACATATTGGGTTCGAGACTCCGGTATCCTCAATCAAGTTTGGATTCATTTCTCCTCTTTGTATTAGTTTTCATGATGTAAGGTTTTAATCCGAGATTTCTCCAGTGAAGTTTTCGTTCGGTCTAATGGAAGTCCTTTTTCCAGAGAAGTCAGTACCATAATCACTCTTGAAGAACGCAGGTCCCCGATTTCTCTCGTGAAGAACGTATTGTGGTTTTCCCATTAAGGATGTGGTGATTAACCACTCCAATGAAATGGGCCTGAATTCCCCAGTGAATGTTTTGATGATTTTGTGTCCATCTACTTTACTTTAGATTGGTTTTGCAATCCCTAGTAGAAGTGTTACTCTTGAAAACATTTGTTTCCTCGATGAAGCCTGGACAAGGATGTTCTATTCGTGTATTTGTACTATTTTGTCACTTTGTTTTGTTTACTTCAGGATTATGTTTCTCCCCAGTAAAGCTAAAGCTGGAAGTAGGTTATGTTTCCTCAACTGGCGCTTACTGTTTCTTGGAATGATCATCTTGGATGTGATTTAGCCGAGTGTTGTTTGTGCCCGAGATGGTTTTTCCTGGTTACTCCCAGTGTTGTATAGTTATTTTGTCAACATACGCATGATAACACTCATACATTCATACATACATCATGCATAGCTAAAATTGGCAAATCATTGCTCATTAACATATATTAATATTTTTTTTGACATATCACCCTGTTTTGTAGAGTTACGTTGTCCTCTCTTCAATAAAGTGTTGGCCTTAAGCAGAAAGCGTATAGTATTTCAATCTCCTCACTGAGTTATCCCACGTGGAATACTTTTGCTTTAGCCTTCTTGTACAGCTCCTTGTTTGGATGGATTTGGTTTTCCCTCTTGAGTTTATTTCTCAATGTTTGTATTTTGGTTGACTGTTTCATTCTATTTTATTTCTAGTTTGAATCTTTGGTTCCACAACAATATTATTTACTTTGGATTTCTGAAAGCTTCGAGTTTTGGTTGGTGCATTTATTTTGTACGAGAAGACTTTATCTCCTCATCAGGAATATCATAGCATTTCCCCAAGAAGCCATATTGTTCTCCCCATAAAGTTATTTCTTTTTACAATCCTCCATGACAACAAGTGACATGTCTCTTTATTTGAGAAGCTTGTGCTTTTCTGTAAAAGTCGACGTAACTTTTTTTTGCTATCTCCTATATGAGTGGATAGTTTGCAGTCCGCCGTCGGTTTAAGCCAGTGGATGGAAAGACTTTCAAATTCGCAGAGACAGTTCATTGTGAAATCTTGGCAGGTGGAAGTCTCTTTATTTGAGACAGCTTACCATTTTCAGGAAAAGTGCCTCGGTTAAAGAAGAAGTTGAGACTCGTTATAGGCGAAATGCCAGAATTTTGGGGAAACTTGTTATATTTTTTCTACCCTCAGTGAACATTGGTAGTTCATCATCACTAAACGGCGGTGCTATAATATATTATCTTCCTACCTTCAGTGAAATTTGGTAGGTCATCGGCAGTGAACGTCGATGATTATTATCTTTTTGCTACCCTCAGTGAACATTGGTAGTTCATTGCCAGTGAACGGTGATGCTATGATATATTCTCTCTCTACCTTCAATGAAAGTTGGTAGATCACCATCAGTGAAAGTTGGTGTTTGTTATCTTTTTTCTACCCTCAGGGAACGTTGGTAGTTCATCATCAGTGAACGACGGTGCTATGATATATTCTCTCTCTACCTTCAGTGAAAGTTGGTAGATCACCATTAATGAAAGTTGGTGTTTGTTATCTTTTTTCTACCCTCAGTGAATGTTTGTAATTCTCGTCAGCGAATGGAGGTGCTTTGAGATATTCTCTTCCTACCTTCAGTGAAAGTTGGTAGGTCATCGGCAGTGAACGTCAATGATTGTTATATTTTAGCTACCCTCAGTGAACGTTGGTAGTTCATCGTCAGTGAACGACGATGTTATGATATTTTTTTCCGTCTACCTTTAGTGAATGATGGTAGCTCACCGTCAGTGAACGTCGATGTTGTTATTTCTTTTCTCTCTACCTTTAGTGAATGTTAGTAGCTTTACCTCCAGTGGAAGTTGTTGTATCCTTTGACCATTTTACCATCCTCTCTAATTAAGGTCTTTTCGATCCACCAGTGATTTATTTTCCTGGTTTGGTTACCCTCTTGTTTCTTTATCTTTTGTTACATGCCTAATGGTGTTTTACGTATCTCTGTTCTTGTTCATATGCATTCATGCTCATAAGCATTGCATGGCATCTTAGGGACAAAAATAGGGTTTGTTTTATATTTGAGTATCTTCGATCGCGTCGACACGAAGATTTTTAACCTTTGTATCTCCGGATAGAAGAAACTTAAATAAGGGCTGCTGTTGTACCCCAATTTTTGCCTCTAAGATCCCTTCATCATACCGTAATGAGTCATTCACAATAAGATAACATTAGGATTCTTGGTTCCCCTCCCTATATTTAGCTTTGCTCTTTGAGGAATCACCAAGCACCTTGACTTATGTTCTTTTCTGATCATGAATATTTTTTTCTTGATTTCTCCTCTTAATTAAAAAAATGCAATTTTGTTTTGTCTAGATTGTTACTAATATAGGTAAAGGCAATGAGATTTAACAAGTTGCTCCATGGGTTCATGAGTTTATTTCCATGCCCTAGTCAATAAAGCTTGAGAATTTCAAACCTCACCATTGGATTTGTTTTGGAATTAATGGCATGGCAAGGTTATTTTGGTTCACCATATTTCAACGTTATCAAATTTGATTCAAAAGTACAAGGGGTTGATTGAAGAAGTTGTCATGTTTGGGCAAAGATTTTTTCCCATTGGTCACATGTGCATACTTCTCTAAATTCTCAAGATATGGATGTTTTTTTGGTGGCCATGAATTCTCGTTTTCATCCTCAATAACTTCTATTTACAAAGAATTTGTGTTGGTACAAGAAGTTTGTTCAAAATTGTCAAAGTTCCTCAAGGCATGTTTCTGGATCTAGGAGCTAGGGTTTTGAACTTCAAAGAAGCATATCTTGCTCATCTTTTGGTATTTTTGAATGATTCCAAAGACATCCTTCTCCTCAAATGGTTATAAACAAATCACTTCCAATGTTCCAAGGAGTTTTGATGTGGAAGAAATTTGATGAAGAAGAAAGATTACAAGTCCTCCAAATGAATCCTCAATTTTCCATGTGTGACTTCAAATGATCATAACTTGGGTAATTTTTATCACCTTGATCCCATTATTTTTCCATAATGATCTTGAAGATGTGAAATTTATGCCTTCTTTTATGTGTAAAGAGATCAAATGGATGGAAGTTTCCTTAAGGATACTAAAGATTATAGGTTATTTTATGAAATTTTACCAACTTCAACAATTCATACCTCTCTCAATTTTTGGAGATTTTGAATGGTTCAAGTCATAAAATGTCATTCAATAGATATACTTCATGCCATCTGTTTTGGTCAAGAGAAAATTCCAAGTGGAAGGCTATGTTTGGATGCAACACATTATAACTCATATTTGAAGAAAAATTTGAAATATTTCTGTATGGAAAGTCAACATTTTTTTTCAACTTTGACTTGTTATAACTTTCAGCTCAAGCATCCATTTGTCTCCATTATTTTCCCATTGAAAAGCTTGTAACCTCATCTTTATAAAGCATCAAGAATCATTGCCTAAGACCCCTTGAGCTGAGAATGCCATTGGTCAGAAGTTGGTAATTTTAAACTGAATTTTTCACCAAGTCAGAAGTTTGAAATCCTTGATTTGACTTCTAAACACTTCATTTCTGCATGTTTTTGCTTCTAAACATGTTTAGTGAACTTCCAGGAGTGATTAGCATAGCAAAACGTTCGTTTTGGATGAGTTTTGATCAAATTATAAGTCACACTTTTCTTGTTTGCAACTTCACACAATTTCCCTCCAAACTTCATGATTTCACACGCTTGGACAATCCATTTGATTTCCTAAAATAAAGGGTCATTCCCCGTTCATTTTCTCAAGCTTGGATAGCCAGAACCAACGTGTCATCCTTCAACCAATGAAACAGCGCCATTTGGATTTTTTGAATTTCTGATTTACATTTGATTCAGTGCTTTATTCACTAATGACCATGATATGCACAGCGCGCCAGATCCCTTGGATTTGATTACTAACTCGTTTTGACTCTCATCCAATGTTCCACATATTTTTGACTTTTATTTTCTTTTCATATTTTTATATTTAATTGTTTTAAACTTCAAAAAAACATAGAAAATTCATTTTAACTCCAAAAAATATGAAAAATTTATGAAAACTTTTTTGATTATTCTCTTTCTGATTTTTATTTTTTCACAATTTAATTTTGTATTTTGGTATTTTTTTTATAAATTTTCACTTTATTTGAATTGTTTTAAATGTTTAAAAATACTTTTATGCATTTTTAAATTCTAAAAAAATTAAGGAATGATCCAATGATATTGTGACAAATATTGGTGACCTCACTTATTTTTTATTTCTGACTTTTGTATTTTTTATCATTTTTAGTTTATTTTACACATTTGTTTTAATTTTAAAAATAGTTTCTGACTTTAAAAAATTATCAAAAAATTTATAAAATTATTTGAGTCCTTTTCTAATTTTTCTATGGACTTACTTTTTATTTCTTGATCAATTTGAACATAGTCGATATTTTTCTCTTTTATTTTTATATTAAAACTTTTTTTAAAACCTTTTTTGTATATCTTAATTGTAATATTTTTTTGTGACTATTTTCTGGTTGATCTTGGGTTAAATTTTTGATCATGAACGTTATTAACATCATTGGACCCATGATGTTGAGTCTAACTCCACAAAAATGGATGAATGATTTTAATAATAGTTTGATTAAATTTAATTCAAAAGTGGTTTGTGTATTCTCACCCACCCCTCTTCATCTCATCCCTTTCTTATTGCACTAAGTGTTATTGGAGCATGATCTTTATATCATGTATCAAAACAAATGGTGCATAGATTGCTATTGATCGGCCTCAAAATAGGTGCGACTTCTATATAAGTCCACTTATGATTGTTTAACATAGCGCTAAATTTTGTCCCGATTCGAATAAATGATCATCCGTGGCCCAAACTTATTTTTGCAAGCCCAAGTATGTTAATTTGATCTCTTTGGTCCAATAGCCTTGAGATTCATTGTATGGATGATTTGGTTCTACCAATCCTCTAATGGATCTACAACACTTTTGGTCAATGCAGATCACTTAAACATCGTTGATCATTAAATGGTACTTATGAGGATTCCAAATGGATTATATACTTGACAAAAAGCAAATTCAACTTGTTGTATGGAGGCTTTGGTTCTACCAATCCTCTAATGAGATCCAAATGCAAGTTTTAAGATGATCATCCAAGTAACCACTAATCACTAATAATTGACTTTTTATTCTTTATTTTTATTATATGCCCCTTTTATTTGTATGCACTACTTACTTTTAGCATTTACATTTCATGCCATTTTCATCTTTTCTCATTTGAGTATCTACTTTCTTGTCATTTTTATCTTTTCGCACTTGAGCTTTACTTTTCTTTTTCAAAACACCTAATAATCAACATAAACCCTAAAAATCTTTAATGATACTTGGACTATTTGGTTACTATCCTTGGCATTATGGAGCATTGGACTTTTTTGGACTTAGGATTAGGAACCTTGGCCTATGATTGAAGACCTTATGACCTTATCTGATTATTTTGTCTGGAGCTCTTGAGGTTTACCTCAAGGCATTGAGTTGTTTATTTGTTTTGTGTGCAGGTTATTATGATTACACTCTTTGTTTGTAATCTGGAATTCACCCGTATACAACTGTTACTCTACCCAATTTTTGTGAAGACTTAATACACTTTAAGTTTGGTTCTCTCAAGAAGTCCAGTATCTTTGCTTGCTTGGTTTCAATCCAAAGAATGGGATTTCTATCTTGACTCATAATGTCAAGTGTTGGATTCTTGTTGGTTAGATGGTTCCTATCCCTAGCTTTTACCTTATGCTTTAGGATAGTCTCTTCTTCTCCTCCCATCTTCTTTAATTTCAAAAATCATCTTCCTCCTTTTGAAAACTCCTTTTGTTTTGAAACTTGAACCACTTTCATAATAAACTTGGACTTAGGTCCATGCATTTTCAAAAAATAATTTCATGAATAAACTTCAATCAAATTAATAATATTTTGACATCATTTTTTGTGAGAAGACTAAAAGTCAATCAATCTCATTTCAAATCATTTTTTCCACCTTGGCTTTCTTATGATTGTGGGTAGTAGGTATGTTTTCCACACGGACAATGACAATGATGTTTTATCTCATAAAAATTAACCAACACATTTACATTTTAAAATTTTTTAAAGAGGAACTACGTGTACCCTGATCTCCTATTGCATAAAAAGGTGGTACGTAGGCACTAAAGATTCAAATCTGCGGCGGGTGCAAAAACCATAAAAATATATTTCTTTTCTCACCTCCACCATCCATTTTTTACACAACATTTTATAGCCAAAATATACAGATTTTACAAAGAGGTTCCTGTGGAGTACCGTAGATGTTTAGGGTGATAATACCTTCCCTTTGCATAACCAACCCCCTTACCTTGAATCTTTCCCCCTCTTTTTGGGTTACTCGCTCTTTTCCCATTCCTTTGGAAATAATAAAGTGCGGTGGCGATTTTATTTTGATCTATATAAGTCTAGTCAATCTAATGGCTTAGTCTTAAACATTTCTACCGCTACAGTAACCAGGTTCTTAGAATAACAAACCATGGTTTGGTTGAAAATGAAAACAAGTTTAGTCAATTTTCGTGGTTCCCAAGTTTCAAGTACAAGTGTGGGCCTGATGTATGTTGGGGGAAGGATATTGGACTTATGCTTTTGGCACTTCTTGTGTTCAGACAAAAATCAGGTTGGCAGCTAACTTTGTGATTAAAGTACTCTTTATCAAAAAAAGGGTACGTGGATTTTTTTTCCATTTCATCCAAGAATGGTATTTATCTAGTGGATAAAGCTTTAAATCTTTGTGTAATATATCACAAATTTGTGTAAGCCCCGGATCATGTAAAGATTTGGAAGCAACATAGCCTGACAAGTGAGATTTGGAGGATAAGGCTATAAGATTTTATCAATGTTCTTAAGCTAAGCTTGCTCGAAGGATTCAGAGTTGGATTCGAAGTATGTTGCTTCGAAGGAAACCTAAAATCCAATCGAATCTTTGTGAGAAGGTAATCCTTGTCTAATCGAAGCATGCCTGCAGGAGGTCAGTACTTTGTTACTCCAAGCAAGCATACAAGAGGCCATTGCTCAAACGAAGGTTTGTATGAAGAGCCAATGTCCAATCGAAAATTGCATGCAGGAGGTCGCTGCTTTGTGACTCCAAGAAAGCATACAAGAGGCCATTTCTGAAACGAAGGTTTGCATGAAGAGCCAATGTCCAATCAAAAGTTGCATGCAGGAGGCTCCTGCTTTGTGAATCAAGGCAAACATGTAAGGGACCAATGGTGCAATCGAAGCTTGCATGCAGTAGGTACCTACTTTGAATCAAAGGAATCCTTCAGAAGGCCATTTCCTTCTGAATCAAAGTAAGCTTTCAGAAGGTCATTTCCTTCTTAATCAAAAGAAGCCGGTAGGAAGCCACTAACTTTTGAATCGAAGGACACCAACAGGAGGCCCTTGTCTTCTGAATCGGAGGAAGTTGTTTCAAAGGGAAACAATGCATAGTCGAAGCTAGCATGAAGATGACCATTTGTTCAATCTAAGCTTGTATGAAGCAATCATGCAAGAGGCCATTGCCTAAATCGAAGCTTGGGAATTTGAAGAAAGTTTGAAGGAGGCCAGATGCCCAATCGAAAGATGGTGAATCAAGCTTGCATTGAAAGAGGCCATTTGCCAGATATTTTAATTCAAACTGTTGTCTGCAGTCACTCCTTTCGATCTACTTTGTACTTATGAAAACTGGAGCTTTTGAAAATCTTCGTGATATATCTTGAGAAATTGAGAGGGTAAATTTTGAGGTACAACACTTCTCTTTCAATTCTGTTGAGTAAGACATACCTAAACTCTCGTACTTGTTCTTCCATGCTTCCTTCTCTTGTTTAATCCTAACTAAAGAAAGTTGAAGTTCTCCCTAATCATCTAAGAGAGGAGTAGTCTTCATAAACATATCAGATATAGGTTCTTCATGAGAATAAGGCATATTCAACTGAACTGCCCTTACTTATACCTGTTGCACCCCAAAATTTGCCCTCTCATATTTTTCCAAGATTTTTCTCTTACATAGGTGATTACAAACACTTGATTAAATTTTGAAGATAAATAAGGTCTTTCGACGTCAGGTGACGCTTTTGGTCGCTGGGCCATGCTAGGTGAGCTGTAGCGTGGGAAAAATGTTGTTTTGGTCGCCGAGCGACGCTTTTTGGTTGTCGGGCGATAGTGGACATTCAAAAATGTGTATTTAGGTGTAAAAACACATTCTTTGGGTATGGTTTTGGGTATTATTGATCCCAACTCCATCAACCTTCATATTTTGATAGAATTAGGTTAGAAAACAACATTGAAGCTTGAATACGGATGATCCGGGATGGATTGCTCATCAATCAGTGCTGACAATCCAGGAGATTTGTGGTTCATTTCTCTTCCTCTCTGTGTATTCTTTATGTTTTGAGTTTGTACGTGTATTTACTCTAAACATATGTATATTTGTCCCCCATGGCGTTATATTAAATTTTCTTTATAAATCTTTTTTGATTGTTGTCCTAGATTTTTCCTCTATTTTAGGGATTTGAGTTTTTATAGACATATACTTCTTAGATTCTTATCTAGGATGATTATATGTTAGTTTATAAACTCTAGAGATAGATTTAGAGCTAGAATTCACATAAAGTATTAGAGCTTAATGCCTCTGTTTTAGTGATGTTGTGTTGGGAGATCGTCAGTGCGAGTAACATAGTTGTCTTCTGTGTTGTTGAGGAGGTAGAGAGATCATTTCTTTGGTGATATAGTCGGTCTCTCAAGTTGGGTTAGAAATGACTTAGGTTGTGAGTGATACGTGGTGACATTGATGATTATTTTTAGGTTGCATATAAATGGTCGGTAGATTTAAGTTTGTGATGAGTAAATTATATGCAGGCTTGATAAGTTCTTGCTTAGTTTTTTCTTTTGTTTTATATTTATTTTCTGTTGATAACATTTTCTTTACAAACCCATTTATCCACAAACTCATTAATGAGAGATTTTTCAAACGACAATTCAATAACCAATCTCTGTGGACACGATAAATTCCCGGATAAATATTTCCAAAACTTTTGTTGGTTGTCGCTATACGACTCTAACAATAAGGCATAAAAATAAACACATGAACCTATGAATCTTCATGATGAATACCACCACAAACCTTGATGAAAACATGACTTAAATAAAATGAGAGAGCTATTTGAACCAAAACACTTTGATATCAAAGACATAACCATGAAGCTTAAGCTCTTACAATCCATTGAAGAACCATTTGACTGAGGACTATCCCTCAAAATCCTATGTTAGATGGTGAGATGGATGCAGTTGTGTCATCACCTATAATATGAACATCCAAAGAATATATATACATATTTGATGTTAGTTAAAAGTTAATCCAACTAAAAAAATATGTACAATATACACAATTTAAGGTGCTTGGTTATCCCTCAAGAGCAAACTTAAAAATAGGATAAAGTAGAAGAGAGAACCAACCCTAATGTATGATCTTGATGTATTGATAATATGAGATGATGAGATATGTTAGGTTAAAAAATTGGGGTATAACACTTATCAAACTCTCCCAAAATTGAACTTGTTTGTCCTCAAACAAGGCCAAACAACTCAAAGAACAAAAGCAACAAACCAAAGAATCATGAATCAACAAGATTTTAAAACTGAAAACAAATGTATGGTTCAAATAAAAACGCACAAGTAAAGTACTTACCACTATCCTACAAAGATAACATGTAAATGAAATGAATCATAAGTATAAAAATCATAAAAAACATTATAAAATAAAACAAGTTCAATCATGAATCACACCTAGCAAAAATTAATCGGTAGATGAAAAACACACAAAGGTGAGGAATTTTGACACTCATTCAACAATCTTGCAAACAAAATACTATATTATGCATTCATCAAAAAACACAAATTGAAAATATAAAGGCACGAATCACAAGGGCTTTTTAAGGTTGTAATGTGTCTTAGTTAACAAACAAGGGATAAGTCCAAAAGCTAATCGAAACAAAAACTTGCCTAAACCTAAGGGAGTTATCAACTCACAAAGTTCAAGCAATAAAATCTAAATAAAACTTATTCTTCATCTCAAAGTTTACGAACCAATCACATACTTATTAACACGACATTATTCCATACTCGTTTTGTTTTTGTTTGTCAAGACTTTTCTCTTTTTTCTTTCTTTTTCTTTTCAATTCTTTTTCACATTCTTTCTTCATTTTTTTTGTTTTCAACGTCATAGGAACCAACATATAAATAAACAACCAGTCTCTCTCCAACTTGAATTTAACAAGCATCAAAGTGAATATTCCCTACTTTATAAGGCAAGGTAAAAATTCAAACTATAAATTATAGTTAAGGATTCAAGAAAACAAAGAATCAATATCCATATAAAAATATGAACTAAACACTCATAGACAAGCATTTATTAAAAACGACATGGAAATCAATAAAAAGCGCAAAGGGGTTACAAATGACCACACACTCACAATGTGAATTGACTATTTGGCTAGGGTAGTTGTGTCCAAAATGAAACAAAAAATGCCTTGATCCTTTTCATGATTTCATATAATCAACACAAATAAAATATTAAGCATAATAAAATCTATCTAAACAAAGAATCGTGGCCTCCATCATATATGAACTATGGAAAGCTTCCTCACATTTGGGGTAAAAAGGAAACTAAAGTGATTCTATCTAAAAGAAAGTAATTTAAAAAGAATGAATGGTATAGTAATTATACAAATGAAAGTTTTCCTAAACATATTATGCTATAGAAAAAGATAAACGAGTACCTGGCGTGTACCAACATTGAAAACTATCATTGACATACATCCGCAAGTTGAATAAATCAAAATCGGAAAATCACCTCGAAAATTTTCAAGTTATCGAACCAAAATTATACGACAAATGTAATGCCCTTGACTACTTTCAGGATTACCGACTGACCCCACAAACCAACACATGTCTTTTCAGCATGATTTATCCTCACTCACATGCTTTATGGGAAACTTCCCAGAAGGTCACCCATCCTAGAATTGGTCCAAGTTAAGCACGTTTAACTATGAAGTTCTTATGAATGAGTTACCGAAAAGAAGATGCATCTTGTTGGTATAGGTAGTACCAATTAATCCTTATAAGATTACTTCAACTATGCAGTCTCATACCTATTGTTGTACCCCAAAATTTGCCCTCTCACTTATCAAGAATTTGCTCACAAAATCTTTTGGGCTTAAGATTGCACTAGGGTTTGATCAGCTCAAGACACCTCCTCATGCACTGATGATCAAAATTAGGGTTTGAGTTTCCACAAGGATTTTTGGACTATAAATGCTTCATATGACTTTCAAGGATCATTATGGACCCCCAAGATTACTCATGTCAAGTTTCAAGCCTTGGATCACACTTTTGATCACTCAATTGAACAATTGACCTAAAAATCAGTTGTATTGGGGAAAAAGTCAACCATAGCCAATTTACAGTCAAACTTCACAATTTTTGATCCATATGTATCATTTTATCAACTTTGGACTACAAATTCCTCAAGAAAATTTGATCAAATCTCCAAAAGGGCAAAATGGTCAAAATTAGGGTTTTGACTGAGAAAGGGCAATTTCTGATTTTTGACCTAGCAAATGATCAATTGGTTTAAATGATGATATCAAGAGTCAAATTTCATAATTTTTACCTAATGACATGATTCAAAACATTGCAAGTCCATTGGATTGACAGATGAATTTTGCAGTCAACTGATCAAAAGTCAACTATATACTGAAAAGTCAAACTTTGACTTTTTGGTCAAATCCAACAGCCAAAGATCATAATCCATCAAAACATGTCAAAATATGAAACTTATTCATCAATAAATCAAAAAGTCAAGATTTCATTTTGAAAAGTCAAAATTTCTAAACTTAGAAATATTTCTAAGTGTTGGAAATTTCATGTTTTTTCATAACTTTGATCCAAATTTTCACCATGATGCAAGATGATTCAAGAGAAACTCCCAACATGAAAGTTGTATAGCTCCATGAAATCTACAACTTTTCTTCACACAAATTCTCCTAAAAATACTTGGATCTCAAGTTATAATTTTGTGAATACATGCTCATGAACTAAAAAAGACTTAGTGAAATTTTGCCCTAGTTAGGCAGATTTTATACCTAACTTCATGGTAATTTACCACATAAGTTCCAAGGATAATATTCAAAAGAAATTCAAAGATGAGTTTTAGAGCACATTGCAAGCTTTCCAAAATATCCAAGAACTCCTTGAGATCATTCTTGAGTAGGGAGAATCGAAGAGATGATGTTGGTGTTTTGTCACTTGGATTACAAGCCATTTTGTGAAGAACATTGGATCCAATCTCCAAGCCTGTTGTACAAATCTCACTTTACAGGATTCTAACTTGACTTTCACTCCATAATTAAATGTTTTCAAAGATGTTGGAAGTTTTAATCCAAGCATTCAATGCATTATACAAATATAAGTCTATTTTGGGAAGAAAGGCAACATTACCATTTTAAAAAAAGCAAGCTTTATGCAAAGTCAGCTTGCATTGAGCCTTGCATTTGTTCTTTCTGCACAAACACACTCTACACAATCAGAACAAGTGTGTTTAAAGGTTTCAGCCATCCTACAAGCCTTGTACCTCACATTAAAACCATGCTTGTCAACTTTGCTTCAAAAACAAGTAACCAAGCCATAACATGTGAGTTTTCAAATTCTGAGTTGGGACAAGCCTCGAAACCTCTTGCTTATAAGTATACATACTATTTTGTAAGTTGACACGAATGCTAGTGCCTTAAAATTGTCTCAAACACTCAAAAACCATAAACCTATTCAAGAACACCATTAATACTCAGTTTTGAACCAAAACTCATGATCTTCATTTTAACTCGTGCGTTTTGAAAACTAATCACTCAAACACCTTCTATACATCATACCAAAGCAATTTTGGCTATTGTTTCAAGACTGTAACATCCTCATCACCATCCACCAATTTCAAATATCAAGCTTGCAGGTTGACTTGAGTAGAGAGATTCAGGGACTTTCAGGGCAAAGTAGGAGTTGGAATACACTCAAGGAGATCCAGGCAAGCTAAATAGATCCTCAGGCCATCTCAAAAGTTTCTCAAACTCCATTCACGACTCCAGCTGCAAGAGGTAAAAACCCAAACTTCTATCTCTTTATACAAGCATCATTTGATCTTGATTTGTGAAGACAAAATATAGATATCTTTGCTCTAAAGCTTATTGTGTTCATAGTTCCCATTTATATTGACTGTGTATAGAGAATTTTGGATTTGAAATTTCTGAGAAAATTAGGTTTCAATTTAGGGCCAACAAAATTAGATTTTATCTTTGACTTTTAGCTTACATAAGTTATATGGTTGAATTCGTGGAAAGAAACACCACAACTTTCATGTTTGAACTTTCCATTTTTGTGGAGAGATGAGGAAGATACAGGTGGTCCGGCTAGGCGCACGGTTGAAGATGAAGTTGCCTTCAGAAATAATTTTCTAATATATATTTATGCTTTGATTATATGACCGGATGAAACAGCCACCCCAGTGGCAAGCGCGCACGTACTTAGTCATGTGTTACCTAAAGGGAGAGGGTTCGAACCAATGTGAACCCCCCTTTTACATTTTTTTTCATTTTTCTGATTTCCTAACATCTTTTTTGCAGGCGCTGGGCCCTTTGGGCCTGGTATTTTTTTTGTTTTTGCTAGCATACTCCTGTGTTTACTTGTGACACCTCCCTGGCCCATTTCATATTTATTTATTTATTTATTTGTTTTTCTTTTAAATATATTTTCTAAAATACCCAAAAAATATAAAAATAGTAGATTTATATTTTTACATAATTTAAATATTTTTCCACATAAAAAAATTATTTATTTATTTTCATTATACTTTATTTATTTTCATTAGTTATCTTGTAAATTAAATTAAAACTAGGTTAATTATTTATTTCTTTATACTTATTTTAATACATTTATTTTAATATAAAAAAGACCAAAAAATATTTCATAACACCACTTATAATTTTCAAGACAAAAATACAAAAAAATATTTTTTCTTTAAACTTATTTTCTTTTAATCAATTAAAATAGATTTAGGGTTTTATCTAAAAGTCTTTTCTTAATTAATTTATTTTTTTAATTAACTTAAGTTAATTTAATTTAATTATTTTTTCTCTAATTAGGTTTAGGTTAAAATCTCTTTCATACAAAAAATCACAAAAACAAAAAAATCACTTCTTTCAATTTGCATTTGTACTTTATATATCTCTTCAATTTTTTGTACAATATTCAATTTAGTTGTAATAGATTAACTAGGTTTATATTATTGTAATCTCCATTCATAAATTGTATACCCCCTCCCACAAGTGTTGTAATAGCGTAGTAACTTTAAATTTCACAATTTATCGCTTTTACATTATATGCTAGTAATTAGGGTTTATATGGAAAGAATAAAATCAATCAAATAGAAAACCCTAATTCAAGACAAGAACAAGCATGAAAATGACACACTTGCACACAAGCACTGCTAGGATAAAATCCACTTGGTTGCCTTATACAAAATGACGATATTACGCATGTAAGGTATCTTAGCAAAAACAAACAAGTACAAAATCATAGTCCCTCGATGATGCTATCTAAGTTGCCTTACTAATGATCTTAGTCCCTCTAAAAGAATGCTAAGATACCATGCAACATTGCTAATCATGGCTATACGATGACCCACGCCTGTCCCGTTTACATCCAAAGACCGGGTTGCTTACCAAATCAATGGTAAGGCAACAATGTCAAAGGAAGAGAAAATGAACAAGAAAGACATTTGAGTAGGTAGATTGCTCCTAAATTACTTTCTCCATTTCAAAGACAAACATCCTTGCTATTTTCAAAACAAACACACATACTTTCAAAACATCTTACAAAATTGAAAACATTTTCAAAAGATCAACATCTTTGTATACATTCTTACGAACGAGAATCATTACAAAGATTTCCTAAACAATGGCCTCTTTTACAAAGTACTTTCAAAAACCACACAAAGCACAATTTCAAACAAATGCAAGTGATCTAGCAAGTAATTAAGAGCCCATTGAAAACCATGGATGAAAAGGGTGCTAATACCTTCCCTTTTCATAATCTACCCCCCGAACTCAAGAAACAATCTCAAAGGTCTTTCCTGTTCTTTTTCACCTTTCCTTTTAGATAAAAGAAAATTCGGTGGCGACTCTTGCTAACTGCAACATTTGCGATAAATCGCAAAACCTTGAAGTCAATTCTCCCATCGTATCACAGAACATACGACTCTGCTGGGGATAATTCTAAAAGTGGGGTTACCTTAGGAATAGATCACATTTACTTGCTTCCATTGTTTGACTTGTATGCTTTACATCATGGTTCTTTGTTTGGGTTTGAATCCTCTACCCAGATTTGGGATACATTATAGGTAAGTAGCAATACGTTGTGGAAACTGTGCGGGGTATACCGACATGGTCTAAGTAATAGCTATGTTAGTGCGACATATTTGTGGGTACCGGTAGCCTTTGAGTTAATCAAAGAAAATACGGGGCCGCTGAGTGATGTCATGAAGCACTAATGAACTTATAGAACCTTTACTTGACCAACTTGGCCTTTAGGATGTAGTGAGATGACCGACTTTTGTGTAGTCCGAAGTTGGTAGATACTCGATACTACACTCATTGAGGTTTGGTTTCTTGGGATATTTTGGTCTCCATTAAAGAGGCTTGAGCTGAAACAATGACCAAGGAAACAATCCAGTGTTATTGAGCTCCTTTGAACCTGGTTACTATTACTAGGACAGGTTTAAGCCAACAAAACTTCAAGAGGGTACTTACCTATAAAACTCCATGCAAGCCTAAACTAAGGATTTGTTTGCTTTGTTTGAATATGCATATTTGTACATAACATCATGAACATCATGGACATCATATACATCCACTAACCATTTCAAGGATTTTGGGATTCATCTTTGTTCTTGTTTTGTAGGATATGGATTCACTTCGCAGGAAAACTATTCAAGTCAACCTTGTGAGAATCCCTCCACAACTTAAGGAACTAGCTTCAGGGATTCCTGAAAACTCTCCATTCATCGAGAGACATGGTTGCCTACTCAACTTGGTCACCTCTAACATAAATGAGGTATGATGAAAGTGCTTTTTCAGTTCTTTGATCCTTTGCACCATTGCTTCACATTTCCCGACTATCAACTTGTGCCTACTTTGGAAGAATTCTCCCAACTCTTGAGGATTCCCATTCTTAATAAACTACCTTTCAACGGTACAGAAAGATACCTAAAGCCAGAAGAGATTGCTCAAGCTTTACCCTTGCACTCAGCTTATGTCACAACTCATTTGGAAACAAGGAGTGGTGTCAAAGGTCTCCTAGCAAAGTTCCTGTTTGAGAAACCCAAAGCTGTTGGAATTCCTTGGACTTGCAAGCCTTTGAGGAAATTGTGGCTCTCATCATCTATGGGATGGTTTTGTTTCCAAATCCTGACCAACTCATAGATGTCAACGCCGTCAAAATCTTCATATCCCCCAACCTGGTGCCTACATTGCTAGGAGATATACTACACTCTTTTCACACTCGCACAATGAGGAAAAGAGGCATCCTTATGTGTTGCACTCCTCTCTTGGAAAGAAAGTTTATTTCTCATCTTCCCCAATCTGTATTAAAGAATGAGCAAGGTTCAAGGTGGTCACAAAGGTTGATGACGCTCAAACATTCAGACATTCATTGGTGCTCCCTATCCAAAGAGAATGTTATCATTGTTGACCATTGTGGAGAATTCCATAATGTCCCTTTGCTTGGAATTAGGGGAGGTATCACCTACAACCCATGTTTAGCTTTAATACAGTTTGGTTATGCCCGAAGGGATGGCCCGCATGAGATGCTGATTCAAGGTTTGGTATTTGACTATGACAACGACGATCAAGGTCTTCGCCAGAGATTTATCCGAGCTTGGAGGATGTGCAACAAGGTGGATAGCAATACTTTGGGCACAAGAATTCCATTCCTCTTGAGCCTTACCTCAAATGGGTACGAACTCGTGCTCAGAGTCTTATGATGCCTTACACCTCCATTCTCCCGGTAATCATTGAGCCTGTCATGGAGGGAGATGTACCATACACTATCCTACATCCTGACATGCCCATATCTCTTGAAGACCTACAAAGGGGTTGGATAAAACTCAAGGGGGAGCGAGATACGTTCGAAGCCCAATTCTACGCAAGCGAGAAGAAGGTTTTTGAACTCACTAGGCTACTTCATGAGGAGCAGACTCTGAATGCCTACATCACACCAAAGAGGATGTGTACTACCTTTTTATCTTAGAATACACAGTTCCAGCAGTTGCTCTTGACCCTAGCCAAGGGACAAGAAGAATTGAAGACTTTGCTGGCTGAAGAGAGGAAAAAGAAGACAAAGAAGGTAAATTGAGTTTTGAACATGGGAAGAAGATTTCATGAGCAAACAAGAAAGACCTTAAACTTTGCAACAACATCCGGAGAAAAGGACAATCAGGAGGGGAAAGGCAAGGAAACAGTTATCCCGTCAGAATCAGAAGAGGAAGAGGAAGAAGAGGACTACTCTAAAGAACAATACCCTCCAGCTGATGAAAAGTATAGACATCTCAAAGAGCGGTTGAGCGCGATGGAAATCCAAAAAGTGCCAGGCTTGGACTTTGAGGAATTTGGTTTAGTGTCGGGGATTGTGATTCCTACGAAATTCAAAGAACCCATATTCGGCAAATATGACGGAATTTCATGCCTCAAAATGCTTCTATGGTCATATGTAAGGAAAATCCAACCCCATACCACTGATAAAGACTTATGGGTGCACTTCTTCCAAGACAGTCTGTCTAGAACTCAACTTGACTGGTTTTACCAGCTAGAAAGAGCCAACCTTCACAATTAGGAACATCTTGCTGCAGCTTTCTACAAGAAATATCAATACAATGCTGATCTTGCGCCTACCCGTACTCAGCTCCAGAGTATGGCCATGGTTTCCAATGAAGGTTCCAAAGACTATGCACAAAAATGAGGAGACTTGGCTGGAAGAGTTCAACCCCCTCTATCTGAGAGGGAATTTGTAGAAATGTTCTTGGGCACCCTTTCTGGTCCCTTCTTCAATCATTTAATTGGAAGTTCATCTGTAGGCTTTACTAAACTAATATTGACCGGAGAAAGAGTAGAAGTCGGTATAAAGAGTGGAAAGATTCAGAAAGATACATCTTCTTCTGCAGCTGTAAGGAAGCCTTTCATCGAAAATAAAGAGGTAGTTGCTGTATATCTGCAAAGAAACCAAGATAGGGCCGAACACTGACCAATGATGGGGGCTGTTATGATTCCTAAGCCTGTGTCTGATAAGCAAAGAATTAATCAACCAATGATGGAAAGGCCAGTCAGGCAGTTCACCAGAATTAACATGACCCCATCTCAAGTATTACCGCGTCTACTAAGATCTAATTTGGTGACCTTGAAAGAAGCTCCAAAAAACCCCAATACAGCGTCTCCTCGTTATCATCCCAATTCCCGTTGCGCATATCACTCTGAAAGTCCTGGTCACGATACTAATAATTGTTGGGCTCTAAATAAAAAAATACAAGACCTCATTGAAGCAAAAGAAATTGAGTTCGATGCGCCCGAAAAAATAAATGTCACTTCTGCCCCTATGCCCAAACATGGCCACAATACCAATGCCATTGAAGAAGGGTTATTTGTTACTTCAATTGATGAACTCGTGACCCCACTTCCTACTATTAAAATGAATTTGTTTAATACCGCTGTGTTCCCAGGCTGTGATGAAGTTTTCCATCTCTGTTTGTCCTCACCAACCGGCTGTCCTTTATTGAAAGTAAGCGTTCAGTGCCTAATAGATAACAAAGAAATTTTGTTTGAAAAGGTTGTTGTTCCACCTATCCCTTTTGAAGATGTTTCTATCATTACCATTTCCGCCAATTCTTCCAGGGTCTCCACCAAAAGACCCGTTAGAATTACATCAGTTCCAAAAGCAACTCCTTTAATAATCACAATGCATGGACCAGTCCCATATTCATCAGACAAGACCGTACCATGGAACTATGGAGGGGATGTCTACTACCATGGTATTAAGCAGGATTGGCCAGCCTCCGAAGATTCAAATTCCGAGAAAATGGATTCCGACGTCAATAATATTGCAGGGACTAGTAAGATCACCCGAAGCGGTAGGATCTTCTCTCCAAAAATTGCTCCCCCAAAGGTTGTTTCTGGACCCGTAATCATCCCTGTGGATGTTCCAAAAGTTACTCCCACACCCATAATCATTTCTGCAAATACTCCTATTGACAAAGACATTACAACCCCTGTTATCATTCCTATTGACACTCCTACTGCCGAGTTAACCGAGACTCGAGGAAAAAGTATTCTGATTGAGCTAGTCCGGACGAAGGCTCACTCATTGACTATCCCTTAGACCTCCAAGAAAGAAATGGAGGAGATACTAAAAATTATAAAGATAAGCGACTACGATGTAGTTGAACAACTGGGGAAAAATCCCTCTAAAATATCCATGCTGGCATTACTACTATGTTCTGAGGTGGATGCAAAAGCCTTGGTAAAATTCTTAAAAACCGCCCATGTACCTCAAGAGACATCCACCGATCAGTTTCGATATTGCGTAGCCACCCTAACTGCGTACAATGGTTTAGGTTTTTTAGATACTGATCTGACGCAAATGGGAAGGAAGCATAATGAGGCATTACATGTCTCAGTAGAATGTAGGGCACAACTCTGGATCATGTTTTGGTGGACACTGGCTCGTCTCTGAATGTATTACCTAAAAAAGCTCTTGATATACTTGACTGCGAGGGAATGACATCAAAGCCAAGCAACATCGTAGTAAAGGATTTTAAAGTCTCGAAAAGGATGGTGCATGGGGAAGTGGATATCCCTATAAAGGTTGGAACCCAAACTTTCAATTCAACTTTTTATGTAATGGACATCCGCCCTTCATACTCTTGCCTGCTAGGCCGACCATGGATCCACGATGATGGCGTTGTTACTTCCATGTTACACAAAATGCTCAAGTATCCAATTCAAGGGAAGATTATCACCGTTCATGGAGAGGAAGAATACATCATTAGCCATCTCAATTCCTCCAGATATGTGGAATTAGATGGTGAATTTATTGAGGCTCCATTTCAACACTTTGAAGAGGTCCCGCAAGATATAGCAGTGACCAAGGCTGTGTCTCAGGTTTCCAAGATTACAAGGCCTCCACTCCGGATGTCATCTCTGAAGTATTCCAGAGCAGCGGTAGAAGAAGGTGGGTGCACTATCTCGGGGAAACTCCCAGATATCCCGTATAAGTCTGACAAGTTTGGCCTAGGTTTCACCTTAAGTGCTCAGAAGGTTGTACGTCGTGCTCGTGCTGAAGAACCACCCTTGAAGATCAGCAACCGTGAAATCAACATGGTAGAAGATGGTGATGATGGTTGCAACCTAGAGGATTGGATCTTCCCGACTATCAATGGAGGGCTCAACAATTGGGAGGCTAGAGGATTTGTCCCAATCACTTTTATCCCACAATAATTTGTCTTTACATTTTGTTGGATCTGTAATATTCAAAACAATTCCCACTCTTAAAACCTTGTGTCTTACCCGAGGCACAATGGTCCATTTGTAAGGGTTATTATCTCATTTTCATATGACATCAATGAATCATGAACGTTTTTGCATACAAACTTTTGTGCTCATTGTTTTTCTTTTACATTTTATTTTCTTTCAAGGATAGTTATACCCTTACACACACCCACACTCACAATGCAGGTATACATCCATTCGGTATCCCATGGGTAACGATACTGCTATGGCGTTTTGTGACTCTAAGAATCTAATCTACCAAGCCGAAGATGGAGGTGAGGAATATTATGAAGTACCAGGGGAACTTGCCAGACTACTACAACAAGAAAAGAGAACCATTCAACCTCACGAGGAACCTGTGGATACAATAAACCTAGGTACCGAAGAAGACAAAAAAGAGGTCCAAGTGGGTGTCAATCTGGAACTTAGGGTCAAGGAGCGTCTGATTCAGTTATTACACGATTATGTTGAAGTCTTTTCTTGGTCATATGAAGACATTCCTAGACTTGATGCAGACATTGTGGTACATCGTTTGCCTACAAGAGAAGACTGTCCTCCAGTAAAACAAATGGTTCGCCGCATGAGACCTGATATGTCAGAAAAGATTAAAGCATAAGTCATGAAGCAATTCAATGCTGGATTCTTGGCTGTCACCTCTTACCCTCAATGGGTTTCTAATATTGTTCCCGTACCCAAAAAAGACGGCAAAGTGCGAATGTGTGTGGACTACAAAGATTTGAATAGGGCGAGCCCTAAGGATGATTTTCCACTCCCCCACATTGATATCCTAGTTGACAATACGGCACAACATAAAGTGTTTTCCTTCATGGATGGATTCTCAGGTTACAACCAAATCAAAATGGCGCCTGAGGACATGGAGAAAACAACATTTGACACATTATTCTACAAGGTAATGCCATTCGGACTAAAGAATGCAGGGGCAACCTATCAGCATGCCATGGTAGCTTTATTTCATGACATGATACATCACGAAATAGAGGTCTATGTGGACGACATGATAGCCATATCTCAAATAGAAGAAGAGCATCTCAATCACTTACGAAAACAATTAGAGAGACTGAAGAAGTACAAGCTAAGGTTGAATCCAAACAAATGCAAATTTGGAGTACGGTCTGGTAAACTCCTAGATTTTGTCGTCAGTAACAAAGGTATCGAGGTCGATCCTGCCAAAGTTAAAGCAATACAAGAGATGCATGCTCCTCGTACTGAAAAAGGAAGTCATAGGATTCTTGGGACGTTTAAACTATATTGCCAGATTCATTTCTCATCTGACAGCTACTTGTGAGCCAATCTTCAAACTATCGAAGAAAGATCAAGTAGTCAAATGGAATGATGAATGTCAAGTTTCTTTTGACAAAATTAAAGAATACTTACAAGATCCTCATGTGTTAATGCCACCAGTGGAGGGAAGACCATTGATCATGTATCTGACTGTTTTAGAAAACTCAATGGGGTGTGTATTGGGGCAACATGACGAGTTTGGCCGAAAAGAGCACGCTATTTATTACCTGAGCAAATGGTTTACCGACTGTGAAACCAGATATTCACTGCTCTAGAAAACTTGCTGCGCTCTGGCATGGGCGGCTTGCCGACTAAGACAGTATATGCTGACTCATACTAACTTGTTGATATCTAAAATGGATCTGATAAAATACATCTTCGAGAAGCCTGCTCTCTCTGGGAGAATAGCAAGATGGCAGATGATCTTGACAGAATATGACATACAATATACTACCCAGAAAGTAATAAAGGGCAGTGTATTAGCCGATCATCTTGCTCACCAAGATGTAGAAGACTATCAGTCCACGAATTTCGAATTTCCGGATGAAGACATCATGACATTAGACAACTGTGAAGAATTCAGGCCATATGACTGACCTGAACAAGGATCCCAATGGACCCTGTTCTTCGATGGGGCATCTAACGCACTTGGCAATGGTATCGGTGCTATACTCAAATCTCCTGAAGGGTGTCATACTCCCTTTACCGCAAGACTCTGCTTCAATTGTACAAACAACATGGTAGAATACGAAGCGTGCATCTTCGGTCTCAGAGCTGCCATAGACTTGGGGATCAAATCCTTAGATGTACTCAGAGATTCAATTTTGGTCATCAGTCAGATCAAAGGGGAATGGGACACCAAACACCCTAACCTTATCCCTTACAAAGAACATGTTTTGACATTGCTACCACATTTTGAGAAGATTACCTTCGAGCATTTCGCGCAAGAAGAAAATCAGCTAGCAGACGCTCTAGCCATAATGTCATCTATGTTTAAACTTAATTGGGATAACGAGGCTCCCCAAATCACCATTGAACGAATGGATGAACCAGCTGTTTACAGTGATTTTTAGTAAACAACTGCTAGTCTTCCAATTTATTGGTTGTTATTGGTTACTTGCAGGATCGACTAGATTGATCCTAGAACATTGTCTTAACGTCAATTGTAACACTTTCTTGAGGGCTTATGTAAAATATGAAGTGATACTTGTGCAAGTGTTTGTGTAAAGGTTTGGAGTGCAAGACTTCTGAAATTAAATTCAAATGTAAAGGCTTAGACGAAGCATCTTAATTAAACGAAAAAAGGTTTGAATATAAATGTTTGAAAATAAAAAGACTTAATACTGGAATTAAGTGACTTAATTTAATCTATGAATCTTTGTAGGAGAGTAAGACAATTCGACAGAATATAAAGAATTTAACGTAACATGAAGAATTTTAAGAACAATTGCAGGAAATTGTAAAAGAATGATTTTAAAAGACAATTATATTGATAAGTGCAATTTCAAAGATAAAATTGTGAGGTCATACGTACATTCTCAACGAAACTCTTTCTCTTTAACTTGATATTTGAGTATTTATGTGAGTAACTTTGTACGAATTCTGACCTCTTTTTCCTTAACACTAAAGAGCTATTTATAATGTCCTAACCATAACGGTACTATTCTAGGAAAAGGCCACGTTGCTCTCTTGCATGTCTTTCGACACTCTAAGGCTTCCACGCGTCCTTCTTATCCAACGAAACCCTTTTCGAATTTCAAATAATCCCGCTCAAGCCTTCAGTAATGATTTTCTTACGTGGCCGTCGAAAATGCGCTCTTTGGACCAAATAAACAATATGTTTTTTTCAGACTATCTTCGACGTAGATCTAGAAATATATTTCGACATAAAAGCTCTTTTTTCAGCCGTCTTATGGAAATTTAACAATGTAGAAGCTCCTTTATTAACCTGTTCGAAATTCCCAGCTAACAAATTGCCCCCAAAAAAATGTCTGTTTCGAATAGGTGCAGAAATAGGCATTTCTTGTGATTTATGCTATTTCGACCAGCAAAGAGAACCTTTTCGTATTTTAAAGATATCATCATGACATCTCTCCAAAAACATCGTTTCAAGACGTGCGTGCAGCAGTTTATAATGATGAATAACCATTCCCAATGTCAGGTGACTTGACAAACTTCTCACCTTCTCCTTTAAGATGTGAACACGTGCCCCTCGATAGACGATCACTCTTCACTATAAAACAATTTTTTCTTCTTCCTCTCTCCTACTTTTACACATTTCTCTTAGCAAAAACCCTTTCAGTTCTCTGTAAAACCCTTTCCTTTCCAAAAAACTCAAAATCTCCAGAAAACTTAAAGAAACTCAACAATGGCCTCAGATAAACAATCAATGAAAATCAAAATCAAAAATTCTGGAGCTTCCACCGGTTCATCTTCTCAATCCATTCCAACTAGCAAAATAATCACGCATGAGAATAAGGAGTTTATCACACCTCCGAAGCTGTCCAAAGAACAAAAAGCCATTTTTGCTTCCCAGGTATTAATTTCTTCTTCACTATCTGGTAAAACCTTAGGATTCCTAGGTCCCTTAGTTTCTACCGAACATCTGGAAGATTGCAAAAAAAAATTTCCAACCTATCATGCTATGAAACCCATAGCTAACAAGGGAAATATTCCCGATGATTCTTCCAACTCCCCTAAAAATATATCCACAGAAAGTCCTGAAGTCAACAGAGGACCTTTCCAAATGAACTATATCACTGAGAACTTTAGACCTTTCCGATCCTTCCCCACTTTAGACAAGTCTTATTTGAACTGGCTAGAAAAAGTTGAGAAAAAGAAAAGCCAATTTTGGAAAGATTTAGGCATTTTCGACCTGATCCAGATGTCGAAATTAGGTTTTAGCTATTGCCAACCTTTACTTCTTGCGTCTCACTATTTTTGGGATACCACTTACAACACTTTCCATCTTCCTTGTGGGATGATAACCCCTACATTGTTCGACGTAACAGCCATCACAGCACTTTCTCCTATTGGAGAAATATTTAACCCTTTTCTCCAATCTGATAACACAATAGATTTCAACACCAAAACCGCCTTCTTTAATGCTTATATGAATTTTTATCATACGAACGGCGAAGATGTTTCTGACATCGAACATATAGCTTTCTTAGCTTT
This sequence comes from Vicia faba, assembly GCA_948472305.1. Lineage (NCBI taxonomy): Eukaryota > Viridiplantae > Streptophyta > Magnoliopsida > Fabales > Fabaceae > Vicia > Vicia faba. Next base: position 45,313,928 of record OX451735.1, read on the forward strand.
ATGGTTGTCCAAATTTGTTTTTTGTTGTAAATCCCTCCAAGTAGCTAGAAGATTTTTGACTTTGGCTAACCAATTACATTATGGTCGAAAGGTTTTGCCTTAGTGAATTATTACTAGTAAGTTTGTATGAAAGTCTAGGCGTTGCTGTAGCCAAGCTTAAAGAACATGAAGCTGGTAGTAACCTCCTCTTATCCGGACCTTACTGGCTTCTTCAACTGTGGCTGAATGCCACCTTCGAACCCTCTCTTCGAACTTCTGGAAATGTGAATGAAGAGGATCCCATGATATTAGCAAGAAGTATTGAAGGAACTAGGCTTCTGCTACTGACTCCTAGTGAAGACATGAATCTTCAATCCAGCCTCACCAAGTATATTCTGATGTTCTCGAAACGTCATGCCTTTACTCCTGCTATGGCTCCCTTTGCCAAACGAACTCAAGGCCCTTCATGGTTTACTTCTTCAATCGAAGAAGCCATAAAGGATGCCAATACTGAAGTTGAAAATGTCTGGCGTGCATTCCTCTTTCCCAGACTCCTCATTTCCAGGATTTTGCCTGTGAAGAACTATGTATGCATGCTATCTTATCAACCAAGCTTTGTCTCTCGACAGTTTGGGTTGAATCAACTTGTCCCTGTGTCTCTCTTTAATCGTAAGAAGGAGATCTGCTATGCTGGAATAGATTACGTTATGAGGGATGTGGCGAAACATCAAGAATACCATGCTGACTTTGCTGCCTTTAAACTTGCCTCTTTCGAACCTACGACTTATATGACAAAAGGTTTTTATACTTGGTGGAGCGAGTTTTATAATAACAACATGTTCGACAGTACTGAAATAAAATATCAACTGACTCAAGCCTTTTCATCTTTGCAGGATCATGGACCCAAAGGTAAAACTACTCATTGCAAAGAAATAAAAGCCTTTCAGGATTATTTTGAAACTGTCTATGACCATACACAGCTTAGTCGAACAGTCTATCAAGCGTCACTTACTTTGAAAGAAAAATTTACGAAATCTCTTTCAAAATTAAAACTTCCCAAATCTGTAAAACCTGAATTCAAGTATGATTTAGCTTTTGAACTGCAACCACCCAGATTTCCAAAATTGCCCACAGCAGACTTCGCTCTGGCATTTTCGCCACCTTATCCAGACTGGTTCGTCTGTGGGAACATTTTTCATGATTTACACAATGATAGTAAAAAACGCGCAAAACGGGTTATTCCGACTAAGCTCACTCTGAACAGTTTTGACGGTTTCCTACACTATGATTTGTCTGCTGTGAAAATCCTTTCTCCAATGCTTCAAGGTGCCAAGTTGAAAAATGTATTTTAAAATTTTCCATCTTAACATGCTCCCTTCTGACTTTGTTAATTTTCAGCTGTCGAAAGGAAAACCCCAAAAAAAGGGAAACCCGCTTCAAAGACTACTCCAATTGGAACGTCAAAGCCTACTTCTCCACAACCAGACAATGTCGGGAAGAACGTTTCTTCAAGAAAAAATGTCAAAGTTTATGAGGTTTTTATACTAAACTTTCTTCTCTGGAATTTTCTTCTAGTTTTGCTTATTTATCAAAATTTCGATATTTTCTGCAGGATGGGAGTTCGCCAGTTGCCAAGGCGAAGAAAAGAAAAAATGTTTCTGAAAAAGAAATAATTACACTTTAAGGTAGCAACGCTGATGACTCTCCTCCTCCTTTGAAGAAACAAAAGAAAAAAGGGTCGAAGGTTACTTCGTCCCAGGGAACTTTCCAAAAGGAAACCGAAACTGCTACTCTCCCCTCTTCTGCGAAAGAAGCGGGGCCTCCAACCTTTGGAGTCAAAATTTCAGAGCGTATTGGAAGCAATACGTCTACTACTGATAAGGTATTTTATTTTAAAACTCTTCTTTTCATTTTCCTATATTTTGACATACTATATTCCTTGAACCAATATTGGTATTCACTTTTGCAGAAAAAGTCTGACAAGTCCCCCAGAACTTGTGATCTTCTGAAAAATCCGATTGTCGAAGGAACCCCTTCACCTCCTCCCAATGCTGGAATTGCGCAAAACAAAGGGTCTGCGACTGGCCATCCTCAATCTGAGTCGAAGGACGCAGAAGAGAAGGAGAATTCTTCTCCTGAGGCAGATGCTCAAAAAATGGCACTTCCCCTAACACTGGCACGTCTGAGGAAATTGAAATAAATGAGGAAGCGGAACGTTCCTCCGATATAGAAGGTTTCTTCGAAGGTAATGAGGGTATGGGAGATGATGAAAGAAACGTCGAAGAGCCAGGACAGATTCTTAGTAACAAAGAATTGGATTCCGCTCACGCCACTGAAGAGTCTAATCTTGCTTCGACACACAACCAACCTTCTTCAAGTCAGCCCACTATTGGCACTTTCTCAAAAGAGGAAAGAACTGCCCTAGAAACAACGGATCCCTTAAAGTATGTCAAACTCTTCTGGGTTGGAAAACCCTAGCCTAGTAGTTTCTAAATCAATTGGTGATAACCTCCTAGCCAATGCTTTTCCTCTTATCCCAATCAATCCTTCTAATCTTTCCTTTGACACTTTGTACCCTGAGGCTATCTGTGCCAAATCATTTGCTTCTTGGTTTTTTATTCTAGGGACATGTTTTATATCCACATATTCGAATTTTTTGAGAAATCTATTAACCAAGACAAAATACATAATCAAGTTTTCTTTTATGCATTTGTATTCTTTCGTTAGTTACTTTATCACCAATTCAGTGTCCCCTTTGAATTCGACTCTAGTTGCCCCTAGTTCCAATAAAGCTTCGAGTCCAGCAAGCAAGGCTTCATACTTAGCCTCATTGTTTGAACAAAGAGGGCCTTCAATCCTATACTTAAGCTTTTTTGGAATTCCTTCAGGGGAAATCAAAACTAATCTAATTCAGCTACCATTCTGATGTGTTAAACCATTGAAGAACAATCTCCATGGTTTCAACTCAACGTAGAGTTGGCTTTCAACCATTGCATGGTCTACTATAAAGTCTGATACTATTTGACCTTTCATCGCCTTTAAAGGCATGAAAGTTAAAGAAAACTCTGTGAGGGCCAAAGCCCATTTTCCAATTTTGCCATGCAAGATTGGCTTTAACAGCATATGTTTTATAACATCACAATGAGACGAAACGAAAACATCTACTGGCTTTATATAATGCTTGAGTTTGGTACAAGAGAAATATAAACACAAACATAGTTTTTCTATTGCAGTATATCTTGTTTCTACATCATTTAGAACCCTACTAAGATAATAGATGGCTCTTTCGACGCCATTTTCGTCCTCTTGGGCTAACATACTACCTAAAGTAGTGTCAGAGGCTGATATATAGTCTCATAGACTTCTTCCCATTTGGGGGCGACAGAATGGGCGGTTGCACCAAGCAACTTTCAAATCACGAAAGTCTATGCATACCCTCAAAGAACCGTTTTTCTTAATAACAGGTACTATATTAGCAATCCACTCAACATACCTTGTGGTCCTGATGAAATTGCAACGCAGAAGTCTTTCGACCTCTGTTTTGATTTTTGAAAGGATCTCTGGGGCGAACCTTCTTGGAGTCTGCTTGATGGGCTTCTTGCCATCCTTTATAGGCAGTCTTAGTTCGACCAGTTCCCTTTCTAAACCAGGCATCTCGTCATAGTCCTAAGCGAAACAGACTTTATTTTCTTTAAGGAGCGATGTGACCTTTGCCTTCAAACTGGGTTTCAGTTTAGCGCTGATATAAGTAATCCTCTTCGAACTCCCATCTCCAAGATCAATCTCCTCAAGGGGGTCATGAGACAACAGCTTGGGACTTGATACTGTCGGATCTTTTTCGAACCCTAAGGGTTCTTCGTCATATATTGCATCTAGTCTTTGATTTACCTTCTCACCTTGAACCTGTTCATCAGTTGGTTCTGAGTTGGGGTTTGCTCTAGACCCTGTCACTGTAGCTGTTTTGGTAATGGCTTTGCCAGCCATATTTGTTGTTGCAGCTTCGACAGCCGCCTGTCTTTTATTCTCGGCTACATAAGCCAAAAGCCTCTCAAAGAAAGAGGGCTCAGACATGGTCATTATCTGTGTCCCAGCCAGTTGGCCGTATTTGATAGCTACTGTCGACATTCTCCTGGTCATCCAATTCTCCCATAATTTCTCTATCCCAACGAAATCCATTTGGAAGCAAAGTTAGATAATACAATGCATGCTTGTTTGGTAAATAACAATCTCCTGCCACTCCACATGGTGCAATATTTGCTAGATTCTTGTCAAAGTTAGTCCTGTCTACCGTATTTACCTCCGTCATGTAGTATCCTTGATCCCCTTCAATGTTTTCCATAATTCCATCCTCTCTCCAGATGGTTAATCTCTGATGCATGGTTGATGGTACTGCCCCCACCCCGTGTATCCACTCTCTTCCTAGCAGCAAATTGTAATTCGCTTTCAAAGGAATTACCATGAACATAGTTGGTCTTGTCACAGACCCAACTGTCAGATTTACTTGAATCACCCCCAGGGTGTGGCCTATTTTCCCTTCATAATTGGATAACACCATATTGTGAGGTTTAATGTCTGTATCGAACATCCCTATTCTTTCCAACATGTAATGAGGCATCAAGTTAACTGCAGCCCCTCCATCCTCCAGCACTTTGTTGATACTGGTGTCTTCGATTTTAGCCCTTATGTATAAAGGTTTCAGATGACTTCTCATAGCTCCGTCAGGCCTTTCGAAGAAGGCATTCTGTTCTTCGACTGCTCCATTGTTGAGGATGTAGTAACATATTGGTTTATGTTTTGCCATCTCCTCTTCATCAGCTCCTTCGTAATCTTCCACTTTCGTTTCCTGATAGTAATCATGAGGGATAACGGACACCACGTTGCAATTCACGTTCAGAGATGACATTCCATCAGAGTCGAAGTCGTCCGTCAACATATCTTCAGATTTTATAGGATTTTCTTAAGTTACTTCTTTCTGCGGTTCCTCGGTGAACAACCTTCGTCCTACCGGTGGTTTGATGGTTGTTGATGTTCCAGATACTGGTTTGGTATTGCTCGACTCGCCTATTCCTTTCTGATTTAGTTCCCTTTCTGTTTTCCTCGTTCTCTGGTGTCTACGCCACTGGGATCTTGACATAGGATTTTTTCCCTTATAATTGTCAAGCCTATGAGCCTCCCTTGTTGATGCCTGGAACTGCCTTCTGTAAGCGAAAGTTATTCTGCCTGCCCTATCGAAACTCCTCCACTTCGACTTCTCATCATTTACATGTATCCATTGGTCAGTTGGTATCTCAGCAGGTAATTTAAACGAGACTCTTCTTGCCTTGGGATGTGGGTTGTCTAGCCTTTTCGACGTCCCCCTTTTGTCAAACACATACATCTTTGGGTTTGCCTCCCTTGGCTCCCAACTACCATGAAAAGGGATTTGTTCAAACATTTCAGCAATCTCTTCGTCATATACCGCGCCACATCTTGGGCACATCAGGATTTCTGATTCTGCTTTATAACAGCGAAGTATGAAAGCCAAAAGTGTTTCGCCTGGCCTTGGGTAAACCCTCATCAGTTGACTTTCCTGGCGCCAATTTCCCTGGGTGTTGATGCGTTGTACCCTCTCATAATTTTCAGCCACTCTCCGACTCAACATAATGGAGCACCTTGGGCATAGTAGCATCTTGCTGGAATTTCTCTCATGGCATCTCCACAAGTATTCGTGCAGGTTCTCATTTGCCTTTGGGTAGCCAAAATTCTCCCTCTTTTGTTGCTTCAACATGTGGTTTTCCAATTCCTCCATCTCTAAAGCGGGTTGGCGCAGATTGACCATGTTGACTCCCATGGCTCCTTCAGAGATTTTCATTTCTTCGAGTCTAGCTCTGAGACCTTCAGTAGCCTCATTAGTATCTTTCAGAGGACCCTCAGTATCCCCAAACTTGATTTGTTCCGCCTGGGGATCTTCAACGTCAGTGTCGAAATATTCCCCAATGTCTAGGCCATCAGTAGCTTGCTTTCCTTCCTCCACGACCTTTGCTTCTTCAGTGCTGACTATGTCTACCATATTGATGTCCAGAGGTTCAGCGTAGTTGGTAGCGGCCACATTAAAAGGGTCTGCATCCAATTTCATAGGTCCTTTCCCCTTGTCAGCGAATTTCAGCCGTCCATCCTTGATAGCATTTTGAATTAGATCCCTGAAAAGAAAACAAGTTGATGTTTTATGGCCAAGGAAACCATGGTATTTGCAATAACCTCTTTTCTTCCGTTGTTCTAACGGAGGAATTTTAGCGTTAGGAGGCACTATCATTTGACCATCCCTCACCAGTAAATCAAATATTTCATCACATTTAGTGACATCGAAAGTGTAAGTTCTTTTGGGATATTTATCACTCTTTTCCTCTTCGACAGGGTTCTTCCCATTCGAAGGTGTTAACATTTTACAAGAGTATGGGGGTGCCTCTTTTAATTCAGCCAAATCTATTTCTACCTCTTCAACACTATAAGGGTTGTTATGTGGCTTATATTCTTCACTTTCTGCTTCGACATATGCTACCCTTTCTTTTTTATGATTTTTACTTGCCCTGGCCTTCTCAGCTTTCAGTCGTTCGACCTGTCAAACTCTATCTGCCAACTGGGCCATATCCCTCAAGTGTTGAGTATCTAACTTCTTTCTAATGGAATAATCTAACCCACCTGCAGCCATTTCGACCAACTCATGCTCAGGCACCACAGTAAAGCATATAGATTTCAGAAGACGGAACCTATTTAGGTAGTCATCTATGGTTTCTGTGAATTTCCTCTTTACGCTTGCCAATTCCTTCAAACTTTTCTTTGTTTGTCCCACATAAAACTATTCATGGAACGATCTTTCTAAGTAAGACCACGTATCTATGGAATTAGGAGGCAAAGTGGTAAACCATGTAAAAGCATTTTTGGTTAGTAAACTAGGGAAATATTTTATTCTTGGGTCTTCATTGTTTGCTAAGTTTCCCAACTCTGTAAATACCTGGTAATGTGCTCGATGGTGGATTCACTTGTATCCCCTGAGAAATTAGTAAATTTTGGGATCTTGTGACCCCTTGGCAATTCTGCTCGTAGAATAAATTCCGCGATAGGGGAAATGTAGTTAGGGCGTCGAAACCCTGTGTTTAAACCATTATTAGCCATGATTTTTTTGACTATATTTGCTATATTATTTTCGACCAACAGGTGGTCTTATCTCACTCTGTGAACAACTTCATCTGCATCTTGGCCTCTATTGACCATGGCTATTCTCCTGGGTGGTTCCTCAGGGTTTGGTTGTCGAATTCCTACCGGTTCAATTCTTGGTTCTTCGACCAAATTATGTCTAGGTTGTTCAACTTGGTTTATAGTTAGTTCTTCTTGAACCCCTATGATATTTTGCCTGCGTCGAACTGGCGGTTGGGGGTTCCCAAAGAAATCTGTTATTCGCGCCATATGCGCTTACAACTGTTGGTATGATTGGCTGTTTTCTTGATTGGTTCTGTTTATATTCTGGATTAGGGGAGAAAAGATAGTATTCATTTCCCTTGCAAATATTCCAACCATATCTTGGTTACTAGCGTCCATCTGTTGTCTAAGTGTTGCTTAGGTATTTGTGGTTAAAGTAGGCATCTGGGCTGATAGGCCTTGGTTTTGGGCGCTTCGACCAATTGAACCAACATTTTGAATTGGCAAAAAAGTACTTATGTTAGGTTTAGTATATGTGGAAGTGCCATTGTGTAAACCGCTCATGAATGATGATGAGGGTCCTCCATATGGCTGTTCTGTCCAAGGCCTAACATTTTCGAATCCTGGTGGCCTGTATGGTGTCGAAGGTGGTATTTGACCTCCTACATATGTTAGAACAAGGCCATTTTGAGTATTCGACAGAGATTCTGATGTACCCCCATAGGGGGGCACGTTGGTCGCACTAGCCACAGAAGCAGTTCATGTGTAAGGTGGATTCGAATACGATGCGGTCATTGCTCCCATTGATGCTGGAATGGCCTGGGAACTAGTCTTCGAATTTATACCAACCGTTCTTGATCCTTGTGGAGGATTTTGTCCTCCTTGATCGTTAGTTGTGTTAACCATTCTTCTGGTGTGTTTTTTCTTAGGTATTGGTTGAGATTCTATAGTAACTCTGCCACTCCTAAGGTTCATATAACGCTTTTGCGTATCTTACCAGAAAATAGTGTTTCAAACCCTCTGTTATGATTACCACTGGTTTTCTCTTAAAACGTTATGACATTGTCCCATCAGGTGTGCCAATTTGTTTACAGTGATTTCTAGTAAACAACCGCTAGTCTTCCAATTTATTGGTTGTTATTGGTTACTTGCAGGATCGACTAGATTGATCCTAGAACATTGTCTTAACGTCAATTGTAACACTTTCTTGAGGGCTTATGCAAAATATGAAGTGATACTTATGCATGTGTTTGTGTAAAGGTTTGGAGTGCAAGACTTATGAAATTAAATTCAAATGTAAAGGCTTGGACGAAGCATCTTAATTAAACGAAAAAAAGGTTTGAATATAAATGTTTGACAATAAAAAGACTTAATACTGGAATTAAGTGACTTAATTTGATCTATGAATCTTTGCAGGAGAGTAAGACAATTCGACAGAACATAAAGAATTTAACGTAACATAAAGAATTTTAAGAACAATTGCAGGAAATTGTAAAAGAATGATTTTAAAGACAATTATATTGATAAGTGCAATTTCAAAGATAAAATTGTGAGGTCATACGTACATTCTCAACGAAACTCTTTCTCTTTAACTTGATATTTGAGTATTTTTGTGAGTAACATTGTACGAATTCTGACCTCTTTTTCCTTAACACTAAAGAGCTATTTATAATGTCCTAACCATAACGGTACTATTCTAGGAAAAGGCCACGTTGCTCTCTTGCATGTCTTTTGAAACTCTAAGGCTTCCACGCGTCCTTCTTATCCAAAGAAACCCTTTTCAAATTTCAAATAATCCCGCTCAAGCCTTCAGTAATGATTTTCTTACGTGGTCATTGAAAATGCGCTCTTTGGACCAAATAAACAATTTGTTTTTTTCAGACTATCTTCGACGTAGATCTAGAAATATATTTCGACATAAAATCTCTTTTTTCAGCCGTCTTATGGAAATTTAACAATGTAGAAGTTCCTTTATTAACCTGGTCGAAATTCCCAGCTAACACCAGCACACTGTCATGAGATTAATACTGAAGAAGTAGTGGACCAGCCTTGGTTTCACGAACTCAAGAGGTATCTCGAGGCTCAAGAATATCCAGAAGGAGCTCCAGTCAATGATAAGAAGTTCTTAAGGATATTCTCTGCTAAATTCTTCCTTAGTAACAGCATCATGTACAAACGCAATCATGACTTTGTGTTACTTCAATGTATAGATAAGGTTGAAGCTGAAAGGATCATGGCTAAATTGCATGAAGGCACTTTTGGCACCCATTCCAGTGGGCATACGATGGCAAAGAAAATCCTATGGGCAAGCTATTACTGGTCTACCATGGAAGCATATTGTTATCAACACTCTCGAACCTGCCATAAGTGTCATATTTATGCTGACAAGGTGCACGTACCTCTGATTCCTCTGAATGTCTTGAAGGCTCCTTGGCCCTTTGCTATGTGGTGGATTGATATGATTGGGGAAATCAAGCCGACGGCCTCCAATGGACACCGCTTCATCTTAGTGGCCATTGATTACTTTACAAAATGGGTGGAGGCAGCTTCCTTCGCTTCCGTTACCAAGAATGTTGTTGCCCGTTTCATCAAGCAAAATCTTATTTGCTGGTACGGTATCCCAGAAAGGATCATCATTGACAATGGTACAAATCTCAAACAACACTATGATCACCGCCTTGTGCGAGCAATTCAAGATCCAACATCACAGTTTTTCACTCTACCGGTCAAAAATTAAAGGTGCTGTCGAAGCTTCAAATAAAAACATTAAAAAGATCATACAGAAAATGACAGTCACATACAAAGACTGGCATGAGATTCTACCATTCACTCTCCACGAGTATCGTACCACATCTCGCACATCGACCGAGGCAACACCATATTATCTGGTTTACGGCATGGAGGTTGTCTTGCCTATCGAGGTCCAGATCCCCTCTCTGAGGATTATGAAGGATGCAGGGTTGAACGAAGACGATTAGATCCAGACTCGAATTGATCAATTGAACTTGATTTATGAGAAGAGACTTACTGCTGTTTTCCATGGTAAAATGTATCAAAAACTAGTGATCAAGGCTTTCAACAAAAAGGTCAGACGCCAAGTGTATCAAGTTGGGGATCTAGTGATCAAACGCATCATCTTGCCAAAAGGTGATCCCAGGGGAAAATGGACTCCTACCTATAAAGGACCATTTGTAATAAAAAACATTTTCTCTGGTGGGGCAATAATCTTAACCACCATGGATGGTGACGACCTGCCGCATCCTGCAAACATGGACATAGTCAAAAGATACTATGCATAAGAGACTCGCTAGGTTGCCATACCTGGGCAAAACAAGGGCATCCCGGCGAATCAAAAAGGATTGAGAAAAAATTAAGGATAAAACAAAAATATTTGTACACCCGATAAGTTGAAAACCCGAAAGGGAGACTTGGGATAAAAAGGGTTTCCCGGTGGACTTAAAACCCGAAAGGGCGGTCCAGGCAAAAGTTAGGGAATTAAAGCGTATGACTATGTCCCGTTGGATCACTTTACGGACAACCTTTGATTTCCACTGACAAACTCAGAGGTTCTGATCAATTCAATCATCTTCGGACAAGGCAACAAATAGACAAGATGCTCAGAGATACGAAGGCTATAGCAGAATGGAAACCCCATGGGATTATTACACATAGCTATCTTTTATTTGTATCAAAATTTTCATTTTTTACAACAACATTCTCTTACTAGAACATTTGTCTCCTTGTACAAAAATACTTACTAAAATTCAATACAAAGATATCTCTTTGAAAGTGCAAAAACTATCTGTTTTTCTTTACGCTCGTATTTTGTTTACAAAAACGTGTAATGATTCATTGTTGAACATATGCATTTGAACATAATTACTGTTTACAAAATAAACAAAATGAAAAAGGAAATTACTGATAGATTGAAGGGATAGGGAAATACCTCTAGGCTATTCCATAAGTAATTCCCCGCAATATGTCATTTAAATCCCCAGCGGGAGGAAGCTTCCAATTATCAACCCCGGTAGAAATCATCCAATTTCTCCAAACATTTTTAAGCAACACATGGAATTTCCCTTACAACAGAGTTTATTTCTCTAAACAGAAATTCATTGACACTTCTACTTCAAGACGTGAAGACCTGCACATCCTCTGCAGCAGTCAGGGATTTGTTTTCCCTAATCCAACAGCAATGCAGCAAATTAGCTCACATATGCATACATTGCATCCATGTATCATAAACATTGATAAAACGAATGCATTATATCATACATTTCATACAACCTGACTTTGCATTTTAGCTAACATTTTACCCTTTTCAGGATAAGATTAACAGCTACCATTAACAATGTTCAAGCTTTCAGATATAATTCAGATACGCTCCAGACACGGATCCCATTCTGATACTCATTCAGTTTCTCTTTCAGATACAGTTCAGATACACTCTAGACACGGATGCCATTCTAACACTCATTCAGATTCAGCTTTCATATACAGTTCAGATACGCTCCAGATACGGATGCCATTCTGATACTCATTCAGATTTAAGCTTTCAAATACAGTTCAGATACGCTCCAGACACGGATGCCATCCTGATACTCATTCAGTTTCTCTTTCAGATATAGTTCAGATACGCTCTAGATACGAATGTCATTTAAATACTCATTCAGATTTAAGCTTTCAGATACAGTTCGGATACGCTCCAGATACGGATTCCATTCTGATACTCATTCAGATTCAAGCTTTCATATATAGTTCAGATACGCTCCAGATACGGATTCCATTCTGATACTCTTTCAGATTCAGCTTTCAGATACAGTTCAGATACGCTCCAGACACAGATGCCATCCTAATACTCATTCAGATTCAGCTTTCCGATACAGTTCAGATACGCTCCAGATACGGATGCCATTTTGATACCCATTCAGATTCAGGCTTTCAGATTCAAGCTTTCAAATACAGTTCAGATACGCTCCATAAACAGACGCCACTCTGACACTCATTCAGAATCAGCTCCCAAATACAATTCAGATACGCTTTAGACACGAACGCCATTCTGATACTCATTCTTTCAGCTCACAAATTACAATTCAACAATCATTCTTGGATGGCATCTACAAGCCCATCTCCAACAAGTTTCTATCACCTTTCCAAGTGGCATCTTTAAGCCCATTCCATCAACCTTCACATCGTCGAGTACAAATTTCTGGGCACTCTAGTGTCCAATCATCTTCCACCTTCGAGTCACGAATGGCAAAACTCGCCAATCTAACTCTTCAGGTTAAGAAGATTGAACAGGGGCAGCTGTTGTACCCCAAAATTTTCCCTCTCACTTATAAAGAATTTGCTCACAAGATCTCCTGGGCTTAAGACTACACTAGGGTTTGATCAGCTCAAGATACCTCCTCATGCACTGATGATCAAAATTAGGGTTTGAGATTGCACAAGGATTTTTGGAATATCAATGCTTCATATGACTTTCAAGTATCATTATTGACCCCCAAGATTACTCATGTCAAGTTTCAAGCCTTGGATCACACTTTTGATCAGTCAATTGAACAGTTGACCTAAAAATCAATTGTATTACGGAAAAAGTCAACCATAACCAATTTACAGTCAAACTTCACAATTTTTGATCCACATAAACATTTTAGACCCATATGTATCATTTGATCAACTTTGGGCTACAAAATCCTCAAGAAAATTTGATCAAATCTCCAAAAGGGCAAAATGGTCAAAATTAGGGTTTTGACTAAGAAAATGCAATTTCTGATTTTTGACCTAGCAAATGATCAATTGGTTTAAAGCATGATCTCAAGAGTACAATTGCATCATTTTTACCTAATGACATGATTCAAAACATTGCAAGTCCATTGGATTGACAGATAAATTTTACAGTCAACTGATCAAAAGTCAACTGTATACTGAAAAGTCAAACTTTGACTATTTGGTCAAATTCAAGTGCCAAAGATCATAATCCATCAAAACATGTCAAAATATGAAAATTATTCATCAAGAAATCAAAAATTCAAGATTTCATTTTGAAAAGTCAAAATTTCTAAACTTAGAAAGTTTTCCAAGTGTTGGAAATTTCATGTTTTTCATAACTTTGATCCAAATTTTCACCATGACGCAAGATGATTCAAGAGAAACTCCCAACATGAAAGTTTTAGAGCTCCATGAAATCTACAACTTTGTTTTACACAACTTCTCCTAAAAATGCTTGGATCTCTTGTTATAATTTTGTGAATACATGTTCATGAACTAAAAAAGACTTAGTGAAATTTTGCCCTAGTTAGGCAGATTTTTTACCTAACTTCATGGAAATTTTCCACATAATTTCCAAGGGAAATATTCAAAAGCAATTCAAATATGAGTTGTAGAGCACATTTCAAGCTTTCCAAAATATCCAATAACACCTTGAGATCATTCTTGAGTAGGGAGAATCGAAGAGATGAAGTTGGTGTTTTGTCACTTGGATTACAAGTCATTTTGTGAAGAACATTGGATCCAATCTCCAAGCCTGTTGTACAAATCTCACTTTTCAGGCTTCTAACTTGACTTTCACTCCATAATTAAATGTCTTCACAGCTGTTGGAAGTTTTAATCCAAGCATTCAATGCATTGTACACATATAATTCCATTTTGGGAAGAAAGGCAACATTGCCATTTTAGAAAAGCAGGCTTTATGCAAAGTCAGCTTGCATTGAGCCTTGCATTTGTTCTTTCTGCACAAACATACTCTACACAATCATAACAAGTGTTTTAAAAGGTTTCAACCACCCTACAAGCCTTATACCTCACATTGAAACCATGCTTGTCAACTTTGCTTCAAAAACAAGTAACCAAGCCATAACATGTGAGTTTTCGAATTCTGAGTTGGGACAAGCCTCAAAACCTCTTGCTTATAAGTATACACACTATTTTGCAAGATGACACAAATGCTAGTGCCCTGAAACTATCTCAAACACTCAAAAACCATAAACCTGTTCAAGGACACCATTAATACACAGTTTTGAACCAAAACTCATGATCTTCATTTTTACTCGTGAGTTTTGAAAACTAATCATTCAAACACCTTCTATACATCATTCCAAAGCAATCCAGGCCCCTGTTTCAAGACTGTAACATCCTCATCACCATCCACCATTTTCAAATATCAAGCTTGCAGATTGACTTGAGTAGAGAGATTCAGGGACTTTCAGGAAAAAGTAGGAATTGGAATACACTTAAGGAGATCCAGGCAAGCTAAACAGATCCTCAGGCCATCTCAAAAGTTGCTCCATCTTAAAAGATCCTCACTTCTATCTCTTCATACAAGAATCATTTGATCTTGATTTGTAAAGACAAAATGTAGATACCTTTGCTCTAAAGATGACCATGTTCGTAGTTCCCATTTATATTGACTGTGTATAGAGAATTTTGGATTTGGAATTTCTAAGAAAATTAGGTTTCAATTTAGGGCCAGCAAAATTAGATTTTATCTTTGACTTTTAGCTTACATAAGTTATATGGTTGAATTCGTGGGAAGAAACACCACAAGTTTCAGGTTTGAACTTTCCATTTTTGTGGAGAGATGAGGAAGATACAGGTGGTCCGGCTAGGCGCAAGGTTGAAGATGAAGTTGCCTTCAGAAAGCAGTGTCTAATATATATTTATGCTTTGATTATATGACCGGATGAAACAGCCACCCCAGTGGCAAGCGCGCGCGTACTAAGTCATATGTTACCTAAAGGGCGAGGGTTCGAACTAATGTGAAACCCCTTTTACATTTTTTTCATTTTTTTGATTTCCTAACATCTTTTTTACAGGTGCTGGGCCCTTTGGGCCTGGCATTTTTTTTTGTTAGCATACTCCCCTGTTTACTTGTGACACCTCCCTGGCCCATTTCATTTTTATTTATTTATTTATGTCTTTTTCTTTTAAATATATTTTCTAAATTACCAAAAAAATATAAAAAGAATAGATTTATATTTTGACATAATTTAAATATTTTTCCACACAAAAAATTATTTATTTTTTTTCATTATACTTTATTTATCTTCATTAGTTATCTTGTAAATTAAATTAAAACTAGGTTAATTACTTATTTCTATATACTTATTTAAATACATTTATTTTACTATAAAAAAGACAAAAAAATATTTATTATTTTCAAGACAAAAATACAAAAAAATATTTTTTCTTTAAACTTATTTTCTTTTATTCAACTAAAATAGATTTAGGGTTTTATCCAAAAATCTTTTCTTAATTAATTTATTTTCTTAATTAACTTAATTTAATTTAATTTAATTATTTTTTCTCTAATTAGGTTTAGGTTAAAATCTCTTTCATACAAAAAATCACTTCTTTCAATTTGCATTTGTACTTTATATATCTCTTCAATTTTTTGTACAATATTCAATTTGGTTGTAATAGATTAATTAGGTTTATATTATTGCAATCCTCATTCATAAATTGTATACCCCTCCCACAAGTGTTGTAATAGCGTAGTAACTTTAAATTTCTCAATTTATCACTTTTACATATATGCTAGTAATTAGGGTTTGTATGAAAAGAATAAAATCAATCAAATAGAAAACCCTAATTCAAGACAAGAACAAGCATGAAAATGACACACTTGCACACAAGCACCCCTAGGGTAAAATCCACTTCGTTGCCTTATATAAAATGGTCATATTACGCATGTAAGGTATCTTAGCAAAAAAAACAAATACAAGATCATAGTCCCTCGATGACGCTATCTAAGTTGCCTTACTAATGATCTTAGTCGCTCTACAAGAATGCTAAGATACCTTGCAACATTGCTAATCATGGCTATACGACGACTCACGCCCGTCCCGTTTACATCCAAAGATAGGGTTGCTTACTAAATCAATGGTAACGCAACAATGTCAAAGGAAGAGAAAATGAACAAGAAAGACATTTGAGTAGGTAGATTGCTCCTAAATTACTTACTCCATTTCAAAGACAAACATCCTTGCTATTTTCAAAATAAACACACTTACTTTCAAAACATCTTACAAAATTGAAAACATTTTCAAAAGATCAACATCTTTGTATACATTCTTACGAAGGAGAATCATTACAAAGATTGCCTAAACAATGGCCTCTTTTACAAAGTACTTTCAAAAACTACACAAAGCACAATTTCAAACAAAAGCAAGTGATCTAGCAAGTAACTAAGAGCCCATGGAAAACAATGGATGAAAAGGATGCTAATACCTTCCCTTTTTATAATCTACCCCCCGAACTCAAGAAACAATCTCAAAGGTCTTTCTTGTGCTTTTCATCTTTCCTTTTGGATAAAAGAAAAGTCGGTGGCGACTTTTGCTAACCGCAACTTTTGAGATAAAATGCAAAACCTTCAAGTCAGTTCTCCCACCGTATCACACCTACACATTCTCAGGATCCCTCTCATTTCAATGTGGCGACCACTCTTAGCCCTCTCCGCCCTCGAGTGTTACATGTGGTGTAATCACCCCCCCCCCCCCCCCACGCCTTCTTTGGCCTCAAGTGTTACATGCCCACCAGCTTCCACATGGTTTGTCCTCGAACCATATCATATTGGGAGAGGTATGGCTCTGATACCATTTGTAACGCCTCAGACTGCTTTCAAGATTACCGACTGACCCCACAAACCAACACGAGTCTTTTCAGCATGATTTATTCTCACTCACACGCTTTTTGGGAAACTTCCCGGAAGGTCACCCATCCCAGAATTAGTCCAAGTCAAGCATGCTTAACTGTGGAGTTCTTATGAATGAGCTACCGAAAAGAAGATGCATCTTGTTGGTATAAGTAGTACAAATTAATCCTTATAAGCTTAGTTCAACTATGCAGTCCCAAACCTGCACATTCTCAAGATCCCTCTCATTCCAATGTGGCGACCACTCTTAGCCCTCTTCGGCCTCGGGTGTTACATACGGTGTAATCACCCCCGCCTTCTTTGGCCTCGGGTATTACAACCAACACAACAAAATTTATTGTAAAAATAATACTAATGTTATTTAATACTAAAAAGCCTTGGTTAAAGTGGAAAAATGGATGGCAAAATGAAATAAAAAGAGTTCACTGACGCATCACAGTAGAGCGCGCTAGGCCCCGAAAATTGGGCTTAGCCCTAAAGCGTGCTAATCCCTAAATACCAGGCTTAACCCGCTACACCAGGTGCATATAAAAAACAGGAAAGGAACATGCAGTCCTAAAGCCAACCTCCACAATCCCCTACATTATATTAATTACACAACTAAACAGAATTTACACACATACACACTTTTCAAGCTAATAAAATCAAGCTCTCGGAAGATTAAACAAGTTGAAAAGTGAAGATTTGAGAATTTAAAAATAGGTTCAATTTCAACTTGTTTAAACAACAATTAAAACACTACCTAACTAACAAAATGAAAGACAATAAAACATGCTTGTTTTACATCGTAAGCTCGACGTCTGATATTTTCAATCATTTCACATTGCTTTCGATAGGACAAATGCTTTCACTCACGCCTTTGCTTAAATCTCTTCAAGATCTAACCGGGATAAATCACCTAACCACACTTTTGGCAAACGTGAAACAAAACAAATATACTATATAAAAATGTACAAATCAAGTAAAAGTTAAAAATAGACAAGTATAGAGAAAATGTACAAATATACAACATAGACATATTTATGAAACTTAGAAAGTAAAACTATCACGATGTAGTTAATATCAACACTAATCCCCGACAACAGCGCCATTTTTTTGAGGCGGTAAAGCGACAAACAAAAAGTAAAGTATTATTTTACCGAGTGATATAGGTTATATTGTATCGTGTCCACAGAGATTAGTGAGAGGGAAAACTATCGTTCAATAGTTTCAATCCTTCTAAGTTTGGAAAAGGGTTTTACAGAAAAAGTGAAGACAAAGTAAATAAAGCAAATAAAGAAAGCGATAAATAATCATCTACAGCCTAAGAGAATTTATTCTGGGATCACATTTGACTCTACCCGCCAAATACTTAAACTTGTTGATCAATTGCACGCAAACTAAATCACTCGTCAATACCAACATGTATCGATCACACTAAGGTTATCTCTAACACAAAGTGATACATCACCCGTATTACTCTCATCGACGATCTCTCAACTGACTCAAATAACCCAGATGCATTTCATAACCGATACCCACATGAATATTAAGCCTAAATCAATGTCGAGAGTCTAGGACCTAATAGATATTCATTCAAGAAAGAGATTCAGAAAGCATATGTCTACGACAAACCATAACTCTACGATTAAGCAAAAATCAAGAACAAACACCGATATTAATTTGTAAAGAAGATTTCTTACAATCCTATAATCAACAAATGTACATATAATAAGAGTAAAGATATACATACAACACCCACCATAGAACTAATACATAGGGAAGAAAGAGATGAATATGAAACTTCTCGCAGTGTCAACATGATCCGAGACCATCCATAGTCAATTGACATGATGAACCACCCAATGATGTTTCTTGAACCTCTAAGCTACAAAGAATTAGATTGGAGCTCTTCCAAGAGGGAGAGAGATGATTAAAAACCCTAAAAATAATCTGTTTTAAGCTATTTATACAAAACTGAAAAACGCAGAGCGCGCTAAGTCCCAAAAACTAGGCTTACCCCCAAACGCGCAAAGCCCCAAATTTCGCGCTTAGCCCCAAACTCACTATCTCTACTCTAGAATCTGCACTGGGAGCACGCTAAGCGCGGCCTAAATATACATATTTACAGACAAAGTGGGGAATTATTTAAAAAATATTAACAAAAGAACTGATAAGTGCCACAAATTATATACATAAAATAATGACATTTTTGCACTTATCACCTCCATTAAAGAATAACCATCTCCAAGTGCATGGTGAAGTTTGAATATTATATTGCCTAATGAATTTTTTGTAGGGTAGTTTATTATGTGAATTTCCCATAATGGTTTTTCTTGTGGTAATGGTTCTATTGATATGGTTGATAAATAATCATGAATAGATTAGTCATAGAACTCTAATGATTTTCCTTTGGAAAATATTGGTGTTTTCATATGGTCTTTCAAGTTCACATCAACTTTCTTCCAAAAAATTTCTTCATTTTTTTCTTGTACCTGTTCACACATATATAAAGATGACCAAATGCTAGTCAATTAAATCAACCAACTTATATGAATGATATAATTTTATACATTGTATTTAGTAAAATGATAAGATGCAATCAAGGTTTAAAAAACATAAATGGTTGAGCTTAAATTGTTAATAAAGGACATCATATTACATATGAACGAGTTTAAACCAGCTACATTTCATTTATACGCCTTTAATACGTGAGATTTCAACTACTAGACTATTTAACTTAAAAATAAATGAAGTTTTATTCGAATGAACTAAAATATAAATGGAAATCGAAACAATCTTTAATGATTCTTTATTTACTATTCATCGAACTATTGATTATCATATTATCAAAAACCCTTCGTTTGATCACACATATACTAAAATGAATTTTGGATCTATGAAACAACCTATGACCATTAACCTTAAGTAAAGACAACATATCCACAATTGTACTTTTCTTAGCCATTATCCCATCCTCAACTAAACTCCTCTTATCAACTCTAGCATCAAAGTTATAAACAAAGACACACTAGTAATTTATCGAAAGATCAAGATCACGAGACACTTGATTATTCTACACTTTTAGAACCCCTTTAAGGATTTTAAGCATCTCTTTAAGAACAAATGTTTTCAAACCAGAAACTTGAGAGTTAACCCAATTGGAAAGAACCTCCTTGGATGAATTACTATGGTCAAGCAAGTGGTTATTGAATATAAACTTATTAGGGCACAACAACTCATTTGAATACTTAAGAATGATGGAGAAATGGTCACAAACATCTCTAGGAAGAGTTCACTGAAAAGCCACCCCCTTAGAGATTCCACCAACAGTTAGACACAAGGATCTGGTCCAAACTACTAGTAGCCTCACATTAGGTTGAAATCAAGTGAATTCCTCCTACCTAAAAGGGGGAGAATGACCAATCTCATCTCAGAAATATAACTACTAAAAGCTAAACAACTAGCATTCCCTAAAGGGCTATTATAACTCACCTATTAAAAACCTTCATTGTTTCTAGTAGACGAGATAAAACTCTAGTCACAAAATATATTTCCCCACAAGGAATGAACTAGTGAGTCCGAGACGTCACTAAGCTTCATCTCTTGGATCATCCTAAAATCTAAGGATCTGGCCTGAATAAGACCTTTCACATATTATTCTTAATCCTTCTTCCCAATCCCCAAACATTAAAAGAGTGATTCAACATTATAAAGGCACCCCAACATCTAAAAGGCCCATTTTATTTGATACTATAAAAATATTGTGACACAAAAAAGCGATGGGCCGAGATCCGAAAATGGCCCATTACTCCTTTGGAATCATTCCACCATCCTATTACTTGAAAACTGGACAAATAATAAGACATAGCTAAGCTTGCTTTAGCAATTTTTGAAGCATACATGAATACACACAACAAATTAATCAAACAATCAAGGCTTGCAATAAAGAAATTAAAATATAATAAAATAAAATAAAATAAACCGCTATAACCAATTCCAATGTTACATACATCTTTTTAAACATTTTAGTTTGGTGAGGAATAATATTTAATTCGTTTTACAATCAATTTCCATGGCTTCTTTGAATATAATCTCAAATGCGCTTTGCATGCATGATTTCAATCTCTGTTCATCTATGAAATCTCTTTCTGTCTTGAGAGTAACTCTTAGCATTCCCATATAGCTTATTATTGAAATCACAAGACTCTACAACCCAAAAAACGAAACAATATAAGAATATATAGGTTAATGAAATAACAGTCATTTTTGTCGCAATATGAATCACTGATACGGACACCAGACACAATGATTTTAACACGAGATTGACACATCAACAATATAAATGAATAATTTATGATGTATATACCTCAGGACCACCGGCCAATGTGAAGTATAATCCCTTGATGGGATGTTTATCTAAAGACATTTGTTGAACTGGTCCAACCAAATTTGTAACAACTGCACTTGACATTGTTATTGTCTTCCTAATATGTTTTGCTACAGCCTGCATACAAACAAAAACAACAACTAACTTCAACAATCTTTTCAATTGGCTTGTAACCAGGCTTTTAAAAAACCGTCTGATAAAAAAAAACGATCCAGAAAAAATGGTATTGAAAAGTGTCAATACCATTATTTACCACTTTAATAGAAAGAAAAATCACAAATGAAAACTTGTTACAACTACGACAAAACATCGTTACGAACGCATATCGTCCTTACAACACCGTTACAGATGCAAATTTTTTAGTATGAAAATATATATCACAGAAAAATAACTACAAAATTTGAACTTAAAAATGTTAGTTTAACATGAAAACAAAATGAAATTATATTGTTGAATCTTGTGATTAGTTCACACTGCCACGACAAAAATATGTAATTACGAAAATCTTTACACTACCGTAACGCGATTATGACAGTTATTTAAAGTTTTATTTGTAACATTATATTTAAACAAGTTAATTAAAAAATATTAAAAGTAATAACATGTCATTATAAAATATAATTTGGATTATGCATGTGATGTGACTAACCTCTTGTCCTCTTAATTTTCCTTCAATGTCCAAAAGTGTTCCTGTAAGAGTCAAAGCTAAAGATTGTTTTTTCCTATTGATTATGTTATGTGTGTCATGAATAAATTCTAGAGGATTTGAAATTCTTGTTTCATTTAATTTTGGTATTGGTACATGCAAGAAGGAAATTCTATTTCCCCAAGGACCATTTGATTTTTTAGTATTGAGCATGTCATCTATGGATTGGTAACCTTCAATGTTTCTTGTATTCATTAACACCAATGCTGTTGAATTTGAAGTGTTTGATTTTGAATCATTTTCTTGCATGTATAGCCTTGTCCCATAAAACACAATTCCAGTCACCACATCATTCATAGTCTGCAA
This sequence comes from Vicia faba, assembly GCA_948472305.1. Classification (NCBI taxonomy): domain Eukaryota; kingdom Viridiplantae; phylum Streptophyta; class Magnoliopsida; order Fabales; family Fabaceae; genus Vicia; species Vicia faba. The sequence goes on from OX451735.1 coordinate 45,336,116, forward strand.
TTAATAAAATATATTATATTAGTCAATCGCAAAATCAGATATCAAGATTTAAAAATAAATAAATTAATGTAAGAACAATAAATTAAAATCCGGGTTTGGTAATTTTCACAAACAAATTGCATCACAATTGCAATGCGATCTTAAAATGCTGTGTGGTTAGAAAAAAAATTCTAATTGCATGATATTTTGTTTTTATGTCGGTCGCATATTTAACTGATGTGATATCTGAGTTAATGAAATATGTATTATCACACCTATCGGGCGTATATATAACCGTTGAAAATTCACAATCCTAAATATTAATATTGTTTTATATTTAATGAAAAAAAATCTTATCATACCACTCCAAGCTTGGATTTGATGTCTTTGATATGATCAATAGAGAATCCAATACTCGATATAGAAATCGGTTGAAAATCAGCTCCTTCATCACCAGATCGAATAGGAGTTTTATCATCATCAATAAAGCTACTCTTCAATACACTCCACCCAAAATCCGATGCGGTGTTAAAAACCGATGACATAGTCCAAGAAATTTTTCGCCAAAAACTTTCATTTGAAGGTTCCAATTTTGATGGTTTAAGAGAAGGAAAAGATAAAGGAAGAGATGGATCATCAACACGTTGAAGACAAGAAAGAAGGGCACCCATTAGAGAATAACCATCTCCAAGTGCATGGTGAAGTTTGAATACTATATTGCCTGATGAAGTTTTTGTAGGGTAGTTTATCATGTGAATTTCCCATAATGGTTTTTCTTGTGGTAATGGTTCTATTGCTATGGTTGATAAGTAATCATGAAAAGATTTCTCATAGAATTCTAATGATTTTCCTTTGGAGAATATTGGTGTTTTCACATGATCTTTCAAGTTCACATCAACTTTCTTCCATCTTTTGTCTTCATTTTTTTCTTGTACCTGTTCACACATATATAGATGACCAAACACTAGTCAATTAAATCAGTCAACTTATATGAATGATATAATTTAATATATTGTATTTAGTGAAATGATAAGATGCAATCAAGGTTTAAGGAACATAAATGGTTGAGCCTAAATTGTTAATAAACTTCTATTAAAGAAGTTAAATTAGTAGCTGTCCAAGGATATCCGACTACATGGGAGTTCAAATCTACGACATTCTATTTATATGTCTTTAACAAGTACAATCTCGATTACTAGGCTAATTGACTTAAAAATAAATGAAGTTTTATCGAGAAAACTAAAATATAAATGGAAATCGAAACAATCGTTAATAATTCTTTATTTACTATTAATCGAACTATTGATTACCATATTATCAAAGATCTTTCATTTGATCACACCTATACTAAAATGACTTGTATACCTAATATCTTAAAATCTCTATCTTATAGTTATGGAACATTTCGGTCTTGCTCCCTGGCATCTAACCCCGAATTCCCTACAATAAGTTATGAATGCACGACATATGTATATAAAAAACAACAATAGGATAAGATTAATGGCTTAATTATATGAAAATAAGAGAAAGAAAATAACCATGATGGAGGAGAAGCGAGGACTAATAGGAAGAAAAACATCTTTAAGAAGAGTAAGAGCTTGCAAATCATCAATGGCAACTTCAAATTCTAAAACTGCAATAATATACAAGCATAGTGATGAACTATTGAAGTATTGTCCAACAGGACTAACCGGTTCTTCTAAGTACTCCTCTTTCTCATGTTCCATATTGCAAAAATAATAAACTTTAAGATATGATAGTTGAGAGAGAATGAAATTGAATGATTGAAGTGTATATATAGATAAATCAAATGAAGAAAAATTGGAAAAATGATAGTGTGGACGAAAACACAAAATATCATATGATAGAGACTTTGTTAGCCATAAATTGCAACAACCATAGTTTAATTAAATTTTCTTTAAATTAAATATTATTAAATAGGTAGCTAGTTTTACTTTGATTAGAACAAGGCGCAAAAGTGTTAGATCAACTGTATAGGAAATGGAAAATTGAATATTAATAAAGTAGCAATCAATTTTTTAAAAAAACTAAATGGATATTATTTTATGATCATAAAAAATTACGATGTCAGGGCTGTCAAAACGGATTAGACGTATTGGATATAATGATTTTGTCTACATTTTAATGGAGGATAGATCAAAAGTTTAGCCTTGTATCATCTAATGTATTTGCTTTGACCGTCAAATTTTTTGATTAGATTTTGCAAGCACATATATTAAAATAACTCTTTGCATTTTTACTTAAAAGTTGCAATGTTGAAAGACCCATCCTACACTACCTTTTTTTTTAAAATATAATTAAAATTTTAAATTCACACTCTCAATTGCTCGTTTTGTCGTATCTATTTTTGTAGAATTTTATATATCGCTTAGTATTTATATTTGTGAACACTCTAAGAGTCTCTCGTATCATCTTAATGAATTTTGGAGTTCAATTTATCTATTTTTTAAAATATAAAATATTGGCTAGTTGAAAAAAAATATTGGCTAGTGGAAAATATTCTGCGTAAATAATCTATTCAATTTATAAACTTAAAAATGGTCAAAACATGCTATTGGTTTTCACACATTTCGTATAGAAGCATAATAAGTCATTTCAGCTGTAAAGATGCATACTTCCAAAAGAGCTTCAATTATTTGATATTTAAACATGCTTTGGTCTAAAGAACTGTAGTTATTGGTTCAACTATATCACCACCAAAGAGATATTGATGGCTATCAATACAACACCGAAAATTAAATAACCACAGCAAATCTTAGTACATAACATGCAGGCATCATATAAAAACGACAAAGGAAATGTTGCATTAATAAATTCAACTATTTCATACTAGATTCATATGAAAGATGAATGATAGAGTCAACTTCTTAGATGATTCTCTTCCCAAAGAAACAAGAATGTAGATGTTAAGAATGGTAGTTCTTAATAACCATGATTCGCCATGTTCCATGTACCTAGTTTTTGCCTAAATCGATTTCATTTTCGACTATGTCTAAACAAATTTGGTTATCTTTCATGTTTAAATTGATTTTTCGTTTTCAACCATGCCAAAATTCATTTTGTTTTTTCCATGCCTAAGTTGACATTGTTTTCGACCAAACCTAAATCGATTTTGTTTTTGAACACACCTAAATTGATTTCATTTTCGACTATGCCTAAATTGATTTCATTTTCGACTTTGCCTAAATTGTATTTTGTTTTCGACCATACCAAAATCAGTTTTGTTTTTTACTATGCCTAAATTGATTTCGTTTACTTCCATGCCCAAATTGATAGTTTTCTGAAGATGACAATTATTTTAATTTTTGACTATGCCTAAATAAATCATGATTTCTTCCATGCCTACGCTGATTTCGTTTTCGTCCATATCTAATGTGATTATGTTGCGTCCTTGCATAAATCAATGTTGTTTCCGATTATGTCTCAATTGACGGGGTAATTAGACATGTAGTCCTTTAACATAATTATTAATTTCTTATTGATCCCATAACTAATTTTTGTTAATTTTAAGTCCTTTAAATTTATATTTGTTAGTCAAGTTAATCCATTTTATTAATTTTTAATTTTTATTGTATACGAGAGATTAGGCTAAAACTTACACTCAATTAGGGGTGGCAAAACAGGCCGACTGTCCCGTCTTGCCCCACCCCACCTTAATTCCGCTAAAAAGAGCGGGGCGGGCATGTCCTTCAAGTGGAAATAGGCATAATAATCTAGCTCATTCCGCCAAGGTGGCGGGTTGGTGGACGACGGACTTGCCCTCTTATTTTTTTAAAATTTTTTCTCATTCTTTTAATATATTAAATGGTTTTTTTTTTTTACATTTCAATTAGATTTTTTACTTATTTTTTAGAACAATTTTTTATAAAGCATCTCTTTAACAAAATTTACTTTAAAAATATTGCATATATTTACAAATAAATGTATAAAATAAAACCATCAAGAATTAGACCTACTAGAATTAACTAAAAAAAGGGTGTGCTTAAGATAGGACAAGCTGAACGAAAAGGTGCGGCGGGTTTTGGCGGGGGGCGGGTTTTGATACTGTGGGCTTTAACGGGCGGCGGTCTTTAGCGGGGTGGGTTTTTGTGGGTGACGGGTTTTGTTGGATGGCGGGTCTAAAATCCCAATCCAACACGCCATTTTTTGGCGGGTGCTCGGGCCGGCCCGACGGGCTATGACCCGTTTTGTCACCCTATCCTCAATGAGATAGTTCTACGCTGAAGTAATAGAATAAATCACTTTCTTTCCTACGTGCCATCATGAACAATCTCTATCAGGCGAAAGAAGAAAAAAAGTGACCCCTTAAAAAATATAGAAAATTTCTCCACTAAATCTCTCTCTGGAAAAAAAGGTCTACCCCATTGAAAAATTCATTACAATAGACTACCCTCGGACACCACCACTTCTCTACTGACATACCTTTTATAAAAGCAATAAGATATGATTTATGAAACCTCTCTCTAAGGGGAGAGGTCACACCCAAGGATCATTCATGTACTGGTTAAAAAGTACAAGTTTGTGTGTCCTCCCAGTAAGGGCATTGAAACTCAGAGGCCATAGTAGATGTATAACATGTTTTGATGGCGAGGGCTTTCTCACGGTAGCTAGAAGCCTCAAACAGTGGTATTTGGAGGCTATTTAGGGAACCAACTCACGTGAGCAGAGAGGCCCTGTTGGTGGCCGGTTCTACTTGGTTGTAGGCAGACAGTTAGGTTAGTTATATGTTAAGACTTTAATGAGTGTGGTGGGTGCTCTTTGAGTTTGAGAGTGTGTGTGACTTAGAGTTTTTCCTTCTCCCCTTAAGGGGAGATGTATTTATAGGCGTCTATAGAACCTAAGGTTTTCTTGGAAAGGGTCGTTGCTCACCCAGTCAATGGTGGATCATTGGATGCCTATTTCCAAGAGGGACGTGGGTGATCGCGACTTTAAGAGTCTATCGGGTGTATTAACTGCAAGTAAACATTTTAATCGTATAGTTTTAAATGATATCGAAACTACAAGGATTGATAATCGAATTACTGCTATCTTAAGTTACTGTGTAAAGCTAAGGCTAATAGTAGATCTTAGGTTTTGGGTTAGACGAAAATACGTTTAGACTTAATTGAAATATTTAATAACGAGACACCAGTACGTAATACATATGACTTCGAGAATTCAGTAAATATTTAATAACGGGACACCACATGCAAGCTCCATAACTACTACCATAAATAGGTTCTAGGATCCCCCTATCATGGACAAACAAGGCTTCTGCTGAAGATGAATACTTGGACACCAAGAGACTCCACGCACTCATTGAAACATATCCACACTCTTGTGAAAATAACTCATCCTGAATCTGATATACCAACTCCAGGTCTTCAGACTTTACAAAGTCATGTCTGATACATAACCATACAAATATCCATACCTATTTGGATAGCCAAGATATCGTGAACACATACTTGAACATCATACAAACACAAGCCCATACTTGCAACAGAGGAAGATCACCTTCTTCATATTCCTTTGCTCTAACAATCACTAGCAATTGCTGGTACTGGTGAACTCTTCAACATAGTAGTTATGCAGTCACCAAGCATACTACTAAAGACAGGATTAGGATCTACATCTTTTAATCCACAAAGTTGGAACTCCTTCTTTTGACAACCATGTTGATCCTCAATTTTCCATAATCATAATCCCAAACCTTCCTTTACGGAAAAATTGATGTTACAACATCATTTAGGACATCAACATTTCTTCAATAATTAAGTTCTTGATTTATCAACCAAAGAGATTATTAAGCTTGATAGTCTTTTTAGGAGAAGATCACAAAAGATTACATCTTCTGTGACCTATTCAGGTTGATACAGCCACTTGATCACCATAGAGAGAAATAAACTCTCAACAATATCTGAATCATCAATTCGGATAGTAGATTTGCAACCATACATCAGATAAGTACTCATCTCCCAACAAGGTCTTTATCATCAGTAACATGCATATCTTCACAATATTTGACTTATACTTATCCCCCGACAAGATATTTGTCATCAAAGGAAAAACTTCCCCACACACACAACAGTAGATGATACTCTTTTTCAACAGATGTTAGAGCACTTAAGCTAACATCCTTCTTCTTCATCGTTTAACACAAGAGGATCCTTTCAACATTCTAGACTTGGTCAGAGATTGGTCTTCATCTCCATCATGATCAAACATTCCAACTTTGAACTTTACTGGTGAATAACAATACTCACCTCATGATCTACACAACAACTTCCTTTATAGAGGAAGCACACACCTAGAGATGATGTCCCCACATCAGATACGACATCATCTATTCTTACTATGGTTCTGAGGGTAACTTCCATAGTAACTTATAATCAACTCTTGTGGGGGTTAACACAAGGAAATAAACCAACAATAACTGATCAATCTTCAGGGTCAGACTACTAACATATGCAGGGGATTGCACGAGCCACATCTCAATAAGCGTTTCTTTAGACCTCATTGAAACAACCTGGAGGAACCGTCATCTAATAATGAAATTAATTAAGTCACCACCGAACGTCTTTTATCCTGCAAGAAGGGAAAGGTAAACATCGAGAAAACCTGAAGAGGGTGAAATCACGGTCTTGCGACCGAGAGATCGGGTAAGGGAGTCTGTTACGCGAGGGAAAGGTATTAGCACCCCACACGCCTGTAGTACTCTGCGGTATCCACTCTTGTTGTCTAATCTAATAGGTGTGTAAAAATATATATCTAAGATGTACAGGGAATGTATGCAATAGAAAGGAGAAAATAATATAGGGAAAATAAAAGTTATGCTCGTTTGGGCCCTACCTCAGTGCCTACGTATCTCTTTTAAGGAATCAGAGCAGCCGTAGTTCGGCTCATATATTTTGGTTGGTTTGTGTTTTTTAATTAAGAAGATAAAAACAACAATCAACATGGCAAAACAATAGATAGAACAACAAAATGTCAACAATGATGATAAAATAGCAAAAAGAGATGACAAACCATCGCATGGCAACACAAACTCAGATAAGGCGATAAAACGCCAGCATGATAGCAGAATATCAGACAAGATGATGAAACATTACATCTAACAATGATATTGAAAATCAAAGTAGGATAACAAACATGTGCGATGGCGAAACATCGACTAAGAGATAGGAAGATAACATGGAAAATATGGTGAAACATCAATAAACCAGATGATAAAACATCACACCTAACAATGATATTGAGAATCAAGGTAGGATAACAAACATGGGCGATGGCGAAACACCGGCTTCAAACAAATATGCGATGGAGAAACATCGGCTAAAAGATAACAGGGTATCATGGCAAAGATGGCGAAACATCAATAAACCAAATGGTAAAACATCACACCTACTATGATATGTAGAATCAAGGTAGGATAACAAACATGTGCGATGGAGAAACATCGGCTTCAAATAAATATGCGATGGAAAAACATCGGCTAAAAGATAACAAAAAGTCATGGCAAGGATGGAGACACATCAACAAAGCAGATGATAAAACATCACACCTAGAAATGATATGGAGAATCAAAGTAGGATAACAAACATGCGCGATGGTGAGACATCAGCTTCAAACAAATATGCGATGGTGAAGCATCGGCTAAAAGATAACAAAAAGTCATGGCAAGGATGGCGAGACATCAACAAAGCAGATGATAAAACATCACACCTAGCAATGATATGGAGAATCAAAGTAGGATAACAAACATGTGCGATGGCGAAACATCTGCTTTAAACAAATATGCGATGGCGAAACATTGGCTAAAAGAAAACAAAAATTCATGGCAAGGATGGCGAAACATCAAACAGAAAGCTGCACAAACAATTAAGATTGGTTTGTATTTTTTACCTTGAAGAAGGTTTTAAGTTTATTAGAGGTGTTTTATGATTTTCCAAGAGAAAGTTTTAGTTTTGAGATGCAATATGCAAAGAAAGGAAAAATGACTAAGGGAGACTAACATAGAACTACCCCTAATGTCATCATACAACGATTGACCCTAAGGTTGCGGATGAAAGAGGGAATTTTTATCCTATGTTAGCATGCATGGATACCTATCTTAATGTCTAACTCGAGGATTAAACCTACACGAGCGATCCTAAGGGAGCATAGTGAGGGTATATCATCTCAAAACAAACATACAAAATGAAATCAAGCAAATGAGCCAAAAGCTCGAGAGAGCATACCTAAAGGGATTCTATCTAGGTTAATATGCCAAAGAGAGTCTAATAAAAACTATCTTATAGGGAACATGCAATGAGAGTGAAGTCGTGATCTCAATTTCTAAATTGAGTGACTCATCAGTCAACAAAAAATCAAGGAAAACAAAGAGGTCCTATAGGGAGCATGCAATGAGAGCGGAGTCGTGATCTCAATTTCTAAATTGAGTGACTCATCGATCAATAAGAAATAAAGGAAAACCAAGAGGTCCTATAGGGAGCATGCAATGAGAGCGAAGTCGTGATCTCAATTTCTAAATTGAGTGACTCATCGGTCAACAAGAAAGAAAAAAACACAACCCCAACACATATAGCAAGTGAGGTGAGGAATGCCTGCTACAGGTCTTTAAACAACGACTTCGAGCGCACACTCTTTATTTCCTGCTTCCCACTTCACAAGATTTCTAGAAAGCAATAAATGGCAGAGACAGTAAGAAGCAGTGCAATACCAAACGGATAATTATCCGTAGCAACTGAGTAAGAAAAAGAAACCTAGAGAATCTTCGAGCAAGCTAGCATCAGTAAATAAATCAAGTTAGAAGTCACGCCATCAAAAGTAAGCATTGAGGCTTCAAATATGAACATATCCCATAGGTGATGTATAGCAGTCATAGTCTCATATATCCTGCAAGGACTATCAAATATTCAAAGCACAAGAATGGTGCAAGCACAATCAATTGTGTTGCACAAATAAAGTGGAACACTACAACATCCAGTCACAATTGAAAACTTTCCCCGGAGTACCTCACACATTCAACAAACAAATTAGTGATTTCAAAGTGAAATGAAAAACCAAATTGACAAAGATAGGTAAGTAATGAGAACTAGTAATAAGAAATTTAATGGTTCAATGATGAACTCAAGTCTCCAAAAAATGGGAGAGGATGATAAAAATAAAAGAGATTAATCTCTTATGGGTTGTACAAGTACATTCCCTCTACCTCTAATACAAAATAAAAGGAAGGCTTGAACATCAAATTTAAAATAGAATAAAATGAATCAAACATTAGAGGTCAAGTGATCTCAAGTCTTTATGAGACTATCCTTGATGTATCATTCCATAACATGTTATCATTTGTCATTTGATGACCTCAAATTCAAGACAAAAAAATTCAAAACTCAAAGCAAAAATTCACAAAAAGAAACTCTTAGGAGGTATGGATCACAAAATGCTCGTCAACCAATTATGAGAAGTCAACAGGATTGACTTGAACTGGTGTGAGAAAATAGAATCAATATGATCATTAAGTGGCAAATTATAGGCCTCACACAAGTTCATTGGTCATCCAATAAATTGCAACGAAGAAATGCAACATCAATTGGTCAGTTTCACTTCAAGAATACACCAAAAATAGCAAAGGACTTCAATAATCCAAACCAAAATTTCCTTAACATTTTTGAGATATGTAGAGGTCAGAAAACAAGTTTGAAGTTCATGGATAGTGGAGGAGAGGATCAAGTGAGGCTCAAGGATCAAAACTAGTTGGCAAAACTACCAAACTAGGCAAGCTTTCAAAACAATTTGTGGAAAAATATTCAATCAAGCCAAATAATTCAATAAAAATGGTTTTTAGATCCTTAATACATCCATGAACCTCAAACAAGATTCTAATTCCAATGAAAACCCAAGGAAAATTGGTTTTGAAATTAAAACTTGCAATGTAAACCACAAAACCCTAATTGTTTGAATTTTAATCTTAAATATTAATTAGGTAAGATCAAAATTCAAAAAATTCAAACCAAGATCATAAAAATCACAAGGAAACCATAAAGATAAGGAGACATATTTTGCCACATTTTTAGAACTAAAGAAAAGTAAAAAATAAAATCAAATTCAAACAACTAATCAATTAAACTATCAATTACATCCCATAATAAAATTCCAATCCAACGTCAGAATAAAATCAACACAAATTTAATATTAAAAAATTAGAATTAATCACAAACTTCTATAATTTTTTTGTGGATTTTTGGATTAAGAAAAAATATTGAAATAAAATTGAATACAAACAATTAAACCATTAAACCATTATTTAATTCCTAAAATGCAAACCATAACCAAAAAAATCAAAAGAGGACCAAAACAAAATTACATTCAAATTCTATGATTAAAAACAAACTTCTATGATTTTTTAGGAATTTTTTGGATCAAGGAAACATTTAAACAAAAATTGTGAAGCAAAAGGATCAAATAAAACTCTCAAATTAAATTTTTAATCAAAAATAGGAAAAATACCAAACAAATTTCAGAATCAAATTCTAAATAATTTTAGGAGTCTAAAACAAGTTTTGTGGAATTTTTAGATCAAAGAAGGTATTAGAAAAAATAAACATCAAATAAACAATTATTTCAATTTGCGAATTTTTAAACCAATCAAACAATTTTTAAAAATTCCAGAAAAAATAAGACAAATACTAGAAATCAATATTAACCTATGATAATGTTTTTAGAATTTTTAAAGGTGGTTTGATCACAAAATAAAATCAGAAGAAATTAATAAAAATCAAATAATATAAAATGCATTAAGAATTCAAATCATCCAACCAGGGCGCGCCACCTCACTTCATCTTCAACCACCACCTCATGTTCTAACCAACATAACATTCTCAATTCTACACAATTTTTTTATGAAATTTTGTGCAAAGAAAAGCTAGAAACGACATCTACATTATGCTATTTGAATCACATCAAATAATTAACCATAGAACAAGAACGGATCTCATGAAAATGACAAAAACTCACTGAACAGAAAATTTCAGATGCATCACACATGCACATCTCATCAAATCAAAAGCCCTAAAGCTATAAAAACGCTTAATGAACCTCAAACAACATGATTCTGAGCTCAAAACACACAATGCACAGCTATAAATCAAGATCTAAAGTTAAGAATTCTAACCTTTGAGGTAAAAACGAATCTATTATCTCCTTCACTCCAGTTGCAAACGAAGCCTCGATCTACAATCCTTATCACTTGGAGAAGAGAATGCAAGAAGAAGTATTCAAAACGCGCAAGTAAATTTAGAGAATCTAAGAAATTTGCAGAACAAGTTTCTATGGAGTTTTCTAAGCACAGGGACAAAATGAAGCACCAACGAGGCTCAATGAAGCTCGGCTCTCAATATATAGAGCATGAGGAGGAGGGTAGGATAGGCTTTTCACACTGAAAACCGTTAGAAAGAATGAATCACCCTTCTTTGCAAAAGTGAAGTGTGCACATGAAGCACTCAAATCCCTCATGCATTCTCCCTCATTTCACGTGCATTTCAGGTCTTTTTATCTCAGGAAGATATTAGAAAAAGATCAAGGCTTAATTCCTTGTATTAATCAAGTGTTGGTGATTAGGAATTTTCATGCCACTTTTTGCAAAACCACAGATTGCCCTTGCATTTGCCCATGTGCAGCTCAAACTTTGGCATGATGGGCCTTAGTACATTGCAAATGAGTCATGGGCCAAGTTTGAAGTGAAACAAAGGGCCACAAATCAGGTTATCAAGAATTTTCAAATTGCATGGTGTGCATGAATTCATAAAAATGTCTCAACTTCACTCCTTCGATTATAGCTCATGCTTTTGAATTAGGAGGCTTATGAGTATAATTTTGAAAGGTCTAGAAAATCTTTACAATGTTGTAGTTTTGAGTTTTTTAATTTGAATCCATCAAGTTTCTCAAAATTGAGTTTAAAAAAATTGCCTTTTGAGAATGACCTATAATTTCACCTTGATGCATGAACTTCCAAAGACCACAACTTTTATTTCCTTGAAAATTTGGACATGAGACCACGAGGGGATGGATGATCATCCTCTTAGCTTTCCAAGCATACCTCATTTGCATTTTTTTGATCAAGGATGAATAAATGGTGAATTTTTGAAGTTAAGTCCTCATTTTCCAAATTTAGAAACTTTTTAGGGTTTCTTCATGAATAAGTTTCAATCCAAACCTTAATCTTCTTGATCCAATGAGCAAAATGGACTTAAAATATGAAAAGTACACCCTTAAATTGATGGTTGACCAAAAGTTCACTTGGTCAACTTTGACTTTGACTGATTTTGGCCAAAATGACCATTTTTCCCCTTTGAATCAATTGATCCACTTCTCTTCAAAATTGATGATCAAAACTTCAAACACATGATCTTCAAAATATATAGATGCCATGTACAAAGTTTCATCTCAAAGTTCTCAAAAGATCCTAATGAAATCCCAAACCCTAGTTTTGGTCAATATCTTAGGAGAAAGATGAATCATTTTCAAAACTCCAAATCCACTGGATATCTTGGCCAATTCCTTGCACAAAGATATTTCAAATGTCAATGAGGTGTTGTAGCCTCAAAATCAAGACTTGCACATTCATCAATAGCCTTGACCAACCAAAACCCTAATTTTGACTGATGAATCAAAAGGATGTGATCCTCCTAATAATCAACACAATCTTCATTCTTCTGATGACCCAATGAGATGGATAAGATATCTTAAGATATGTGATACCTTTGAGCTTGAAAGATACATAGGCTTGGATGATAAGGCTCTACTTGAGCAACTTGTCAACACCATCAATTTTCAAAATCTTGAGGAAAAACTTGATAACCAGAATACCTTAATCCTATCACAATGTATGAATGCAATGCAATATGATGTTTATGACGGAGCATAAGCCTGAATCAAGAGGGTAAATTTTGGGGTGCAATAGTTGCCCCTATTCAATTATCTTTAACTGGATAAGTGAGAAAAGCGACGAATTTCGAGCATTCAGAGTTGAAGATGATTGAATATAAAAGAACCCGAAAATTTACTCTCTTTAAGAGAAAGTAGAAGAGCCCCCAAGACATGCATCAGAATGAAGTTGTAATGCATATTTTTAAATAAAAATGAGACAAAACCCAAAGATTAGAAGAATAAACGAAACTAAACCTCCGCAAAAATGTGTCAGGATAAAACCGGACCACAAAAGGGAGAGATAAGATTCCAACCAAAGAGAATAGGCGAAACTAAACTCTGGAAAAGAAAAAAGTACGCGGGTGAGGGGACGAAACTTTGAGCTCAACCCAAAGAAAAGTAGCTTAAGTACATGATTCTAGGAGCACCTTCTAATCTCAAACTAAGATAGCCAGTATGAAGGACCTGAAGAAATCCAGGAGTGAGGAACAAAAGCGAGACGAAACTCGACCCAAATAACCAGTTAGACGAAACTAACCTAGATGAGTACCAGGACGAAACTGGATTTCACGCACGGGTGACGAGGCGAAACTCAACCCAAAGCAAAGCGATGAGAGTGCATGTTTCTCAGAGCACCTGCTGGTCTCAAATAAAAGGATAAACAGTGACGAAAACTAAAAGAAGAATCCAAGGAACAAAAGAGACTGAATTCAACCAGGGACGCAACACAAACACCGCAAAGAGACTCGGTAAACGATAACCGAAAAGGGTTCAGTAAACGATAACTGGCAAAGTCCAAGGTATGAAGACAAAAAAGAGACTAAACTCGACTCATTATAACTAGTTAGTCAAAACTAAACTAGATGAGTATCAGGACAAGATTGGATTTCATGTGCAAGGCGAGGAGACAAAACTCTGAGCTCGACCTAAGGCAGGGAGATTATGGCGTACACCTAAAACCCGCTGAAAGTGAATATCAGGACGAAAATGGTACTCGAAAGTTAGATCAATAGACATTGGAATGAACCGGTGAGGGTAGTGAAGACTAAACCCGAGAAGACTGTGTCAGGGCAACACTGAACTACGATCAAGAGTAGACACTCAAACAATCAAAAGATTAACATAAAAAGGATATTTATATGGGGTGAAACTTGAGATAATGCGGAATAAGACCTCACAAGGCATAAAGTTGCAAAATTAGCAAATTACTGGGGATGAACAGAAACAATAATGGCTTATGTTTCGATGCATGTTTGAATTTTTTTTATATAGCGTAATGCTCTATATAGTGGAAATGCTACGCATTTTGGTAGATGCAATGTAATGATGCATGTTTAAGCGTTTCATCGGGGAATGGCCAAACGAGAAGCCACTGACCAAAAAGTCAAGACATGTCAAGAATTTGGAAAAATAAATTGCAAAATTTGTTGAAGAGGAGAAGATAAGAGAAAACGCTGGAGAGAAACACTTTATGAGATGAGACGCTGTGGGGAGTAACAAATGAGTAACTGGTAGAAACGGGATACAAACACAGAGAGGGGTTGTAATAAATTTCAAACTCCTAGAGAATATCAGATCAACACTGTAGCTTTTGAAGAGGGATGTCAAATGGATATTGGACATTGTGGGAGAAGATCAGGGCAAGAGTGTAGCCTCTAGAAAAGAAAGCGTGCACCGTGTTGAGGATGACACCATGATAACAAACCAGATATGAGGGGTTAAAACCTTTTCAGGGGGATCAAAGCTCTGTTGAGGAAACGAGATTTCACCAGGGAAACAAAACTCTGTCGAAGAGCATTTTGTTGGAGATTATTATACTTTTGCAATATAACCATTGGATGGATCATGCAGATAGTCACACAGTATCATCTTTACTGGGGATAAGGAAAGATCCTATCATAGGGATGCCCCAAGCAATAGATTAGCTGGGAGATGAGAAATCAAGACAATAAATCTCTAATCAGCAACTCCACTAGAGAATTGAAACTTCTTCAGAATGCGAGTTCCCATTTAAACCACTCCACTAGGGATATGCGACATCTTCAAACCTAGAGTATTAGAATAAAGCCTCTCTTGAAAAATAATATTTCTGGGGTAATAAAACTCTGCTGGGGAAGTGAAACTTCACCGGCGATAGGGAAATCTCCTTTCCAAGCCACGAATGGCCTCTGTCCAACAGAAAAGCCAAATCTTCCCATCCTGACAACATTAAGTTCTTTACTGATGTTCATTGTGTAAGCTCTTTTTTGTGTTAGACAATTGTTTTGTATGCAGAAGGATGTTTATTATAGGAATGACTAACCCTGATGCGACAATTACGTAAATCTTGTAATTGAAAACCTTGAATGAAAACGATGGTGCATCCCCGTCGTGAAAGAATCACTGGTTAGAGTACATAATTTCAAAAACATTCTTTTTCTCCTTTAAAACAAACATGATGCAGGTGACAGGATACCAACATATATATGTAACACATGTTTAGGAAGTGCTATCATGTTGTAGTATGCATTCAGGCTAAACCCATGTTTCAGTTAGGACTTTTGAGGGTTGTAACGCGGCCTGGTTCTCGGGTTTTTGAAAAAAATATTTTTAAGGCTCGAAATTATTTGGTTCCCACCCATTCTCCATGGTGTTATCCAGTCCTACATTCAGTTAACTTGATGCGAGTACTCATCTCTCAAAAGAGGCTATAATGATTGAGGGATCTCAATAGTTACTTTGACATGACAGTCACTTTAATTCCTGGGGTTTTTTCGTTTTTATTCTTCTTCTTTTTTTGGGTGTTTGATTGCACGACTTTTCTTTTGATAAGGATTTTCATTGGATAATCCTTTTCTGCCTTTCAGGCTTTTCAAGTTCCTCCTTTTTTCTTTCCCTAACTTTTTCCTGGACCAATTCTTTTGAATTTCAATTTGAAAGTCCAGCGGGATGCCCTAACTTTTGTCTAAGCGACTTGTTTTCAAGTTTCGACTTAGCGGGGCTTTTTGTTTCTTTTTTTTCATACTTTCCATTTTGAGCAAGTCTTGTGACCCTAAGTATTTAAACCTCCTTTTTTTTGAAGAAAAGTGACTGCCCCATTCCTTGGTCGGCGAGGGATATCCATTGTTGTATCGATTCTACCCCGACCTCAGGATTTTTATTTGTTGTTTTTTTTTGCACTGGGGAAATAACTATTGTTATTTTGACATTTTCCGACCTCATAATGAGAGGGATAAAAGGTGGTGATCCTTAAATGGGACGCTCCTTCTGAAATTTGAATGCTCGATCAAATTATTTGAACATCTACCCTGCCCCGGGTTTAAAAATAAGGTTTTTATTTTTGAACAGAAAAGAAACTCCTACTTCGAAGGCTCGGAGGGGTTAACGAGGGTTTATCTCCCTTATATCTCAAGTGTTTGGGGATTCAAATAAGTCTTGTACATCGTCAACAGGGTTCTACACAAAAGCATACAATCATATATATCTCCCTTCCTCCAATCTTTTGACTAGACAAAAGAGTTGGCGCAATTGGTATCAAAAAATGCCAGAAAATCATTTAAAGATTGATAATGAATTGTTTAAAACAAAAGAAACATTTCAAGGCAAACATACTCAGCGCATCAAAGTTGACATTCAAAAACAAACAAGTTCCCGCATGCCGACAATGTTAAATCAGTCAATCAAAAAGAGAATCGTGTCTATTCGGACTTGTCAATGTACCAAAAACATGCCACTATCTCGAGACTTAATCGCTTTATTATGAAGGGAAATTGCGAATGGTTTTCTCTGTGTCTTTCTGGAGAAATGAGCATTCAAAAAGGGAGAGATAGACCTTTGCCCCAAGTATAGAGTCATGAAACAGATTAGCAAAACATCCACAAGGAAAGTAGCTGAGTATCAACAAGTAGAAAAATTAACATGCCCCTTGCATAACATGACAGTTGTAATCATTTTCTGTATTTCAAGCAACGATAGCTTAAATTATCATGTTCATGTAGGGCCAACAACGTTCATATGCACATGTTTATCAAAATATTGGACGTTTTTTTTGCAAACAAAACAGTAAAAAGTAGTTTAAGTGAACATAAGAGAGGATCTTTTATTGATTTTGAGAAATCAGCCTGTGAAAAAGGCATTTACATTTTGGAGTAGCTAAATGCAAAAATCAAAACAAACAAGTGTTTACAAATGGCAATGCCAATACAAATATCTATCAAATTCCGACTCTGCTATAACTCTTATGACTTTAACGCCTTCGTCTTCCTACTTTTGGCATAAGCGTCTTGGATTGGCTCCGAACCTCTTCCAGGTGACTGAAAGAGAGAGGAAACCATGCTGAGCATAGTCATTTTGCTTTAAGTCCCTAACTTTTTCTTGAATCACCCTTTTGGGTTTTCGATTCACCAGGATACCCTCTTTTTGCCTAAGCCGCCCTTTAGGGTTTTCAACTTAGTGGGTTTCTCTTTTTTATTTTATTTTAAGCAAAGTATTTTTTTTACTACGTCAGTATTTACAGGAAGAGGGAAGTATTCTCCGTCCATGGTTGCGAGCATCATCGCTCCACTAGAGAAAACTTTTCTGACCACGAATGGTCCTTCATAAGTCAGAGCCCACTTGCCTTTGGAATCCCCCTGGGGAAGAATTATCCTCTTTAGCACAAGGTCACATGGCTTGTAATACTGGGGCCGTACCTTTTTGTCAAAAGCTTTCCTCATCCTTTGCTGATATACCTGACCATGACACACAGCTATCAATCTTTTCTCATCGATGAGTTCTAACTGATCCAACTGATTCTGTACCCACTCCTTTTCATCAAGCTCAACATCCTTCATGATCCTAAGAGAAGGAATCTCAACTTCTACAGGCAACATTGCTTCCATGCCATAAACCATAGAAAATGGGGTTTCCCCAGTAGAAGTACGCAAAATGGTACGATAACCATGTAGAGCAAAGGGCAACATTTTGTGCCAATCTTTATAGGTTACTACCATCTTTTGTACAATCTTCTTGATGTTCTTATTGGCCACTTCAATAGCGCCATTCATTTTCGGCTGATACAGGGAAGAGTTATGATGCTTGATCTTGAAGGACTCACATAGCTCCTTCATCATCTTGTTATTCAAATTGGACCCATTGTTGGTAATGATCTTTTCAGGCACTCTGTAACGACAGATAATATTGTGCTTAATGAATCGAGTTACCACCTGCTTGGTGACATTGGCATAGGATGAAGCTTTAAACTATTTAGTAAAATAATCGATGGCAACCAGAATGAAACGGTGTCTGTTGGATGCAGTCGGTTCGATCTTACCGATCATATCAATTCCCCACATGACAAACGGACAAGGGGAGGTCAAGACATTTAGTGGTACGGGAGGCACTTGCACCTTTGATAACGAGAAATCGTATCATATAATTACTACGCTTTTTACTGATTTTATAATACATTGAGTCATCTAACTCCCGATTATTCTGAGTTTTTGTGTCTTATTACAGGTACAACATTTGTCAACTCAAACCAATGAAAAAGGACCACATGAAGGAAGCTAGACAAGAAACAGAAGAGAAAAGAACCAAATCTACAAAGTTTGCAGATTTTGTAAACGTGACGACCGTCACACCATGTGACGATCGTAATGCATCCCCAACAAGAAAGAACGCTCGTCACACATCATTGACGAGCGTAATGCGCTATTTAAGCGCATTACGACCATAATCCACCCGTGACGACCGTCACACGCGTAAAGAGGAACGTTATGAATAAGTGGGACGTGGGCAACGTGAGGGCATAAGTGTTCTCCTATATTTCCTCCACTCAGTAACCATGCATCCGGTTTTTACTCCACTCAAGCCTTTTCCAAGATTTTTTCAACTGCAATATTTTCTCCTATATATATGTGGTAGTGCAATGGATGATGGTCGAAGAAACTTTCCCAGAACCAAATTTCTATTTTCCTGCAATTATTTTTTTCTTCTTGTTTTAGAGCTTTTTCTACACATACTGTAATTTCTATTTCCAACATTAGTTTTAGAGTGTTAATTCTTCATTTAAGAATTAACACAAGTATTGATTTTTGATTGAGCTGCAAGGAATATTGTAACATCCAAGATTACCATAGCAACATTATTTCCAGGTTTTTTATTGCAATTAATATTCATTCATTCTTGTGATATGTCATTTATTTTTATGGATTATATTTTAAATTTCATAGTTATTAAATATATTATGTCTGGCTAAATTAATTGTACCGGTATGTGACTCCTAAGTACTGAAAGAATTCAGTGATACATTGGCTAAAAACATTTATAAAACAATTTCTGGTTTCCAATTTCCTTGTTTAATTTAACTACCCTTGTCACGAGAGTGAGAGGATAATTAACACGATTTTGCCACGAGAGTGGGAAATTAATTAAGGCAAGAACCTGCATGCGAGAGCTGGGGTTCAACCCAGATAGTGGTAACGAAACATTAATTTTTAAATACATGAGAGTGTTTTAATAAATTAATTAAACTCAAATTGTTTTCAAAAAGTGTTATTAAATTTAAAGTGCATCCACTAGGTTTAGTAGCATGACTTATTTCATGAACACGAGAGTGTATGTCTCAGGTTTTTAAACAATTCATTTTTACCGAAATACTTTATAAGCCAAGCGATTCACCGAATTCCCGAAGTCCGACTATCACATACCGGTATAGCTATTATTATTATTTTTAATTAAACTATTTCCCCCCTAAAACCAAATATTCATCGCTTAGTTAAACAATTGTAGCATTAGATCGTATGCGATTGATCCTCAGTCTCTTTGGGTTCGATAATTATTTAAAACTAGAACGACTAAACTGTATACTTGCAGTTAGTATCCCAACAGACTCATAAAGTCTCGATCAAGTTTTTGGCGCCGTTACCGGGGACTGATTAGTCAATTAAGTACGATTCTTCTGTTGCGTGTTTAGACTAGGCAACAGAAACCCTTTTTCGATTTGTATGCCAAGGACTCGCTCACAAGGCGAACCACTTGACAAATCGACGGACGAACCTGAACGCATCCTTTCTGTAAGACGTGCTGTCAGGGATTACTGTTTAAATCACGCTATTCCCTTACCCAAACCTGAAATCAAGATTGATTCTGAAACAGATTCTAATTCTTCCTCTGAAACCGAAACTAATCCAGAATTAGACATGGCCGAAGAACAAAGGACCCGTCCACTGAAGGAGTACGCAACTCCATCACAACAAGAACCCCACAACAGCATTGCTGCTCCAGCAATAAATCGAAATGATTTTAAGTTGAAACCGTCATTGATATCAGCTATCCAACAACGCCAATTCTCTGGAGATCCTACCGAGGATCCAAACGAACATCTTACAAAATTCGTTCAATTTGCCGACACACTTATAGCAAATGGTGTCAGTAAAGATGCATTAAGATTACATCTTTTCCATTTCTCGCTAAGATATAGATCTTGGGCTTGGTTGCAATCTTTGCCATCAAATCCCGTCACTACGTGGGAAGGACTTAAGATTGTATTTTTAGCACGATACTTTCCTCCAAGCAAGACTGTTGCACTAAGAGCCTAAATCAACGGATTTAGGCAGAAGGATACTGAATCTCTATTCGATGCATGGGAACACTACAAAGATATGATGCGAATATGCCCACATCACGGACTAGAAAAATGGCTGATCATCCACACGTTTTATAATGGACTCTTGTACAACACAAGACTCTCTATAGATGTCGCCGCAGGTGGTACACTGATGGACAAGCCTTATGACGAAGCAAACCAACTCATTGAAAATATGGCTTAAAACCATTATCATTGGGGAGGAGAAAGAACACCTGTGGAGAAAACTCAAACCAAAGGTGGGATGTACGAGATTAATAGCCTAGATAAAGTTAATGCTAAGGTAGATGCTCTTACCCAAAAGATAGAAAGCTTGACCTTACCTCCTGCAGCCACCGTGGCTGCACTTACCGCAAACTACGAAGCTTGTGGAGTCCCTGGTAATGTTGGAACCGAATGTCAAATCTTAGCAGGAATATCAGTTGATCCGGTAAATTATGCTCAAGGTAATCCTTATGCTAATACCTATAATCCTGGTTGGAAGAACCATCCTAACTTCTCGTACAAGAGCAATAACGCTTTATATGCACCTGGCCAAGCACCTGTTGTACCTCTAGGTTATCAAAAACCCGCTATTAATGTTCCTAACATTCCTAAGAAATCTAACCTTGAAATCCTAATGGAGAATTTTATCGCTAATCAAGCTCAACAAAACAAAGAATTCCTCAATCAAAAGGTTCACACCGGTGAACAATTAAAGCTATTAGCAAATAAGTTAGATGCCCTAGCAACTCACAATAAAATGTTAGAAACCCAAATCTCCCAAGTAGCACAACACCAAGCTAGTTCTGCCTCACCTGCTGGTACATTTCCTGGACAGCCACAACCCAATCCTAAAGGACACGCTAATGCTATCACATTACGAAGTGGGATAGCACTCGATGGACCGGTAGATCCTAGACTCCAAAACCCGACCATGTATCAGAAACCTGAAAAGGAAGTAGAGAAGTCGAAAGAACAATCTGAGAATGTAGAGGAAGACGCGAATGAGAACAGAGAGGTTTCAGAAAAACCATACGTACCTCCACTGCCATATAAACCACCAATTCCATACCCTTAAAGACTTGCAAAATCCAAGAACGAGGGGAAATTCAAGAAATTTGTAGAACTTCTGAAACAATTAAACGTTACTATTCCGTTTACAGAAGATATAACCCAAATTCCGTCATATGCTAAATTCCTAAAAGAAATATTGTCTAATAAGAAAAAAATCGTTGAAAACGAAACTGTTATGCTAACTGCCGAATGTAGCGCCATAATTCAAAATAATATGCCTCCAAAGATAAAAGATCCTGGTAGTTTCTCCATACCATGTGTAATTGGAAAATATGTCATAGACAAAGCTCTATGCGATTTAGGAGCAAGTGTTAGTCTAATGCCCTTATCTATTTGCGAGAATCTCAAACTAGGCGACATGAGACCTACCAAGATGTCCCTACAACTAGCTGACAGATCAGTCAAATTCCCTGTTGGTATGCTAGAAAACATCCCTGTCCGAATAAGACAATTTTACATACCGACTGACTTTATAATAATGGACATCAAGGAGGATTCAAACATTCCCATCATATTAGGAAGACCATTTTTAGCTACTGCAGGAGCCATTATTGACGTTAAGAAAGGAAAGCTTACCTTCGAGGTAGGAGAAGAAAAAGTAGAATTAATTCTTTCCCAATTCTTCAAAGCCCCTGCTATAGATGACTCATGTTGTCTCCTGGATATTATTGATGAATGTGTCAAAGAACTAGAAAGCCAAGAGGACACCTATTCTGGGATGCTGAAAATTCCGACACCAACTATCCTAAAGGATTATGACTGGAAACAAGAACATCTAGATGCCAACCTAAGCGAATGTTTCGCCTTAACACCCGATCCTACCCCAACTGATAAGAAAACAGGTATAGAACTTAAAACGTTACCTGAAGATATTAGGTATGAATTTTTAGATAAAGAACTCGAACGGCCAGTTATAGTCAATGCCAATTTAGGGAAGATCGAAACCGAAAAACTTCTTAGTGTGTTAAGAAAGTATCCAACCGCGTTAGGCTATAATATATCAGATCTAAAAGGAATAAGCCCTTCTCTCTGTATGCACCGCATTATGTTGGAGGAGGACTGCAAGACTTCTATAGAACATCAAAGACGAATAAATCCTATCCTAAGTGAAGTCGTTAAGAAAGAAGTGCAGAAACTACTAGAGGCAGGCATCATATACCCAATATCAGATAGTAACTGGGTTAGTCCAGTTCACGTGGTGCCTAAGAAAGGAGGTGTTACAGTTATAACAAACACAAAAGGCAAATCGGTAGCACAACGTACCCAAACAGGATGGAGAATGTGTATTGATTACAGAAAACTAAACAAAGCTACGCGCAAGGACCATTTCCCATTACCATTCATTGATCAAATGCTCGAGCGCTTAGCCAAACATTCCCATTTCTGCTATATTGACGGATACTCAGGACTCTTCCAAATTCCCATTCATCCTGATGATCAAGAGAAAACCACGTTCACATGTCCCTATGGTACCTTTTCATACCGAAGAATGCCATTTGGACTATGTAACGCACCTGCAACTTTCCAACGATGCATGATGGCGATTTTCGCAGACTTTTTAGACGGAATTATGGAAGTATTCATGGACGATTTTTCCGTCTGTGGAGAAAGTTTTGATGGATGTTTATCAAACCTTGAATTAGTACTGAAACGTTGTGTCAATGTCAACCTAGTGCTCAATTGGGGAAAATGTCACTTCATGGTGAGACAAGGAATTGTGTTGGGTCACATTGTATCAAACAGAGGGATTGAAGTCGATAAAGCAAAAATCGAGATTATCAAAAACCTTCAACCACCCAAAAAAGTTAGAGAAATAAGAAGTTTTCTAGGACACACTGGTTTTTACCGACGTTTTATAAAAGATTTCTCTAAAATCACTAAGCCACTAACTGAATTATTAATGAAAAAGCCGAGTTTATTTTCGACGATAAATGCTTAAACACATTTGAGACGCTTAAAGAAGCCTTAATTTCAACACCTATTATGCAACCTCCTGATTGGAACCTACCATTTGAAATAATGTGCGATGCGAGCGATTATGCTGTAGGAGCAGTCCTAGGACAACGCAAAGATAAAAAGCTTCATGCTATCTACTACGCAAGCATAACACTCGATCCCGCACAAATGAATTACGCCACTACGGAGAAGGAACTCTTAGCTGTTGTATTCGCATTGGATAAATTTTGTTCCTATTTAGTGGGCGCCAAAATCATTATTTACACAGATCATGCTGCGATCCGATACTTGCTAAGTAAGAAAGACGCCAAACCGCGACTACTCAGATGGATCTTACTCCTACAAGAGTTTGACTTGGAAATAAAAGACAAAAGAGGGACTAAAAACGTGGTAGCTGACCATTTTTCAAGATTAGATGGAATCCAAACCGAGAGTGTTCCCATAAACGAAGATTTCCCTTATGAACGCCTTATTGCTAAACTAGAGATAGCTCCTACCGACAGTTTAGATCAACACAATGAACCTTTAACAACTGCGGTAGTAAAATCCATTTGTACCAACACCATATTACCATGGTACGCTGATTTCGTCAACTATCTAGCCGCCGGTGTTTTACCACCCGATTTAACGTACCAACAGCAGAAGAAATTCTTCCATGATCTTAAACACTACTTTTGGGATGAACCATTACTCTTTAAAAGAGGAGCCGATGGTATCTATCGTCGCTGTGTTCCTAACGATGAAATAGACGATGTCATTTCCCATTGCCATTCCGCCCCTTATGGTGGACACGCTAGTACATCGAAAACTTATGCAAAAATACTTCAAGCTGGCTTCTTTTGGCCTACCTTATGGAAAGACGTCCACGTAGCAATTATGAACTGCGATAGATGTCAACGCACAAGGAATATATCTAGACGCGACGAAATGCCGCAAAAAGGGATTCTCGAAGTAGAAATTTTTGATGTTTGGGGAATTGATTTCATGGGACCGTTTCCCGCATCTTTTGGAAATAAGTATATATTGGTAACTGTTGACTACATATCAAAATGGATTGAAGCCATCGCTGCACCCACAAACGATACACGAGTGGTACTTAAACTATTCAAGCATGTTATCTTCCCACGATTCGGTGTACCAAGACTAGTAATCTGTGATGGCGGTTCCCATTTTATCTCTAGAATTTTCGAAAAACTACTTTCAAAATATGGCATTAAACATCGCATAGCCACACCATACCATCCTCAAACGAGTGGACAAGTGGAAGTGTCAAATAGGGAGATAAAACAAATCCTTGAGAAAACCGTAGCCACATCCAGAAAAGATTGGTCCTCCAAGCTAAATGATGCTCTTTGGGCATATAGGACAGCTTTTAAAACCCCTATCGGAACAATTCCGTTTAAATTAGTTTATGGAAAATCATGTCATTTGCCAGTAGAATTAGAACATAAAGCTTATTGGGCCATTAAAACCCTTAACTTAAATTACAAGATTGCTGGTGAAAAACGAATATTAGATATCCATGAATTAGAAGAATTGCGTTTAGACGCTTATGAAAATGCTAGAATCTATAAGGAAAGAACAAAAAAATGGCATGATAAGCGTATCTCGCGGAAAGAATTTAAGGAAGGAGACATCGTACTCCTGTTCAACTCTAGACTGAAACTTTTCCCGGGAAAATTACGTTCCAGATGGTCAGGACCATTCGAAATTAATAAAGTTTTCCCAAGTGGTGCGATAGAAATTAAAGGAAATTCTATCGAACCATTCATAGTCAATGGCCAGCGCTTAAAGCACTACTTTAACGTCGGAAATCTAAACTATTCGGCTTATCTTCAGTTAAGTGAGCCACCTACCCCGATACCTAACTGAAGAGGTACTATCTGTCGAGCCATCGACATAAAACAAAGGCGCTTCATGGGAGGCAACCCATGTTTTCTTTTAATTCTTTTTATTGTTTTAATATGTTTTTAATTTTATTTTCTTTTTCTTAATCTTTAAAACTTTCATGTTGCATCTCTTACTCCTTTTTATTTTCTTTTTCTTCTATTTTTATTCATCCTTTAAACTTTCTTTTTCTTTTTGATTTAACTTCGGCATTTTAAACCTGAAAATACTAACTTAGTTTTTCAAACATTTATTAAATATTTTCAGGGGATAATTCTTTAGCTTTCATATTTAGCTCCATGGCACGAGTAAACTTCATGAATATCACCTTGAGAAGCAGGCACCAGAGAAGACGCTTTGAGGATCTGGCTGAGCGGGAAATATGCCCTACAATTTACGCTGATGACCATGCTATGACTGCTCTAGGCATTCGTGAGAGTGTCATGTATCTGCTACACCAGATAGGCTGGGACACTGCTCCTATTCGGAGACGGTATTGTACCTACAGGAAGCTGACCCTTGAGTTCCTGAGCACACTGAGCTACCTTCCAAATCATGGGTTAGGGTTCAACCGTGGATTGACCACCTTCAGGCTGTTTGACATGGACTACCGCTATAACCTTAGGGAGTTTGCCAACCTGTTAGGATTCCCTTTTGGCCCTGATGTTATTACTATGACCCAGGAGGACCTATTGCTTAATTCTGACCTTGATTTTTTCTGGGGTAGCATTGCTGGTAATAACCATCCAGAGCCGTCTGACCTTTATTCTGAGTCCATCCACAACCCGGCTTTCAGGTACTTTCACAAGATCATCGCCCATACCCTTTTTGGTAAAGAGAAAAATGTTACATCCGTGTCACGTGATGAGCTCTTCATTATGTACTGTGCTTCTCAGAGCCGTCCAGTAAACGGTGCCGCTTATATGCTAGCTAACATGGAGCGTATTATACATCTCCGAATGCACCAATCCTATTGGGTGGTTTAGTCACTATGATCTCTAATGCCATTGGACTCCGAAGGCCTATGCTAGGATCAACCCCGCATTATGGAATAAAGCCAATGAACATTGAATTTTGCTTCAACACCAGTTTTATAGGGAATCTTGGGCCAGATGAGTTCGAGCTGTTAATTAATCATGAGACTGTCCACCAGTTTATGCTCCCGAACCCTATCACTAGTGTCCACAATAGAGCAAACTGGCTTTTTGACCTCCACCATCCTACTACACCGCCTTCATCTCCTTCCACTGTTGACATCTACGAAGTACCCAACACCTCTCACGATGCTGAAGACCCTGTAACACCATCGGGATACCACCAATTTCCTGATCCATGGGAGCAGCAGGTAGTTTCTACTGAGACCACCACCCAGGCTCCAGAGATCCCACCACCGCCTCCACCTACGGTTACCCTGCACTCTTTGCATGAAGAAATTACTGAAATGCGGGGCGAGCTTACATCTCTACGAGTGGATTTCATCGCTTTCATGGATTTGGTGACAGACCAGCTGGATTTCATGCACCAACATATGTTCCCTACTCCCCGTGGCTAGAGTTTGCCGTTGTTATCTTGATTTGTTCTTCTCTCGCATTTGTACATACAGTGAGGACACTGTTTAGTTTTAGTGTGGGGGAGGAATCTAGTTTGTTCTAGCATTTTATCATTTTTTATTTAAGTTATTTTTATTTCCAAACAATTCTTATAGATTAATGCAATTTCAATTATTTATCAAGTTTTATTGCCTAGTGCCATTATTTTTTCATTCATGTATTTCATTTTCAGTATATTTTTTATTTTTTAATTTACTGTTTACATTTTCTGCAAATATTATTTCATTAGTGTGTTGGTAAATATTATTTTAAATTGTAATATTATAATATTAAGAAAATAATAAAAAATTATATAAACATATGTAACGGTCTTGTAATGGTCTTCTCATTAATGACATTGAACGCATGACGCTCGTAACACCCTCGTGACGAGCGTAACACGCGTTTTCACTGTGTTACGCCCGTCACACCCTCATGACGACCGTCACGCGCACAATATATCAGAACGGCTATTACAGAGCCGTTCCAACCATTGCCTTCAAAACCCACCAAACCTCCATTGCTGAAAAATCACATAACATACCCACTCTATTTTTTTCAAACTTCCAACACTCTCAACCCACTACTCCATTCTCATTCCAAACCTTTTGTCAATCCGTTTTACAAACACCATGGCCAATAATCAACAAGCTCCCACTCTCACTTTCAGATCCGGCGAACAAGGAGAAACCCAACGGGTCAAATTTCAGAAGTTTCAACGCCGAGGTCTCCAACCTACACGGTATGTTGATCTTAACTGTTTTAGGAGTTTGGGACTACTTGACAGTTTCCGACAATTGTTGCAGAGTGTGGATTTATGGAACCTGTGCCGCGAACCGCGACCGATTTATGAAACTCTAACCCTTGAGTTTTTGAGTTCCTTTGTATACATCACCCCGCCAGGTGCCACGAACCAACTGTCAAGTCTGGCCAAATTTCGCATGTTTGGCATAGAGCACGAGCTCCCCCAAACCGACATCGCGCGACTTTTAGGCTTCTGTTCTGACGAAGGTGTCCATCTCCGGGTGCCGGATAATTTTGGTGAGGAAGCCTTCAACTTATGGCGCAGTATGACGAATATCCGTGCCGGATCCTACGACCACCTCAATGCCACCCACATTCATAATCCGACCATCCGCTATTTCCACCACATCCTCAGCAACACAATCTTCTCCCGTGACAGCAACCACAAGCCCAACTCCAAGGAGCTCTTCTTTATGCATTGCGCGTTCACCGGGCAA
This sequence comes from Vicia faba, assembly GCA_948472305.1. Lineage (NCBI taxonomy): Eukaryota > Viridiplantae > Streptophyta > Magnoliopsida > Fabales > Fabaceae > Vicia > Vicia faba. The sequence continues at coordinate 45,364,357 of OX451735.1, forward strand.
AAGATCAACGCCGCCCCATTCTTACTGGCTCATATCCACTCTATATGTGCTAGAGGCGGAAAACCCTTTTTTTTTCAGAGGGCTGGTCACTTCACTTGCCATAGCTCTGAACTATGGTGCTGCTCTCGCGACTATGCCTTCTATGGCACCGACTTTGCTGACTTTGGATCACTGCAAGGCCGCACATCTCATTTATGACCGGGAGGATGGCAGATTCCACCCTGTGATCAGAAACACTGTTTATCAGAACATCACTTTGCCTTGTAGGGACCGAATCGATCCACGAAACCCAGCTAACTGGTTGTTCGATCCTGCAGCTCCCACGGGGCATGCTCCCACTCATGAAGACCAGCCTAATGCCCCCGCGGACGAAATGCAAGAAGAGCTGGACAATGCTTCTCCCGTCCATGACATTCCAGGATCTTCATCTACACCACCTCCTATTACTCTTGAAGAGGTCCTCCGCGCCATTCATATGCAAAATCAAATGAGCGCAGCGCTTGAAAGAAGACAACATGAGCAATATGAGTTTTTATGCGCTCAAAACACTCAGATCTTGACTAGACAGCGAAGCATGAACGAGAGGTTGGATGAGGCCCTGTCAGAGCTCAACGCCTTAAGGTTGGACGTCAGCACCCTTGGTTTCCAGGATACTGACACAGAAGCCACTCCTACCAGACGCTCTCGCACCAGGAGTAGAGGACGTGGTCACCAGTATTTTTTCTTTATTTTCTATGTAGTTTATTATTTTTCTGTTTCATTTCCTTTCCGTTTGTTTTTGTAATTGTACTTCCCCGCCTATATACCACAACATTGAGGACAATGTCAGATTTAGTGTGGGAGAGGTACCTTTCCATCTTTTATTAACTAGTAAATTTTTATGATATGTCTCGATTTAAATTCTTCGCTTTATTTAGCCATACCGAAATTTTTTTATCTTTGCATTAGCCCAACATACCTATTTTAACGAAATCCCAGTTGAGGAAGCTGAAAACGACATAACAAGATCGATACGGTTATGACACCGTAGACTTCCTACTTACGCGATCCGTTTCAATAACCATTATACCGATATCTGGAGTTTTAGTTCTACAGTAACCCCTAGTAGTTTATACTAGCAGTCAGCACCGTCTTGACACAAACCACGCGGAGAATCGATGAATATAAATGTTTGATGCCTGATCATTAAAATATCCTTCTAATCTCGCTGCTAAAATAAAATAAATTTTGTGCACCAAAATATACGGTCATATATAAGAGCTGAGCAAATAATGAAGGAATCCAGTGTTGGTTAGTTCAGAGGTATCTGGTTCTGAACTCGGTAGGGCATGCTACGGCCCGATCCCCCACAACCTCCAACTTGGATAACATATGTAGGGTTGCCACATTCGTGTACCAGACCCCGTGCTAAAAGGATCAAAGTCACTAACCGGTTACTCCACTACGTGCATGCTAAGACAAAGGGCTTAATGTCATTGCGCCAGAACGAAACCGGGTGAAATAGATACGAGGAACTCTGGGCAAAATTATAACGGAACTGTTGGATATCTCGTTTGAAATGGAATCCTACGACTAAGCTTATTGCTTGTGTCATTAGCGTATCTTTAGTGTTTCACTCAAGTATTGGCCAAACCGACGAGGATTTCCCGAAATTGCTTTAAAAATCCAAGGTATGTCATGCATATGCGCTTGATAAAGCTTATCCGACTTTTCGAATGACTATTTGCTTGAGGACAAGCAAAGGTTTAAGTATGGGGAATTTGATAACGAGAAATCGTATCATATAATTACTACGCTTTTTACCGATTTTATAATACATTGAGTCGTCTAACTCCCGATTATTCCGAGTTTTTGTGTCTTTTCACAGGTACAACATTTGTCAACTCAAACCAATGAAAAAGGACCACATGAAGGAAGCTAGACAAGAAACAGAAGAGAAAAGAACCAAATCTGCAAAGTTTGCAGATTTTGTAAACGTGACGACCTTCACACCATGTGACGACCGTAACGCATCCCCAACAAGAAAGAACGCTCGTCACACATCATTGACGAGCGTAATGCGCTATTTAAGCGCATTACGACCATCACCCACATGTGACGACCGTCACACGCGTAAAGAGGAACATTATGAATTAGTGGGACGTGGGCAACGTGAGGGCAGAAGTGTTCTCCTATATTTCCTCCACTCAGTAACCATGCATCCGGTTTTTACTCCACTCAAGCCTTTTCCAAGATTTTTTCAACTGCAATATTTTCTCCTATATATATGTGGTAGTGCAATGGATGATGGTCGAAGAAACTTTCCCAGAACCAAATTTCTATTTTCCTGCAATTATTATTTTTTCTTGTTTTAGAGCTTTTTCTACACGTACTGTAATTTCTATTTCCAACATTAGTTTTAGAGTGTTAATTCTTCTTTTAAGAATTAACACAAGTATTGATTTTTGATTGAGCTGCAAGGAATATTGTAACATCCAAGATTACCATAGTAACATTATTTCCAGGTTTTTTATTGCAATTAATATTTATTCATTCTTGTGATATGTCATTTATTTTTATGGATTATATTTTAAATTGCATAGTTATTAAATATATTATGTCCGGCTAAATTAATTGTACCGGTATGTGACTCCTAAGTACCGAAAGAATTCAGTGATACCTTGGCTAAAAACATTTATAAAACAATTTCTGGTTTCCAATTTCCATGTTTAATTTAACTACCCTTGTCACGAGAGTGAGAGGATAATTAACACGATTTTGCCACGAGAGTGGGAAATTAATTAAGGCAAGAACCTGCATGCGAGAGCTGGGGTTCAACCTAGATAGTGGTAACGAAACATTAATTTTTAAATACATGAGAGTGTTTTAATAAATTAATTAAACTCAAATTGTTTTCAAAAAGTGTTATTAAATTTAAAGTGCATCCACTAGGTTTAGTAGCATGACTTATTTCATGAACACGAGAGTGTATGTCTCAGGTTTTTAAACAATTCGTTTTTACCGAAATACTTTATAGGCCAAGCGATTCACCGAATTCCCGAAGTCCGACTATCACATACCGATATAGCTATTTTTTTTTAATTAAACTATTTCCCCCCTAAAACCAAATATTCATCGCTTAGTTAAACAACTGTAGCATTAGATCGTATGCGATTGATCCCCAGTCTCCGTGGGTTCGATAATCATTTAAAACTAGAACGACTAAGCTGTATACTTGCAGTTAGTATCCCAACAGACTCATAAAGTCTCGATCAACCTTATCAGCATAGACTTGACATTTGTGGCAAATCCGTGCATGATTATAACAATCAGTCTCCATGGTGGACCAATAATAACCGGCTCGCAAAATCTTTTTGGCCATGGTATGTCCACTGGAGTGAGTCCCGAAGTAACCCTCATGTATCTCGTCAATGATTCTAGCTACTTCTCTTTTCTCAACACATCTGAGCAGTAAACCATCATGATGCCTCTTATACAACACACCACCATTGAGAAAGAACTTTTCCGAAAATCTTCTCAAGAACTTCTTATCTATGACCGACACCTCTTCAGGGAATTCTTGCGTTTTGAGATATCTTTTGATATCATAAAACCAAATTGGCTTTAGAGCAAAAGGCTGGCTCATCCAGCCTTCTGATGGTAATAGAAGGTGCTTCGCTAGCCCACTTAACTTTGAACATGGAAGACAAAGTTTCCATTGCATCAGCTAGATTGTTCTTTTCTCTAGAAATGTGTTCGAACGCGATCTCTTCAAAATACAGAATCAACCTCATAACATGCTCGCGATAGGGAATAAGGTTCTAATGACGAGTCTCCCAATCTCCATTAATCTTGCTGATAAGAAGATTGGAATCCCCGTAAAATTTCAAATATTTGATCCGCAGGTCAATTGTTGCTTCAATGCCATAAATGCAAGCTTCATACTCAGAATGTGAAATCAAACTAACTACGGGCTATGAAAGGAATGTGAAATCCTTCAGGGGAAGTAATAACAGCTCCGATGTCATTGCCCATGGCATTGGAGGCACCGTCGAACACAAACATCCAACGTGATCCTGGCTCAGGTCCTTCCTCTAGGCCCGGTATATTACAATCCCGAATGTACACTATTTCCTCATATGGAAAGTCAAACTTCATTGGTTCATAATCGTCCACGGGCTGATGGGCAAGATGATCGGCCAATATACTACCTTTGATCGCCTTTTGCGTAGTGTACTGGATATCATATTCAGTGAGTATCATCTGCCAACAGGCCACCCTTCCTGTAAGTGTCGGCTTATCAAAAATGTACTTGATCGGATCGATTTTGGATATCAAGTAGGTGGTGTGAGTTAACATGTATTATCTTAAGCGTCTGGCAACCCAAGCAAGCGCACAACAAGTCTTTTCCAGCAATGAGTACCTTGACTCACACTTTGTAAACTTCTTACTCAAGTAATAAATAGCTTGTTCCTTCTTCCCTGTCTCATCATGCTGACCAAGGACACAACCCATAGAGTTTTCTAACACAGTTAAATACATGATTAACGACTTTCCTTCCACCAACGACATGAGTATCGGGGGTTCCTGTAAATACTCCTTTATTTTGCCAAACGCCTTCTGACAATCTTCATTCTAACTTACTGTCTGATTCTTCTTCAACAATCTAAATAAAGGTTCACATGTGGCTGTGAGATGAGAATAAATCTAGAAATGTAGTTTAACCTCCCCAAGAAACCACAAACTTCCTTCTCTGTTTTTGGTTCGGGCATTTCCAGTATCGCTTTCACTTTAGTTGGGTCAACCTCGATGCCTTTTTCACTTACAATAAACCCCAATAGCTTGCCGGACCTCACCCCGAAGGTGAATTTATTTGGACTCAGCCTTAACAAGAATTGCCTTAATCTCTCGAAAAACCTCTCCAGACAAACAAGATGTTCCTCTTCCGTGTCAGACTTCGAAATCATATCGTCCACATATACCTCAACCTCCTTGTGAATCATATCATGAAAGAGAGTAACCATGGCACGCTGATATGTTGCCCCAGCATTTTCAAACGAAATGACATCACCTTATAGCAAAAGGTTCCCCAAGGCGTGATAAATGTTGTCTTTTACATATCCTCTGGAGCCATTTTAATTTGATTGTAACCCAAAAAGCCGTCCATGAAGGAAAACACTTTAGAGTGAGCAGTATTATCGATCAACACATTAATATAAGGAAGAGTAAAATCATCCTTAGGGCTGGCTGTGTTCAAATATCTATAGTCCATGCATATTCTTACTTTACCATCTTTCTTAGGAACAAGCACAATATTCGCAATCCAAAGCAGATAATTGATGACTTTTAAGAAATTCGCATCTAATTGTTTCTGAACCTTTTCTTTAATCTTCTTGGACATCTCAGGATGAGTTCTTCGGAGCTTTTGCTTGACAGGGGAGAAGCCTTCTTTGAGCGGTGGTCGATGCACTATGATATATGTATCCAAACCTGGCATGTCTTCATACTTTCTTCGAGATTTGCCCCTATATTGACCTCTCTTTTCACCTCTTCTGTGCCAATATTCACCACCTCAATTGGCTCTTGATTCGACTGGATAACCTTCTCTTCTTGCTTTAACAATCTTTCTAATTCTTCAGGAAGATCACAATCCTCATATGCCTCTTCTCCAGCTTGATAAATCAGATTGTCAAAGTCATAGTGCGCGATAACAGAGTTGTTATCAATATAATCCGTGGTGGCAGTGCATCTGCATAAATGGTATTTTGTGTTTTAGTGACGGTGTGTGAAAAAGGGAACATTTCCATTTAAAAGAAAATAAACTAAAAGAATGGGATAATAATTTTGGATGCAAAAACTTCCTTTATTTATAACAATTTTTTTTGAAAATAAACATGGTGGCCCTACACAAATGATCCACTACGCCTTGGGCAGAGCGTATGAATTATGATATGATAATAAAAGCAAACAAGAAAAGTTACTCCTCAGTGCTTGAAACTTGGATAACGTCTACAGAAGTCCAATTGTTGAGCTCCTGGCCTGGAACGCTCGGACGAATCCAATATTCAATATGGTATCCATCAGCCCTATCGTCACCAATTGCATTGGTGCATCCTTCTTGAGTAGCATTAGGGCGGGAGAATCTTACAGGAGTAGATAAACCAAAAGCTCTGAAAGTTGCATTTTGCTAACCCGGAATGTAACCAAGACCGAACCTATTGAATTTTGGGGTACAATCCAGCACTCGACCCTAACCTTCAGGGTTGCTGTTCTCTACCACCACTCTAGCATCTCTGAGGGAAGACATAATAATTTCCGTCTTCTTTTTCTGATCTGGGGTCGTGAAATTGACTGCATGAACTGTTTCAAACGCCTGAAGCGAAGTATCGTGTATTTCATTTCACCTTCAACTTCAACATAGAGGAATGATGTCAGATGACTCACGATATACTCTTCCTCGCCGCATACAGTTATCACTTTCCCCTCTATAGGATATTTTAGATTCTGGTGAAGAGTAGAGGTGACTGCTCCTGCCTTGTGAATCCATGACCGCCCCAACAAACAACAATACACTGGATGTATGTCCATCACAAAGAAGGTAGCATTGAAGGTGCAAGGACCCACCTTGATCGGCAATTCCACCTCCCCAAATACTGTTCTTCGAGACCCATCAAAGGCTTTTACCATCAAATCGCTAAGACGTAACTCTAGGCCGGAATAATCAATTTTCATTAATGCTGACTTGGGTAATACATTCAAAGACGACCCTGTATCTACCAAAACTCGAGATAGAGTAGTTCCCCTGCACTCCATAGATATATGTAACAATTTGTTATGATCTCGCCCTTCTGGAGGAAGATCAAAATCCGTGAAGCCCAAACCATTCCCAGCAGATATGTTAGCACAAACATTCTCGAACTGATTGACTGTTATCTCGTGCGGCACGAATGCATTCTTCAACAACTTCATCAAAGCATTTCTGTGAGGTTCTGAATAAATCAACAAAGACAAGATAGACATCTTAGAAGGGGTGTGACTTAACTGGTCAATTATGCTATAATCACTCTTCATGATAATTCGCATCAACTCCTCAACTTCATCGGGAACTGAAGAAGCTTCTGGTATTGGAATTGGTTGAGCCACATTGGATGGTGTAACCCTCGGATTTCCAATCGTTACCTGTTGTTTTCCTTTTTTCTCTTGCAGATGCATCTCTCATATCTTGTACATTGGAAGGACCAAACACTCTCCTGCTTCTAGTCACTCGACCTACGCCAAAGAAATTATGAACATCCCCTTCATTGTCTTCAGTAGATTCTTTCTTGGAAGGACCAGGATTTGCCTCTTGCTTCACCCCATGGTAATAAACATCTGCACCATAATGCCATGGGATGGCCTTCTGACTAGTATATGGCATGGGACCAGGTACCGTAATCCTCAAAGGAGGCGCCCTAGATGGAGTAGGAATGCGCGCAGGGGTGTAAGGAATAGATACCACAACAAAGTCTTCTTCGGTAACCTTTTGACATCTTGGTCTTCTATCGAACTGTAGGGAACCCTCGCCCATTTAGAATTGGATGCCAGCTTTCAAATTATCACAACACTTCGATTGCTCTCTACACTTGGCACAGTCTGAAGCACAACCCGGAAAATAGAATTGTCAAGTAGATACCTTTTAATATACCATAACAGAGTAGTCACCTATTCCACATTCACAATTGAGTTCAACATTTCTCCATTATCGTCAATCATATTAACAACACCCCCTTCATGTCTAGGCATTGGGTTCTGGACTATATTCGAACCAGTCACTGGAGTAAACTCAATTGCCTTGGCATCCAACATGTCTTGTACTTTGCATTTTAACGCAAAACAATCATTGGTAGAATGACCAACCCCTCCGTAATGGAATTCACATCTTTCATTAGCATCATAGTTATGAGGAAGTCTTCCGGTGGGTGGTGGCATATTTCTCAAACAGATCAATTTCAAATCAAGAAAATGGTGGAGTGCTTCGGTGAGAGATATTGGCAAGGGATCAAATTTTCTCAGCTGTCTCTATTGTTGATTATTATACTATCAGGGAACATCTTGTTGTTTTGTTGTTGAGGTGTTAATTTTGTCTCTGCAGCGGAGGAGTATTAATGGGAATAGAAACATCATTGATTTGGTGGTGTTGACGATCTTCTCTTCTTCCTCCATGAGAATAAACCACACTTGTGTCTCCTTCCCTTTTCTTGGGGTAAGCATTGAATGGTTTCTCACCACCCCTTGATGAGCCACTGGAGCCTCCAATCTAAATTTTCCCCAATTTCAAACCCATCCCAATTCTTTCACCAGCCATAACCAACTCTACAAATCCGGCTGAAGCACTCCTTATTATGTGCTCATAAAATTACCCTTGCAAGGTACTCATAAACATATCAATGAGTTCTCGCTCCATTAGCGGAGGTTGAACCCTCGCAACCAACTCACGCCATTTCTGAGCATATTCCTTGGAAGACTCTTTTGGTCTCTGAAAAATTTTGTAACTGAGTGCCGTTAGGCGCCATATCCATATTGTACTGATAATGTTTGACAAAAGCCCGAGAAAGATAGTTCCAGCAACAAATATGGGTTTTCTCCAACTTCATGTACCACTCCAGGGATGCCCCAGATAGGCTATCCTGGAAGAAATGAATCAAAAGCCCCTGATCCTCGGTATGCACTGATATCTTTTGGAAATAAGAAATTGCAAGAGTAATGGGACATGACGAACCGTTGCACTTTTCAAATGCGGGTGTTTTGAACTTTGGAGGAACTTTCACCCCAGATACTAGCCCAAGATCATTAACATCCATACCAAGGACTCCTTTCCCTTCCACAGCCTTCAATCGTTCTTCCAACAATCGATACCTCTTATCCTCAACCTGAACCTCTGGCTCAGAACACCGAACATAGGGTTAATCTTTATCCTGATCATAGTCATAATCCTGCTCTTAAAAGTGTCTTACGCCGCCCTGATTATCTCTCCTGTTCCCCACAAGACGAGGTTCTGGAGACGGGGGAAATTGCCCTATATTGCGCACTAAAGTGTTACCAGGAAGCCCGTCACACAGAAATGTCCTGGTAAAGCCCGATATTCCCACCATCCACTGGATAGAGGCGTTGATTGTTGACAATGGAAACCAGTTCCTCCTATCGGCGATTCAAATTGGTGAGGACTTCCATGAACTGGGTCATTTGAGTAGCCAGCTGGGATCTCATTTCAGCGAGTTCAGCTTGGACTTGCTCCATCTGTCTTGGAAAATTGTTTCTGGTAGAATACCAACCAGTATTCGTCTTGAATTCTGAATAAGAAAAGCAGAATAATAAGAATACCATCCTGAGATGAACTGTCATGTTATGAGATGTATGATATGCATGATATGTTTTGTTATTTCCAGGTTACTTTACAAGTTTTGTCAATCATCAGGAATAACAACCAAGCACAAAAGATAAATAACAAAGATTATAGTGCAAAACTTCTTTATTTACAAAAACATCAAAATACTGATTCTCAAAATACACTGAATTTAAATAAGATAGAAAGATCCCATCCAACAAGACTGGTGGTGATCACTCAACAAAAACGATAAAGAAAATCAAAGGGGTGAATCTCCTATCCCCACATGAAATATAGGTTCCTTCTCCTAGAAATGCTCCTCACTCCACTCCTTGGTCTCCTGGAATAGCTGTCTTGTCCTTGGGCAGTCATGTTCTTCAACTAGGCTTTTAATCACCACATCCTTTCGAAATAGATGTTCCTCTAAGTAATGACATCCATGAGAAAAGTTGAGATTGAATAAGCAATAAAGCAGCATCCATGTTTGGGAAGCGTCCGTAAACTGTTTTCAAAAGTCTGGAAAGAATCTGAATAAGCGATAGGTTGACATCCGTTACTGGAGAACCCGTAAACTGTTTTCAGAGGTCTTGGAAGTTGAATAAGCAATAAAGCAGCATCCATGTTGGGAAGCGTCCGTAAACTGTTTTCAAAAGTTGAGAAGAATCTGAATAAGCGATAGGTTGACATCCGTTACTAGAGAACCCGTGAACTGTTTTCAGAAGTCTTGAAGTGGAGGAGGAACCGGTGTAGGGTTTCCTGATGATGAGTCCGTGAAAAACTGCATCTGGAATAAGTATCAAAATGTCACTATGTCTGGGTCACATCTGAACTATCTCTGGATGAATCTCGGAAGATGATGATTTTTGTCTGTTGACTGATCTTTCCTGAAAAGGTAAAGAGTTAGTTGTATGTAATGTCATGATGGGTGATGCAATGTATGTTACATCAATGTTTATGATATGAATGTGATGAATGCGCATGTAAGCTGATGAGCTGTCTTGCTGAGGATAGATGAATCCTGGATGGCTGGAGACAAAAGAATCTTGACTGCTGCCGGGGAAAATAATTCCTTGGCTGCTGCTGGGGAGGGCAAGAATCTTTTGATCGTTGAAAATGAGAAGTCCTGGGACCACTGTTGGGGGATCATGAGCTTGGGTTGTATGCCAATCTACTGGGGATTCCTGTCTTGAGGAGATCTTCACTGGAGAATATTCGAATATCCTGTGAGGAACTGAGAATGAGAGTCTTTACTCTGCTTGGGGATTGATAGTTGGATGTTTTAGCTCCGCTGGGGATCTTGCAACTTGTCTCTGAGGGGAATTAGATTCTGTAAGGCTCTCTGGCTGGGGATTGCAAGAATCTTTTGATCGTTGCAGGTATTGATCAGGTTGGTCAAGGAGATACTGTCCTGGCTTGTTTCAGGTGTTGATCTCTGACCTGAGTAAGAAAGATGGTTCCCTGGCTTGTTTCAGGTATTGATCTTCAATCCCTTCATGTAGATAATTTCCTGGCTTGTTACAGGTGTTAATCAACAATCAGTCGTCCACAGATATTTTCCTGGCTTGCTACAGGTGTTAATCTGGAACTTAAGAAAGGTTGGTCAAGGAGATACTGTCCTGGCTTGTTTCAGGTGTTGATCTCTGACCTGAGAAAGAAAGATAGTTTTCCTGGCTTGTTACAGGTATTGATCTTCAATCTCTTCATGTAGATAATTTCCTGGCTTGTTACAGGTGTTAATCCATAATCAGTCGTCCACAGATATTTTCCTGGCTTGCTACAAGTATTAATCTGGAACTTAAGAAAGGTTGGTCAAGGAGATACTGTCTTGGCTTGTTTCAGGTGTTGATCTCTGACCTGAGAAAGAAAGATAGTTCCCTAGCTTGTTACAGGTATTTATCTTCAATCTCTTCATGTAGATAATTTCTTGGCTTGTTACAGGTGTTAATCCACAATCAGTCGTCCACAGATATTTTCCTGGCTTGTTACAGGTGTTAATCCGGACCTTAAGAAAGGTTGGTCAAGGAGATACTGTCTTGGCTTGTTTCAGGTGTTGATCTCTGACCTGAGAAAGAAAGATGGTTCCCTGGCTTGTTTCAGGTATTGATCTTCAATCTCTTCATGTAGATAATTTCCTGGCTTGTTACAGATGTTAATCCACAATCAGTCGTCCACAGATATTTTCCTGGCTTGCTACAGGTGTTAATCCGGAACTTAAGAAATAAACCACTTTGAGAATGAGAATCTTCATTCTGTCGGGAGTCAGAAATTGGGAATATACCAATCTTCCGAGTTGATGAGAATCTTCATGCTGTTAACGATCAGAAACTGGGAGTATACCAATCTTCTGAGTTGATGAGAATCTTCATGCTTGAGAGAAACAGATTTTTAGGAGCTTGAATTGTCCGTTATACTGTTGGTGATTGTAATTTCCAGCAGGTGATGAAGGAATTGTTGGACACTTTTGACATTCGAATGCCCCAAGTGATGATGAAGGAGTCTTGAATCAGATTACTTTGCGAATTGAGAGATTTCTTGAAATCTTGACTGGACTGCCCCAGGTTAACTGAACTTTGAGAGATCTATTGAAACCTTGACTGGAATGCCCCAGGTTAACTGAACTTTGAAAGATCTGTTAGAACCTTGACTGGACTGCCCCAGGTTAACTGGATAGTGACATGCCATGTCCCTTGTTGATAGGAGACTTGTCGTTGGAAGTGTCATCCTTTTGAAGTGATTTTTGTTCACTGAGAGAGTTTTCGTTCCTCTGAACATTCACTGTATGAATTTCTTTGCTGTCAAACAAATAGTCAAATGCAAACAATGATATTCAAGCAATGCAAAGTTTATGTTTGTCTCGAAGTTTTGAAAAATGCATTTTTTAGCAGAAAACTTTTTATAAGACAAGTCAACACAAGATTTAGAGCCAAGCCTTACAAGAGTCAGGATACCTTTTGTAACAGTATGCTTTCGAACTAACCCATGCTTCAATTAGGACTTTTGAAGGGTTGTAACGTGGCTTGGTTCACGGTTTAAGAAACAAAGGATAAAGGCTCAAAGTATATTTGTACCCACCCGATCTTCGTGATGTTCTTCAATCCTAAGCTCAGTTAATTGTGCGTCGAACTCTATTCGAATTTGGGACGACTTTTTGGGTGACGGTTCACCAGTTGAATTTAGGAGGCAGTCATCATCTCCTTTTTTTCTTCTGCAACATTTTTCATGTTGTTGAGGATTTGTAATGACCTCTTTATTTTGATTTTGATTTGTTATCCCTAACTTTTGCCTGACTGTTCCCGTTTTCGAGATTACAGTCAGCGGGATGCCCCAGCTTTCTTAAGCCTCCTTTATAGGTTTTGGCTCAGTGGGCTTTTTTTTTTGAGAGATTGACTGCCTATGTGATAGGGAACCATCACTGTCTTTTTATTCCAGAGGAATGCTTTTTTTTTGACGTTGTTTGTTGTATTACGAACTGAGAGTTTACGACTTCAATGCGCATTTTCTTTTGAATTAACTGAGATACTACCCTGCCCCAGATTTATATCAAAGGTTTTGATTGTTTAGAACAGAAAACTCCTACTTCTTTGGCTTGAAGGGGTTGACTAGGGATTATCTTCCTTATAACTCCAGTGTTTGGGAATTGAAAGAAATGCTTGTACATCATCAGCAAGGTCTGTTCAAAAGCATACTGTATGAGATTACGGTATTGTTTCGTCATCCTCCCTCTAAAGGCTTGTAGCTTTTTATCAAGAGTTAAATATCATAAAGAAAGCAGAAAGCATAGTTCAAGTGTAATAAAAATGAGTGGATCAAATCAAGACAAACATATGCAATGCATTAATGAAACAAAGTTTGACATTAATAGATAATTGTTTGAATGACAAAGAGATTACAACTTGAAAATTCAAAGAAGCAAAGACGCTCTCAATGATTTGGCATAGGAGAAGTGATCATGCTAGAGTCTCTGGAGGGTCAAACTCGATCTCCTCGGCATCAATCATGTCTTGGACCTTGTTCTTCAGAGCCCAACAGCTGTTTGTGTCATGCCCCGGGCTATCACAATGATAAGCACATCTTGCATCCGGGTTGTAATTGGGAGAAGAAGTCTTAGGGTCCGGATGAGGAACCTTTAATGTAATCAACCCTTTCTTCAACATGTGTTTTAGCTCCTGAGCTAATGACATGTTGATCTTGGTATATTGTCTTTTAAGCGCGACTTTCTTACGCTGATGCCCCTGTCTTTGTTGAGCAGGCGTAAGATATTGTTGGGCTTGTGACCCTGAAGCAAGCTGAGGAGCTTTTCCCTTGTCTTCTTGTCTGGAAGGGGGTTGAATGATGGCTTGCTCTTCAACCTCAGATGTTTTCCCTACTTGGTTGTCCCGAAGCAGTTTGTTGACGAGAACCCCGAGCTCTTCTTGTTTTTGAGCCAAGTCCTAGATGAGGGCCCTCTGACTCGCCAGTTCCCCTTTCAATATGGCTATCTCAATGTGTAGCTCCCACTGGTCATCTCTGTCGTCCCCAGGATTTCCCACGATCATGCCCCTGGTGAGGAGCGTCTTGACCTCTTCTTGCCCCTTGGATAGGTTCAAGAACATCTCTTGAAGTTGAGCGTTTTGAGCTTGGAGATCTTTGAGAGTCTGTTCCAAGGCCATCTCTACTGAAATAAATAGTAGGAGAATAAGGAAACCTGAAAAGGAAAAAGGTTAAGATGCAATGCATGATATGCAGATGCATGCTTTCAAAGATCTCTTGGGGTAAACATAAGAGAATGTTAGAGGTTGAACTTTGATCTTTGATTTGAGAACTTTGCACCGGTGGATGTCTTTCCACTAGAATCAAGCTCACCATGTCAAGTGGGTCATAGCCCCTGATTCAAGTTGTTGCACTTGATCTTTGATGGCATTTTCTTAGAGGAGAAACCTCTTGCCCCTTGGTAGACGTCTGGTCCAACGTAACCCTGCATCAAAAGAACCCTCGAGATCCTTGAAATGGTTATTGAAAAATGCTATGGTATGATGTTATGATGTTATGTACATGAATGCAAAAACAAGCAAGTGTATATACAGGTAAACATATTCACACAAAGCAAACAAGTCCTTAGGTTTAGGCTTGCATGGGGTTTGTAGGTAAGTACCCTCTTGAAGTTAGTTGGCTCATCCTGTCCTAAAATAGAAACCGGGTTCTAAGGAGCTCAATGTCATTGGATTATTTTCTGTGTTCATTGTTTTGGTTTAGCCACTTAACTGGCTACCAAAATATTCCAAGAAAACAACCCTCAATGAGTGTAGTATCGAGTATCTACCAACTTCGGACTGCACCAAAGTCGGTCATCTCACTACCCCTAAAAAGGCTAAGATGGTCAATTAATGTTCTAAGAGTTCGTTAGTGCTTCACGACATCACTCAGCGGCCCCGTACTCTCCTTGATTGAACTCAAGGGTTACCGGTACTCACAAATATGTCACACTAACATAGCTTACTGCTTCAACCGTGTCGGTATACCCCACACAGTTCCCTCACAATTTTATTGCTATTTACCTAAAAAGGTGCCCCAAATCCGGGTGTAGGATTTACAACAAACCCAAACAAGGACCCAAAAAGTAAAGCAATCAAAGCAATCAAAGCAAGTATGTAAAGGTTATCTAAGCCCTAAGGTAACCCCACTTTTAAGTTTGTCCCCAGCAGAGTCGCCAGTTCTCTGATACGGTGGGAGAACTGACTTGAGGTTTTGCGTTTGTAATCGCACTTGTTCGGTTTGGCAAGAGTCGCCACCGACTTTTTATTTTATCCTACGGAAAGGTTAAAAAGCACAGGAAAAACCTTTTGAGATGTTTCGTGGGTTCGGGGGGTAGATTATGAAAAGGGAAGGTATTAGCACCCTTTTCATCCATGGTTATCCATGGGCTCTTAGTTACTTGGTTTAGATCACTTGCCTTGATTTTCAATTGCTTGAAATGGTTGTGTGTGTGTGTGTGCTTTGAAAATGTTTTGAAAAAGAGGCCTTGTCTAGGCAACCGTTTAACAATTCTTTACTCGAATGTTTTACAAAGGTGTGTATCTTTTTGAAAAGATGTTTCAAATGTTTTTGAAAGTTTGTTTTGAAAGTGTTTGTGGAGTGTGGATTTTGAAAAGTAGGCAAGTGTGTTTTGCCAGTTGATCAAGTAACTCAGAGTTGTCTACCCCTAAATTTACTCAAAGGTTTTTCTCATGTTTTAACCTTTTTAACAGTATTGTTCCACCATTGTATTTGGTGGGCAATCTTGTGTTAGGATGTTAACGGGACAGGCGCGGGTCATCGTATGGACCATGAATGCAATGGTGCCAAGTATCTTTGGCAATTTGCTTGAAGGGACTATGATCATTTTGTTTAGGCAACTTTCGAAAGCGTCATCGAGGGACCATGATCATTTTAATTGTTTTGTTTTGCCAAAGATACTCAACGTGCAAGCATGGCCCATTTTGGAAGGAAACAAGCGGGATTACCCTAGGGGTGCAAGTGTGAATGGTGTATTGATTGTCATGCATTTATCTTTGTGTTAGGTTATCTAGCGTTTGATTTTATTTACATGCAAACCCTAGGTCTAACCATGGTATATTTGAAAGCGATAAATTGCGGGAATTTAAAGTCTACGCTATTACAAATAAGTATCCGGGAGTGGGGGTACAAATATTTACAAATGGGGATGAGACTTATTAGGAGAGTAGTGTCCAAATATTTACAACCAAATCGAATAAATCGCAAAGTAATATGTAGCAATGTACAAGAATCAAAGGGAAATAAAATGTATATTGTAAATGTGTAAGTGCATGTAATTATTTACAAATGAGAAATGTGTATTATTAAGTATTGTTATTTATTTTTGTCTTTGTATTCTTGTTAATATGTACGAAGTTTTAATTAAAAGAAAAAGAAATGTTTTAAGTTTTAAGAAAATTAATGTTTTATGTATGAAGAAAAGATTTATCAAGAGAGTTTTAGGATAAAATCTATTAACCTAATTATATTTTAATATTTATGTATCTTTCAAAATGTAATAAAATAAAAGAAAAATTTGTATGAAAATGTGTTATTTTTATTTATCAAAGAAAAATATTAATTTGGATTATATATAAAAATGATAGAGTGATAATTATAAAAAAAGGGAATTGGTTTATAAAAGATATATTTATTTATGTCCAAAAACAAAAAAAGAAAAAAGAGAGAAAAGGCTTAATGGGGATTCAAGGCCCAAGCAAATTAATCAGAATAAAAAAGATGGGGGTGCGCAATGAATCATTTGGGCTTAGGCTTCGTTGGACAGGGCAAGGCCCAAGTGGTTGACACAACAATTGTTTTAAGGTTAAGTCAGTTTTGTTTCATTTGGGAATGGATTAGGGTTACGACAACACAGAGGCGCGGTGCCGTTCATCACATTTTCTTCGTCTTCATCTTCTTGAGCTTTCTGAACTTTCCCCTCCGTCTTAGCTACTAGGCGCAGCTTCCACTTCTCCTCCCTCCATGGTTGGGCAAAGCAAAAACGAGAAAAAGGTAACGATTTCGCCCCCTTTCTTTATGTTTTAGGGTTTTAAATCTTATATTTTACATGCTCCAATTTTGTGTTCTGATTAAGTGTTGTTGTTGTTTCTGTGAAAGGAAAAAAAAAGGAAGGGATTTATACCTTTGGCTTTTGGAGATGGAGGCGAGGTGGACCGGAGGCGCCTAGGGCGGCCGGAGACGGAGAGAAATGGGATGCTGTGCTTGCTCCGGTTTGTCTAGTATCTTGCTTTTATGGGTTGTTTTATGATGATT
The DNA here is from genome assembly GCA_948472305.1 of Vicia faba. Lineage (NCBI taxonomy): Eukaryota > Viridiplantae > Streptophyta > Magnoliopsida > Fabales > Fabaceae > Vicia > Vicia faba. The sequence continues at coordinate 45,381,485 of OX451735.1, forward strand.
ATCTGAAAACACTTTTTTATCTTCTTTTCATCTTCTGGTTGCCTGCTTCTGTATGGTTTGTTGTTGCCTCTGATATGCTGTTGAATGTTGCTTTTGTTTGTATGCTTAGACCTTGTGATGAATCAATCTGAGGGTGTGGTTGTTGGTTTGAATGCTTAGTGGACAAAGGCTTATGTTAGGCTTTGAGGCTTGATGCAGATCCGGGCTTGACAGGTTTACTGGCTTCAGGATTTTATGCAGGCATGAGGCTTTGGCTTGCTGTTTGTATGGTTAGGCTATGGCTTGATATGAGTTTGTGTTTGACAGTTTTGCTTGTAAGTTTGCTTCAGAAGTTTGTTTGAAGCAGGTTAGCAGGTGAAGGCTTTGGTTGTTTTGTTTGGAGTTTACAGGTTTGTGCAGGATGGCTTTATTACAGGGTTCTGGTTTGGAGCTTGTGTTGAAACAGGTTTTGGCTTTTGTTTTTGTTGAAGGCAGTTTGATGGTTTACAAGCTTTGAACTGGTTTGAGCTTGTTTTGCTCTTTACAGGCTTTTGATGCTTGGCCAGGCTTAAGGTTTTTGTGGCTTAGCAGGTTTGGAGACTTGAAATAGTTTTGGAGGCAGCTCAAGGCTTGCTTCAGTTTGTGTTGGAGGCAGGCTGTCTTCTTGATACAGTTTTTGGTATTTTGCTTTGTGATATTTTCTGCCTCCCCTGTACTGTGTTGTGGTATGTTGGTTTATATCTTTTCTCAAGCCTAAACCTGTGAGCCTTTTTTATCTTCTCTCTTATCTCTCTCCCTTGACAGATTAAACAAAGCATTTTATTGCTTAAATTTGTCTTTTTTCTGAAAAGGTGGTGTTGGGAAATGATGAGCTTTTTGAATGTTGCTTGCATTATTTCTTTTCTCTGCATATCTTTTCCCAGATTTTCTGCACTTTTGTACTTGTTGACAGCTTTATCTTTGACAGTTTGGTTTTGACATTTAGTTTGCTTTTGGCAGCTTAGTTTGCCTTTGAACATTGAAATGTTGAGTTTGAACTTTGTACTTTGATTGGCATATTCTGAAGTTACAGCTTTGTTGACATGTGCAATTTGTTTTTCTTTTGGCATTATGCAGCCTTGTGCATTTCTTTAATGATTTGTGAGCTTGTAAACTTTTTCTTTACTCTTTGTGAACCAAGAAGAAAGTCTTCTTGTGATTTGCAAAGAGGGTGAGAAAAATGTGATAAAAATCAAAGCAATCTGATCCCGACCAACCACCTTTAATGATGAGTCTCAAATTAACTGTTTGCCTTTTTATTTCATTTCATCTGCTTTTGACTTTTTTTCTTTTTCTTTGTTTTGGAGATAAAAATCAATTGAGCAATGGGGAGCAGCAACTGGAGGATGAAGATTTAGAAAAACTTAGGATTCAATTTTATTTCAATTTTAATCATTGTAACCATTATTATTATAAATACTTGTAAATAATTACTGTATTTAAATAACAATTGTACAAATAATTAAAAATGAATAAAAGTCTTTTTATCAGTTAATTCCTTTTCTTCTTCAACTACTTATTTAATTATTTATAATTCTTAAATTATAATAACTGGAAATAAATCCCAACCATTTTAACTCAGAATAATAAATAATCAATAAACGTCTGAAATTCCGAATAATCAAAGCATTGCACAGCTAAACAACAAACGTCCACATGCCTTTTTGATTTACTGATTCAATCCAACGCTGCAAACTCAAATCAAATGCCTCAGCTCATCTCCCAGAGTAAATTGAAAAGCACTGTAGAATTAATTCTTCCTGAGAATGTGCGCACAAAAACCCTAATTCTTGACTTAACACCAAAGAAATGCCTGTTTGATCAAACTTTGAGCCAAACTCAACGAAACCCTAGCAATCTGCTTGAACTGCTTTAAAATCAAAGAAAACCCTAAATTTTGTCTGACTGACGAGAAAAGTCTGTTTAACCGATTCTTGAGCCAGTCTGAAAAATCAGGAAAAGCCCGAAGCTGTGATTTCTTGTGGAAAAAGAGGAGGGAAAATTTTGGGGTACAACAGTGATCAACCTCCTTTTCATAAGATGGGAAATTATCTATCAACGGATCATACAAAGGTTTCAGGTATAATGGTTCTTCCCTCTATCTTGAATCCACCTTGAATAGACTTCAAGATCCGTACCTCTTTTTCTATCAAAAGACTGCTTTCCCTTTCGATGAATGTGTTTCCAGATGACTTTTACTCTTTCAAACATAGCAGCATCCCCTCCTTTGCCGAAATAAACGGTTTCCCTCACCTCCCGCTCAGTAGGTCCATTTGTCATTACGAATCCAAATTGGCGTCGTGCTAAAATGGGATTATAATTGATGCAACCTTTGGTTCCTATGAGTGGAACGTTAGGAAACTCACCACAACTCATAATGAACTCCTTCAGAATTCCCATGTTTTGCCAAATAATGTCATAAGAAGTGAGTCTGATGATCCTTGGGGCCCAAAGAGACGTTTCAGCAGTGTCGACAAATGGTCCCTTGGTGGGCATGTGCATCATGAACCATTTATAAAGTAAGGTTGTACAGCATACCATATCCCCCCTCTTGCCATGCTGGGAATGAATAGTGAAGTAAGTGTCAGCCAATAATGTCGGTACCCGGATTGTAATTCATAAAGACACAAATTGCTGCCAAATCCACCACCCTTTCTGCCACAAGTAAGAGGACCAAACCATAAATTAGCACGACTAATAACGCATTGAAATCAGTCCACTTTCCTTCTTCTGCAAATCCCTTGGCTTTGTTTATCAGATAATCCCGAGAAATACCCTGTACGTCACATTTCTTGATCCAATTGCCTTCTACTTCGCTAACGGTCAAATAAAGAGCTTTAGCGATAGCCAGGTAGTTGGGAATTTCCAGCACTTGAGAAAAAGGAATATTGACTGAGATCTTTATATCAAGAATACATGCGTATTCTTCAAGGGTTGATGCTAGCTGATAATCTTGAAAAGTAAAGCAACATAGTTGTGGATCATAGAACTGAAGAAGCACTCTTAACGCCCATTCTTCATAAAAATCATTCACCAGTGACAATAAGTTCCCATACTGTTTCCTGAAAATGTTTTTATTCGGACCATTCACAAGGGCTCCCAACTCTTGCAATCGACCCTCATAAAACACAAACTGATAGACAACCTTCTTTCTAAGAGATTCTACACTCGTGCTCATGTTGTTATTTGTTCGGATGTCGATGACAACTTCTAAATACCCTGGAAATAACATGCATATGTGAATTAGACATAGATACATTTTTTCTTGCATTAAAAAAAAATATGCCATGAGGTGATGCAAACACAAAGAATCAAGGTATATGATGTGCTGTTCTGAATATGCCGAGAAACCAAGATCCAGAACTTTGTAAAATAACCAGTCATTCTTTTTTAGAAATGCAGTCACCAATAAAAGAGTCACAAACGGTACCTGTAAGGATCAACATTCCCTCCCAGATCACAGGTGCAAACTAGGTCAGGGTAAGGCAAGGGTAACTCATAATCAAGGGTACGCCTGAAGCCACTATTGTCGAAACACCGATGTGAAACGATAGCACCCCATTTGTAATCTCATCTGGGTATTGGGCCTTTTACCTCTTGTAACACCCACCCAACATGATAGAAGAGCCAACACAACAGATAACCAAATATATGGAAAGCGGTAAAATGCATGCACAAGCATATGCACACAGTATATACACAGCTGGAAATAAATAAACACCCAAAGAAACAAACCAACAAGAACTAGGACCGACTCCGAGATGGACCAGCAATAGGTTAACTCATTCCCCAGCGAAGTCGCCAGCTGAAACAACCTGGCAGAGCCGTCATCTGATAATGAAATCAATGAAGTCGCCATCGAACGTCTTTTAACTTGCAAGAAGGGAAAGGTAAACATCGAGAAACCCTGAAGAGGGTGAAATCACAGTCTTGCGACCGAGAGATCGGGTAAGGGAGTATGTTATGCAAGGGGAAGGTATTATCACCCCACACGCCCGTAGTACTCTATGGTATCTACTCTTGTTGTCTAATGTAATGGGTGTGTAAAAATCTATATCTAAGCTATACAGGGAATGCATGCAAAAGAAAGGAGAAAATAATGTAGGGAAAATAAAAGTTATGCTCGCTTGGGCCCTACCCCAGTGCCTACGTATCCCTTTTAAGGAATCAGAAGAGCCGTAGTTCGGCTCATATATTTTGGTTGGTTTGTGTTTTTTAGTTAAGAAGATAAAAGCAACAATCAAGATGGCAAAACAACATATAGAACAACAAAATGTCAACAATGATGATAAAATAGCAAAAAGAGATGACAAGACATCACATGGCAACAAAAACTCAGATAAGGCGATAAAACGCCAACATGATAGCAGAATATCAGACAAGATGATGAAACATACCACCTAATAATGATATTAAAAATCAAAGTAGGATAACAAACATGTGCGATGGCAAAACACCGTCTAAAAGAATGTGCGATGGTGAAACATCGGCTAGGAGATAGGAAGATAATATGGCAAATATGGAGAAACATCAATAAACCAGATGACAAAACATCACACCTAACAATGATATTAAGAATCAAGGTAGGATAACAAACATGGGCGACAATGAAATAACGACTTCAAACAAATATGTGATGGTGAAACATCGGCTAAAAGATAATAGGGTATCATGGCAAAGATGGTGAAACATCAATAAACCAAGTGGTAAAACATCACATCTACTATGATATGGAGAATCAAGGTAGGATAACAAACATGTGTGATGGCGAAATATTGGCTTCAAACAAATATGCAATGGCAAAACATCGGCTAAAAGATAACAAAAAGTCATGGAAAGGATGGAGAGACATCAATAAAGCAGATGATAAAACATCACACCTAGCAATGATATGGAGAATCAAAGTAGGATAACAAACATGTGCGAGGACGAGACAACAACTTCAAACAAATAAGCTATGGCGAAGCATCGACTAAAAGATAACAAAAAGTCATGGCAAGGATGGCGATACATCAACAAAGCAGATGATAAAACATCACACCTAGCAATGATATGGAGAATCAAAGTAGAATAACAAACATGTGCGATGGAGAAACATCAGCTTCAAAAAAATACGCGACGTCGAAACATCGGCTAAAAGATAACAAAAAGTCATGGCAAGGATGGCGAAACATCAAATAGAAAGGTGCACAAACAATTAAGATTGGTTTGTATTTTTTACCTTGAAGAAGGGTTTAAGTTTATTAGAGGTGTTTTATGATTTTCCAAGAGAAAGTTTTATTTTTGAGATGCAATATGAAAAGAAAGGAAAAATGACTAAGGGAGACTAACCTAGAACTACCCCTGATGTCATCATACAACGATTGACCCTAAGGTTGAGGATGAAAGAGGGAATTTGTATCCTATGTTAGCATGCATGGATACCTATCCTAACGTCTAACTCGAGGACTAAACCTACACGAGCGATCCTAAGGGAGCATGGTGAGGGTATATCATCTCAAAATAAACACACAAAATGAAATCAAGAAAACAAGCCAAAAGCCCTAGAGAGAACACCTAAAGGGATTCTATCTAGGTTAATATGCTAAAGAGAGTCCAACAGAAACTGTCTTATATAGAACATGCAATGAGAGCTAAGTCGTGATATCAATTTCTAAATTGAGTGACTCATCGGTCAACAACAAATAAAGGAAAACAAAGAGGTCATATAGGGAGCATGCAATGAGAGCGAAGTCGTGATCTCAATTTATAAATTGAGTGACTCATCGATCAACAAGAAATAAATAAAAACCAAGAGGTCCTATAGGGAGCATGCAATGAGAGCGAAGTCGTGATCTCAATTTCTAAATTGAGTGACTCATCGGTTAACAAGAAAGAAACAAACTCAAGCACAACACATATAGAAAGTGAGGTTAGGAATGCCCGCTACAGGTCTTTAAACAGCGACTTCGAGTGCACGCTCTTTATTTCCTGCTTCCTACTTCACATAATTTCTAGAGAGCAATAAACGGAAGAGACAGTAAGAAGCAGTGCAATACCAAATGGATAATTGTCCGTAGCAACTGAGCAAGAAAAAGAAACCTAGAGAATCTTCGAGCAAGCTAGAATCAATAAATAAATCAAGTCAGAAGTTACACCATAAAAAGTAAGCATTGAGGCTTCAAATATGAACATATCCCACAAGTGATGTATAGCAGTCATAATCTCATATATCCTGCAAAGACTATCAAATATGCAAAGCACAAGAATGATGCAAGCACAATCAATTGTGTTCCACAAATAAAGTGGAACACTACAACATCCAGTCACAATGGAAAACTTTCCTCAGAGTACCTCACACATTCAACAGACAAATTTGTGATTTCAAAGAGAAATGATAAACCAAATTGACAAAGATAGGTAAGTAATGAGAACTAGTAATGATAACTTGAATGGTTCAATGATGAATTCAAGTCTCTAAAATAGGGGAGAGGATGATAAAAAGAAAAGGGATTAATCTCTTATGGGTTGTACAAGTACATTCCCTTTACCTCTAATACAAAAGAAAAGAAAGGCTTGAACATCAAATTTAAAATAGAATAAAATGAATCAAACATTAGAGGTCAAGTGATCTCAAGTCTTTATGAGACTATCCTTAACGTATCATTCCTTAACATGTTATTATTGGTCATTTGATGACATCAAATTCAAGACAAAAAAAAAATTCAAAACTCAAAGAAAAAATTCACAAAAAGAAACTCTTAGGAGGTATGGATCATAAAATGCTCATCAAACAATTATGAGAAGTCAAGAGGAATGACTTGAATTGGTGTGAGAAAACAGAATCAATATGATCATTAAGTGGTAAATTATAGGCCTCACACAAATTCATTGGCCATCCAATAAATTGCAACGAATAAATGCAACATCAATTGGTCACTTTCACTTCATGAATACACCAAAAATAGAAAAGGACTTCAATAATCCAAACCAAAATTTCCTTAACATTTTTGAGATGTGTAGAGGTCAGGAAACAAGTTTGAAGTTCATTGATAGTGGAGGAGAGGATCAAGTGAGGCTCAAGGATCAAAACTAGTTGGTAAAACTACCAAACTAGGCAAGCTTTCAAAATAATTTGTGGAAAAATATTCAATCAAGCCAAATAATTCAAGAAAAATGGTTTTTAGATCCTAAATACATCCATAAACCTCAAACAAGACCCTAATTCCAATGAAAACCCAAGGAAAATTTGTTTTGAAATTAAAACTTGCAATGTAAGCCACAAAACCCTAATTGTTTGAATTTTAATCTTAAATATTAATCAGATAAGATCAAAATTCAAACAATTCAAACCAATATCATGCAAAGCACAAGGAAACCATAAAGATCAGAAGCATATTTTTCCACATTTTTAGAATTAAATAAAAGTCAAAAATAAAATCAAATTCAAACAATTAATCAATTAAACAATCAATTACATCCCATAATAAAATTCCAATCCAAATTCAGAAGAAAATCAACCCAAAATTAATATTAAAAAACTAGAATTAATCACAAACTTCTATAATTTTTTTGTGGGTTTTTGGATTAAGAAAAAATATTGAAATAAAATTGAATACAAACAATTAAACCATTAAACCATTATTTAATTCCTAAAATGCAAACCCTAACCAAAAAAATCAGAAGAGGAGCAAAACAAAATTACATTCAAATACTATGATTAAAAACAAGCTTCTATGATTTTTTAGGAATTTTTTGGATCAAGGAAACTCTCAAATTAAATTTTTATTCAAAAATAGGAAAAATACCAAACAAATTTTAGAATCAAATTCTAAATAATTTTAGGAGTCCAAAACAATTTTTGTGGAATTTTTAGATCAAAGAAGGTATTAAAACAAAAATAAACATCACATAAACAATTATTTCAATTTGCAAATTTTTAAACCAATCAAACTATTTTTAATTAAGCTTTATGCTTGAGTTCTACCGACAGATGACACAATTTTCCATAAACTAGTTTGAATGGTATGGTTCATATGAGTGTCTTATAGGTTGTTCTATATGCCCATAACACCTCATTTAATTTGGACGACCAATTTTTCCTAGAAGTGGCGACTATTTTTCTAAGATTCGCTTAATCTCTTTGTTGGAGACTTCTACTTGTCCACTTGTTTGGGGATGATATGGTGTTGCTACATGGTGTTGGACTCCATATTTCACTAATAGTTTTTCAAAGATTTTCGAAATGAAATGAGAACCACCATCACTGATGACAAGTCTTGGCACACCGAATTTAGGAAAATTTATATTTTTGAAGAGCTTAATTACTACTCGTGCGTTATTTGTTGGAGAAGCTACGACCTCGATCCATTTTGACACGTAATCTACAGCAACGAGTATGTATTTATTTCCAAAAGAGGATGGGAAAGGTCCCATGAAATCAATTCCCCACACATCAAATACTTCTACTTCTAAAATGCCCTTTTGAGAAATTTTGTCGCGTCTGGAGATGTTGCCAGTATGTTGGCATCGGTCGCAGTTTATGACTGTAAAATGTGTTGCACCCCAAAATTTACCCTCTTGATGTAGGCTTATGTTTCATCATAAACATCATATGGCATTGCACTCATACTCTATGATGGGATCAAGATACTTTGGTTCTCAAGTTGTCTATAAGAGATGCTAGTTGATAGTGTTGACAATTGGTGTAAGAAGGGATCTCTTTCTCCCAAACTTTGAATTTCTCAAGCCACAAGGGGCCCTCATGTCTCAATATCTTTTCATGTTGCAGAGGTTTGAAGTTTGTATTGATTTGAAAGAAGAATCACTCTCCTTTGAGGAACCAGTCAAACTTAGGGTTTCGTCCAAGATGAAGTAATTGGGGTCTAGAGGAGCCAATTCATGAAGCATAATTATCTTATCATCATTGGAATCAAAATTTTTCAAAGAGTCTCTCATGATGCCCAGTGGAATTAGGGTTTTGAAGCTTGAACAGCTATCTCCTAGTACAGGGTACAAAACAAGGGTTTTGGATTTAATCAGGATTTCTCTGAATTTTTCACCCAAACTTGTTTCCATGATTCACCACATGTTATTAAATATCTATGATTGAAAAATTAAGGTTTAATTTGGATTGGAAATGGTTCAATTGATCAAAAAGGGAAAATTGGTCATTTTGACCAAAGTCAATAAAATCAGGAGTTAACCAAGTGGACTTTTGGTCAACCATCAATTTAAGCATCATCTTTTCATATTCCATACCCAAATTCATTTTTTAATCATGATAAGTGGTGAATTTGAGTGTAACTTGTTCAAAAAAGTAACTTAAAATTTGAAAAAATATTCTAAGTGTCAAGATGACTTCTCTTGGGCAAGTCACGCACGTAATTTCATCAAACACTTGCCATGCCATTTTGTGGAATCAATTTCTTGTGACACAAGCCTCAATTTGAAAATTTAAGAATAACATTTTGTTGTCTTATATAAGAGATTCTCATTGAACTTTGAATCATCCAATTTGGCCAAAATTTGAGTGAGTTATAATGTCTAAAAGTTGGTACTTCAAGACTGACTTCATGCACACCATGCATGCCCATGCACGTGCGCGTCCTACAGGCCAACCAGTTCCTTTTCCCTAACTCGGTGCTAGCACATCTTACTCATTTCATGATCATTTCAAAAATTCAAGGCACGTTTTGTTCTCCATCAAGAGTCTTTTGAAAGGCCTTTATTTTGCCCAAAACGCACGAAGGAATTTCAAATAGCCTAAGCATAAAGTCAGCTGACCAGAATTATGGACAACCATGGCCATGTTGCAGAATTTTCATAAGTCCGGTTTTGATTGATGTCAAGTTATATTTAGCATGTATTTAGCACGAATTGTTACACTCTTTTCTTGACAAATGAGTCCAAGCAAGGCACGCATGAGGAATCTATCCTCTTTAGTGTTACCAAAAATAGGAAGATTTTCTCATCAGATATTTGGCCCAAGTGCACACTCTTGCCACCTCACCATTTTCACCATATTCCCTCTAATTCCATCCCCTTTTACACTCACCAAAATACACCAGGTAGTAGGAAAAAGTAAGGTGGAACGCAGCTTGTTTTTATTTGTTCTCAAAAATTTTGAAATACCACACTTACCCTCCAATGGTTATCAAACTATTTTACACTCTCGCCCTCACTCCAGAGCTGCTATATAAGCACACTGCATAACTCATTTCAGCATACGCAAGAGATACACCAAGATCGGATCTAAAAATTTCTCATCATCCTCAAAATTCCCTTCTCTTCGAAGCTTCATTCTCCTTCATTCCAGTCATGGTTTCTTCCTCTATTCGTATATTGAAGTTTCAGAGCAAGGATTCAAGGTTTTTCTTGTTGATCAGAGGCATTGATTAGATTTAATTTCCTATCCGAAAGGTAATTTTCAGATCTTAAATTCTCATGTTGTAGTTTGTTGTAGCTTGTGTGATCTTGAATACATGTTCATAGCTGGCCAAACAGTAGGTTTGACGTATAATTTCGCTTTAATTTGAAGAATAAATCATTTTTGAACTTCTGAATAATTCATATTCTGTGAGTTTTTGCAATTTTCGCATGCAAATTTCTAATTACCTAGTCAATCTTTTTTTGATCTATAAGTAGCATGATGTAGAGGATGGATTTGGCTTTGTTTTGAGCTTTGAATCACTGATTTTAGTGGAGAAATGAGGAAGAGATCTTGATTAGAACATAGGAGCTTGAAACTGTAAAACGCGCGTTTTAGTTTTGTCTCAAGAAAGAAGACGATGGCGTGGCTGAATCTGATTGGTCCATTTGAGTTTTTATGCAATTTCATAATTTTCTTTTTTTAATTATTTTCTCAGATTTTATTTTGTGGTCAAAGCATTTTCAAAAGTTCTAAAAAATTACTAGGTTGATCTTGATTTCTAGTATTTGTCATAATTTTTTTGGGATTTTTAAAAATCATTCGATTGGTGAAAAAAATTTGTGCATTAATTAATCTTGTTTAATTGATTTTTTTTGCATAACATTTTTGTTAATTTTTGTTTCTGACTTTTCCTTTGTACAAAAATTACATAAAACATATTTTAGACACTTTGACTAATTTGTTTTAGATTTATGAATTTTATTTTAGAATTTCACTTTTTCTAGTTGATTAATTAATTAATAAGATTTACTTGCTTCTTATGTTTTGTCAATTATTTTAACCATATTGTTAAAATGTAGAAAATTCCCAAAAAAATCGTGGATGCTTATTTTTAATTCTAGTATTTGAATATAACTTTGGTTGGATATTTTTATGATTTTTGATTATAATTTTATTTTTAAAATATTAAAATTTGTTTAATTGTTTAATGGTTTGAATTTTGATTTTATTTTTGACTTTTCTTTAATTCTAAAAATATGAAAAAATACGTTTTCTAAACTTTGGAGTTTTCTATATGTTTGTATGATTTTATTTTGAATTTTTTAAAATTGGAACTTAATTAATCAATATTTGAGTTTATTTTCTAAATAATTAGGGTTTTGCTAATTCCCTTGTTTGTTTTGATTCCAAAAACCAACTTTCCTTGAGTTTCAATTGAATTTAACTTTTGTTTAAGGTTCATGGATGTATTTAGGATCTAAAAACAATTTTTATTGAATTTTTTGACTTGATTGAATATTTTTCCACAAATGTTTTGAAAGCTTGTCTAGTTTGGTAGTTTTTCCAACTAGTTTTGATCTTTGAGCCTCACTTGATCCTCTCCTCTACTATCCATGAGCTTAAAACTTGTTTTCTGAACTCTACACATCTCAAAAATGTTAAGGAAATTTTGGTTTGGATTATTGAAGTACTTTTCTATTTTTGATGTATTTTTGAAGTGAAAGTGACCAATTGATGTTGCATTTCTTTGTTGCAATTTGTTGGATGGCCAATGAACTTGTGTGAGGCCAATAATTTGGCACTTAATGATCATATTGGTTCTGTTTTCTCACACCAATTCAAGTCAATCCTCTTGACTTCTCATAATTGGTTGATGAGCACTTTTTGATCCATACCCCCCTAAGAGACGTTCTTTTGTGCATTTTGCTTTGAGTTTTGAATTTTTGTCTTGAGTTTGAGGTCATCAAATGACCAATAATAACATTTTGGGGAATGATACATCAAGGATAGTCTCATAAAGACTTGAGATCACTTGACCTCTAATGTTTGAATCATTTTATTCCATTTTAAATTTGATGATCAAGCCTTCCTTTTCTTTTGTATTAGAGGTAAAGGGAATGCACTTGTGCAACCCATAAGAGATCAATATCTTTTCTTTTTATCATCCTCTCCCATTTTTTGGATACTTGAGTTCATCATTGAATCATTCAAGTTCTCATTACTTGCCTAACTTTGTCAATTTGGTTTATCATTTGTGAATATGTTTAGAAAAATGCATTTGTGCTTTATCTTTTGAATTCATTTGAAGTTCATTTTTTTAGATTGAATTGCTTTTGATTATGACTTGTTAGATATTATTTGATGTCATGCAAAGCTCCTTTTATCCTTGGTTAACATTCCATTATTAATTCAACATGGTGACAAGAAAGGAGCAATAGTTCTCTAGCTTTGACCTAATTGTTGTCTGTGCCTACTTGATGCTTCCTACATCAAGTGCTTGGATGTTTTGCCAAACTTTTCTTCCATTACCTTGTCATATCACCATCCTTCACTTATTGGTTCATCATTTCTATTTGAAATCACTAATTTGTCTGTTGAATGTGTGAGGTACTCTGAGGAAAATTTTCCATTTTGACTTGATGCTGTAGTGTTCCATTTTATTTGTGGAACACAATTGGTTATGCTTGCACAATTCTTGTGCTTTGTATATTTGTTATTCTTTTGCAGGATATATATGTGATTGTAACTGCTATATATCACCTGTGGGATATGTTCATATTTGAAGCCAAAATGCTTATATTTGATGGCGTGATTTCTGACTTGATTTATTTACTGATGCTAGCTTGCTTGAAGTTCTCTGGGTTTCTTTCTCTCATTTAGTTACTACGGACAGTTATCCGTTTGGTATTACACTACTACCCTCTTATCTATGCCATTTACTGCTTTCTAGAGATCTTGAGAAGTAGGGTTTTCATCGCTTTCCTTGCCATGTCAAGTAGGAATAGAGATGTATGACGGGGACTTCCGTTGCTGATCATGTCAGGAATCCCTCTAATTTATTTAAAGACCTGTTTAAGGCAATTCTACATAGGTATCTTGATACTCATGTTTAAACACTTGTTTGTTTACTTGTTTGGTTTTTACTATGCTCCCTTAGGATTGCTCGTGTAGGGTTAGTCCTCGAGTTAGACCTTAGGATAGGAATCCATGTATGCTAACATAGGATAGAAACTTCCCTCTTTCATCCTCAACCTTAGGATCAAGCATGGTACGATAACATTAGGGTAGTCTCCCTTAGTTGTTCTCTTTTCCTTTGCATTCTTGCATCTTAAAACTAAAACTTCTTCTTGGCAAATCATAAAATACCTCTAATGAACTTAAACCATTCTTTAAGGTAAAAAATACAAACCAGTCTTATCTCTTCATGCTCCTCTTGTCTTTTGTTTTAAATCTTGTCAGATTGATGTTTTACTATCCTTGCCATGACTTTTTGTTATATTTTAGCTGATGTTTCGCCATCGCATATTTGTTTGAAGCCGATGTTTCGCCATCGCACATGTTTGTTATCCTAATTTGATTCTCAATATCATAGTAGGTGTGATTCTTTATCATTTGGTTTATTGATATTTCACCATCTTTGCCATGATACCTTTTTATCTTTTAGCCGATGTTTCACCATAGCATATTTGTTTGAAGCTGATATTTCGCCATCGCACATGTTTGTTATCCTGCTTTGATTCTCAATATCATTTCTAGGTGTGATGTTTCATTTCCTGGTTTATTGATGTTTCGCCATCTTTGACATGTTATCTTCTTATCTTTTAGCCGATGTTTCGCCATCGCATATTTTATTGAAGCCGATGTTTCACCATCGCACATGTTTGTTATCCTACTTTGATTCTCAATATCATTGCTAGGTGTGATGTTTATTTTCCTGTTTTATTGATGTTTCGCCATCTTTTCCATGTTATCTTCATATATCTTAGTCGATGTTTCGCCATCGCACATTCTTTTAGCTGGTGTTTCACCATTTCACATGTTTGTTATCCTACTTTGATTTTCAATATCATCATTAGGTGTAATGTTTTATCATCTTTTCTGATATCTTGCTATCATGCTAACATTTTAGCATCTTATCTGAGTTTGTGTTGCTGTGTGATGTTTTGTCATCTATTTTTGTTGCTTTAACATTGTTGCTGATGTTTTGTCATTTATCTGATGTGTTGCTATCTTGATTGTTGCTTTTGTCTTCTTAACTAAAAAACACAAACCAACCAAAATATATGAGCCAAACTACGGCTGCTCTGATTCCTTAAAAGGGATACGTAGGCACTAGGGTAGGGCCCAAGCGAGCATAACTTTTATTTTCCCTACATTATTTTCTCCTTTCTTTTGCATGCATTCCATGTACAACTTAGATATAGATTTTTACAGACCCATTAGATTAGAAAACAAGAGTGGATACCGTAGAGTACTACTGGCGCGTGGGGTGTTAATACCTTCCCCTTGCATAATAGACTCCCTTACCCGATATCTCGGTCGCAAAACCGTGATTTCACCCTCTTCAGATTTTCTCGATGTTTGCCGTTCCCCTCTCGGCGGGATAAAATTCGTTCAGTGGCGGCTTCATTGATTTCATTATCAGATGACGGTTCAGCCAGGTTGTTTCAGCTGGCGACTTCACTGGGGATAAATTCACCTATTGCTGATCCATCTCGGAGTCCTTCCTAGCTCTTGTTGGTTTTTTTCTTTGGGTGTTCATTTATTTACAGCTTTGTATATACTATTTTCATATGCTTGTGCATGCATTTTACTGTTTTCCATGTGTTTGGTTATCTGTTGTGGTGGCTCTGCTATCATATTAGGTGGGTGTTACAAGAGGTAAAAGGCCCAATACCCAGGCCAAGTGACAAACATAGGAACCTTAGGAATAGAGTGGAACATGAACGGCTAGTCGACTCTAGTTTGCTAGTGCGGTCATGACGTCCGCACTCAGATGAGATTACAAATGGGGTGCTATCGTTTCACATTGGTGTTTCGACGATAATGGCTTCAGGCGTACCCATGAGTCTAAGTTTCCCTTGCCTTACCCTGACCTAGTTTGCACATGTGAGCAGGGAGGGAATGTTGATCCTTACAGGTACCGTTCATGATTCTTTTTGTTGGTGACTGGACTTCTAAAAAGGAATGACTGGTTATTCTACAAAGTTCTGGATCTTGGTTTCCCAGCATATTCAGAACAGCACAACAGATACCTTGATTCCTTTTTGTTTGCATCACCTCATGGCATTTTTTTTTTAAAATGCAAGAAATAATGTATGTATGTCTAATTCACATATGCATGTTATTTCCAGGGTATTTAGAAGTTGTCATTGGCATCCGGACGAATATCAACATCAGCAAGAATGCAGAAACTCTTAGGAAGAAGGTTGTCTATCAGTTTGTGTTTTATGGGGGTCGATTGCGAGAGTTGGGAGCCCTTGTGAATGGTCTGAATGAAAACATTTTCAGGAAACGGTATGGGAACTTGTTGCCACTGGTGAATGATTTTTATGAAGAATGGGCGTTAAGAGTGCTTCTTCAGTTCTATGATCCACAACTATGTTGCTTTACTTTTCAAGATTTCTAGATAGCACCAACTCTTGAAGAATACGCATATATTCTTGATATAAAGGTCACAAACAATATTCATTTTGCTCAAGTGCCTGAAATTCCGAACTACATGACCATCGCTAAAGCTCTTTATTTGACCGTTAGCAAAGTAGAAGGAAATTGGATCAAGAAATATGACGTACAGGGTATTTCTCGGGATTACCTGATAAATAAAGCCAAGGGATTTGCATAAGAAGGGAAGTGGACGACTTTCAATGCAATATTAGTCGTACTAATTTATGGTTTGGTCCTCTTACCTGTGGCAGAAAGGGTGGTGAATTTGGCAGCAATTTGTGTCTTTATGAATGACAATCCGGTACCGACATTATTGGCTGACACTTACTTTACTATTCATTCCCAGCATGGCAAGAGGGGGGATGTGGTATGCGGTACAACTTTACTTTACAAATGGTTCATGATGCACATGCCCACCAGGGGACCATTTGTCGACACTACTGAGACGTCTCTTTGGTCCCCGCGGATCATGGCACTCACTTCTTATGACATTGTTTGGCACAACATGGGAATTTTGAAGGAGTTAATTACGAGTTGTGGTGAGTTTCCTAACGTTCCACTCATGGGAACCAAAGGTTTCATAAATTATAATCCCATTTTGGCACGACGCCAATTTGGATTCGTAATGACAAATGGACCTACCGAGCGGGAGGTAGGGAAAACATTTATTTTGGAAAAGGAGGGGATGCTGCTATGATTGAAAGAGTAAAAGTCTCATGGAAACACATTCACCGAAAGGGAAAACAGTCTTTTATTAGAAGCGGAGGTACGACTCTTGACACCTATTCAAGATGGATCCAGGATCGAGTGAAGGTGTTGTTGTTTTCTTATGAGAGGGAACAACCATTGTACCCGCATCCTAATTATGACCCGCTGATAGATAATTTCTCATCTTATGAAAAGGAGGTTGATCACCTTTCTCATGGAAGGACATCTTCTAAGCAATCCGCGACAGGAGAGTCCGGAGTTGTACCAATGGCGAGCCTCAAAAACATCAAAGCTGAGAATATTAAGCTAGCAGATATGGAAGATAGGAATATTGAACTTTCCTTTGCTCTACAAGAAAAGAGAAGATTGTGATTGGTGGGAATGAGAACTGACTGTTTTGGAATGCTGGTTCGCGTTTGCGTTTGTTTTTGCAAAATGTCGCGGTAAGCAAGAGTCGCCACCGTCTTTTATTTTATCCAACAAGGAAAGGACAAAAGCACATTAAAATTCCTTTTTTGAGATATTTCTCGGGTTCGGGAGGTAGATTATAGAAAGGGAAGGTGTTAGCACCCTTTCTATCTGTGGTTATCCACGGGCTCTTAAGTACTTGCTCATTGTGTTTTCAAAAGTTTGCTTTTCTTTGTGTTTGTGGGTTTGAAAAGAGTTTTTGTTTTCAAGAGAGTGTAAGTGCGAAAAGTTTTGTTTTGTTTTAAAAGGAGCAAGTACTTAACAACCATCTACCTACTCGAAAAGGAATTAAACTGTGCTAGTGTCCTTTAGACAATGTTATCCCACTTATGAGGAGTAGGTAGCATCGTCGTTGGAGTTTTCGGGTCAATTCGATTAAGGGACGGGTGGTCACTAAAGCAATGTTAGAACGCCTTAGCGGTAACCCTAATATCCTAGATCATTTTTCTGAGGCAACTGTTTCGAGGCAATTATGATCTTTGGACAAGAGGGCAACCTCTAAAACTTCCTATACTCAATGACCACGTTCGAGGCAACCAAGTGAGGTGTACCCTAACAGCGGCATGTGCAAGTGTGTTATTTCGATTAATTTTATCTGTACATGTTATGAGTGAGCTATGTTGATTTTAAGTTAAAGATTGATCTTGTCATGCATTGCCTAGTTATCAAACATCTAACAGTTAATAGTTGCAGAAATTAAATTTGCGGAAAGTAAATCTAAACTATTACAAGGCGTCAGGTATTTACATCGCCAAAAACAAACCCTTTAATTTAAATTGCGGAAAGTAAAAGAAAGCAATAAATAATGTCCTAATTAAAAGTTATTACATACCGAAAGCAGTTACAATATTGGAAATATAGATCGCGTGCGAAAAATTAAGACGGCGCATTTTTTAGGGTTTTGACCTTTTTTTGAAAGAAAGCATGTTTTTTTTGTTATTTTTGGAAATTATGGAATTAAATTAAACGAACAATTAAATTAAGTTAAATAATGAAAATATTTTTAGATTTTTGAGTATTTAAAGAAATAACATAAATTAATCAAAGCTAATAAAAACCTAATTATCTAAATTAATTTTAATTATTGCAAAAATATTAAAGTTATTTCCTAATTAAACTAAATTAATTGAATTAATATTTATTTACAAAAATAAAGTGCTGAATTTAATTTTAATAAATAAAATATATTTTTTTGTTTTTGATTTTATTAAGAAAAAAGATTAATTGGTTAGTGATTAATAAAAAGAATAACAATTAATTAATTAAAGGAAAATAATAAAAATAGATAGAGAGTTTAGGAGTATACGGGTCTGATTGGAGGGGTGAAACAGCTGTTGGCGTCATTTGTAAACTGTTTTGTTTTGGTCATTTGTGTTTTGGCCATTTGTGTTTTGCCTTTTGGCCATTTGTGTTTTGGCCTCAACGTTCCTTAATGAACCTGCATGGGATCCTGTCTAAATCTGCAGTGTTGAATCTCATGAACACATTAAATAAATTACTATATATCATAAAATACAAATAAAACTAATATATATGAAGAAATTTAATATTTAGGCCCAATATGGCATGTATGAATGATTATACCCTTTTGATCATGGAGATCAAATCAGCGTTACCCTTGGAGAAGTAGTGATATGAATGCTTTTATGCCTTTTGATCATGGAGATCAAGTCAGCCTTACCCTTACTGGAGAAGTAGTGAGATGTTGGTTTGTAACCGGGATGGCTTGCTTGTAGTGAGAGAGGGATTTGTAATAAGGATTTCAAGGTTTTAGGGTTCTTGAAAGAATTTGATATTCTGACAGCGTTGTGGCAAGGGTTTTTCTTTTTCTTTTTTTGTGTGAAAAGAATGGGATTATATAATAGAAATTAGAAAGCAAAAAAATGGGCTTTGAATGTGCAATTGGGCCTCCAATGTTCACTTGAGTTCGTCACGTTGCAGGCTAAATCGCAGGGGCTTAAGTGCAATTTTTGAAGTTGAAATGTGAAAACAAAATGTATCCGACATCGAGAACTAACTCCTGTCCGAAAATAGGCTCAATTGGATATACGGTGAATTAGTTATGAATTTTTGAAGTTTCAGCTCAGACAAACTTATTTTGGGCTCCAGTGTCGACTCTGACACGTTCTTCAATAAAAAACTGGTATTGATCGGAGCCTAATTCGGTCTCGACTTTTAGAGCAAAGTTGTAGATCTATGAGTCAGTGACCTTGTGTAAAAATATGAGCCCAATCCGATAAAAAATGACTGAGTTATGAGTTTTCGAAGTTTCGGCCCAGATGAAATAATATTCAGCATTCAGGATTTTCGGCGCGTCACGCGTGCTCTGAGAAAAAAACGAAGACCTTTTGGATACCTTTAAAACTCAATACCTTATGTGAAAACTTAGACAACTCAATTTCTGAAATTTTGGCGCCGGAACCAGCTCGATACGATGAAAATCGACCAAGTTGTGATTTTCTGAACATGACGCAAATAAACTTCTGTCACAAATTTTCTATACGAAAATACTTGATAAATCCACATTTTTGAAGACCTTCTGATTGAAATTGGCTTCCAGCCGTGAGAGATGAAAACATAGATGACGTCAAGACGGAATTTTAGCCACCGAAACGGGTTCAAAACAAGCCACGATCTTCAAGTTATGAATTTTTTAGCGCGTAAAAACTGCACTTTCAACACACTTTTTCACCATATTTCTTCGAGAAAACTCACACATTCGGATACCTTCTTTAAAGAATTGACTCTTGAGCCGAACCTGAATTTGAGAATATGTTATCAGAGATATCCTGGTGAAAGAACACCAGAATATGACGCGTCGGGTTGGACTTGTGAATCTTTCTTGAAATGTTTTGAGAAATATGGGAGGGCAAATTTTGGGGTACAACAAAGACTTTTGAGGGAGAATCGGGAGAAATATTATATAATGGAGGGTCGTGGATCATGTGAACAATCAAAGAGGTCGAGGATTGAGAAGTCTAGCTTAACTAATATACAGGATAAGGAACTTCTTAAAAGTCAACAAAAGGTTAAGAGTCTCCAAGTAGCAGAAGTGAAGTTAAAAGCATGTCATAGAAAGAGGGTTAAAGAATTGGAGAGGCAACTCAATGAAGTCAGATTGAAAGATCAGAAGCATGAAGAGCAGATGACTCATGTAAGGGAAGAAAATGATAAGCTCCGAAGTCAGATAGAAGAGCTGGAGCATGCACCTATACCTATTTCTCCGCCAGAATGCAAAAGATGTGATCACTTTCTGGAGAAATATCAGTACTTAGAAGAACAGTTATTCCAAAAAGATGTGGTGATTAAAAGCCTTGTTGAAGAACATGACTGCCCAAGGACAAGACAGCTATTCCAGGAGACCAAGGAGTGGAGTGAGGAGCATTTCCAGGAGAAGGGACCTTTATTTCATGTAGGGATAGGAGATTCACCCCTTTTATTTTCTTTATCGTTTTTGTTAAGCGATCACCACCAGTCTTGTTGGATGGGATCTTTTTATCTTATTCAAATTCAGTGGATTTTGAGAATCAGTATTTTGACATTTTTGTAAATAAAGAAGTTTTGCACTATAATCTTTGTTATTTGTCTTTTGTGCTTGGTTTTTATTCCTGATGATTGACAAAACACGTAAAATAACCTGGAAATAACAAAATATATCATGCATATCATACATCTCGTAACATGACAGGTCATCTCAGGATGGTATTCTTATTATTCAGATTATCTTATTCAAAATTCAAGACGACTACTCATCGGTGTTCTACCAGAAATAATTTTCCAAGACAGATGGAGCAAGTCCAAGTTGAACTCGTTGAAATGAGAGCCCAAATGGCTAGTCAAATGACCCAGTTCATGGAAGTCATCACCAATGTGAATCACCGGTAGGAGGAACTGGCTGCCATTCTCAACAATCAATGCCGCTATCCAGTGGATGGTGGGAATCAAGGGCTTTACCAGGACATTTCTGTGGGACTAGGGGATGAACAAGACCATCCCATTGGGAATTTTCATGGGCTACCTGGAAACCCTTTTGTGCGCAACATGGGGCAATTTCCCCCATCCCCGGGACCTCGTCTTGTGGGGAACCGAAGAGATAATCTGGGTGGTGTAAGAAATTATCAAGAGCGGGACTTTGAGTTTGATCAGGTTGAGGATCAGTTCTCTGTACGGCGTTCTGAGCCAGAAGTTAAGGTTAAGGATAAAAGGTATCGGTTGTTGGAAGAACGTTTGAAGGCGGTAGAAATGAAATGAGTCCTTGGTATGGATGCTAATGATTTTGGGCTAGTATATGGGGTGAAGGTTACTCCAAAGTTCAAACCACCGGTCTTAGAAAAGTACAATGGTTCATCATGTCCCGTCACTCATGCAACTGCTTATTTCCGGAAGATGTCAGTGCATACTGATGATCAAGGGCTCTTGGTTCATTTATTCCAGGATAGCCTATCTGGGGCATCCCTGGAATGGTACATGAAGTTAGAGAAAACTCATATTCTTTGCTGGAACAATCTTGCTCAGGCTTTTGTCAAACATTTTCAGTACAATATGGATATGGCACCTAATTACACTCAGTTACAGAATTTGTCACAAGGACCAAAAGAATCTTTCAACGAATACGCTCAGAAGTGGCGTCAGTTAACCGCGAGGGTCCAACCTCCACTCATGGAATGAGAACTCTTTGATATGTTTATGAGTACCCTACAAGGGATGTTTTAGGACCACATGATAGGAAGTTCTTCAGTAGGATTTGCGGATTTTCTTATGGCTGGTGAAAGAATTGAGGTGGGTTTGAATTTAGGGAAGATTCAAATCAGTGGTGGGAAGGCGACACGAGTGCAGTTTATTCTCATGGAGGAAGAGGAGATGATCGTCAACACCAACACATCAATGCTGTGTCTATCCCTGTTAATGCTCCCCCACAACATAGACAGAATATGGTACCCCAATAACAAAGATAGCAAGATGCTCCCCGTCAGTATAATAATCAACAACAAAGATAGTTGAGAAAATTTGACCCCTTACCAATATCTCCTACTGAAGCACTCCACCATTTGCTCGATTTGAAGTTGATTAGTTTTAGAAATATGCCACCACCCCCTGGAAGAATTCCTCCTAACTATGATGCTAACGTAAGATGTGAATTCCATTCTGGAGGAATTGGTCATTCAACAGACAATTGTTTTGCCTTAAAATGTAGAATACAAGACTTGTTGGATGCCAATGCAATTAAGTTTACTCCCGTGACTGGTCCGAATGTAACTCAAAACCCAATTCCTAGGCATGTAGGGGTTGTGGTTAATATGATTGATGATAGTGGAGAAATGCTGAATTTAGTTATGGATGTAGAACAAGTAACTACTCTGTTGTGGTAAGTTAAGAGGTATTTGCTTGACAATTCTATTTTTCTGTGTTGTGCTTCAGACTGTGCCAAGTGTAGAGAGCAACCAAAAGGATGCGATGATTTGAAAGCTGGTATCCAAGTCATGATTGATGAGGGTTCCCTATAATTCGATAGAAAGCTGAGTTACCGAAAGGTTACTGAAGAAGACGTTGTTGTGGTATCTATTCCTTACACCTCTATGCGCATTCCAACTAGGACGCCTCCTTTGAAGATTACAGTACCCGGTCCCATGCCGTATACTAGTGAGAAGGCCATCCCATGGCATTATGGTGCTGATGTTTATTACCATGGGGTGAAGCAAGAGGCAAATCCTGGTCCTTCCATGAAAGAAGATGCTGAAGACAATGAAGGGGGGTTCATAATTTCTCTGGCGTAGGCTGGATGATTAGAAACGGGAGAGTGTTTGGTCCTTCCAATGTACAAGATGTGGCAGATGCCTCTGCAAGAGAAAAAGGAAAATAACAGGTGACAATTGGTAATCCGAGAGTTACACTAGCCAATATGACTCAGCCAGATCCAGTTCCAGAAACTTCCTCAGTCCCTGATGAAGTTGAGGAGTTGATGCAAATTATCAAGAAGAGTGATTATAGCATAACTTGACCAGTTAAGTCATACCCCTTATAATATGTGTATCTTGTCTTTGTTGATTTATTCAGAACCTCACAGAAATGCTTTGATGAAGTTGTTGAAGAATGCATTCGTGCCGCACGAGATAACATGCAATTAGCTCGAGAATGTTTGTGCTAACATATCTGCTGGGAAGGGTTTGGGATTCACAGATTTTGATCTTCCTCCCGAATGGAGAGATCATAACAAAGCGTTACATATTTCTATAGAGTGAATGGGAACTAATCTATCTCGAGTTTTGGTGGATACAGGGTCGTCTTTGAATGTACTACCCAAGTCAGCATTAATGAAAATTGATTATTCCGGCCTGGAGTTACGACCTAGAGATTTTATGGTAAAAGCCTTTGGCGGGTCCCGAAGAGCAATATTTGGGGATGTGGAATTACAAATCAAGGTGGGTCCTCGCACCTTCAATGTTACCTTCTTTGTGATGGATATACAACCAGCGTATTATTGTTTGTTGGGGCGGCCGTGGATTCACAAGGCAGGAGCAGTCACCTCTACTCTTCACTAGAAGCTAAAATATCCTACAGAGGGAAAAGTGATAACTGTATGCAGCGAGGAAGAGGATATCGTGAGTCATTTGACATCATTCGGCTATGTTGAAGTCGAAGGTGAAATACACGAAACTCCATTTCAAGCGTTTGAGACAGTTCATGCAGTCACTTTCCCGCCCCCAAAGCAGAAAAAGAAGTCGGAAACGATTATGTCTTCTCTCAGAGATGCAAGAGTGGTGGTAGAGAAAGGCAACCCTGAAGGTTGGGGCCGAGTGCTGGATATTACTCCAAAACTTAACAAATTCCATCTTGGTTACGTCCCGGGTCAGCAAAATACAGCTTTCAGAGCTTCTGGTTTATCTACTCCTATGAGATTCTCCCGTCCTAATGCTACTCAAGAAGGATGCACCAATGTAATTGGTGACAATAGCGCTAATGGATACAATATTGAAGATTGGATTCGTCCAAGCGTTCCAGGCCAAACGCTCAACAACTGGACTTCTATAGACGTTATCCAAGTTTCAAGTGCTGAGGAGTAATTTTTCTTGTTTGATTTTATTACCATATCATAATTCCTATGCTCTGCCCAAGGCGTAGTGGATCATTTGTGTAGGGCCATCATGTTTATTTTCAAAAGTTTGTCATAAATAAAGGACACTTTTGCATTCAAAATTGTGTTTCATTGTTTTCTTTTTATTTCTCTTTAAATGGGAATGTTTCCCTTTTCACACACCGTCACTAAAACACCCAAAATATCATTTATGCAGATGCACTTCCACCACGGATTATATTGATAACGACTCTGCTATTGCGCACTATGACTTTGACAATCCAATTTATCAAGCTGAAGAAGAGGCATATGAGGATTATGATCTTCCTGAGGAATTAGCAAGATTTTTAAAACAAGAAGAGAAGGTTATCCATCCGAATCAAGAGTCAATTGAGGTGGTGAATATCGGCACAGAAGAGGTGAAAAGAGAGGTCAAGATAGGGGCAGATCTCGAAGAAAGTATGAAGGTCAGATTGATTGAGCTGCTCCGTGAGTATTCTGATATCTTCGCGTGGTATTATAAAGACATGCCGGGTTTGGATACAGATATTGTGGTGCATCGAATACCTCTCAAAGAAGTTTGCTCCCCTGTCAAGCAAAAGCTCGGAAGAACTCATCCTGAGATGTCCAAGAAGATTACATAAGAAGTTCAGAAACAATTGGATGTGAATTTCTTAAAAGTCATCAATTATCCGCCCTGGATTGCAAATATTGTGCTTGTGCCTAAGAAAGACGGTAAGGTCAGGATGTGTGTGGATTATAGGGATTTAAGGAGGGTTAGCCCTAAGGATGTTTTTCCTCTTCCTCATATTGATGTGTTGGTCGATAATACTGCTCACTCTAAAGTGTTTTCCTTCATGGACGACTTTTCGGGTTATAATAAAATTAAAATGGCTCCAGAGGATATGGAAAAGACAACATTTATCACAACTTGGGGAACCTTTTGCTATAAGGTGATGCTGTTTGGTTTTAAAAATGTTGGGGCAACGTATCAGCGTTCCATGGTTACTCTCTTTCATGATATGATTCACAAGGAGATTGATGTATATGTGGACGATATGATTGCTAAGTCTGACACGGAAGAGAAACATCTTGTTCATCTGGAGAAGTTGTTTGAGAGATTAAGGCAATTCCTGTTGAGGTTGAATCCAAATAAATGCACCTTCGGGGCGAGGTCCGGCAAGTTGTTGGGATTTATTGTAAGTGAAAAAGGCATCGATGTTGACCCAGCTAAAGTGAAAGCGATACAGGAAATTCCCGAACCAAAAATAGAAAAGGAAGTCTGTGGTTTCTTGGGGAGGTTAAACTACATTTCTAGATTTATTTCTCATCTCACGGCCACATGTGAACCATTATTCATATTGTTGACGAAGAATCAGACAGTAAGTTGGAATAAAGATTGTCAGAAGGTGTTTGACAAAATAAAGGAGTATTTGCAGGAATCCCCGATACTCATGCCGCCGGTGGAAGGAAAGCCTCTAATCATGTATATAACTGTGTTATAAAATTCTATGGGTTGTGTCCTGTGTCAACTTGACGAGACAGTGAAGAAAGAGCAAGCCATTTATTACTTGAGTAAGAAGTTTACGGAGTGCGAGTCAAGGTACTCATTGTTGGAAAAAACTGGTTGTGCGCTTGCTTGGGCTGCCAAACGCTTAAGACAATACATGTTAACTCACATCACCTACTTGATATCCAAAATGGATCCAATCAAGTACATTTTTGAGAATCCGACACTTACAGGTAGGGTAGCCCGTTGGCAGATGATACTCACTAAATATGATATCCAGTACACTATGCAAAAAGGCGATCAAAGGTAGTATATTGGCCGATCATCTTGCTCATCATCCCATGGACGATTATGAACCAATGAAGTTTGATTTTCCAGATGAGCAAATAGTGTATATTCGAGATTGTAATATACCAGGCCCAGATGAAGGACCTGAGCCAGGATCGCGTTCAACACTTATGTTCGACGGAGCCTCCAATGCCATGGGCAACGGTGTCGGAGTTGTTATTACTTCCCCTGAGGGATTCCACATTCCTTTCACAACTCGTATTTTCTTTGATTGTACTAACAATATGGCCAAATATGAAGCTTGCATTTATGGCATTGAAGCAGCAATCGACCTGTGGATCAAATATTTGAAAGTTTATGGATTCCAATCTTGTTATCAGCCACATTAATGGAGATTGGGAGACTCGTCATCAGAACCTGATTCCCTATCGCGAGCATGTTATGAGCTTGATTCCGCACTTTAAAGAGATCACAGAGAAGAGAACAATCTAGCTGATGCACTGGCAACTTTGTCTTCAATGTTCAAAGTTAAGTGGGCTAACGAAGCACCTTCCATTACCATCAGAAGGCTGGATGAGCCAGTTTTTTGCTTTGGAACCAATTTGGAATCAAACGGTAAACCATGGTTTTACGATGCCAAAAGATATCTTGAAATGCAAGAATACCCTAAAGAGGCATCTGTCACAGTTAAGAAGTCCTTGAGAAGATTTCTGGCCAAGTTCTTTCACAGTGGTGGTGTGTTGTATAAGAGGCATCATGATTTACTGCTCAGATGCGTTGACAAAAAGAGAAGCAGCCAGAATCATCGGAGAGGTACATGAGGGTGACTTCGGGAATCACTCCAGTGGGCATACCATGGACAACAAGATTTTGCGAGCTGGTTATTATTGGTCCACCCTGGAAACGGACTGTTACAATCATGCGCGGATTTGCCACAAATGTCAAGTCTATGCTGATAAGGTGCATGTGCCGCCCGTACCACTGAATGTCTTGACCTCCCCTTGGCTGTTTGTGATGTGGGGAATCGATATGATCGGTAAGATCAAACCAACTGCATCCAACAGACACCGTTTCATTCTGGTTGACATCTATTATTTTACTAAATGGGTTGAAGCTGCATCCTATGCCAATGTTACCAAGGAAGTGGTAACTCGGTTCATTAAACACAATATTATCTATCGTTACGGAGTGTATAAAAAGATCATTACCGATAATGGGTCCAATTTGAATAACAAGATGATGAAGGAGCTTTGTGAGTCCTTTA
The DNA here is from genome assembly GCA_948472305.1 of Vicia faba. Taxonomy (NCBI): domain Eukaryota; kingdom Viridiplantae; phylum Streptophyta; class Magnoliopsida; order Fabales; family Fabaceae; genus Vicia; species Vicia faba. The sequence goes on from OX451735.1 coordinate 45,408,612, forward strand.
AAATTAAAGCATCATAACTCTTCCCTGTATCGGCCGAAGATGAATGGCGCTATTGAAGCGGCCAATAAGAACATCAAGAAGATTGTACAGAAGATGGTAGTAACCTATAAAGATTGGCACGAGATGCCGCCCTTTGCTCTACATGGTTATCGTACCACTGTGCATACTTCGACTGGGGCAACCCCATTTTATCTGGTTTACGGCATGGAAGCAGTGTTGCCTGTTGAAGTCGAAATTCCTTCTCTTAGGATCATGAAGGATGTTGAGCTTGATGAAGGTGAGTGGGAATAGAATCGGCTGGATCAGTTAGAACTCATCGATGAGAAGAGATTGACGGTTGTATGTCATGGTCAGGTATATCAGCAAAGGATGAGGAAAACTTTTGACAAGAGAGTACGGCCTCAGTGTTACAAGCCAGGTGACCTTGTGCTAAAGAGGATAATTCTTCCCCAGGGGGATCCCATAGGAAAATGGGCCCTGACTTATGAATGACTATTCGTGGTAAGAAAAGTTTTCTCTGGTGGAGCGATGATGCTCGCAACCATGGATGGAGAATACTTCCCTCTTCCTGTAAATGCTGACGTAGTTAAAAATAATTTGCTTAAAAAAAAGAACCGCGCTAAGTTGAAAACCTGAAAGGGAAGATTAGGCAAAAAGAGGGTGTCCCGGTGAATCGAAAACCCGAAAGGGAGATTCAGGCAAAAGTTAGGGACTTAAAGCAAATGACTGCACTCAGCATGATTTCTTTTGTTTCTCTCTTTCGATCGCCTGTCAGAGGTTCGAAGCTAATCCAAGATGTTTGTGTCAAAAGTAGGAAGACGAAGGCGTTAAAGTCATAAGAATTATAGAAGAGTTAGAACTTGATAGATATTCGTATTTGCATTTCCATTTGTAAACACTTGTTTGTTTTGATTTTGCATTTAGCTACTCCCTAATGTAAATGCCTTTTGCACAGGCTGATTTCTAAAAATCAATAAAAGATCCTCTCTTATATGTTCACATAAATTCCTTTTTACTGTTTTGTTTACAAAAGCGTCCAATATTTTTGATAAACATGTGCATATGAACATTGTTGGCCCTACATAAACATGATAATCTAAGTTATCATCGCTTGAAATATGGATAATGTTTACAACTGTCATGTTATGCAAGGGGAATGTTAATTTTTCTTCTTGTTGACACTCATCTACTTTTCTTGTGGATGTTTTGCTAATCCGTTTCATGACTCTGTACTTGGGGAAAAGGTTTATCTCTCCCTTTTTAATTTCTCATTTATTTGGAAAGACACAAAGAAAACCATTCATAACTTCTCTTCATAATAAAGTGGTCATGTGTCAGAATAATGTCAAGTTTTCGGTACATTGACAAGTCCGAATGGAGAGATTCTCTTCTAGGGTGGCATTTTCTCTCTTTTGTACTTTCATGTGTATTTTGATTGACTGATTTAACATTGTCTGCATGCAGGAATTTGTTTGTTCTTGAACGTAAAGCCTGATGCGCTGAATATGTTTGCCTTGACGTGTTTCATTTTTTTTAAAAACAAAAAAAACGTTCATTATCATTCTTTAAATGATTTTCTGGCATTTTGATACCAACTGCGCCAACTCTTTTGCCTAGTCAAAAGATTGGAGGAAGGGCGATATCTCTGATTGTATGCTTTTGAGTAGAACCTTATTGATGATGTACAGGCCTTGTTTCAATCCCCAAACACTGGAGATATAAGGGAGATAGATCCTCGTTAACCCCTATAAGCCTTCGAAGCAGGAGTTTCTTTTCTGTTCAAAAATAAAAAACCTTATTTTTAAACCCGAGGCAGGGTAGATGTCTAGATAATTTTATCGGTCATTCAAATTTCGGAAGAAGCGTCCCATTTAAGGATCACCACCTTTTATCCCTCGTATTATGAGGTCGGGAAATGTCAAAACAACAATAGTTATTTCCCTAGTGCAAAAAAAAAAACAATCCCGAGGTCGAGATAGAATCGATACAACAATGGTTATCCCTCGCCGACCAAGGAATGGGGAAGTCAATTTTCTTCAAAAACAAAAAAAAAGTTCAAAGACATAGGGTCACAAGACTTGTTCAAAAAGGAAAGTATGAATAAAAAGAAAGAAACAACAAAATCCCTGCTAAGTCGAAACTTGAAAACAAGGGGTTGATTGGAGAAGTTGTCATGTTTGGACAAGGCCTTGTTCCTATTGGTCACAAGAGCATATTTCTATCAAATTTCAAGATATGGAATTGGTTTTGGTGGCTATGAGTCCTCATTATCATCCTCAACAATTCTATTCACAAACCAAGAATTTTGGTACAAGAAGTTTGTTCAAGCTTGTCAAATTTCCTCAAAGCATTTCATGATTTTTTGCCAACTTCAACAAGTCATAACTTGCTCAATTTTTGGAGATTTTGAATGGTTCAAGTTTCAAAATGTCATTCAAGAGATCTACTTCATTCCATCTTTTTTGGTCAAGAGCAAATTCCTAGTGGAAGGCCATGTTTGGATACAAAATATTATAGGTCATTTTTTAAGAAGAATTTGAAATATTTCTAAGTATGGAAAGTCAACCCTTTTTCTTCAACTTTGACTCAATGAAACTTTCATCTCAAGCATCCATTTAACTCCATTCTTTTTCCATTGCAAAGCTTGTAACCTCATCTTTCTAAAACATGAAGAGTCATGCCCTTAGACCCCTTGAGTTGAAAATGCCATTGGTCAGAAGTTGGCACTTTGAAATTGAATTTCTCACCAAGTCAGAATTTTGAAATCCATAATGTGGCCTCTAATCACAAGTTTTCCACGCGTTTTTGCCTCTAAACATGTTTAGTGAAGTTCCATATTTTTTTAGCGCATCAAAACGCAAAAATTGGATGAGTTTTGATGAAGTTTGTATCACACTTCACTCGTGCATCAGGTGTGCACGGTTTCACTCCAAAAACACATCATTCACTCTTCCTTTTGATCCCATTCGCTTTTGCCTCGCGGTTTTTTTATCTTAATTTCTTCTGTGATCTCCATTGAATAATCGTATCTAATTCCCCCTTTGCCTCTGTGGAAATTTATGTTATATAGTCTGGAAAATTTGTTATAGCATCAATCAATCTGAGATTCGATGGCAGCTATGAAACGGTTAGAAGTTAGGATTGGTTTGGACTGTTAACTAGGTAGTTTTAGTTAGGATTCTGTTAATTTAGTTTTGATAATTATGCTGGTTTTTTCTATTAAATAGTTAGGAAGTTAGAGAAGTCCGTTAAAATATGTTTTGTCGTTTATAATTTCCGTGTTTTTGCATATGTAGGGCATGATTTGGATGCTTGCAGGCTGTGTATATCAGGATTGGAACAATTCCTTGAAGTGCAGCAAGTTTTAGTGTGAAAATTGAGACAAGGCTAGGTCATGGAATGAAGAGAGATTGGTTTTACATAGGTTTAGGAAGGAAGCTACAAGATAGTCTAAAAAGGGCCTTGGAGAAAAAAGATGAACATTATATTTTAGGCTTAGAAACAAGATTTGATGTATGCGAAATAGTTCGAACTTGTAATGGTCTTTGGATGTAACAAAACTTGAACTTTTTGTAACGTTTCTTTGTAATTTTAAAATGGTGTATGATATTTTGAACTTTGGTTTTTGAACTTTGGTAGGTACTAAACGTGTATTGTGACATTTTGGTGTAATGGTTTTTGTAATTGGGGAAACATTACAATGTTTCCCCTTTTGTAATGCAAAGTTTGAATTCAAATGAATGAAAATATTGATATTTCGTCCTTTATTTAACCTTAACTTTCGAATCTTCTTTTGACCCTATGTCTTGATATATTCTATGATATTCCAAATCATTCAACAGTAACTTGTATGAATCTATGTTCTTCTTCTCTAACTTCATTACTTTGAATGACTTATCATGCCACAAACTTCTTTCCACGAAAGATCTTTTGAAGAATTAAAGGGATTAACATGTTTAAGCATCTCTTGATCCAACTTCAATTGAAAAACCTTTAATGCTTCCTAAGAACTTTAGGCTTTAGCTTGAGCTAATTGAATGGAGTTCCAAGAATGTAGCTTGTACCATAAGTATACCAAGTGATTAAATGGAGATCTTTTCCTCAGGGTACACAAACCCTAATTTTGGATAGAATCAAGTAATGAGTTCCTCCTTGTCTGATGAAGAAGAATCATTATAAACCATAGCTAGCCATGGATAATATCCCTGCCTGATTATCATAAAATCATAAATAAACCCTAATTCCTGTAGGTAAGACATGTATTAGAAGATAACTCTTAATGCTTAAGCTTGTAGCCCTTTTGGATGACACTTGCACATGTCTTATGTTGTAAACAACAATAAACCTCTCTCGTTTGAAGGATTCCGAAGAATGTTGAGAAGAAGAGCTTCAGATTATATGCATTCAAGCCTTGAGCCTTCATCACATGACCTTGAGTATAGGGTTAGAAACCCTAATCATGGAAATTGCCTCTTCAATTGAGTTAACCCTGCAAAAGATGAGAAAGCCCTAATCCACGGATGAACCCATAATGCACTAGTGAAACCCTACTTCCTGAAGATTCCCGATACAAGACAAGGATGGACTCGTAACGTGGTATGATGCCAATACAAGACAAAGGTTGGTATGAAAAGACGGTGAATAAGATATAAGGGAGACCTACGATCCTAAGGTGAAACATAAGAGCGATATTTCGGAGACCTAGACCTATGGGCAACCTCATAATTCTAAAATATGATCTATAAGGAGAACCTAGCCTACATGCGATCTCAGGTTCTAAGATGATCTATTTGGAATATTCTAGCCAACGTGTGATCTCAGGTTCTAAGATGATCTATTGGAAGAACCTAGCCAACGGGTGATCTCAAGTTCTAAGATGATCTATTGGAAGGACCTAGTCAAGGGGTGATCTCAGGTTCTAAGATGATCTATTGGAAGAACCTAGCCAATGGACGATCTCAGGTTCTAAGATGATCTATTGGAAGAACCTAGCCAACAGGCGATCTAAGGTTCTAAGATGATCTATTGGAAGAACCTAGACAATGGGCGATCTCAGGTTCTAAGGTGATCTATAGTAAGAACCTAGCTAATGGGCGATCTCAAGTTCTAAGATGATCTATAGGAAGAATGTAACACCCCATTTCTACCCGGCGAATATTATTAAAATCAGAGTTATAAAGTTTCAACATATAAATAGGATGCTACACTTTAAACTTATAAAAACGATATTTAGTCTTTAAATCGAAACACCTTTTATAATTAAGCAGCGGAATCACAATTTTCAACTCAAAGGACATATCATCTTTGTCCAACTGAAAACAACTTCAAAACAACAAGTACTTAACAAAATAAACTTAAAATTCAACAACTGAAGTAATATCAACAATAAAGCAACAAGCGTTCATCCCCCCGAGTGTTATGTATCAGAGCGACGACACCGACTCGAACTAATAAAGGTAAATAACCTTCATTCGGGATTACCTACAAGGTACCAACATAGGGGTAACATTCAAACAGAAGGGGTGAGATATCAAACAATATATTAGAATGTATGATAAATAATATAATCAGATCATACAAAATCACCGCTTTATTTCTTTTAAATGAAATCCATTACAACCATGTCATCAACATAATATCCAACTAATTCATCATCACAACAACTCAAGATGCAACATGAAATGTGAATTGTTTTTATGCACATGCATGTGGTACCAATGGAGAAAAACTCCCAACTTAATGATCTTCCAATAAATAGAGTGCATCAACAAGGCATAAGCCTTCAACTTAATATTTTTCCAATCTAGTCCAAATTAACGAGCATCAGCTCCAACTTGATATGCGATGTATGCGACACAACATGAATGTAGGAACAACAACAAACAACAATTCAACATAAATCAACATTATACATAAGCCTACAACATCAATAATAACAACAACAACAAGAACAAAAACAATAACTCGACATAAATCAATGTTGGCCATAAGCCTACAACATCAACAATAACAACAACTCGGCATAAATCAATGTTGGCCAAAAGGCTACAACCTCAACAACAATTTCCGCTACTGCCAGTGCTACTAATTAATTCCCTACTTTTGTTTTATTTCTAATAGCTTCCTGTTATTATTTCACAATTAACTCCTACTGTCAACTTATTCCTGTTACATGTACTATGCAATTATATTGTTAATAGTTTTCCAATAAGGTTCCTGCAATTACATCCTCCTACTATGAATCATATCTTACTACCATAAATTATCTCGGCTATTGTTTTACTGTTAATAGCCTCCAACTTGGTTTTAGCCAATCAATACAGGCAAGATAACAAAATTCATCACTACCTGCATTTTCAATAATTTAACACAACATCATCACAACAACTTATATATATACTAATACTATTATCGACCAAGTCTTATTAATTCACTTCTACTAAAATATTCCACTTACCAATCATTTTTAGTTGAATCGATGAAGCTATTATTGCTGACACTAATTTACCTCTACTGCTATTTTAATTTATAGAGGTTTTCTGTTATTACTTTCCTAATACTACTGTTAAGGTCATCCTGCTAAATATTACTAACTATATAATCAAATCCAATCATCTATTTCATTACTCTGCTATATAAGCCAGTTCTAGGATTTGTGTACTTAATCTCTGCTATTGACCAATTAATTAAATAAGGTAACAGACACACAAGAAACAGAGTAAACAAAAGAAAACAAAACAGAGATGTTTAGGGTGTACCCCTCGTCACCCAACTGTGCCCCTCGGAAAAAAACTAAGACAACCATGTCGTTCTCCATGGAGTTGTACTGCTCGGCACACTCCTCTCCAAGCAATGTCGGTCGGCATGCTCGTGTGCCCCTTGGAACAAAGTGCTTCTCACGCAGTTCTTCACAGGATTACTGATTCCAACACTGAATTATCCAAATCTTCCTTCGATTAACATCGATTAACAGTATTTTCACAACAACGTGATACAATGCAGTATTACATCGACATGGCAGATTAACAACAATTATAGATAACCTCTAACATAGACTGTTATTATCAACAGTGTTGCACACCAATTCAACATCAATTCATGAATACAGAAACACAGTTAGACGTACATCAATTACACCAACCCAATTCATACATAATATTCATCATAATTCTTATTATAGAGTCAGAACCCCACCCATACATTGGATTGAAGGTTGCTCTATAATTACCGATCGACCTAGCTTTGTCTCTTTTCCTTGTTCCTCTTCTATACCACTTCCTACGTTACTGCTCCAAGACTTCCTTATTTTTCTAATTAACTTGATTTCTCATATCAACTTAACCTTATTTCATTAATCACATTTGGGCCTACTTACACACTCCACCTTACTTCGTTCCACCATATAACTAAGCCCAACAACTTAATCTTATATTATTCCATTAATTCTAACATTATTATTATTATTAATCAACTAATTAATTAATTAATAATAATCTAAAAACTTATACCAACAATTCTCAACATCTCACAACTTCAACAAATAATCCAAAAATAATTTAATTAAATAATTAATTAAATTAACGGGCGTTACAAAGAACCTAGCCAATGGAAGATCTCAGGTTCTAAGATGATTTATTGAAAGGACCTAGCCAACGGGCGATCTCAGGTTCTAATATGATTTATAGGAAGAACCTAGCCAATGGGTGATCTCAGGTTCTAAGGTGATCTATGGGAAGAACCTAGCCAATGGGCGATCTCGGGTTCTAAGATGATCTATAGGAAGAACCTAGCCAATAGGAGATCTCAGGTTCTAATATGATCTATTGGAAGAACCTAGCCAATGGGCGATATCAGGTTCTAAGATGGTCTATTGGAAGAACCTAACCAATGGGCGATCTCAGGTTCTAAGATTATCTATTGGAAGAACCTAGCCAATAGATGATCTCAGGTTCTAAGACGATCTATTGGAAGAACTTAGCCAATGGGTGATCTCAGGTTCTAAGGTGATCATCAGAAGAACCTAACCAATATGTGATCTCAGGTTCTAAGGTGGTCTATAGGAAGAACCTAGCCAATGGAAGATCTCAGGTTCTAATATGATTTATTGGAAGAACCTAGCCAATGGGCATTCTTAGGTTCTAAGGTGATCATAGGAAGAACCTAGCCAACGGGCGATCTTAGGTTCTAAGATGATCTATTGGAAGAACCTAGCCAATGGGAGATCTCAGGTTCTAAGGTGATCATAGGAAGAACCTAGCCAACGGGTGATCTCAGGTTCTAAGATGATCACGTGGGTTACGACATGATGAGTGTTTAGGAGTTGACACGACGAGTGTTTAAAAAATTGACACAGACAAGTGTTTGGAGTTTGAATTAATTTGTCAAATGGGAACTGACTACCAGGCGAGAAGTGGGGTTTAAATTAATCGTCAGACGAGAACTAACTACCAGACAGAAAATGGGTTTGGAATTAATTGTCAAACGGAAACTGACTACCAGACGGGAACTGGGTTTAAAATGACAAGGTGTGTTGATTTTGCTGGGAATTCAGGGGTGCCAGGTACTGGCATCGTTAGCTGGGTATTGAGAAGGTGAAGGATTTTAGATGAAGGTTTGGGAGTGACATCCTCTTGTTGTTGAATGATTCAGGTCTTTTATGTAAGGTACCTGATCTGGATTATGCTTTGTATGCATGTTTGAATTTATTTTGATGCAAAGACCCATTATGATGGATCTGCTACGTGCTTTTTGAGGAATCAATGTGATAAAGTGATAACTATATGCAATGTAAAGAAGTAGACTTCATGGAGATAAGCGAAGGCTCATTTGGAATTGTTGCTCATCACTGGGGATGCCAATACATGTCGCCGCTGGAAACCTACAGTATTAAAGATCACTGGGGATACCGATTTGCACTGGAGAGCTCATGACACTGAAGATTATTAATGACTCTGCTAAAGATTAAATTGCTGACTAAGCGAGTTAACCGGTACACAACTGAATTCTGAATCACATTATTGGGGAAGAGATAATTTGGCCCGAATTCTCTACATCCCGAACAACTGAGAGGATGGTAGAGCTGAATACACCGAAGAATGGATATTGAACACCATGTTGATCTCTTCGAATACGCGCCCCAAGTTTACGCCACACTTGGGAATTACCTCTTGAGTCACTTGGGGATAAAAGATAGACATGGACACTTGTGAATGCCCCAGTTTACTCCACTAGGGATGCCCCAGTTTAGCTTTGTGAATGCCCCGATTTAGCTTTGTGAATGCCCCGGTTTACTCGATTGGGGATGTGCACTTGCGCGTGCCAGTCAAACGACAACTCCGAACTTTCAGAATTCACTTGGGGAATCAGGTTTGAAATTGTATGCAACATATGAAGGAGGATTCGTGCGCTTTCTAGTTCAGGGTGACTATTATGATTCTTTTAGCTTGATTGTGGTCGTGCAAAATAATTGGCTTGAACAACATTGCAAGTACGGATACAGAATGCCCCTGTCTGTGGGATTTCTGGAAGAATGTGTGCCAAATAGAAGACTAGAATATCCGTGGCACAATACGATATGAGGTTTCCTTTCCCAATGTATTGAGTCACGAAATAAACTTCTATTGATTACAACTTTCTTGGAGAGATTTGTCGAATCTCGACGCAACTGCCCCAGGTTAAATGAATTCTGAATAGATTTATCAATGTGATAGCCCCTGATTAACGACAACTTGAAGAGATTTATTGAAGTGATAGCCTCTGATTGGTATTAGCTTGAAGAGATTTATCGACGCGATATCCTCTAATTGGTATTATCTTGAATAGATTTATCCACGTGATAGCCTCTGATTGATAGATTTGAGGGAATGCCCCAGATTTGGCTGACCTCGGAGAGATCGACTTTCGACTTGATTGCCCCAGATTGGCAGAATCTGCTATCTTCATCCATAAAGGGTACTCAGATTGTGAAGCACCAAGATGCATTCTCTTGATAGAATCATTGGTTAACATGCCCCCGGATAAGTCATTTATCTTGTGACAACTGACTCTTGCTTCAACAGAGTATTCAAGCCTATCTTGCTTCAACAAGATTGAGCTCTTTACTGATTGTTTATTGTGTAAACTTACTTGATGTTAATCAGTTGTTTTGTATGCAGAAGAATGTTTATTATGAGAATGATAATTCTAACGCAACATGTATGTAAGTCTTGAAGTTTGAAAAACTTTGAGTGAAATGATGTCACAACTCTGTTGTGAACGAGTCACTAGCTAGAGAGCAACATTTGAAAATTATTTTTTATGAAAGATAATGCAAGCACATGATGCCAACACAGATATTCAATCATACCTCTTAGGAGTCGGTTAAACGCTATCTCGTTGTATCACGCTTTTGAATTGACCCATGCTTCAGTTAGGACTTTGAAAAGGTTGTAACAAGGCCTTGTTCATGGTTTTTGAAAAAAAGATTTAAGGCTCAAAATTATTTGGTGCCCACCAATTCTCCATGATTTTCTCCATTCCTATGTTCAGTTGACCTGATACAAGCATTCATCTTTAGAGAAGAGTTTGTGATGGTTGGGGAACCACTGAGGCCACTTGGACATAACAGTCACTAACTTCTGATTTTGGTGTCTGATCACACGACCTTGTTCTCTCGATAGGGGTTTTTATTGGTAATCCTTTTCTCGCTTTTTAAGCTTTTCAATTTCTTTCTTGCTTTTTCCTGGGTAAATTCTTTTGAATTTCGATTTAGTTGGGATTTTTGTTTCTTTCTTATTCATAATTTCCATTATGAACAATTCATTGATCTTTGCGTTGTCTTTGATTTGTTGGAAGTGACCGTGACTGTCCGAGTCTTTGGTAGATGAGGGATAGCCATTGTTGTATCATCATCCGTTGACCTCCTGATGTGGGAGAGATACCCATTGGGATATCGTTAATAGATGCATGTTGCTGATAGATGAGGGTTAACCATTGTGATTTTGACATTCCTCAACCTTTTGATGGATAACCATTGTTGTATCCTTAGATGCGCACTCTTGATGAGTTCTGAAGGCTTGATCAAATTAACTAAACACTACCCGCCCCATGGTTAAAATGAGGTTTTTTCTGAACAGAAAAGAAACTTCTACTTCGAAGGCTCAGAGGGGTTAATGAGGGTATATCTCCCTTATATCTCTAGTGTTTAGGAATATAAACAAGGCATGTACATCGTCAGCAGGGTCTTACTCAAAAGCATACCAACCAGAGATTTTTGCGTTTTTAGATAATCGTCATCCTCCCTCCAATCTTTACCTAAGCATAAGACTTAGAAACTTGGCATCAATATGCAAGTAAAAAATTTAAAGAGTGATAAAGAATGGATGAATAAAAACAAAAAAAACACTTCAAGACAAGCATACTTATTGCATTAAGATTTTAATTCAAAAATAGACAAGTTTCTACATGCAAGCAATGTTTAAACAAACAAGTAAGAGTTAAATGAAAATGCGGTAAAGAAACCAATGGTTGCCATTGTTGAGGAGACTTGACTCCTTATAGACATATTCATTCTGACGACTTTCTGCAGTCTTGACGTTTAAATATGCAAGACAACTCCCCGCCAGATCTGATATGAACATAACAGTCCCTGGATTGATCTCGTATTGGACCTTGTCTCTGGATGACATACCATATTCAATCGAATAACTAGGTGCCCTGAAATAATATGCATAGAAGATTATTTTAAGAGAGCGAATGAATTCTTTACCAAGAGAATCGGTATAAACTGCATCACCAAGCATCTTATGCCACAAAGAAACAATACAGTTCATCTTCTATCAGAATAGAAGAGACATCCACCTGGTGAGAAATAGTCTGGCAGTTGACCCAAATAGGAATTGTACTTTTTGGAAGAGATTCCAGCCAGGTGTTGGGCTTTATACTTCAACCCCTTTACAATCTTCAACATTAAAATTGGGTGCCCTAGAACAGGGCATACATCTAGCCTGTGTCGCAATCATAAGAGATGTTTGTGGGAGGAGAACCCCAAAGATCAGAGCTTTACCAGTTAAACTTCCACCAGGAGAGGAAATAACTGGATGTAATACGATGGGATCGCATCAACATGCTCATCAGGCTTCTTTCGTCTTTGCTTAAAAGCTTTGCCCCATGAATTCACTCGGGGAATAAAGACTGGTTGTTGTCGAAGAGATCAAGGAACGCAAAGCTGTGGAGAATGCCCCTGATTGAAAAGTCTTGGTGCCCCGGTGTGGCAACCACATCTGACGTTGGTCAACAAGAATGAAGCACTTATATAAGATCTCATATTAAATGGGAATCATCTACTGATAAGATGTTCCACAAACTCAAATGTGTAGCACTCCATGGTTTAAAGCAATTCCATGACCCGACTTACTTGAGTCTTTAGTCGATTATATTCCTTCTCTAAGAGTTCCCGGCCATGGGCCAAAGCTTACATGTATTCCATGATCAACCCTATCGGGATCTTTGCATCGATTAATCCCCCATGGAGTTATCTCATATTAATCTCTGAACATGTGTAGTAAGAGATCAAGTTGAACCTCTGAGGAGAACACCGGGTCTGAATAAGAATCCCCAATATGAGTACCTGTTATGAATGCATGAATATGCATGGGGTGCATGAATGGATGCCATGCCATGTTCCGTCATTTCCAAGGAATTTACATGCTTTGATTTTGATTTTACCCAAGTAAGGGATGGAAAAGTTCAACACAAGGCTTACAAATGTGATTCCCGGGAAATAACAGAACATGTATGTTAAGCATGTGGTTAACCATGTTATGTATGCAAAGACATGGGATCAAAGTTCCATCACTTCTTAATATGAAGGTTGCACTATTCTGAACCATATGAATATCACCTGATCAAAGATATGACAAAGCTTCGTTACATACAAGAACCAAGTATCCTGTAGATCATCAATTGTACGAGATCAAGGCTTCTGGAACATCAGATATTGTTGAGCCTTTTCTGAACCTGCTGGGAATACCAAGATCGAAGGCCAGAATGAAACTCTAAATAAAAAATTAGGAACTCAAAATAAATCTAAGAACCATACGCGCCAACATAATATAGCATCTTAATAAGTCACCAGTTTTACCTGTGATAATAATTCCCTCCCTACTCACGGGTGAAAACTAGGTCAGGGTAAGGTCAAAGCTCTAATAAGAGTCAAATAGTTCGTCTCTTAGTATCATCATACAATGACACCCCTCTAAACCTCCTATGAAGTCATGGATCTCATGGTCGGGATTTTTGTACCCCAAATTTTGCCCCTAAGATCCCTTCATCATACCATGTTGTTTCACTCACAACAAGATCACACTAGGATTCTTGGTTCCCCTCCCTACATTTAGCTTTGCTCTTTTGAGAAGTTACCAAGCACCTTGAATATTTTCTTTTGTGATCATGAATATTTTTCTTTGATTTTCTTTCTAATTAATAAAATGCAATGTTGGTTTGTCTTACTTGTTAATAATGTAGGTAAAGGCAATAAGGTTTAGCAAGTTGCTCCATGGGTTCATGAGTTTATTTCCATGCCCTAGTCAATATAGCTAGAGGAATTAAAACCTCACCATTGGAGTGGTTTTGGAATAATTGGCATGGAAAATTTGTTTTGGTTCAACATATTTCAAATTTATCAAAATTGATTCAAAAGTATAAGGGGTTGAGGGAACAAGTGGTCATGATTGGACAAGGTCTTGTTCCTATTGGTCACAAGAACACATTTCTATCAAATTTCAAGATATGGAAGTGGTTTTGGTGGCTATGAGTACTCATCATAATCCTCAACAACTTTTATTCACAAATAAAGAATATTGGCACAAGAAGTTTGTTCAAACTTGTCAAAGTTCCTCAAAGCATTCTCTTAATCTAGAGGCTAGGGTTTTGAACCTCAAAGGAACATATCTTGATCACCTTTTGGTATTTTTGAGTGATTCAAAAGGCATATTTCTCTTCAAAGAGTTACCAACAAATAACTTCAAAAGTTCTAAGGAGTTTTTATGTGGAAGGAACTTGGTGAAGAAGAAAGAATACAAGTCACCCAGATGAATCCACAATTTTCCATATGTGACTTCAAATGGTCATAACTTGGTCAATTTTTATCACCTTGAGTCCATTATTTTTCCATGATGATCTTAAAGATGTGTACTTTATGACTTATTTTATGTGCAAAGTAAGAAAATGGATGGAGGTTGCTTTAAATATGCAAAAGATTATAGGTCATTTCATGATTTTTAGCCAACTTCAACATGTCATAACTTGCTCATTTTTGGAGATTTTGAGTGGTTCAAATTTCAAAATGTCATTCAAGATATCTACTTCATTCCATCCTTTTTATTCAAGAGCAAATTCTAAGTGGAAGGCCATGTTTGGATACAAAAGATTATAGGTCATTTTTGAAGAAGAATTTGAAATATTTCTAAGTATGGAAAGTCAACTCTTTTTCTTCAACTTTGACTACATGTAACTTCCAGCTCAAGCATCCATTTGATTCCATTCTTTTACCATTGCAAAGCTTGTTACATCATCTTTCCAAAGCATCAAGAATTATGCCCTAAGACCCCTTGAGTTGGAAATTCCATGGATTTGAAGTTGGTAACTTGAAACTGAATTTTTCACCAGTCAGAATTTTGAAATCTATAATGTGACTTCTAAAAACAAGATTTATGCGTGTTTTTGAGTTAAATTTGATTAGCAAACTTGCCAGAAGTGATTAGCACCCCAAAACGCAAGGTTTGGCTGAGTTTTGATGAAAATGAAGTCACACATCACTCGTGCGCGACCTTCACTCAATTTCCCTCCAAACTTCCTTGTTTCTTAAAATTTTCATTCCCATTCACTTCCCTATAAATAGAGGGTCATCCCCCTTCCATTTTCCCAAGCTTAGAGAGCCAAGAACACCCTGCCAAAACCTTACACGAACCCACTTTTTTTTTTAATTCAGTTTCTGAGATTTAAGCTTCCTTTTCCAATATTCTTTGCGCATTTATCATCCTTGAGCATCATACTAACTCTCCAACACTTAAACCAATCAAAACGAGCCATAATTCAAGGTACAGAAGTCCAGTTTCAGAGCTTCTTACTTGAACTTCGAAAAGGTAGAATTCTCCACCATTTGGATCCAAACCAAGCACTAATCTATTCTACTCCTTCTTCTGATTCTAATGCTGCTTACAATTTTTAAATCCATTGAGAATTGAAAGAGAAATCTCAAATTGAAGGTGCTCGCTATTTTCTGGGTTTTTGATTCATATCTCTCTCCATATCTTATATAAATTTGGCGTGATGGTTGTGTTAGAATCGTCTTAAAGAGACGAGTTCAATGATGCAAGCCTGGCATCCTAATTTTTCCATTTGAAGGATCTCATAAAATCCCCATTGCAGGATATCTGGAGGTTGAAGACGATGACGTGTCTCGTCTCAGCCAATGATAGTGTGCCAAACATTTTAATTTCATTGGTTGCCGTTTTTCTGATCCCATGTGTATTTCACTAAGGTCCATATCAAGCACAACGCGTCTGGTCCATTGGATTAGCTTACTAACGCGTTTTGACTATGATCTGATGGTCTACATCTTTTTGGTTTTATTTTATTTTCTGATTTTATATTTTTATTGATTAAATTTTCAAAAATTCATAACTCTTTTATTTTTTCTTCAAAAATTATTAAAAAATATCAAGAGAATAAGAATATCAAGAGAATTATCCAGAAAATGGTTGTTACTTATAAGGATTGGCATGAAATGCTCCCTTTTTCTATGCATGGTTATCGAACATCTGTTCGCACTTCAACAGGAGCAACCCCATTCCCCCTGGTGTATGGAATGGAAGCGGTACTCCCTTTCGAGGTAGAAATTCTCTCGTTGCGTGTGATAATGGAAACCAAATTGACAGAGGCTGAATGGGTCCAGAATAGGTTTGACCAATTGAATTTGATTGAGGAAAAGAGAATGACAGCTTTATGTTATGGGCAGTTATATCAGAGAAGAATGAAGAAAGCATTTAATAAAAAGGTCAAACCTCGTGAATTCAGAGAAGGCAACTTCGTGCTCAGGAAGATCATGTCTTTCAACACTGATTCTAGGGGCAAGTGGACTCCCAATTTTGAAGGCCCGTATGTTGTCATGAAAGCCTTCTCTGGTGGTGCATTAATTCTTGAAACTATGGATGGCGAGGAGTTACCACCATAGTTTCAAGAATTAATGCACCACCAGAGAAGGCTTTCTTGACAACATACTGGCCTTCAAAATTGGGAGTCCACTTGCCCCTAGAATCAGTGTTGAAAGACATGATCTTCCTGAGCACGAGGTCGCCTTCTCTGAATTCTCTAGGTTTGACCTTTTTATCAAATGGTTTCTTCATTCTTCTCTAATATAACTGCCCATGACATAAAGCTGTCATTCTCTTTTCCTCAATCAAATTCAATTGGTCAAACCTGTTCTGGACCCATTCAGCCTCTGTCAATTTGGTTTCCATTATCACAGGCAACGAGATAATTTCTACCTCAAAAGCGAGTACCGCTTCCATTCCATACACCAGGGAGAATGGGGTTGCTCCTGTTGAAGTGAGAACAGATGTTCGATAACCATGCAGAGCAAAAGGGAGCATTTCATGCCAATCCTTATAAGTAATAACAATTTTCTGGATAATTCTCTTGATACTCTTTTGTTTTACCTTATGCTTTCATTCTTTTTTTTATGCTTTAGGTACCGTTTATTTTTTTGCATTTTCATTTCAAGCCATTTTAATCTTTGCTCACTTGAGCATTTATTTTCTTTCCATTTTTACTTTGCTCACTTGAGCTTTTCTTTTCCTTTCTTAAGATACTTAATAATCAGCATAAACCCTAAAAAATCTTTAATGGCACTTGGACTATTAGGTTACTATCCTTGGCATTATGGATCATGGGACTTTTTCTTGGACTTAGGATTAGAAACCTTGGCCTATCTTGGAGACCTTGTGATCTTATCTAATTATTTTTTCTGGAGTTCTTGAGGTTTACCTCAAGACATTGGGTTTCTTGTTTGTTTTTGTGTGCAGGTTTTTTGTGATTACATTCTCTGTTTGTAATCTGGAAATCACCCGTATACATCCGTTACTCTGCCCGATTTTTGTGAAGACTTAATACACTTGAAGTTTGGTTCTCTCAAGAGGTCTAGTATCTTTGCTTGTTGGTTTCAATCCAAAGAATAGGAATTCTATCTTGACTCATAATGTCAAGTATTTGCTTCTTTTTGGATAGATGATTCTTCTCCTTAGCTTTTACCTTATGCTTTAGGATAGTCTCTTCTTCTCCTCCTGTCTTCTTTAAATTCAAAAAATCTTCTCCCTCCTTTTAAAAACTCTTCTTGTTTCTAAACTTGAACCACTTTCATAATAAACTTGGACCTAGGTCCATGCATTTTCAAAATCTTTTCATAAATAAACTTCAATCAACTTAACAATACCTTGACATTTTTTTATGAGAAGACTAAAAGTCAATCAATCTCATTTCAAACTATTTTTCCACTTTGGCTTCTACTTTAAAACTTTTCTCAAAATATTGGACTCTTGGCAATCCTTGTAGTGATGCAACAACTATACTTCTACAATATGTAGTGAAGTGAGATATTTTCCACTTGGTGTTGAGTGAGGCATTGTTGATTTTAAAATTCAAGCCATATCCTCCACTTTGAGATGATGCAAATTTTCCTTTATCATGATTCCGGGTAGTAAGTATGTTTTCCACACAGACAATGACAGTGATGTCTTATCTCTTAAAATCAACCAACACACTTGTGTTTCAAATTTTTAAAAGAGGAACTACGTGTACCCTGATCCCCTATTGCATGAAAGGTGGTACGTAGGCACTAAAGGTTCGCAACCGCGGCGGGTGCAAAAATTATAAAAAATATTTCTCTTCTCACCTCCACCATCCATTTTCTATACAACACATTTTTATAGCCAAAATATACAGATTTTTTTCAAAGAGGTTCCTGTGGAGTACCATAGATGTTTAGGGTGCTAATATCTTCCCTTTGCATAACCAACCCCCTTACCTTGAATCTTTCCCCCTCTTTTTGGGTTATTCGCTCTTTTCCCATTCCTTTGGAAACAATAAAACGCAGTGGCGATTTTTATTTTTGATTTGTATAAAGTCTAGTCAATCCAATGGCTTAGTCTTGAGCATTTCTACCGCTACATGGATCTACAAGACATACGCCTCGTAGCCTCCATGGCCACTCTATTCCTAGCTCATATGGAATTCACTCATAGCCTGGGTACGGGGCCTTTTACCTCTTGTAACTCCCACCCAACATGGAAAACTAGCATAACAGATAACCAATATGGAAAGCACTAAAATGCAATGCATATGTATGCTTAGGTAATCATGTATGAATGAATAAAATGAAAGCATAAAAATAAACACCCAAATAAAGGAAACAAGAGCTAGGAGCGAATCCGGGATGGACCAGCATTTGGTCGACCTATCCCAAGTGAAGTCGCAAGCTGAAACAACCGGCTGAAAATCATCAAACAATGAAGTCGCCATCAAACGTCTTTTAACCCACATGAATGGAAAGGTAAACATCGAGAAAACCTAAGAAGATAGAAGTCAAGGTCTTGCGACCGAGAGATTGGGTAAGGGAATCTGTTACATAAGGGGAATGTATTAGCACCCCACACGCCCGTAGTAGTCTAGACTATCCACTCTTGTTATCTATCTTATGGATGTGTCTAATCTATGCTTATTGTTTACTGTTAAGGATGAATGCATGCAAAAGAAAAGAGAAAAGAATGTAGGGAAAATAAGGCTGTACTCGCTTGGGCCCTACCCCAATGCCTATGTATCCTTCTTGAGGAATCAGAGTTACCGTAGTTCAGCTAACATGTTTTTGTTTGTTTGTGTTTTTTATGAATAATGTTAATTCCGCCTTCTGCCGCAGTTCGACCTTTGGAGACTTACGTGTTGGCACATAAGTAAATTAATCATGTCTTTTCTTGAAAATATTTTCGAGTTACGCACTCGAGGCAAGATGCCACATTTGATTGATTTATGTTTTGTTACCTTGAAAAAGGATTTAAGTATGATCAGTATGTTTTATGATTTTCCAAGGAAAAGGTTTTAGCTTTAAATGCATATGCAAACGAGGAAGAAAAGAGTCTAAGGGAGACTAGCCTATTTCTAAACCTAATATTGTCATACAATGGTAGCCCTATGTCAAGCATGCAAGGGAAATCTCTACCTAATGTTAGCATGCATGGCTTGCAACCTAAGGTCTAACTTACATATGAAAGGAGAAATCACATCCTAAGGGAACATGGTATGTACAAGGATAAAACAAGAAAGCTCGAAAGATAATACACATAAGAGAGTAAGGAAAAGAAACGAAATGCTTTTGTCAAGGGGGGCGTATCACCCGAGACACACAAGCGGGAGTAGGATGTAAAACAAAAATGTGATGTCTAAAGAGACTGAACACTGTTGTACCCCAATTTTTGCCCCTAAGATCCCTTAATCATACCATGTTGTTTCACTCACAACAAGATCACACTAGGATTCTTGGTTCCCCTCCCTACATTTAGCTATGCTCTTTTGAGGAGTTACCAAACACCTTGACTTGTTTTCTTTTGTGATCATGAATATTTTGCTTTGATTTTCTTTCTAATTAATAAAATGCAATGTTGGTTTGTCTTACTTGTTAATAATGTAGGTAAAGGCAATAAGGTTTAGCAAGTTGCTCCATGGGTTCATGAGTTTATTTCCATGCCCTAGTCAACATAGCTTGAGGAATTCAAACCTCACCATTGGAGTGGTTTTGGAAGAATTGTCATGGAAAAGTTTTTTTGGTTCAACATATTTCAAAGTTATCAAAATTTATTCAAAAGTACAAGGGGTTGAGGGAAGAAGTGGTCATGATTGGACAAGGTCTTGTTCCTATTGGTCACAAGAGCACATTTCTCTCAAATTTCAAGATATGGAAGTGGTTTTGGTGGCTATGAGTCCTCATCATCATCCTCAACAACTTCTTTTCACAAAGAAAGAATATTGGCACAAGAAGTTTGTTCAAACTTGTCAAAGTTCCTCAAAGCATTCTCTTGATCTAGAGGCTAGTGTTTTAAACCTCAAAGGAACATATCTTGCTCACGTTTTGGTATTTTTGAGTGATTACAAAGGAATATTTCTCTTCAAATAGTTACCAACAAATCACTTCAAAAGTTACAAGGAGTTTTCATGTGGAAGGAACTTGGTGAAGAAGACAGATTACAAGTCACCCAGATGAATCCACAATTTTCCATATGTGACTTCAAATGGTCATAACTTGGTCAATGTTTATCACCTTTAGTCCATTATTTTTCCATGGTTATCTTAAATATGTGTACTTTATGCCTTCTTTTATGTTCAAAGTGAGAAAATGGGTGGAGGTTGCCTTAAATATGCAAAAGATTATAGGTCATTTCATGATTTTTGGCCAACTTCAACAAGTCGTAACTTGCTCATTATTTGGAGATTTTGAGTGGTTCAAATTTCAAAATGTCATTCAAGATATCTACTTCATTCCATCTTTTTTGGTCAAGAGAAAATTCTAAGTGGAAGGCCATGTTTGGATACAAAAGATTATAGGTCATTTTTGAAGAAGAATTTGAAATATTTCTAAGTATGGAAAGTCAACTCTTTTTCTTCAACTTTGAATCCATGTAACTTCCATCTCAAGCATCCATTTGATTCCATTCTTTTTCCATTGCAAAGCTTGTAACCTCATCTTTCCAAAGCATCAAGAATTATGCCCTAAGACCCCTTGAGTTGGAAATGCCATGGATTTGAAGTTGGTAACTTGAAACTTGATTTTTCACAAAGTCAGAATTTTGAAATCTATAATTTGACTTCTAAACACAATATTTATGCGCGTTTTTGATTTAAACTTGATTAGCAAACTTTCCAGAAGTGATTAGCACCCCAAAACACAAGGTTTGGCTGAGTTTTGATGAAAATGAAGTCACACTTCACTCGTGCTTGACCTTCACTCAATTTCCCTCCAAACATCCTTGTTTCTTCAAATTTTAATTTCCATTCACTTCCCTATAAATAGAGGGTCATCCCCTATCCATTTTCCCAAGGTTAGAGAGCCAAGAACACCCTGCCAAAACCTCACACGAACCCACTTTTTTTTAAATTCAGTTTCTGAGATTTAAGCTTCCTTTTCCAAAATTCTTTACGCATTCATCATCCTTGAGCATCATACTAACTCTCCAACACTTAAAATAATCAAAACGAGCCATAATTCATGCTACGGAAGTCCAGTTTCAGAGCTTCTTACTTGAACTTCTAAAAGGTAGAATTCTCCACCATTTGGATCCAAATCAAGCACTAATTTATTCTACTCCTTCTTCTGATTCTAATGTTGCTTACAATTTTTAAATCCGTTGAGAATTGAGAGAGGAATCTCAAATTGAAGGTGCTCGCTATTTTCTGGGTTTTTGATTCATATCTCTCTCCATACCTTATATAACTTTGGCGTGATGGTTGTGTTAGAATTGTCTTGAAGAGACGAGTTCAATGATGCTAGCCTGGGATCCTAATTTTTCCATTTGAAGGATCTCACAAAATCCCCATTACAGGGTGTCGGGAGGTTGAAGACGATGACATGTCTCGTCTCAGCCAATGATAGCGTGTCAAACGTTTTAATTTCATTGGTTGCCCTTTTTCTGATCCCATGTGTATTTCACTAAGGTCCATATCTAGCACAGTGCGTCTGGTCCATTGGATTAGGTTACTAATGCGTTTTGACTATGATCTGATGGTCCACATCTTTTTGGTTTTATTTTATTTTCTGATTTTATATTTTTATTGATTAAATTTTCAAAAATTCATAACTCTTTTATTTTTATCCAAAAATTATTAAAAAATTCACAAAAATACTTTGAATTTTTTTTATCTCATGACTATTTTTTCATATTTTTATTTTAACATTTGGTATTTTTTATATTTTTTTGTATTATTTGCTTTCTTTTAAATACTTAAAAAATACTTTCTGACATTTTTTAATTCTGAAAAAATTCATAAACATTATTTTGCATATTTTTGACTTTCTGAAAATTTTATATTGAGATTTACTATTTTTATCTATTTTATGTTTGTTTTAGCAATTTTAAATAGTTTAAAAATAGTTTCTGACTTTTAAAAACTACCAAATTTTTTATAAAAATATTTGGATCCATTTCTGATTTTTCTATGGCCTTATTTTTTACTTCTTGATTAATTTGAACATAGTTGATATATTTCTCTCTATTTTCTATTTTTAAACTTTTTTTTACCCTTTTAATGTATATATTAAATGTGATATTATTTTGTGATTATTTTCTGGCTGATCTTGGGTTAGGTTTTGGATCATGAACTTTATTAACATCATTGGATCCATGGTGTTGAGTTTAACTCCACAAAAATGGATGAATGATTTTAATAATAGTTTGATTAAAATTTAATTCAAAAGTGGTTTGTATATTCTTTTTTACCCTAATCCTTTTCATCTCATCCCTTTCTTATTGCACTAAATGGTGTTGGAGCATGATTTCTATATCATGTCTCAAAATAAATGGTGCATAGATTGCTATTGACCGGCCTCAACCAACAAGTGCAAATACTGAAGTTCCGACTGTTCTTGTATCTGCTACTCCGGTTGTTGTTCAATACCGTATGTCTCAAGGTTATCCATGGGGAATGCCAAAGAATTTTGCACCTAAAGGTTTCAATCTTGGTCCTCAAGATACTCTAGTGGTTCACATTGTTGTTACTCCAGCACCTCCTGTGGTGCATACTGTTCCTACTGCACCTCCTTCGGTGAATTTGGTTCCGTTTATTAATGAAGATGTGTGTCGTCCTTTCCCTCCGTTGAGTGAAGACTTGGGTCTTTATGACAGAATAGATGATTTTCAAGAGCAGTTTGATAGAATGCAAAGAGAGATGAAGGCTCTTGGGGGAAAAGAGCTATTTGGGAAGAATGTGAATGAGCTATGTTTAGTCCCGAATGTTATGATACCTGCTAAGTTTAAGGTCCCGAAATTTGAGAAGTATAAGGGCAACACTTGTCCTCGTGCTTACTTGGTGATGCACGTGAGGAGAATGTCTACCCACACTTATGATCAACGTCTGCTGATTCACTTTTTTCAGGATAGTTTGACCAGCGCAGCATTGAAGTGGTATATGAGTTTAGACAGCGCTAACATCCATACTTTTAATGATTTGGGAGAAGCATTCATCAAACAATACAAGTACAATGTGGACATGGCGCCCGACCGTGACCAACTTAGGGCCATGGTTCAGAAAGACAGGGAATTGTTCAAAGAGTATGCGCAGAGATGGCGCGGGGTAGCTGCCCAAGTGATTCCCCCCATGGAAGAGAAATAAATGACTATAATTTTTCTGAAGACGCTGGGTGCTTTCTACTACAAAAGGATGGTAGCAAGCGCACCAAGTGATTTTATAGAGATGGTAGGAATGGGTATCCGCTTGGAAGAGGCGGTAAGAGAAGGCCGTTTGATGAGGAGTGAAGGATCCGGAGGTATGGAGAAGCCATCTTATTGGTTTACCAAGAAGAAAGAAGGGGATACCAATGCTGTTACACAAGAGAGGAGGGTAAACGCTCCTAGAAGGAATTATCAGCGTCACCAGCAAGTCGCCTCGGTTACTCCTGTTATGAATTGTGCTCCAACTACCGTTGCTTATCAAAGACCGTCCCAGCAGGGGAACTAAGGGAATAATCAGAGAAGGGAGAACTATGACCCTTTTCCCATGAGCTATGCAGAGATACTACCGGCATTGATTCAGAAGAAGTTGGTCCAGACACGACCACCTACCACGATACCATCACCATTGCCTTGGTATTACAAGGTAGACCAAACGTGTGCTTTTCATCAGGGAGCACCAGGGCAGATTGTTGAGAATTGTTATCCTTTGAAGACTGAAGTGCAAAAGTTGGTGAAGTCTGGAATTCTATCTTTCAAGGACATGGGACCTAATGTGAAAGATAATCCTCTACCCAAGCACGGGGGAGTAAATGTTGTAAATATGGTGGCCGGTTTTCCAGGCGACTTCCGGATTTTTGACATTAATCTGGTTAGAGGAGATTTGGTGAAAATGCACGCAGACCTCTGTGAATTCAGCTACTATACGCATGACCACGTCAGTTGTGCTGTTTGCAGTACAGACATAACGGGTTGTGAGAAGATAAAGGCTGATTTACAGGAGATGATGGATGAGGGTTTAATCCATATAATCAGGCCTATGGAAGAGTATGAAGAGGAAGTGAATATGGTTTCTGGATGTCCTGGTGAGTTCAGAATTTTGATGTGGAGTATTTGAATGAGGATCTCGTGCAGTTGCATGCTACCTTCTGTCGTATTGCTGGTCAGGTGGAACACCAATATGGGTCTTGCATAGTTTCCTATCGAGACCCCCGAGGATGTTCTATTGTAAGGGAGGGTGTTCAGTTGTTGTTAGACAATGGAACTATCAAGATCACGGGTCAGAGGGATGATTATCATGAGATTGATATGGTTGAAGTTTATTTAATGGAAGAAAAGTCAAAGGAAGAGTATGCTTCCGCGGATGAGTATTTCTCTTTAGACGAAGATTTGTTTGCCAGAAATGACTTTTTGACGAATGATCATGTTGAAGAAAGGGTAAATGTCATTGTGCCATGCTTTGGTGCACCCGCTGCTCTTGAAGTGGAGTACCATAGCAAACCAGCTGTTACCCTATTGGTAATTAGTTTGCCAGGTCCTATTCCCTACAAATCAGCAAAGGTTGTGCCTTACAAATACAACACTACAATCTTAGAAGATGGGGTGGAAGTTCCCATCCATCCAATGCCCGATGTTAGAAATATAGCTGAAAATAGCAGGGTGACCCGTAGCGGTCGTGTGTTTGTGCCGGTTGATCGAAGAGATATTGTTGCTGGAAAGAAAATTGCTGAGAATGATGAGCCTAAGAAGGCTACAGGAGAGACTAGTGGAGCTACGTTAGAGAAAGAAGTGGATGTTATTTTGAAGATAATTAAGATGAGCGACTACAGAATTGTAGATCAGCTACTGCAGACTCCTTCAAAGATATCCATCCTAGCGTTATTGATGAATTCCTCTGCTCATAGAGAGTCATTGATGAGAGTACTAGACCAAGATTTTGTGGAGAGTGGCATGCCATTAGATCAATTCAGCAGCGTAATTGGAAACATTACGTCATGTAATAACTTGAGTTTCTGCGATGATGAGTTACCAGATGAAGGGAGGAATCATAACCTGGCCCTCCACATATCTATGAACTGCAAGAATGATTCACTATCCAATGTGATAATTGATAATGGATCTGCTTTGAATGTTATACCGAAGAGTACTCTCATGATGTTAAAGTATCAAGGAGCACCTATGCGCCCGAGTGGCATTATTGTGAAGGCATTTGATGGGTCAAGGAAAGCTGTCATCGGTGAAGTGGACTTACCCATCCATATAGGACCACATTTGTTCCTGATAACCTTCCAGGTCATGGATAATATTCCCACATATAGTTGTTTGCTAGGACGACCATGGATACACGAAGCAGGGGTTGTCACTTCAACTATGCATCAGAAGCTAAAGTTTGTGCGTGAAGAGAAAATAGTGATCATAAATGGGGAGCAGGCGCTGTTGATATCCCATTTATCCTCTTTCAGTATTGTAGAAGTGGATGAGGCTGCTGTTGGAATCCAGTTCCAAGCCCTATCCATTGACAACATAAGGAGAAATGAAAATTCTGGGGTTTCGCTGAAGGACGCGCAGCAGGTTGTGCACAATGGTCATCATACAATTTGGGGATAACCTGTGGATCCACCCGTGAACAAAATTAGAACTGGTTTGGGTTTCTCTTCGAAGAATGGCAAAGGCGAAAGTTTGAAGTCAAAGTCTACTGTGAACAGTTATCATGATGTTTTCCGTAGCATAGGCTACCTCCACCAATTGATTCTGGAATTAATGCTGTCAAAAAGGATGAAGCAGAGCAGGAAGTACCGAATTATGTGACGCATGGAGTTAGAGTTCAGAAATGGGTCACCATTGATGTTCCTTCTTGCATACATGTTTCCAAGTAATTTGTTTTGTTAATCTGTTTCTTTCTTTTGAAAAGCTTTCACTCTGCCCAAGGTGGAAGTATTAATATTGTAGGGCTTATCTGTTTGCTGTGACTTTTAAGATCGTTAATAAAAGTTATCTTTGCTTCAAAAATTATGTCTTTATTTTCTTCTTTTTCATTGAAAATGATAATCAGAAAAAAACCTTTCAAAATAAATAATAACTGAAAATTAATCTGCATGATCACTTGTTATATGTGTCAGTTTCAAAAAGCAATCATAAATCATATGTGCAGATTAATTAAAAAACCCATTGAATACAATGTCCATGCACCCTCTCCAAACTTTGAATGTCATGTGTTTGGGGCTGAAGAAGAAGATTATGATGAGATTCTAGAAGAGGTCTCACGGTTGCTTGAGCGCGAGGAAAATACAATTCAACCATATAAGGAGCCTCTGGAAGTGATCAATTTGGGTTCAGAAGAGGATCCGAAGGAAGTTAATATTGGAGCATCGTTACATCCCGATGTGAAGAGAAGGTTGATTGAGTTGTTAAAAGAGTATGTGGATATTTTTGCTTGGTCTTATCAAGATATGCCTGGTCTAGATACAGATATTGTCGAGCATCGTTTGCCGTTAAAGCCAGAGTGTCCGCCACTTAAGCAAAAGTTGAGAAGAACCCACCCAGATATGGCAGTAAAGATCAAAGAGGAGGTCCTAAAGCAGATTAATGCTGGTTTTATTGTGACGTCAGTGTATCCTCAATGGATTGCCAATATTGTCCAAGTACTGAAAAAAGACGGAAAAGTCCGCATGTGCGTAGATTACAGAGATCTAAATAAAGCTAGTCCAAAAGATGATTTTCCATTGCCTCACATCGACATGTTAGTGGACAGCACAGCAAAATTCAAATTATTCTCGTTCATGGACGGATTTTCTGGGTATAATCAAATAAGAATGGCTCCAGAGGACATGGAAAAAACAACGTTTATTACAACCTGGGGAACATTCTGTTACAGAGTGATGCCCTTCGGGTTGAAGAACGCTGGTGCAATGTACCAGAGGGCTATGACAACCCTATTCCATGATCTGATGCACAAAGAAATAGAAGTATATGTTGATGATATGATTGCCAAATCCCAGACTGAAGAAGGGCATATAGGTGATTTGTTGAAGTTGTTTCAGAGTTTGAGGAAGTATCGTCTCCGCTTGAATCCAAATAAATGCACCTTCGATGTTCGATCGGAGAAATTATTAGGTTTCATTGTTAGCTAGAAAGAAATTTAAGTTGACCCTGATAAAGTCAAAGAAATTCAAGAAATACCAGCACCAAGAACTGAAAAGTAAGTCAAAGGTTTTCTCGGGCGTTTGAATTATATTTCGAGATTTATTTCCCACATGACTGCAACATGTGAACCGATCTTTAAGTTGTTAAAGAAAGATCAACGTTGTGTGTGGATGGATGACTGCCAAAGGGAATTTGATAGTATTAAAGAATGTCTGCTTGAACCTCCTATCTTGCTCCCTCCCGTAGAAGGAAGACCGTTCATTATGTATCTAACAGTGTTAGATAAATCCATGGGTTGTATTCTGGGACAACAGGATGAAACAAGGAAGAAGCAGTTCGCCATTTATTATCTCAAAAAAAAGTTCACTGATTGTGAGTCGTGGTATTCCATGCTAGAAAAAACATGTTGTGCTTTGGCTTGGGTGGCAAAGCGTTTGCGGCAATATATGTTGAATCATACCACTTGGTTGATCTCTAAAATGGATCCAATCAAGTATATTTTTGAAAAGCCTGCTCTTACTAGGAGAATTGCCCGCTGGTAGATGTTGTTATCTGAATACGATATCGAGTATCGCACTCAAAAGGCTATTAAAAGTAGTGTGTTGGCAGATTACCTTGCTCACCAGCTGGTGGAAGATCATCAGTCTGCAGAATATGAATTCCCCGATGAGGATATGATGTTCCTGAAAGTGAAATATTGTGATGAACCATTGCCTAAGGAAGGCCCTGACCCTGAATCTCGTTAGAGTATGATATTTGATGGAGCTGTGAATGCTTATGGTAAAGGAGTTGGTGCTGTGATTGTCACTCCTCATGGATCACACATTCCTTTTACTGCAAGGTTAACATTTGATTGCACTAATCATATGGAAGAATATGAGGCTTGCATTATGGGTCTTGAGGAAGCTATTGATCTCAGAATCAAAATTCTAGATGTGTATGGTGATTCAGCTTTGGTAATAAATCAGATTAAAAGAGAATGGGACACTCGTCACTCTGGCTTGATCCCTTACAAAGATTATGCTAGAATATTATTACCCTTCTTCAATAAAGTTGAATTCCATCACATCCCTAGAGATGAAAATCAAATGGCGGATGCTATGGTAACTCTGGCTTCCATGTACCAAGTGAATACTTGGAATGATATACCCCGAATTACAGTTCGACGGATAGATAGGCCGGCTCATGTGTTTACGACAGAGGAGGTAGTAGATGAAAAACCTTGGTATTATGATATTAAGCATTTTCTTCAGACTCAGGAATATCTGATGGGTGCGTCGAGGAAAGATAAAAATACACTGAGAAGATTGGCAGGCAGTTTCTTCCTCAGTGAAAATGTGCAATACAAGAGAAATTATGACATAGTCTTACTCAAATGCGTGGATAGACACGAAGCATACATGATGATGCATGAGATTCATGAAGGTTCATTTGGCACTCATGCTAATAGACATTCGATGGCTAGAAAGATGCTAAGGGCAGGTTATTATTGGTTGACAATGGAATCTGACTGTTACAAATTTGCAAAGAAGTTCCATAAATTCCAGGTTTATGCAGATAAGGTTCATGTGCCTACGACACTTCTCAATGTGATTTCCTCCCCCATGGCCTTTCTCTCTGTGGGGTATAGACATGATCGGGATGATAGAACCCAAAGCTTAGAATGGGCACCGTTTTATCTTGGTAGCAATTGATTATTTCACCAAGTGGGTAGAGGCTGATTCATATGCCAATGTTACCAAACAGGTGGTTGTGAGTTTCATCAAAAATAATCTTATATGGCGGTATGGTGTGCCGAGTAGAATCATCACCGACAATGGCTCAAATTTGAACAATAAGATGATGACAGAACTGTGTGAAGAATTCAAGATTGTCCATCACAATTCATCTCCAATCAGGCCAAAGATGAATGAGGCTGTTGAAGCTGCTAATAAGAATATCAAGAGAATTATCCAGAACATGGTTGTTACTTATAAGGATTGGCATGAAATGCTCCCTTTTGCTCTGCATGGTTATCGAACATCTGTTCGCACTTCAACAGGAGCAACCTCGTTCTCCCTGGTGTATGTAATGGAAGCGGTACTCCCTGTCGAGTTAGAGATTCCCATGTTGCGTGTGATAATGGAAACCAAATGGATAGAGGCTGAATGGGTCCAGAACAGGTTTGACCAATTGAATTTGATTGAGGAAAACAGAATGACAGCTTTATGTCATGGGTAGTTATATCAGAGAAGAATGAAGAAAGAATTTGATAAAAAGGTCAAACCTCGTGCATTCAGAGAAGGCGACCTCGTGCTCAGGAAGATCATGTCTTTCAACACTGATTCTAGGGGAAAGTGGACTCCCAATTTTGAAGGCCCGTATGTTGTCAAGAAAGACTTCTCTGGTGGTGCATTAATTCATGAAATTATGGATGGCGAGGAGTTCCCACGTCCCATGAATGCTGACGCAGTCAAGAAATACTTCGCCTAAAAGAAATAAATGAACAGCTCGCTAAGTTGAAAACTCGAAAGGGCGACTTAGGCAAAAAAGAGCGTCTCGGTAGGCCGAAAACCCGAAAGGGCGGTCTAGGAAAAAATTAGAGACATAAACAGTATAAATTTCCCGCTAAGTTGAAAACCCGCAAGGGCGGCTTAGGCAAAAGTTAGGGATTTTTTCTTGGCATGTAACTACGTCAGACAAGACTTGATCGTTGAAGCAACAATCTTCTCAGATCCTCACCATACTTCAACAAAAGCTACTGCTCAGGATTCCAAAAGTTGTCAGGGGAAATAGTGGTCATTGTATCCCAAACTTTGTAATTATCCATGGAGTCTCGCCATTCGCAGACTACCATTCTATTAATGAAATTCGAGCTTTTACCCAATTCTTTGTGTTCTTATTTTATTTAGCTTACAGAGACTCCATTTATTACTGATGATAACTTTCAAAGAAAAAAGATTAAAAAGCAAAATTGACTTTTAAAAAAAAAAGAGATCTTTACAATTTAATTTACTTTGAGATTTGTGATCACAATGACAACAAAAATGGTGATCCCATGAATGAACAAACTCCAGTTGTTTTGAGAGGATTTACTTCCTTCATGAAGGTTCTCTCAGGTCGTTTTGCTGGTATGTTCACTATCTTTATATGTTTCTCAGATAGTTAAAGACGATGCCAATCGGTGTAAGGTGCAGTATTGGGTTTGTGATCCCATTGTCCCCAGTCAGGTCTTGGTTCATGTTTGATTTTGGGTTTGCATGGTCAGAAGTCTCTGTCCCAGGTTCCCCAACGAAGTCTTCCCTCATATGATGAAAGGTTTTATTCCCTTGGTGTGCTGAGATGTCACTCTTTCTGCAGTATTGGCTTTATTGTTGGTATTTATTTCCCAGGCAACTAGACCAGGGCAATATCTTTTCTAAGAAGTGTTGAAATGATTATCATCCTTTGGGTTTTCACCCGCCAAGTGCTGGGGTTTGATTTAAAATACCCATGAGTTTGACCTCTTTCTATAATGTTGACTTCTTGATTCCCCGAGAAGGCTATCCCAGGGCATCTTTTGTTGGAATAAGTTTTCATGATGTAAAGTTTCAATCCGCATCTTTCTCCAGCTAGATAGGCTTCAATTCCCCAGTGAGGTTTGATTGTTTCAGCGTCAGTCTGCTATATTTGAGGCTGGTCTTGCAATCTCCAGTAGGCATGTTGCTTCTGAAAAAACTAGTTTCTCCGATGAAGCCGGAAGAAGGATGTTCTATCCCGGTATCTGTTTAATTTGTCTACCTCCTAATTATGTTTCTCTTTAGTAAATATAAAGGCAGTCAATAGGTTTGGTTTCCGCAGTTGGCCTTTACCTTTCTTGGAATGATCTTTCTGGTTGAAGTTAGCCAAGTGTTGTTAGTACCTGAGGCGGTTTTGTTTGTTTGTTCCTACTGATTGTGTATCTGTTTTACCAGCATACGCACAATAGCACTCATACATTAATACATACATCATGCATGGCTAAAATTGACAAATCATTGTTCATTGACATTGTGTTCTGACCTTCCCGCAGCGCTCCTTGCTTAGATGGATTCGGTTTTCCCCCTTGAGTTTATTTCTCAAAGGATGTATCTTCGTTGACTGTCTTGCTCCAGTTTGGATCTGTGGTTGCATGATAATATTATTTACTTTGGATTTCTGAAAACATTGAGTTTTAGTTTGTGCATTTATTTTGCACGGGAAGACTTTATCTCCTCAGCAGGAATATCGTAGCATTTCCCCGGGAAGTCATATTTCTATCCCCAGAAAGTCATTTCTTTTTGCAATTCTCCATGACAACAAGTAACAAGTCTCTTTATTTGAGACAGCTTATATTTAACCTTTTTCGGGCAGATTTCCTTGGTTAAAGAAGAAGTTGAGACCCGTTCTAGGTGAAACACCAGAATTTTGGGGAAAAACTTGATATGATTTTCTCTTTCTACCTTCAGTGAACGTTGGTATACCATCGGCAGTGAACGTCGGTGTTTATTATCTTTTTGCTATCTTCAGTGAACGTTGATAGATCATCGTCAGTGAATGGCGGTGATATGATATATTTTTCTCTTTCTACCTTCAGTGAATGTTGGTAGACCATCGGCAGTGAACGTCAGTGTTTATTATCTTTTTTCCATCTTCAGTGAACGTTGATAGTTCATCGTCAGTGAACGGCAGTGATATTATATATTTTCTCTTTCTACCTTCAGTGAACGTTGGTATACCATCGACAGTGAACGTCGGTGTTTATTATATTTTTGCTATCTTCAGTGAACATTGATAGTTCATCGTTAGTGAATGACGGTGATATGATTTTCTCTTTCTACCTTCAGTGGATGTTGGTAGACCATCAGCAGTGAACATTGAAACTACGTGGCCGGAACCTCTCATCTGGATACTAGTGAAACATCAATGAAGTCGCCACCGAATGTCTTTTATCCCGCCGAGAGGGAAACTTAAACATCGAGAAAACCTGAAAAGGGAGAAATCACGGTCTTCTCGGATGACAAAACATCGATAAAAGATGGCAAATGTGCGATGGAAAAACATTGATAAAAGATAATAAGATGACATGGCAAAGATGACGAAACATCAATAAATCGGATGACAAAACATCACACCTAACAATGATATTGGGAATCAAAGTAGGATAACGAACGGGTGCAATGGTGAAACATCGGCTTCAAACAAATGTGCGATGGCGAAACATCGGCTAAAAACTAACATGATGGCATGGCAAAGATGACGAAACATCAATAAAATGGATGGTAAAACATCACACCCAACAATGATACTGGGAATCAAAGTAGGATAACAAATATGGGCGATGGCGAAACATCGGCTTCAAACAAATGTGCGATGGCGAAACATCGGCTAAAAGATAACAAGATCATGGCAAAGATGGCGAGACATCAATAAAATGGATGGTAAAACATCACACCTAACAATGATATTGAGGATCAAAGTAGGATAACAAACAGGTGCGATGGCGAAACATCGGCTTCAAACAAATGTGCGATGGCGAAACATCGGCTAAAAGATAACAAGATATCATGGCAAAGATGGAGAAAAATCAATAAAACGGATGACAAAACATCACACCTAATAATGATATTGAGGATCAAAGTAGGATAACAAACGGGTGCGATGGCGAAACATCGGCTTCAAACAAATGTGCGATGGCGAAACATTGGCTAAGAGATAACAAGATCATGGCAAAGATGGCGAGACATCAATAAAATGGATGGTAAAACATCACACCTAACAATGATATTGAGGATCAAAGTAGGATAACAAACAGGTGCGATGGAAAAACATCGACTTCAAACTAATGTGCGATGGCGAAACATCGGCTAAAAGATAACAAGATATCATGGCAAAGATGGCGAAAAATCAATAAAACGGATGACAAAACATCACACCTAACAATTATATTGAGGATCAAAGTAGGATAACAAACGGGTGCAATGGCGAAACATCAGCTTCAAACAAAAGTGCGATGGCGAAACATCGGCTCAAAGATAACATGATAATGCAAGATTGGTTTGTATCTTTTACTTTGAAGAAGGGCTTGAGTTCATTAGAGGTGCCTTATGATTTGCCAAGAAAACATATTTTTGTTTTAAGATGCAGAATGCATAGAAAGGAAAAACAACTAAGGGAAACTAACCTAGTGCTATCCATAGTGTTATCATACAATGGTTGACCCTAATGTTGAGGATAAAGGAGAATCCTATCCTATGTTCACATGTTAGAGGGGGCTTAACAAAACTATCCTATAGGGAATATGCAATGAGAGCGAAGTCGTGATCTCAATTTCTAAACTGAGTGACTCATCGATCAACACATAAAGAAGAAAAGCAATAAACATGCTATAGGGAACATGCAATGAGAGCGAAGTCGTGATCTCAATGTCTAAATTGAGTGACTCATCGATCAACAAATAAAGAAGTAAAGCAATA
The DNA here is from genome assembly GCA_948472305.1 of Vicia faba. NCBI lineage: Eukaryota > Viridiplantae > Streptophyta > Magnoliopsida > Fabales > Fabaceae > Vicia > Vicia faba. The sequence continues at coordinate 45,442,453 of OX451735.1, forward strand.
AACATCCTATAGGGAACATGCATTGAGAGCGAAGTCGTGATCTCAATTTCTAAATTGAGTGACTCATCGATCAAAACCAAACACAACACATGCATCAAACAAAAAACAGAGGGCCTCCTCACATATATCAGCAATAGAGGTCCCATCATGCAACCAGAGAACTATGTAAAATAAAATTGGGAGAAAGGAAATAGTATAATACCAAACAGATAACTTTCTGTAGTAGTCAAGCAAGAATAAAAGAAACCCAGAGAAACTTCAAGCAAGCTGGCATCAGTAGACAAATTGAGTCAGGAATTACACCATCAGGATATAAACATTTTATCAGATATGATCAAATCCCAGAGGCAATGTGCAACATTCACAATCAAATGTATATATCATGCATGGAATATCAAATATCCCAAATACAATAGCAGTGCCAATATAATAAGTTGTGTTTCACAAATAAAGTGAAACACAGAATCCTCAGGTCAAAAGTGGAAACTTTCTCAGAGTACCTCGCACATTCAACAACCAAGTTAGTATTCCATAAGGTGAATGATGGCTCACATAGGGGATGAATGAAACTTGATGAGGTGAGAACAACATGATGACAATTATCAAACATTAGACATGACAGGTAAGAGGAAACAAGCATATGCACAATTAGGTCCAAAGAAAAAGAGGAATGTTGCTCCTTTCTATCACCATATTGAGTTGACAATTGAATGTCAATCAAGGATCATAAGAGCTTGAAAATAAAGTGAACAAAGGCCATGAAGGTCAGTAGCAAACACAATTTGATCATGCACAATTAATTCAATCACAACTTCATGAACACAATAAAAGATAAAACCTTCATAATGCATTAAATGGTTCAAAACATTCAAACATAAAGCATTCAAATGAAATGGCTTGAGTTAACATGGACAATCAGAATCAACATGATCATTAAGTTCCAAATTATAGGCCTCACTCAAGTTCATTGGCCAACAAACAAATTGCAATAAGACATGCAAACATAATTGGGTACCTTCACTTCAAAATTACCTAAAAAATGGGGATAATGGTCCATGATTCAAACCAAAAAACAAATTAGCATCCTTGAAAAGTATAAAAGTCAGAATGCAAGCCCTAAGTTTATGATTGATTGAGGAAGAGGCCAAATGAAGTTCAAAGTTCAAGACTAGTTGGCAAAACTACCAAACTAGACAAGTTTTCAAAATAATTTGTGCAAAAATGTCAAACCAAGTCAAATAATTCAAGAAAATTTTTTTTCAAATCTCCAACACATTCATGAACCATAAACAAGACCTGAATTCCCAATAAAGTCCAACGCACAAGGGTTTAAAAAAAGAAACTTGCACCATAAGCAACAAAACCCTAATTTTTGACTTTTTATCTCAAATATTGATTAAATGAGATCAAAATTCAAACAAATTAAGTCAAGATCAATACAAATCATCAAGGAACCCTGAATGTCAGAAAATATATTTTTTCATATTTTTTTGAATTAGGAAAAGTCAAGAAAAAAATTAATATTCAAACAATTATGTAATTAACAAATATTCACATGTCAAAATAATATTTAAATCAAAAAGTTAGAAAAATGGCCAACCAACATTATATTCAAATATTAGGGCTAAAAACACACATCCCTGAATTTTTTGGATTATAGGAAATATTAAAATAATAAAAAAACAAACAATTATCAATTAAACTATTATTTAAGGGCAAAAATGCAAACCCTAGCTAAAAATCATGAAAAGGTCAAAAATGAATTTATATTCAGATTCTATAATTAAAAACAAGCTTACATGATTTTTTTTGAGATTTATTTGATTAAGGGAAATATTAAAATAAAAATCAAACAAACAAATATTATAAATAACCTTTGAAATTAAAATTTAAATCAAAAATAAAGAAAATGATAAACCAAAGTCAGAATCAATTTTTACATTATTTTAGCGGCTAGAATATTTTTTGTGGATTTTTTAAGTCAAAGGAACTATTAAAATAAAAATTATCTTCAAATAAATAATTAAATAAGCCTATGAATTTTTTAAACCAATCAAATCATTTTTAAAAAATCCAAAAAAAAATGTCAAATACTAGAAAATAAAATTAACCTATGGTAAATTTTTTTGTGATTTTTGAAAGTGTTTTGATCAGAAAATAAAATCAAACAAAATGTCAAATAAAACAAAAATTTAAATAAGCCAAAAATTCAAACGGACCAATCATGATGTGCCACCACATCATCTTCAACCTCTGGATGGTTCAAAAATGCGTGCATCTTCTCAGGCTTAGGGCTCACTTTCAGATCAACATAACATGCTCAATTTTGCATCATTTTTCATGAAATCAAAGGCAAATCAAAGCTAGCATGGCAAGGAATCCATAGCAATTCGAATCAAATCAAATCCTCAACCACATTGTCCACAATCAAGTCATGAATATGAACAAAAACATTCTGAATTGCGAGTTTCAGAGCATCCAATCATCCATAATTCATCAAATTAAACGCTATAAAGCTTCTGAAACATTCCATTAACATCATTGAACATGAATCCAAGCTCAAACATTCCAATAAACAAGTGCATCTCAGAAATTGAAGTTTGGAATCATTACTTCAAGGTGAATAGTGATCTACTGTCTCATTCACTCCAGATGCAAACAAATGGTGCTAGCTTGATCCACTCACTTTGCTGAAGCTGAATCCACAAGAATTTTGAAGAAAACACCAAGGAATTGAGAGAATCGAATCAAGTTGCAGAAGAAGGAGGAAAATCTCAGATCTAGAATTCTTGCAAATGGCGCGTTCTCCCTCTTTCTCTTTGCTTGCTTTCACTTATATAGAGTTTGTAGAGAAGGATAGAAGTGGAAGTTTGTCCTTAAAGCCGTTGGAGGGCAGGATTGGGAATTTTGGCCAAAAATAAAGTGCATACTGAATCAGGTCTTTTGCTCGTGCATTCTTCTGCCTTTTATGCATTTTGTGAGCCAAATGAAGTCAGAAATGCATGCTCAAAATGCCAGCCCACGATTACTGAAATGAGAGAGTGTTGGTGAATTGGCAATTTTGAGCAAGTTTTGTATTTTTTTATTCGAGCAAGTTCATGAAGCACATTGACACGAAATGGTGAGTGTAATGGGCCTCAGCATGTCACAAATTACCAATGGGCTTGATTAGAAGCAAGAGGAATGGCTAAAACTTGAGTTTGCAAGAAATGGCCATTTTGCACATTTGCCAAATTTCAATAAGAAACTTCAAAATTCCAAAGTTCATAACTTACTCATACTTTTGATTTTTGACACAAATGAGTACAATTTGGAAAGGTATTGAAAATATCTACAATCCCATAGTTTAGAGTTTTTGCAAATTAATCCATTAAGGTTCTCAAAATTTGGCTTGAAATTCAATAATTTTGGAAAATGACCTATAATTTTGTGACTTCAAAAGACCATAACTCTTGATTCCTTACAAATTTGAATATGAGACCAAAAGGAGATGAAATATCATTCTCTTAGCTTTCCAAGCATATTTCATTTGCATTTTCTTGATTAAGGGTGAATAAGATATGAATTTTTGAACTTAAGCCCTTATTTTCCAAAATTAGCAACTTCTAGGGTTTCTTCAAGAACGAGTTTCATCCCAAACTCCAATCTCTTTGATCCAATTACCAAAATGGACTTGAAATATGAAAATTGCATCCTTGAATTGATGGTTGGCCAAAAAATCCCTTGATCAACTTTGACTTTGACTGATCTTGACCTAAAATGACCATTTTGCCCCTCTGAATCAATTAATCCACTTCCCTTCAAAATTGATGAACAAAACTTCAAACATGTGATCTTCCAAATATACAGAGGCCGTGTGCAATGTTTCACTTCAAAATTCTCAAGAAATCTTGATGCAATCCCAAACCCTAGTTTTGATCAACATCTCAAGAGACTGATGAATCCTCTCCAAAACTTCAGATCCTCTGGACATCATGAACAATTCCTTGTGCAAAGACTTTTCAAATACCAATGAGATGTTTTAGCTTCCAAACCAAGACTTGTATATTGATAAATAGCCTTGCTCAAACAAAACCCTAATTTGACTGGTGAATCTAGAGAGTGATTCCCCTTGTAGTCAAACACAAACTTCAATCCTCTGATGATCCAAAGAGATGGATGAAGCATCTTGAGATATGCAATAACTTTTGAGCTTGAAAGATCCAAAGGTTTAGATAATAAGATTTTTCTTGAGCAACTTGTCAATGCAAATAACCTTCAAGGCATGAGGAAGACTTGATAACCAAAGTGCTTTGATCCCATCATAATGTATGAATGCAATGCAATATGATATTCATGATGAAACGTAAGCCTAAATCAAGAGGGTAAATTTTGGGGTGCAACAAAAGTCGGTGTTTATTATCTTTTTTCTATCTTCAGTGAATGTTGATAGTTCATCGTCACTGAACGACGGTGATATGATATATTTTCTCTTTCTACCTTCAGTGAACGTTGATAGACCATCGGCAGTGAACGTCGGTGTTTATTATCTTTTTTCTATCGTCATTGAACATTGATAGTTCATCGTCAGTGAACAGCGGTGATGTGATTTTCTCTTTCTACCTTCAGTGAAAGTTGGTAGACCATCGGAAATGAACGTCGGTGTTTATTATCTTTTTGCTATCTTCAGTGAACATTTATAGTTCATCGTCAGTGAAAGGCGGTGATGTGATTTTCTCTTTCTACCTTCAGTGAAAGTTGGTAGACCATCAGAAGTGAACGCCGATGCTTGCTTTTTTCCTCTCTGATTCAGTTCTTTTGGTCCACCAATGATTTATTTTCCCGGTGGGGTTGCTCCTTTGTTTCTTTATTTTTGTTGCATCCCCAGTGATACTTTGCGTCTCTTTGGTATTGTTCATAGGCATTCATATGCATAAGCATTTGCATGGCATCTTAGGGCCAAAAATAGGGTTTGTTTTATATTTAAGTATCTTCGATCGCGTCGACACGAAGATTTTTAACCTTCGTATCTCCGGATAGAAGAAACTTAAATAAGGGCAGCTGTTGTACCCCAATTTTTGCCCCTAATATCCCTTCATCATACCATGTTGTTTCACTCACAACAAGATCACACTAGGATTCTGTGTTCCCCTCCCTACATTTAGCTTTGCTCTTTTCAGGAGTTACTGTGATACGGTGGGAAGAACTGACTGTTTTTGGAATGCTGGTTCGCGTTTTGCGTTTGTTTTCACAAAATGTCGCGGTAAGCAAGAGTCGTCACCGACTTTTATTTTATCCAACAAGGAAAGGAAAAAAGCACAGAAAAATTCCTTTTTCGAGATATTTCTCGGGTTCGGGGGTAGATTATAGAAAGGGAAGGTGTTAGCACCCTTTCTATTTGTGGTTATCCACGGGATCTTAGGTACTTGCTCAATTGTTTTCAAAATTTCTTTCTTTGTGCTTGTGGGTTTGAAAAAGTTTTTGTTTGAAACCTCGATTTAAATCCTGCTTCTGTCCTCAAGAGCGTATGAAGTGTTTTTGAAAACTTTGTTCGAAAAGGAGTGTAAGTGTGAAGAGTTTTGTTTTGAAAGAGAAAGTACCTAAGAACCATCTACCTACTCGAAAAAGGAACCGTTCTATGCTATTTTCATTTAGACAATGCTATCCCACTATTAATGAGTGGGTAGCACCATCGTTGGAGTTTAAGGGTCAATTCGAATGCGGGACTTACGGTCACTAAAGAAATGTTAGGACGCCTTAGCGGTAAACCTAATATCTTAGATCATTTGTTTGAGGCAACAATATCCGAGGCAACCATTTCGAGGCGACTATGATCTTTTAGACAAGAGGACGACCTCTAAAACGACCTATACTCAATGACCGTGTACGAAGGCAACCAAGTGGGGTGTACCCTAAGAGTGTGCATGTGCGAGTGTGTCGTTTTCAGTTATTTTTATCTTTGTACATGTGAAGGGTGATCTAATTTGATGTTAAGATTATCATTCATTATTGTCATGCAACCCTATTATCAAACATCTAACAGTTATAATTTGCGGAAATAAAATGCGGAATTTAAATTACAAGGCGTCGGGTATCTACATCGCCAAAGACAAACCCTTTGAAAAATAAAATAAAGCGAATAAAAATAATTAAATGTCCTATTTAACTATTACAATCCGGAAGCAGGTACATTATTGGATAAGGAAAAATAAATCGCGACGCAAAATTAAATAGAGCGTATGATTAGGGTTTTGACCCTTTTGGTTAAAAAAACTTTTTTTTGTTGTTTTTATTTTAAGAAAGAAATAACCTAAATTAAATACTAAATTAAATTAAATAAATAAATTAATAAAAATAAATTATTTTTTGGAGTTTTTTTATCATTTAGGAAAGAAATTCTAATAATTAAATTAATGGTTAAAACTAATTAAGTCTAATTAATTTTATTTATTTTACAAAAAGAATTAAAGTTTTCTAATTAAAACCTAATTAATTAATAAATTTATTTAAGAAAAATAGAAGTTTAAAATTTGATTTGAGATAAATATATTTTTTTGTGATTTTTATTTTATGAAAAGGAATTTTGTGATTGGTTAGAAAAATAATAAAACAATTAAAATAAATAAACAAAAATTAATAAGAAGAGGGGAGTATGGGCCTGATTATGTGGTGTGAGTAGCAATTGGAAGGCCCATTAGTGGTTGGCCTTTGTTGACTTTTTGGATCTGGTATGCACGCATGGACTGGGCCTATGGTGGTCCTTCAATCCCTAGCCATCAGATCTGGCCATTAGCCATCTGTCTCTTGGATGCCTGAGGGAGTATGGTATACTGCAAGCTGAAGCATGCACACAATCACCTGAAAGGAAAAAATATTGAGAAAGTGGGGGACCTGGGATTCGAACCCAGGTCCTGAAGGAGTTTGCCATTGCATGCTTGCCACTACAGCACCTTGATTTGTTTGTAAATATATTACGCAATAATGATAATATAGCACAACAAAGTTAATTGGTCAGAAAAAATAAAACGCGCGCCATTTTTGAATGGCCCAATGAGTGAGTGCCAGCTCTTCGTCCCTGTCCTCCCACTACTGTAATATTACCTGCGGATTTGAATCCGCAGCTAAAAACGCAGCTCATTCCTAAAATCATCTCCAGGCAATAAGAATGACTTTCAAGGGCATGGTTGTGTTTGTCTCATCCTCCTGGATGTAACCATGCCCGTTACATGGACCAATTTTACCTGAAATAAGAATCCCTAAAAACAAAAACATAACCCTAGCTATGGTGTTTCGTGGTTACAACGCGTATAAATCAAATTGATTATTGCCAATGGTTTGCAAATAATATGAGGGTCATGAATATGCAATTATTTCATTCAAATGATGCTAGAATAGACCAAATCGAATCCAAGAACAGAGATATGTTATGTGGGACTTACAGCGCGTTTGGAAGCCTGAAGATGCTTGGTTTAGATCCAGGTATCTTGTATGAATGGCCAACAATCGTTTGGAACAAGTCTCGACCTCTGAAAATGCATCTAACCTGGATTTCGACCTCAAGCTTTTTTGTGAATTTTCCAATTCTTGTTCTGCCTCTCTCTGCACTTTTCAACCCTAATTTTGTATGCCTTTGCTTGCTTATGTAACGTGCTTTGTATTAGGGTAAGAATCATGGACCGAATCCCTTCATATCAATGCACATGAATGTGATTTGATCTCCATTATTAAACCTTTCCAAATTTGATTCAATTCAATCTTTTTTCCCATGATTTGATTTGATACGAATTCCATGGTGATGCTAGCTGTAAACAAAGCCTAAAACAACCAGAAAATCATGAGTTATTAATTCTTGGGATTTTTTATGATTTTATTTGATTAAAAATGAATAAATTCAATAAAAAACCAAATTAAATAATAAAAGTGAAATATGGGCACATGGATGGAGCTAGGACACGTGGGAAATGATGCAAACCCAAATCAAGTGGAAAAGAATGGTCCCAATTGACAAAATTTGAAGTTTTGGGGATAGTTAACTTTTGGCAATTTTGCAAAAAAGTTCAACTTCAACAATGCATAACTTCTTCAATTTTGAACTTTTGGAAGTGTTATTGGACTTTTTAGAAAGCTTGATATGTCTTCTAATCAACCCTTTTGGTCTCATCTCATTTTGGTATTCCATGATCAAGTTATAAGCTTTGTCTAAAAAGGTGTTTTTGTTGACTTTCTAAAATGACCTATAATGTCTAAATTCATAACTTCTTGTGAGTGCACTTTTTGAACTTGGGGTGTGAAGATGGATCGTAGGTAATTGCATCCTCTTCAAAATGAGCTTTGGTTGGGTCATTTCTCATAAAGTATGAGAAATTTATGCTTGGTCAAAGTTGAGTTGACTTTTCCTACAAAACCCTAATTTAGCAACTTTTGAATCTTGATGAATCTTGAGCAATCCTTGATGAATCATGATCAACCCTTGATAAAATGATGAAATATCCTTCAAAATGAGAATTTTGGCAAAAGTCTTGAAGTTTGACTATATGTAGGTCATAGTTGACTTTTGCCCTAACATAGTCGATTTTTGGCCCTTTGAGCAATTGACTGAGAAAACTTCCTCTGCAAGGCTTAAAATTTGACATGGATGACCTTGAGAACATATTAGGACATTAGGGAGCACTTGAGGTCATTTGGACTCAAGGATATTGGTGCAACACAAAACCCTAATTTGGGGTAGACTGCCTTAGGAGAGAGCTTGTCTGACCAATTCTTGAGCAATCTTAAGCCACTTGGAGATTTTCTTTGCAATGTTTTGAGAAAAATGGGAGGGAAAATTTTGGGGTACCACAGCTTCCCCTGTTCAATCTTCTTAAACCTGAGGATGTAGATTGGCTTTTAAGCCTTTCGTGATCCAAAGGTGGAAGATGATTGAACACTAGAGTGCCCATAAATTTGCACTCGCATGAAGTGGTATCAGCCTTGTGATGTCGGGAATGGGCTTACAGATTCCATTTGGAGATTGCTGGTGGGAGGATGGGCTTAAAGATGCCATCTGAAGGAGTGTTGATCGCATAAGAGATTCCTTAGCGAGAGCTTGCACACCTGTTGTTGTAAAAGATTCCGATGTGGGAGTCTGATCTTGCTGAGATTTTAGGAACTTGCATGTACTTCAACTGAGAGAACATCTCTGCTGAGTTTTAAGAACTTGTCCATAATTTAACTTGGGGGGGGGGGGGGGGAACATCTTCATCGAGACTTAGGACTTGTCTGTAATTCAACCAAGGATAATTCTGTTGAGATTTAAGAACTCGTCCATACTTCGACGGAGGATCTTTGCCGAGATTTAGAACCTTATCTGTAATTCAACCGAGGATAATTCAATTGAGATTTAAGAACCGGTCAGTACTTCGACTGAGGGAAACATCTTCATCGAGATTTAAGACTTGTCTGTAATTCAACGGAGGATAATTCTGTTGAGATTTAAGAAATCATCCATACTTCGACGAAGGAACTTTGCCGAGATTTAGAACCTTATCTGTAATTCAACCGAGGATAATTCAGTTGAGATTTAAGAACCAGTCAGTACTTCAACTGAGGCAAACATCTTCATCGAGATTTATGACTTGTCTGTAATTCAACGGAGGATAATTCTGTTGAGATTTAAGAACTCATCCATACTTCGACGGAGGAACTTTGCCGAGATTTAGAACCTTATCTGTAATTCAACCGAGGATAATTCAGTTGAGATTTAAGAACCGGTCAGTACTTCGACTGAGGGAAGCATCTTCATCGAGATTTAGGACTTGTCTGTAATTCAACGGAGGATAATTCTGTTGAGATTTAAGAACTCGTCCATACTTCGACGGAGGAACTTTGCCGAGATTTAGAACCTTATCTGTAATTCCACCGAGGATAATTCAGTTGAGATTTAAGAACCGGTCAGTACTTCGACTGAGGGAAACATCTTCATCGAGATTTAGGACTTGTCTGTAATTCAACGGAGGATAATTCTGTTGAGATTTAAGAACTCGTCCATACTTCGACGGAGGAACTTTGTCGAGATTTAGAACCTTATCTGTAATTCAATCGAGGATAATTCAGTTGAGATTTAAGAACCGGTCAGTACTTCGACATAGGGAAACATCTTCATCGAGATTTAGGACTTGTCTGTAATTCAACGGAGGATAATTCTATTGAGATTTAAGAACTCGTCCATACTTCGATGAAGGAGCTTTGCCGAGATTTAGAAACTTATCTGTAATTCAACTGAGGATAATTCAGTTGAGATTTAAGAACCGGTCAGTACTTCGACTGAGGGAAACATCTTCGTCGAGATTTAGGACTTGTCTATAATTCAACGGAGGATAATTCTGTTGAGATTTAAGAACTCGTCCATACTTCGACGAAGGAACTTTGCCGAGATTTAGAACCTTATCTGTAATTCAACCGAGGATAATTCAGTTGAGATTTAAGAACCAGTCAGTACTTCGACTGAGGCAAACATCTTCATCGAGATTTATGACTTATCTGTAATTCAACGAAGGATAATTCTGTTGAGATTTAAGAACTCATCCATACTTCGACGGAGGAACTTTGCCGAGATTTAGAACCTTATCTGTAATTCAACCGAGGATAATTCAGTTGAGATTTAAGAACCGGTCAGTACTTCGACTGAGGGAAGCATCTTCATCGAGATTTAGGACTTGTCTGTAATTCAACGGAGGATAATTCTGTTGAGATTTAAGAACTCGTCCATACTTCGACGGAGGAACTTTGCCGAGATTTAGAACCTTATCTGTAATTCCACCGAGGATAATTCAGTTGAGATTTAAGAACCGGTCAGTACTTCGACCGAGGGAAACATCTTGATCGAGATTTAGGACTTATCTGTAATTCAACGGAGGATAATTATGTTGAGATTTAAGAACACGTCCATACTTCGACGGAGGAACTTTGTCGAGATTTAGAACCTTATCTGTAATTCAACCGAGGATAATTCAGTTTAGATTTAAGAACCGGTCAGTACTTTGACTGAGGGAAACATCTTCATCGAGATTTAGGACTTGTCTGTAATTCAACGGAGGATAATTCTGTTGAGATTTAAGAACTCGTCCATACTTCGATGGAGGAACTTTGCCGAGATTTAGAACCTTATCTGTAATTCAACTGAGGATGATTCAGTTGAGATTTAAGAACCGGTCAGTACTTCGATTGAGGGAAACATCTTCATCGAGATTTAGGACTTGTCTGTAATTCAACGGAGGATAATTCTGTTGAGATTTAAGAACTCGTCCATACTTCGACGAAGGAACTTTGCCAAGATTTAGAACCTTATCTGTAATTCAACTGAGGATAATTCAGTTGAGATTTAAGAACCGGTCAGTACTTCGACTGAGGGAAACATCTTCATCGAGATTTAGGACTTGTCTGTAATTCAACGGAGGATAATTCTGTTGAGATTTAAGAACTCGTCCATACTTCGACGAAGGAACTTTGCCGAGATTTAGAACCTTATCTGTAATTCAATCGAGGATAATTCAGTTGAGATTTTAGAACCAGTCAGTACTTCGACTGAGATAAAAGCTTCATAGTTTTGAATGAGATTTTGGCTGCATCTTTCCTGAAAGGTAAAGGTTAGTTGTATGCAATGCATGATATATATCAAGCAATGATGTTCTCAAAATAAATGAGATTGTGTTTTATGATGCATATATGCATGTGTCATGATGTATGGAAATGTAATGTTTCTTGGTGGGGAAAATAAATCCCGGATAGCTGCTGGAGAAAAGAGTTGAATTCTTCGTTTCCGCTGGGGATAGCGAATGAAGATGATTGTGAGAATAAACCTGCAGGAGAGGATAACTCTGTTGGGGAATAAACTGACGAGGAGATTACTTTGTGAGGAAGAGATACTCTGTAGAGGATTTCGCTGATAAATTCCGCTGGGGATGAATTACTGTTGCTGGTGATACTGAATCATGTTGGGGATTGAATTTCTGTTTGTGAAAGGAAAGGACTCCGATGGGGATAATATTTCAGTTGGGACTTCACTGGGGATAAACTTTTAGACTCTAATAGGGATAATCCTTTGAGTTCTGCTGGGGACAATCTTCCAAAGTCTACTGGGGATGATTTTTCAAACTCCACTGGGGAAGCTTTTTCAGACTGCGCTGGGAAAAATTTCAAACTCCACTGGGGATATCTTGTACTCTGCCGGGGAATATTCTTATACTCCGCTGGGGAATATTAAGACCTTCCAGTGCTGATGGTAGATAAACTCTACTTGGGGAGAATATTACCAATTCATTTATAGTTGCAAGTCTCAGCTGGGGAGAGCTATCATTATTGTCTTCTCTTACTCTGCGGGGAGTGGAAGCATCTCAACCATATTCTTCAGCTAAATCTACCCTTGTACCTGGTGGATAGAGCAACTGTACAGTTTGGACATTTCTCATTTGCCCCTGTTTCTGATATTACGAGTAATCGTTTTTTGTTTTGCATGTAAATGTTTATGAGCAACAATTAATGTCAAATGCATATATCAAAAATGAACATTGGACGTTCTTTGCAAAGTAAAATAGATAAAGGTAAAACAGTTTGGAATTTCTCTGAAAATGAGTTGTATTGATTTTGAAGTTTGGCCTGTAAATAGGAGTTTTTGTACAAGAGGCTGACGTTCTAGTAAGAGAACGCCTCCGGACAATAGAGTTTATACAATTTGTGAAAAACAAAGAAAATAGCTATGTGAACAATCTCACTGGGTTCCAACTCTGCTATTGCCCTTATGTCCTCGAGCGTCTCATCACTTTGCTACTGGTTGAAGGTAGATCATATTGATTAGTGTCGTTCGAGCTTGATAGTCGATACCGAAGTCTGGTTGCAAGGTGATCCAATGAGACATAGTGTTACGCTTTGATCCCTATTTTTTTCCTGGACCGCCCTTTCGGGTTTTTAGTCCACCGGGATACCCATTTTTTCCCAAGCCGCCTTTTCAGGTTTTCGACTTGCTGGGTGTACAATTTTTTTCATTTTCATCCCTTATTTTTGCCCGAACCCTTTTGGTTCGCCGGGAACCCCTTATTTTTGCCTAGGCCAGTCAACCTAGCGGGTCTTTGAATATGCGTAGTATCTTTTCACTATGTCTGCATTGACGGGGTGAGGAAGGTCATCACCATCCATGGTGGTTAGAATCATAGCTCCTCCTGAGAAAATGTTCTTAACCACAATGGCCCTTTGAACGTAGGGGTCCATTTTCCCCTGGGATCACCTTGAGGTAAGATAATGCACTTGATCACCAGATCCCCAACTTGATACTCTTGTCGTCTAACTTTCTTATTAAATGCCTTGATCATCTGTTTTTGGTACGTTTGACCATGACAAATAGCAGTAAGTCTCTTTTCGTCGATTAGGTTTAGCTGATCAAGCCGGGTCTGAATCCAGTCATCTTCACTCAAACCTGCATCCTTCATAATCCGAAGAGAGGGTATCTGAACTTCAATGGGCAAGACTGCCTCCATGCCATAAACCAAGGAATAGGGTGTTGCCCCTGTTGACGTCCGTGTTGAGGTACGGTACCCATGAAGAGCAAATGGTAACATCTCGTGCCAATCTTTGTATGTCACCTCCATCTTCTGCACAATATTCTTAATGTTTTTATTAGCCGCTTCTACAACCCCATTCATCTTTGGCCGGTAAGGAGAAGAGTTGTGATGCTGTATCTTGAACTGCTTGCAGAGCTCGGTGATCATCTTATTATTGAGATTTGTACCATTACCCGTGATGATCCTTTCTGGTATACCATATCGACAGATTAGGTTGTGCCGAATGAACCGTGCCACGACGTTCTTGGTCACTGTAGCAAAGGAAGCTGCTTCAACCCACTTTGTAAAGTAATCAATCGCTACCAGGATGAAACGATTCCCGTTGGATGTCATAGGTCTTATCTCGCCGATCATGTCAATGCCCTACATTGCAAAAGGCCACGGTGCTGTCAAGACGTTCAGAGGTACTGGAGGTATGTGCACCTTATCAGCATAAACTTGACACTTATGACAGGTCTGAGAATGCTGATAACAGTCGGCTTCCATTGTGGACCAATAATATCCTGCCCGTAGGATTTTATTTTCCATGGTATGTCCACTGGAATGTGTTCCGAAAGTACCTTCATGTAATTCTGCCATGATTCTTTCTGCTTCGTTCTTATCTACACAACGCAGTAAGGACGAATCATGGTTACGCTTGTAAAGAATGTCATTGCTGATGAAGAACTTTTCTGCGAACCTTCTCAGGAACTTCTTATCATTAACAGATGCGCCCTCGGGGTATTCTTGAGCCTCAAGATACCTCGTCACCTCATGAAACTAGGGTTTATCTGTTGCCTCTTCAGTCTCAATATCACAGCGATGTGCAGGTTCGTCCAACCTTTCAATGGTAATCCGGGGAGCTTTGTTGTCCCAATTAGCTTTGAACATAGAATACATCGTAGCTAGCGCGTCCGCTAACTAATTCTCCTCTCTAGGGAAGTGTTCAAAGGTTATCTCTTCGAAATGCGGAAGCAAAGTCAATACATACTCCTTGTAAGGGATAAGATTTGGGTGCTTCGTATCCCAATCGCTTTTGATCTGACTGATCATGAGAGCGAAATCTCCGAACACACTCAAGAACTTAATCCTTAGGTCAATTGCTGCTCGAAGGCCCATAATGCATGCTTCATAATCCACCATATTGTTGGTGCAGTTGAAACAGAGTCAGGCGGTGAACGAAGTATGAGAGCCTTTAGGAGATACGATCACGGTGCCAATGCCATTACCCAAAGCGTTCGAAGCTCCATCAAAGTACATAGACCATTGGGATCCTTCCTCAGGTCCTTCATCCGGTCCAGGTGTCTCACAGTCGGTTACTATCATGATACTCTCATCCGGGAATTCAAAGTTCATAGACTGGTAATCATCCACTGCCTGATGTGCCAAATGGTCTGCCAACACACTTCCCTTGATCGCCTTTTGAGTCGTGTATTGGATGTCATACTCAGTCAAGATCATCTTCCATCTTGCTATTCTTCCAGACAAGGCAGGCTTCTCGAAGATATACTTGATTGGGTCCATCTTTGATATCAACAGAGTAGTGTGAGTCAGCATATACTATCTCAACCGGCGAGCAGCCCATGCCAAAGCGCAACAAGTTTTCTCGAGCAACGAGTATCGGGTCTCGCAGTCGGTAAACTTTTTGCTAAGGTAATAAATAGCATGCTCTTTTCGGCCAGACTCATCATGCTGACCCAACACACACCCCATTGAGTTGTCGAGTACTGTCAAGTATAAGATCAGAGGTCTCCCTTCAACTGGAGGCATCAGAATATGTGGCTCTTGGAAATACTCCTTGATTCTTTCGAAAGCGGCCTGACATTCATCGTTCCATCTTACCACTTGATCTTTCTTCAGTAGCTTGAAGATTGGCTCACAAGTAGCAGTCAGGTGCGAGATGAATCGGGCAATATAGTCCAGACGTCCCAGAAAGCCTCTGACTTATTTTTCTGTTCGGGGAGCTGGCATTTCCTGTATAGCCTTCACCTTTGCAGGATCCACTTGAATACCTTTGTCACGACGTATACCTCAGTCTGGGATCTTGCAATCATGTCGTCGACGTATACCTCAATCTCATTATGGATCATGTCGTGGAACAAAGCGACCATGGCACGCTGATACGTTGCCCCAGCATTCTTCAATCCGAAAGGCATGACCTTGTAGCAAAAGGTACCCCATTGAGTAACAAAGGTTGTCTTCTCCATGTCTTCGGGAGCCATTTTTATCTGATTATAACCGGAGAAGCCATCCATAAAGGAGAAGACCTTATGCAGTGCGGTGTTGTCAACTAGAACGTCGATATGAGGCAGAGGGAAATCATCCTTGGGGCTTGCCCTGTTCAGATCCCTATAGTCGACACACATCCAAACCTTACCATCCTTCTTCGGTACAGGAACTACATTGGCCACCCACTGTGGGTAAGAAGTAACTGCTAGAAAATCGGCGTCAAACTGTTTCATAACCTCAGCCTTGATTTTCTCAGACATCTCTGGGCGCATTCGGCGGACCTTCTGTTTCACTGGAGGACAATCTTCCTTGGTAGGCAAACGGTGAACCACAATATCGGTATCCAACCCAGGCATATCCTCATACGACCAGCCAAAGATCTCAACATAGTCACGTAGCATCTGAATTAACCGTTGCTTAACACTAGCTTCCAGATTTGCACCGATCTTGACCTCTTTCTTGTTTTCCTCTGTACCCAGATTCACTGTTTCCACTAGCTCTTCATGCAGCTTTATAGCCCTCTCTTCCTGAAGTAAGAGTCTAGCAAGTTCACCAGGCACTTCGCAATCATCTTCACCTTCGTCTTCGGCTAAGTTGATCGGACTTTCGAAGTCATAATCGGCAGTAGCAGAGTCGTTATCAGTGGGATCCAGAGTGGATGTTGACCTGTATATGTGAGTGTGTGTAAAATAGTTGTTTTGCAATATATAATAAAAGAAAAACAAGGAGCGCAAAATTTGAAATGCAAGAAAACGTCCAATGCTTTTATTAATGATATATGTTGATGACACACATAAAGCCCTCACAAACAAAGCCACGGTGCCCCGGGCCATAAAGTTTAAAAATTATTTGTTACAAATTCAAAACAAAAAGTCTCATTACTGGGTAATATAAGAAACTGGCATGGAATCCTTCGCTGTCCAATTGCTCAGGCCACCATTGGTAGTGGGGTAAATCCAGCTATCAAAATCAAACTCTTCATCATCATCATCCCCGATAGCATTCACTTTCCTAGCGCCTCAAATTCAATCTCCTTAGCTTCGATTAAATCCTGTACTTTGTTCTTCAGGACCCAGCAATCATTCGTATCATGCCCCGGGCTATCAGAATGAAAAGCACAACGGGCGTTTGGATTGTACATTAGTGATGTTGTATTGGGATTCTTCGGGGCTTCCTTCGGAATCAACAAGTTGGTCTTTAATAACTGCGGCAGAATCTGAGACAGGGTCATATGGAGCTGAGTGAATTGTCTTCGTGGCCTCTCGGCCCTTGGCTGATTGTTGCGCTGAGGAGCAAGAGCAGGTCTTGATATAACAACTGCATTAACAGCTTGGTGGTGTTCAGGTCTATTATGGCTCTTTGAACTGTAAACAGCGCTAGACTCCTTCTTAAAAGGCTTCTTCTTGGTACTTGATGAAGCACCTTTCTGTATTTTGCCGCTCTTGATACCAGCTTCAATTCTTTCCCCGGTCATAATCAGCTCAGTAAACTCGGACGATGAACTTCCGATCATACGGTTGAAATACGGACCAATCAAGGTCCCCAGAAACATATCTACTAACTCCCGGTCAGCCAGCGGGGGTTGAACTCTTCCAGCAAGGTCCCTACATTTCTGAGCGTAGTCTTTGAAACCTTCGCCCGCACCCATAGACATACCCTGGAGTTGGGTACGCGTGGGAGCAAGGTCGGCGTTGTATTGGTACTGCTTGTAGAAAGCAGCAGCCAGGTCTTCCCAATTACGAATACTAGCTCCTTCCAGCTGGTAAAACCATTCAAGCTGAGTCCCTGAGAGACTATCTTGAAAGAAATGGATCCAGAGGTTCTTATCGGCAGTGTACGGCTGGATTTTTCTAACATACGACCGGAGGTGCAGCTTTGGACAGGAAACTCCGTCGTATTTAGAAAATATTGGTGCTTTAAACTTGTGGGGAATCACCACCCCATATGACAAACCTAGATCACCAAAGTCCAATCCAGGGACCTTCTGGATCTCCATCGCACTTAAACGGTCTTCAATCTATATTTATCCTCAGCCGGAGGATACTGGTCTTCGTCAAAGTCAGTCTTGTGGTCAGATACCACAGGGCTAGGCACTCTCCTTTCTTCTTGGTTTTCTCCCCATCCAGATGAGTGGGAT
Source organism: Vicia faba (assembly GCA_948472305.1). Taxonomy (NCBI): domain Eukaryota; kingdom Viridiplantae; phylum Streptophyta; class Magnoliopsida; order Fabales; family Fabaceae; genus Vicia; species Vicia faba. The sequence continues at coordinate 45,460,369 of OX451735.1, forward strand.
AGATTGACTTCATCTCGCAGCCTGTTCCCAAACCCGTGACCCATGTTCAGGAGGATTGTCTTCTTCTTCTTCTTCTTCTTATCTTTCAAAATAAGGGTCTTCAGATCTTGCTGACCCTTGGCTAAACTCATGAACAATTCTTGGAACTGAGCATTTTGAGCCTGTAGAGCTTTAATAGCTTGATCAGTTGATGTTTCAGAAGACATGATGTGCTGAAATAAACAGCGAAGAAGATGAGAAAACCTGTAAGGGTACCTGTTATGAGGTGCATGGAATGAAATGCGTATGATATGATTTCAAAGACTTTGGAGATTCAAATTCGTAAACCAAAATGAAACACACTTTTATTAGATAAACTTTGAATTCAAATGTTCAACAGATTCCTTTAAGGGGTTACAAAAAAAGGAAATACTGAAAACTAAATCAAAACTAGAAATAATCAAAAGACATCAGCGCTCCCATGGTCGTTTGCCTTTGGTGCTGACATAGTCGTTGAGGATCTGCTCATTCTCCAATTGCCTTGTCAACTTCAGGATCTTCCGCTCTTGTTCGTGATACTTTTCTCTGTAAGTATCCCGCTCTTCTTTTAGCTGCATCCAAGACCTTTTTAATGCCCCGATGTCAGTAGGCATGTATGGATGGAGGATGGTAGGAGGAACTCCTTCTTCATCAGAAACTTCAACAATCACAGGTAAAACAACTTCGTACGGCATTCCCAGCTTTTGAGCACGTGTACGAACCCGTCGGAGATACGGTTCCATCGGAAGAGAGGTCTTCATCCCTAACTCATATGGATCAGACCGGTGCACCCTATCCCAAGCTCGGATGAACCTGCGGCGATGCTCGTCACTATCTCCTTGGAAGTCAAAGACGATACTTGGCATTATCAAATCATGAGGTCCGTCCCTCCTAGCTCGCCCAAACTGACGTAAGGCCAGACAAGGGTTATAGGTAATCTCTCCTCGAACTCCAAGTAGTGGAACATTGGGGTACTCCCCACAGCGATCAATAATAGCCACTTCTTCCATGTCCTTATTACTCCAGATGATGTCATTGTGATAGATAGACATAATCTTGTAGGCCTAGCCCATGCCTTCCTTGTTCTTCAGAACTGGTTTGGGGAGGTGATAAATAAACCACCTCGCCAGCAATGGTGCATAACACATAAGGGTTCCCCGCTTCCGAGTAGTATGGGCATAAATAGAGTGCAAAATGTCACCCAAGAGAGTGGGTACAGGGTTACGGGAAATGATGATCTTCACCGCATTCACGTCGATGAAGGAATCCGAGTTAGGAAACAGCACGAAACCATATACGAGAAGAGCCAGAATGTCTTCAAATGCCTGAAAGTCTAGACTGTTCCAGAACTGATTAGCCCGATCAACCAAGAATTTAGCCAAGAAGCCCTTTGTCCCACTTCTAGTATCCCAATTTGACATTACCTCAGCCTTTGCCAGATGGAGGGCTGAAGCAATCTCTTCCGGCCTAATGATCTTCTCCCAACCTATAAATGGGGTCTGCTCTAGAATGGAGATGCCAAGCAGATCAGAGAACTCTTCCAATGTAGGGACCAACTGGTAGTCCGGAAAAGTAAAGCAATGGTACAGTGGATCAAAGAACTGGACTAAGACACTCATCATCTGTTCATCCATCTTGGAGGTGACCAAACCAAGGAGGTGCCCATGCCTTCTGATAAAGGAGGGAGTATCTGGAATCTTTGCAACCAAATCCTTAAGCTGAGTGAGAATCTGGACAAAGTTGATCTGAATAGTGTTTCTACGCATGGGTCCTATGACCTACAAAACAGAACAAAGATGAATCCCCTCTGTCTTTGAAATGGGTTAGTCTAATGCAAGATTCATGAAATGTCATGATGCATGATGTCATGATAGAAACACATCACAAGTATTCACAAATAGCAAACATGGTAAAGGCACACAAGTCACACAGATAGCCCTTAGATTTCAGGTTGGTGAGGAGTTTAGGTATTACCCTCTTTCAGTTTAGTTGGTTTAAACCTGTCCTAAAAATAGTAACCGGGTTCTAGAGGATCTCAAAATCACTGACTACCATCGATCGGTCATAATTCCAGTTTGGCAACCTTTTCTTGCAGTCGGAATCATCGTGAAGCTTAGTCTCAATGAGTGTAGCATACTGCTATTGTTCTATGGCCAAGTTGGTCAATTTATAGGTTCTAAGGTCAGTTGGTGCTTAATGAACCCTTAGCAGACCCATATTCTCCTCGTTGCACCACAAGGGATATCGGTACAAACTAAAGTGCCACACCAACGTAGCTACTGCTTCAACCGTATCGTTCTACGCCGTACAGTTCCCTCACAGTTTATTGCTACTTACCTAAAGGGTATCCCACAGATCCGGGTTAGGATCTATAGTAACTCCGATTCAACCCACAAAGATAAAGCATACAAGTCAAGCAATTGAAAACATTATGAACTATTCCTAAGGTACACCCCACTTATAATTTTCCCCAGCAGAGTCGCCAGTTCTGTGATACGGTGGGAAGAACTGACTGTTTTTGGAATGCTGGTTCGCGTTTTGCGTTTGTTTTCGCAAAATGTCGCGGTAAGCAAGAGTCGCCACCGACTTTTATTTTATCTAACAAGGAAAGGAAAAAAGCACAGAAAAATTCCTTTTTCGAGATATTTCTCGGGTTCGGGGGGTAGATTATAGAAAGGGAAGGTGTTAGCACCCTTTCTATCTGTGGTTATCCACGGGCTCTTAGGTACTTGCTCAATTGTTTTCAAAATTGCTTTCTTTGTGCTTGTGGGTTTGAAAAAGTTTTTTTTTGAAACTTCGATTTAACTCTTGCTTCTGTCCTCAAGAGCGTATGAAGTGTTTTTGAAAACATTGTTCGAAAAGGAGTGTAAGTGTGAAGAGTTTTATTTTGAAAGAGAAAGTACCTAAGAACCATATACCTACTCGAAAAAGGAATCGTTCTATGCTATTTTCCTTTATACAATGCTATCCCACTATTAATGAGTGGGTAGCACCGTCGTTGGAGTTTAAGGGTTAATTCGAATGCGGGACTTACGGTCACTAAAGCAATGTTAGGACGCCTTAGCGGTAACCCTAATGTCTTAGATCATTTGTTTGAGGCAACAATATCTGAGGCGACTATGATCTTTTAGACAAGAGGATGACCTCTAAAACGACCTATACTCAATGATCGTGTACGAAGGCAACCAAGTGGGGTGTGTACCCTAAGAGTGCACATGTGCGAGTGTGTCGTTTTCAGTTATTTTTATCTTTGTACATGTGAAGGGTGATCTAATTTGATTTTAAGATTATCATTATGTCTTGTCATGCAACCCTATTATCAAACATCTAACAGTTATAATTTGCGTAAATAAAATGCCGAATTTAAATTACAAGGCGTCGGATATCTACATCGCCAAAGACAAACCCTTTGAAAAATAAAATAAAGCGAATAAAAATAATTAAATGTCCTATTTAACTATTACAATCCGGAAGCAGGTACATTATTGGATAAGGAAAAATAAATCGCGGCGCAAAATTAAATCGAGCATATGATTAGGGTTTTGACCCTTTTGGTTAAAAAAAACTATTTTTTAGTTGTTTTTATTTTAAGAAAGAAATAACCTAAATTAAATACTAAATTAAATTAAATAAATTAATTAACAAAAATAAATTATTTTTTGGAGTTTTTTTATCATTTAGGAAAGAAATTATAATAATTTAATTAATGGTTAAAACTAATTAAGTCTAATTAATTTTATTTATTTTACAAAAAGAATTAAAGTTTTCTAATTAAAACCTAATTAATTAATAAATTTATTTAAGAAAAATAGAAGTTTAAAATTTGATTTGAGATAAAAATATTTTTTTGTGATTTTTATTTTATGAAAAGGAATTTTGTGATTGGTTAGAAAAATAATAAAACAATTAAAATAAATAAACAAAAATAAATAAGAAGAGGGGAGTATGGGCCTGATTATGTGGTGTGAGTAGAAATTGGAAGGCTCATTAGTGGTTGGCCGTTGTTAACTTTTTAGATCTGGTATGCACGCATGGACTGGGCCTATGGTGGTCCTTCAATCCCTAGCCATTAGATCTGGCCATTGGCCATCTGTCTCTTGGAAGCCTGGGGAGTATGGTATACTGCAAGCTGAAGCGTGCACACAATCACCTGAAAGGAAACAATATTGATAAAGTGGGGGACTTGGGATTCGAACCCAGGTCCTGAAGGAGTTTTCCATTGCACGCTTGCCACTACACCACCTTGATCTGTTTGTAAATATATTACGCAATAATGACAATATAGCACAACAAAGTTAATTGGTCAAAAAAAATAAAACGCGCGCTATTTTTGAATGGCCCAATGAGTGAGTGCCAGCTCTTCGTCCCTGTCCTCCCACTAATGTAATATTACCTGCGGATTTGAATCCGCAGCTAAAAACGCAGCTCATTCCTAAAATCGTCTCCAGGCAATAAGAATGACTTTCAAGGGCATGGTTGTGTTCGTCTCATCCTCTTGGATGTAACCATGCCCGTTACATGGACCAATTTTACCTGAAATAAAAATCCCTAAAAACAAAAACACAACCCTAGCTATGGTGTTTCGTGGTTACAGCGCCTATAAATAAAATTGATTATTGCTAATGGTTTGCAAATAATATGAGGGTCATGAATATGCAATTATTTCATTCAAATGATGCCAGAATAGACCAAATCGAATCCAAGAACAGAGCTATGTTACGTGGGACTTACATCGCGTTTGGAAGCCTGAAGATGCTTGGTTTAGATCCAGGTAGCTTGTATGAATGGCCAGTAATCGTTTGGAACAAGTCTCGACCTCTGAAAATGCCTCTAACCTGGATTTCGACCTCAAGCTTTTTTGTGAATTTTCCAATTCTTGTTCTGCCTCTCTCTGCACTTTTCAACCCTAATTTCGTATGCCTTTGCTTGCTTATGTAATGTGCTTTGTATTAGGGTAAGAATCATGGACTGAATCCCTTCATATCAATGCACATGAATGTGATTTGATCTCCATTATTAAACCTTTCCAAATTTGATTCAATTCAATATTTTTTCCCATGATTTGATTTGATACGAATTCCATGGTGATGATAGCTGTAAACAAAGCCTAAAACAACCAGAAAATCATGAGTTATTAATTCTTGGGATTTTTTATGATTTTATTTGATTAAAAATGAATAAATTCAATAAAAAATCAAATTAAAAAATAAAAGTGAAATATGGGCACATGGCTGGAGCTAGGGCACGTGGTCAATGATGCAAACCCAAATCAAGTGGAAAAGAATGGGCCCAATTGAAAAAATTTGAAGTTTTGGGGATAGTTAACATTTGGCAATTTTGCAAAAAAGTCCAACTTCAACAATGCATAACTTCTTCAATTTTGAACTTTTGGAAGTGTTATTGGACTTTTTAGAAATCTTGAGATGTCTTCTAATCAACCCTTTTGGTCTCATCTTACTTTGGTATTCCATTCTCAAGTTATAAGCTTTGGCAAAAAAGTTGGTTTTGTTGACTTTCAAAAATGACCTATAATGTCCAAATTCATAACTTCTTGTGAGTGCATTTGTTGAACTTGAGGTGTGAATATGGATTGTAGGGAATTGCATCCTATTCAAAATGAGCTTTGGATGGGTCATTTCTCATAAAGTATGTGAAAGTTATGCTTGGTCAAAATTGAGTTGACTTTTCCTACAAAACCCTAATTTAGCAACTTTTGAATCTTGATGAATCTTGAGCAATCCTTGATGAATGTTGATCAACCCTTGATCAAATTATGAAATATCCTTCAAAATGAGAATTTTGGCAAAAAATCTTGAAGTTTGACTGTATGTAGGTCACAGTTGACTTTTGCCCTAGCACAGTCGATTTTTGGCCTTTTGAGCAATTGACTGAGCAAACTTCCTCTGCAAGGCTTGAAATTTGACATGGATGACCTTGAGAACATATTAGGACATTAGGGATCACTTTAGGTCATTTGGACTCAAGGATATTGGTGCAACACAAAACCCTAATTTGGGGTAGACTGCCTTAGGAGAGAGCTTGTCTGACCAATTCTTGAGCAATCTTGAGCCACTTGGAGATTTTCTTTGCAATGTTTTGAGAAATATGGGAGGGAAAATTTTGGGGTACAACAGTTACCAAGAACCTTGACTTGTTTTCTTTTGTGATCATGAATATTTTGCTTTGATTTTCTTTCTAATTAATAAAATGCGATGTTGGTTTGTCTTACTTGTTAATAATGTAGGTAAAGGCAATAAGGTTTAGCAAGTTTCTCCATGGGTTCATGAGTTTATTTCCATTCCCTAGTCAACATAGCTTTAGGAATTCAAACCTCACCATTGGATTGGTTTTGGAAGAATTGGCATGGCAAAGTTGTTTTGGTTCAATATATTTCAAAGTTATCAAAATTGATTCAAAAGTACAGGGGGTTGAGGGAAGAAGTGGTCATGATTGGACAAGGTCTTGTTCCTATTGGTCACAAGAGCACGTTTCTCTCAAATTTCAAGATATAGAATTGGTTTTGGTGGCTATGATTCCTCATCATCATCCTCAACAACTTCTATTCACAAAGAAAGAATATTGGTACAAGAAGTTTGTTCAAACTTGTCAAAGTTCCTCAAAGCATTCTCTTGATCTATAGGCTAGGGTTTTGAACCTCAAAGGAACATATCTTGCTCACCTTTTGGTATTTTTGAGTGATTCCAAAGGCATCTTTCTCTTCAAAGAGTTACCAACAAATCACTTTAAAAGTTCCAAGGAGTTTTCATGTGGAAGGAACTTGGTGAAGAAGAAAGATTACAAGTCACCCAAATGAACCCACAATTTTCCATATGTGACTTCAAATGGTCATAACTTGGTCAATTTTTATCACCTTGAGTCCATTCGTTTTCCATGATGATCTTAAAGATGTGTACTTTATGCCTTCTTTTATGTGCAAAGTGAGAAAATGGATGGAGGTTGCCTTAAATATGCAAAAGATTATATGTCATTTCATGATTTTTGGCCAACTTCAACAAGTCATAACTTGCTCATTTTTTGGAGATTTTGAGTGGTTCCGATTTCAAAATGTCATTCAAGAGATCTACTTCATTCCATCTTTTTTGGTCAAGAGCAAATTCTAAGTGGAAGGCCATGTTTGGATACAAAAGATTATAGTTCATTTTTGAAGAAGAATTTGAAATATTTCTAAGTATGGAAAGTCAACTCTTTTTCTTCAACTTTGACTCCATGTAACTTCCATCTCAAGCATCCATTTGATTCCATTATTTTTCCATTGCAAAGCTTGTAACCTCATCTTTCCAAAGCATTAAGAATTATGCCCTAAGACCCCTTGAGTTGGAAATGCCATGGATTTGAAGTTGGTAACTTGAAACTGAATTTTTCACAAAGTCAGAATTTTGAAATCTATAATGTGACTTCTAAACCCAAGATTTATGCGCGTTTTTGATTTAAACTTGATTAGCAAACTTTCCAGAAGTGATTAGCACCCCAAAACGCAAGGTTTGGCTGAGTTTTGATGAAAATGAAGTCACACTTCACTCGTGCTCGACCTTCACTCAATTTCCCTCCAAACTTCCTTGTTTCTTCAAATTTTCATTCCCATTCACTTCCCTATAAATAGAGGGTCATCCCCCATCCATTTTCCCAAGCTTAGAGAGCCAAGAACACCCTGCCAAAACCTCACACGAACACACTTCTTTTTTAATTCAGTTTCTGAGATTTAAGCTTCCTTTTCCAAAATTCTTTGCGCATTCATCATCCTTGAGCATCATACTAACTCTCTAGCACTTAAACCAATCAAAACGAGCCATAATTCAAGCTACGAAAGTCCAGTTTCAGAGCTTCTTACTTGAACTTCGAAAAGGTAGAATTCTCCACCATTTGGATCCAAATCAAGCACTAATCTATTCTACTCCTTCTTCTGATTCTAATGCTGCTTACAATTTTTAAATCCATTGAGAGTTGAGAGAGAAATCTCAAATTGAAGGTGCTCGCTATTTTTTAGGTTTTTGATTCATATCTCTCTCCATACTTTATATAAATTTGGCGCGATGGTTGTGTTAGAATCGTCTTGAAGAGACGAGTTCAATGATCCTAGCCTGGGATCCTAATTTTTCCATTTGAAGGATCTCACAAAATCCCCATTGCAGGGTGTCTGGAGGTTGAAGACGATGACATGTCTCGTCTCAGCCAATGATAGCGTGCCAAACGTTTTAACTTCATTGGTTGCCCTTTTTCTGATCGCATGTGTATTTCACTAAGGTCCATATCAAGCACAGCGCGTCCGGTCCATTGGATTATGTTACTAACGCGTTTTGACTATGATCTGATGGTCCACATATTTTTGGTTTTATTTTATTTTCTGATTTTATATTTTTATTTATTAAATTTTCAAAAATTCATAACTCTTTTATTTTTTATCCAAAAATTATGAAAAAATTCACAAAAATACTTTGAATTGTTTTTGATCTCATGACTATTTTTTCACATTTTTATTTTAACATTTGGTATATTTTATATTTTTTTGTATTATTTTCTTTCTTTTAATTACTTAAAAAATACTTTCTGACATTTTTTAATTCTGAAAAAATTCATAAATATTATTTTGCATATATTTGACTTTCTGAAAATTTTATGGAATTTTATGTTGAGATTTACTGTTTTTGATCTATTTTATGTTTGTTTTAGCAATTTTAAATAGTTTAAAAATAGTTTCTGACTTTTAAAAACTACCAAATTTTTTATAAAAATATTTGGATCCATTTCTGATTTTTCTAAGGCCTTATTTTTTTCTTCTTGATTAATTTGAACATAGTTGATATATTTCTCATTATTTTCTATTTTTTTACCCTTTTAACGTATACATTAAATGTGATATTATTTTGTGATTATTTTCTGGCTGATCTTGGGTTAGGTTTTGGATCATGAACTTTATTAACATCATTGGTTCCATGGTGTTGAGCTTAACTCCACAAAAATGGATGAATGATTTTAATAATAGTTTGATTAAAATTTAATTCAAAAGTGGTTTGTATATTCTTTTTTACCCTAATTCTCTTCATCTCATCCCCTTCTTATTGCACTAAATGTTGTTGGAGCATGATCTCTATATCATATCTCAAAACAAATGGTGCATAGATTGCTATTGACCGGCCTCAAAATAGGTGCGACTTCTATATAAGTCCACTTACGATTGCTTAACATAGCGCTAAATTTTGTCCCGATTCGAATAAATGATCATTCATGGCCCAAACTTATGATTGCAAGCCCAAGTATGTTAATTTGATCTCTTTGATCCAATAACCTTGAGATTCATTGTGTGGAGGCTTTGGTTCTACCAATCCCCTAATGGATCTACAACACCTTTGGTCAACGCGGATCACTTAAACATCGTTGATCATTAAATGGTACTTGTGAGAATTCCAAATGGATGATATACTTGACAAAAAGCAAATGCAACTTGTTGTGTGGAGGCTTTGGTTCTACCAATCCTCTAATGAGTTCCAAATGCAAGCTTCAAGATGGTTATCCAACTAACCACTAATTATTGACTTGTTTTACCTTATGCTTTCATTCTTTTTTTTTATGCTTTATGTATCATTTATTTTTTAGCATTTTCATTTCATGCCATTTTCATCTTTGTTCACTTGAGCATTTACTTTCTTGCCATTTTTACTTTGCTCACTTGAGCTTTTCTTTTCCTTTATTAAGATACTTAATAATCAAAATAAACCTTAAAAAATATTTAATGGCACTTGGACTATTTGGTTACAATCCTTGGCATTATGGAGCATGGGACTTTTTCTTGGACTTAGGATTAGAAACCTTGGCCCATCTTGGAGACCTTGTGATCTTATCTAATTATTTTGTCTCGAGTTCTTGAGGTTTACCTCAAGACATTGGGTTGCTTGTTTGTTTTTGTGTGCAGGTTTTTGTGATTACATTTTCTGTTTGTAATCTGGAATTCACCTGTATACAGCCGTTACAATGCCCGATTTTTGTAAAGACTTAATACACTTGAAGTTTGGTTCTCTCAAGAGGTCTAGTATCTTTGCTTGCTTGGTTTCAATCCAAAGAATTGGAATTCTATCTTGACTCATAATGTCAAGTATTTTCTTCTTGTTGGTTAGATGATTCTTCTCCTTATCTTTTACCTTATGCTTTAGGATAGTCTCTTCTTCTCCTCCCATCTTCTTTAATTTCAAAAAATCTTCTCCCTCCTTTTAAAAACTCTTCTTGTTTCTAAACTTGAACCACTTTCATAATAAACTTGGACCTAGGTCCATGCATTTTCAAAATCTTTTCATAAATAAACTTCAATCAACTTAACAATACCTTGACATTTTTTTTGTGAGAAGACTAAAAGTCAATCAATCTCATTTCAAACTATTTTGCCACTTTGGCTTCTACTTTAAAACTTTTCTCAAAATATTGGACTCTTGGCAATCCTTGTAGTGATGCAACAACTATAATTCTACAATATGTAATGAAGTGAGATATTTTCCACTTGGGTGTTGAGTGAGGCATTGTTGATTTTAAAATCTAAGCCATATCCTCCACTTCGAGATGATGCAAATTCTCCTTTCTCATGATTGTGGGTAGTAAGTATGTTTTCCACACGGACAATGACGATGATGTCTTATCTCTTAAAATCAACCAACACACGTGTGTTTCAAATTTTTAAAAGAGGAACTACGTGTACCCTGATCCCCTATTGCATGAAAGGTGGTACGTAGGCACTAAAGGTTCGCAACTGCGGCGGGTGCAAAAATCATAAAAAATATTTCTCTTCTCACCTCCACCATCCATTTTCTATACAACACATTTTTATAGCCAAAATATACAGATTTTTTTCAAATAGGTTTCGGCAGAGTACCGTAGATGTTTAGGGTGCTAATACCTTCCCTTTTCATAACTAACCCCCTTACCTTGAATCTTTCCCCCTCTTTTTGGGTTATTCACTCATTTCCCATTCCTTTGGAAACAATCAAGCGCGGTGGCGATTTTTATTTTTGATTTGTATAAAGTCTAGTCAATCCAATGGCTTAGTCTTGAGCATTTCTACCGCTACAAACACCTAACCAAGATATAAGAGATCGAGGTAGACGACATAAGGCAATATTAACAATCATGGAATATCAGCATAGGCCAAGGCAAACTCCTGACAAAGCGTGGGGGTCCAATTGCGGAACCCTTCCTCACTTGATGACTCGATATACATGAGCAGGCACAACTCCGAAGCATCTTGGTGCGTCACGAGCTAAGGATGACACAGACAAAATTGTTGGGGTTGATTACTAACCCACCCTACTCGCCTCCTTTTGAGGACTTCAACAGGGGATGGGAGAATAGTGTGGGCACAAGTATAAACACACCCACAAAATACCTACACAAAGGTAGGGTTTTAAACAAACCATACACAAGAAGCACACAATGGAAAACAATGCAGAATTGCCCTAAATCGGTCTTTAAATAAACCAGAGGGGTTCCTGACATGATCAGCAATGGAGACCCCTGTCATACATCTATGTTCCTACTTCTCATGGAATCAGAAAGCAGTAAAACCCTACTTCTCATGATCTCTAAAAAAGCAGTAAAAAATGCTGTAAAGTGCGGGGAAATATACAAGTAGTAGCGGCGACTACCACAAGCAAGCAGATCGTCAAAAGAAGACGAAAGCAATGGAGAAACAGAGAGTATGCATCGAGCAAGCTTCACCAAGAAACAAACAAGGTCAGAAAACAATATCCAACTAAGATAAAGCAAATGCGGGTTGCGAATGCAACGCGTAATCAGTAGTTCCTACATAAAGCGTTATAAAATATCACATGCATCAGGATAATATATAATATGATATGAATTTCTCATAACGATGAAAAATAAGGCGCGTCACATCAGAAGCGAGCATAAGTCGTATGCTTTGATCACATAACTACCTGTTATGTTTTCGGATACAATGAAGATATGGATAAAACTAAAAGAACGAAACTAGTATTTTTCATTAGTTTTTAAGTAAGGAAAATTCTAAAAGACTAAAGAATTAATTCCTAGAAAAATTCTATTATACTCCATTATCCTTTATTGTTTTTGTCATGAAAAAACTACCAAAAACTAGTGAATTAGTTCCTAAAAATCGATTAAAAAAAACTAACAAGTTTTGTTGATCTTATTACAATTTTATCATAAAAAATTAAAAGGAAAAAAAATCTAAATCCTATCATTAAGTTTTTTATTAAATAATTTTAAAATAAAATTTAAAATAAATAAACAATTAGAAAGAGTCAGGGGGTGAAAGTTAATTTCCAGGGGTATGCAAAAGCAGGGTGCTAGGCCCATCAGAATGAGGTCTATGAAATTGTTTTTGTACCAATGCTATCAGGCTACAAAAAAAGGTAGTGAAACGGGAATGGAAGGTGTGCGTGTGCAGAAGGCCAAATTCATCTTGCGTCAGTCCATTAACCATCCTTATTCATATTTTATTGAATTAAAAAATAATAATAAAAGAGTAATCATAAAACGCATAGTTTTGGAGAAGACGCTTCAGCTTCCAAGCACTCTCTAACCATTCCAGGTGATGAAGCTCCATCGTCTACCATCCCCGAAACCACCTGTTAACATCATGGAAGCTTCATTTCATCCTCGTCTTCCCAAACCTCCGCTTCATTTTCATTAATCTCTTGCCATTTCTCCTAAATCTAACGAAATTCGTGAATACTAGATTGGTGAACAACACGATTAAATGTCCATGGTAGCAAATCTCGGTGCATAGTCTTAGAGGAATGATTATGGAGTCTCCAACCTCATTATGGTAAAAAGTATAATGCAAAAAGATGAAGAACGAAAGGAGATCGGAGCTTACCCATCGGAAACACTCCGACGATGCTTCAGACGTGGTGAATATGACGAGAAACTCGATGAACTTCAGTGAATACCAGGTAATATTAAGCTTTCGAATTACTTCCGATCGTTACTTCTTGTTTCTTCTTCGACTTCTATGAACCTTCGCGTTATTGAGAGTCGATGAAAAAACCAAAAGATTAAGTGGACGAATACAGGGAGAGACTGAGGAGGTTTAACTCGCACCAGTTGAAGCTTTGAGGATGAGCTTCAATGGCTGTTATGAGAGAGCGTATGAGTTAGGGTGAGGAAAGATAGTGATGAAGAATTTCAAAGAGAGAGAGAGCAATTGAAGAGTGAGTCAAGGTGAGGGATCAAGCATTCTTTTAGGGTGCTTCTGTATCCAACTGAATTATACAGAGTTTTCTTAGAGGTTTAGATTCTGTTAACCGTTAGTTAACAACTCTGTTATAGGTTGTTAGAGGATATCAGAAAGTTATTTAGAGTTTGGTTAACTATTTTTTCGGTTAGGCTTGGTTACAACTAGGAGGTTGGAAGAGTTAGGCAGATTTCAGTTTGAAAAGTTTGTTACCGGATTAGGAATTCTTCTCTTCTGTTTTGTTAGTTGCTTGGACGTCTCAATGTGAACTTGCGTTTTCTGTTTTTTTGTTATTTTTCCCTTCTGCAATCATGAGACTTCCTCTCTCTTTTCTGTTAACATTCCTTCAATTGAGATTCTGTTAATCTCTTCCGTTCTGAATCTCATTTTTTTCTGTTAAATCTGAGATAGTTAGTTATATGGTTAGAAACTCTTAGGGGTTAGAAAGTTGGTTGAGAGATATCAGGAAGTTAGGAATTATGTTTAGTTATTTCCCTGCTGGAACTTTTATTGGACTATTGATATACCAAACATAGGTTGAGGTATTGAAAACACTGATGTTTGGAGGTGTCCTGTTGATGTTGATTGTCTTAAGGAAACTTAGAAAAGAAAGTGAAGCACTTATTGCTGCTGACAAATTTTGTGCAAGTATTACAAAAGGATTTCTTGGTGGCCCAACGTGACCAAAAGGAGTTGTTTGAGTCCATTGTGAATGTTGTAGGAATAGTGTTGGTGGTGGTGCTTGCATAGAAAAACTGCTGATTTTGAATAATCGGGTCGAATCCAGTAATAGATGCAGGTGGAGCACTAAAAGCTGAAATCATATTTGAAGGGCTCATTGTTTGTGATGGAAAATGAGGAGTTCTAGCATGGTGTGCTGGATTTGGACGGACTACACTTCCAGGAGAAGAAAATGAGGAGTATGATATGGAGCAGCAGATAATGATCGATGGAGATGATGAAAAGATCAAGAGTATGCTGATTGCATATGTTCTGAGTCTGATGATTTTCTAGTAACTTCTCTCTTTTCCTCCCGGTTTTTTTCTCTCAATTTCTTCTGTGATCACCCCTGAATAATCGTATCTAATTCCCCCTTTGTCTTTGTGGAAATTTCTATTATATAGCCTGGAAAATTTGTTATAGCATCAATCAATTTGAGCCCTTGAATTGTGTCATACCCCAAATTTGTCCCACCTTGATAATTTTATTCTGTGAGATTAAAATAGAAGAAACATTTAATTAAGGATGGTACACAGTATCTGATGGTCCATCTTTAACCAACTAGGGGGTGAACCTTAAATTCAGGAGAGCGGGGCTTGCTGAAATTAGAAAGACTCGTGTATTCGTTCGCGTAGCATGTTGGCCAATGGCCCATGTGATCCGAAAATAAAAATTATTCAAATAATTATTAAGCTCTAATATTCGTTATTAGTTAAAGGAGAGATTAAAATTAAAGATAGTTAAGCTCATTTAAATTTTATGTGGGGTTAAACAGCAAATAGGGGGTGCATCAATAACCAAGGCTCATGCAAGTATTACTGTTTTAATAAAAGAAAGGGGGTGAAGTTGCAACATAAGAATCCATTAGAATCGTTTGGCCTATTTATTTTGAGGTTGGAACATAAAAAATGGGGTGTGTTTACAAGCCATAAAACCCATTGAGGCTTAGCAGCCCATTTAATGTTGGTTCCTGTTTTGTCTTTAGGAAAAATATTTTTTATTAAAAATGAAACGTTGTTATTATTTTAATAAAAATAAATAAACATTATACACGTCTTTATTAAAGGAGCGTGATATATTTTTCACCATTACTGCTGATAAACTTTTTTTTTTCATTGGTCAAAAAGATTACATTGATAATTTTTTTTTACTAAGAGGGTTGTGTTATGAGTTTTTGCGTCTGATCAAATCTACCAATGCCCAATCTGTGCCAAAAAATGTTTCCGAAATTTTGTTAGGCCCATTTTTAGAAAAAGCTGGACCAAAATAGTATGATAATGCAGCCCCAAATTAGAACCCAAAAACACAGATTTTATCAATAACCATTACTGTTCAAATTTGCAGAATCAGCGCAGGGTGGGTGTTATTAACAGCTACTGTAGGAATTAAAGAAAATGGAAATCAAATCTTGAAAACTTGATTTTACTGCAAATTAAATCTCATTCTTCAATAACAACAGATCAAGTCTAAAAAAATGCATTCAATCAAAGATGCTAAGTTAACAAAATAAATATTACAAATATCTCAATCAATGACAGAATCAAATCATTACACAAAAAAATCTTTTAATATCACAATTGAGATCCAAAACAATACACAAATCTGCTAAAAATGCATAAGTCTATAACTTGTTACAAAAAACTAATCTTGGTACAGATTATAGACCTAAGAATCTAAAACAAAATCTGGAAACAAATTATAAGATATACAGGGCAGGCCCTAAAGAGAATCCAATCTCAGAAGCACGGAATCAAGTCACTACTGCAAAAAAATAAACTGATCTTCATCAGATCTTTAAAAAACTGTAAATATTCAATTACAGTAATTACAACAGAATCAAATATTACTGCAAAATCGCATATCACAGAGAACTAGTTGCAATCTAAGTTTATAACAAATAAAATCTCAGAAAAGGGGAATCAATTACAGTTATTGGTAAATCCCTAATTGATCTAATAAGCCCTAAATCTAAGCAATTGTAACTCATACAACAAAAACCATAGATCTAAATTAATCTATAAATAGAGAAGGAGAAGAACAATGAGAGGGGTTTTTTTTGGACGAAGAACGGAGAAAAAGAAGCTCTAAAAAAGAACGTTACCAAACCAGGCTTGAAGAAGTGATTAGAGTTTCGAAGCATGAAACCCTAATCGCGTGACCGTGTGCTTCCTAACTGCCGTTGACATGCACCATCATCCTCCAATCTTCAATCACCGTTGAGAATCTGCAAAAAACAAGGGAGGAGGAAAAGATTAGCGACTGGAAGCACGAAAGTCAGAAGATCGCGAGAGTTGGTAAAAAATCGCTTAGCTTTTATTTATTTCATGACCTTTGGTTTTGGGTTGGGGTAAACGGGTAGGATTGGGTTGCGCCGCCGTAGTCATGACTTTAAGGTTAACAGAAAGGGGCGGCGAAGAAGTTTGTATAGTTGGCGAGAGAAAGAAACGGAAGATGAATGAACAAGCGAGATAAATCTGTGAAAATGGAAAAACAATAATCTTATAATTTGTTACGATCGTATGCTTGTGCGCCCACCATAACTATAGTGCATTCCTCAATTAAGACCGTGTAACCTTGACCGGAGGGCCATAAGGCCAGGTCCATATTAAGCCCCATGCACCCCCACAACACTGGATTAGACAGCCAACTCCTCCCAAACCGTTTGGGTTTGAGCCCAATGCTATACACGCCCCCCTTTGATACAATTAATAAGCTAAGGCTAGCAGTGCACCCCCCCCTGTCCAGACTTCTTTTTGGACTTAGCCAGTTAACTTTTCACACCCTCCTCTTTTTACTTAGAAACTAGATTTGCACCCCCCTGCCCAATTAATCATTTTTACATTTTTTATATAATTAGTATTTTCTTATTATTATTATTATTATTATATTATATTATTATATTTTATTTATTTATTAGTTTTATCATTATTAGTTATAATTATTATTATCATTATTAGTAATTTTTATTTATAGTATTATTATTTATTATATGTAAATATTACTATATTATCAAATAAATTTATTTTTATATTAAAATTGCATATATTACCTTATATATTATTGCATTAAGTTTTCAATCATGCATTAACCAAGACGTTTTGCAATTAATACAATAAAAAACACAAATAAATATCAAACTATTTTCGCGAACAAATTAAGCTAATTAATAGTTCTTTTTGCAAATGGCTTTCGAACTAATTTTAGCTTACTGCATACTCAGTCAAAATTTCTGCAATCATTACTCCCGACCGAGTGCGAAGTGATTCAAAATATATTCGTAAACCCCTAAAAGACACCAACTTATACGAACTACGAATTGGGGCTCTGATTCCTCATAAGAGGATACGTAGGCACGCAATATAAAATCGTGGCGAATCTTGCTAATTAAAACTTAAAACCCTGTTTATTCCAAACCTAAACCTAGAGCTTAATATCCTTGTGAACAAGGTAGATGAAAGGTGCCTAAAACCTTCCTTTCGTCTAATTGAGTCCAAAACCTAGAATCTTTGTCCATGAATTAGGGTTTCCTGTTAGGTTCCCTTCCTTAGGTTGAAAACTAATAGTGGCGACTCTTAATTAAAAAAGTTGTCGCAACAAATTGCATTAGTTTGGTACATAATTAACAGTGAGATTTGATGGAAGTTATGAAACGATTGGAAGTTATGATCTGTTTGTACTGTTAACTAGGTAGTTTTTAGTTAGGATTCTGTTAATTTAGTTTTGATAATTCTGCTGGTTTTTTCTGTTAAACAGTTAGGAAGTTAGAGCAGTCAGTTAAAATTTTTTTTGTGGTTTCTAATTTCCATGTTTTTGCATATGCAGGGCACTACTTGGATGTTTGCAGGATGTGTATATCAGGATTGGAACAATTCCTTGAAGTGCAGCAAGTTTTAGCGTGAAAAATGGGACAAGGCTAGGTAATGGAATGAAGAGAGATTGGTTTTACATAGGTTTAGGAAGGAAGCTGCAATATAGTCTAAAAAGGGCCTTGGAGAAAAAAGATTAACATTATATTTTAGGCTTAGAAATAATATTTGATGTATGTTAAATAGTTCGAACTTGTAATGGTATTTGGATGTAACAAAACTTGAACTTTTTGTAATGTTTATTTGTAATTTTGAAATGCTGTATGATATTTTGAACTTGGAGACTCGGTAATGTATTGGTAGGTACTAAATATGTATTCTGACATTTTTGTGTAATGGATTTTGTAATTGGATTTCCTTTGAATATATAAGATTTTTAATGTTTCCCCTTTTCTAATGGGGAGTTTAAATTCAAATGAATGAAAATATTGATATTTCCTTCTTTATTTAAACTTGACTTTCCAGTCTTCTTTTGACCATATGTCTTGATGTGTTTTATGATATGCCAAATCATTCAATAGTAACTTGTATGAATCTATGTTCTTCTTCTCTGACTTCATTACTTTGAATGACTTATCATGCCACGAAATATCTTTTGACGAGTTAAAGGGATTAACATGTTTAAGTATCTCTTGATCCAACTTCAATTCAAAAACCTTTAATGCTTCCTAAGATCTTTAGGCTTTAGCTTGAGCTAATTGAATGGAGTTCAAAGAATGTAGCTTGTACCATAAGTATACCAAGTGATTAAATGGAGATATTTTACTCAGGGTACATAAACCCTAATTTTGGATAGAATCTAAGTAAAACCATTTGCCTCTCTCGCATAAATCCTATGACCATATGACTTGAGATTAAAGTAACGAGTGCCTCCTTGTCTGATGAAGAAGAATCATTAGAAACCCTATCTAGCCATGGATAATATCCCCGCCTGATAATCAGAACATCACAAATGAACCTTAATTCATGTAGGTAAGACATGTATTAGGAGATAGCTCTTAATGCTTAAGCTTATAGCCCTTTTGGATGACACTTGCAGATGTCTTGTGTTGTAAACAACAATAACCCTCTCTTGTTTGAAGTATTCCAAAGAATGTTGAGAAGAAGAGCTTCAAATTACATGTATCCAAGCCTTGAGCCTTTATCACATGACCTTTAGTATAGGGTTAGAAACCCTAATCATGGCCATTGCCTCTTCAATTGAGTTAACCCTATAAAAGATGAGAAAACCATGATCCACGGATGAACCCATAATGCACCAGTGAAACCCTAGTTCCTGGAGATTCTCGATCCCATGCCAAGTTATGTTGTTAATGGATGTATGCAATGTAAAATGACCTACTGGAAGGTATGTATATTATGATGCATAAGCCAGATAAAAGTAAAAGGGTAGGACAAATGTTTGTGAAAAATGTTTTTGTTTTGAAGAGATTTGTGAGCAAGCGATTAACAGCAGTCTACCTACTCAAGGTATTTATTTTACTTTTCCTCCTCCTTTATATAGTGCTACCCTACCATTAGTTACTAGGAAGCCCTATCGTTTGATGTGTGAGGGATAGGCGCGGGTCATCATTATGGTCATAAAAGGAAACATATAAGGATAACTTAGCAATTCAAAGAGACTGTCATCATATATTCGTAGGCAACATCGAGGGATAAGATCATTTCTCATAGGCAACTTGAGGGACATCGCGAGACTATGATCTTTATGATTATTTAAAATGAGGGTCTTTGCTAAGGGTATCCCTACGTTCGAGGGACGACCAATTTATTCTAAGGCAACAAGTGAGGTTACCCTATAGGTGCAAGTGTGCAAATGATTCAGTTTGATTATTTATCTTGATTAGGATTATTTAGCGTTTCGTTTTAGATCTTACCATACACACACTAATTACTAGAAAAATAATACAGCAATAATGAAAAGCAGTAAAGTGCGGGAAATAAAAGTCTACGCTATTACAAGGCTTCGGGAGTGGGAGTACAAATAGTAAAAACGGGGGGGATTAGAAAGTAAAACACTAACTTAAACTATTACAAACCGTAGAAGTTACATAATTTAAAAAATAATGAAAGAATAATAAAACACGCGAAGATTATAAAATAAAGGGAAAAAGAAAGTTATTTTACGATTTCGATAAAAAAATGATTTGATGATTAACCTAAAGCCTTGTTAATTTTGATTAATTCAGAAAAATAATTAGTTAATTAAGTTAATAGAAACCCTAAAATCTAAGCCGATTTTAATTTAATTAAGACAAACCTAAAAATCAAATTAGGGTTGATTAAAAACCTAAAACCTAAATTAGGGTTTATTAAAAAATGTTTTGAAAAAAAGGTTTTGTAAAAGATTTTATGAAGTTAAAGAAAAAAGGATGAAAAAGAGTGAGAAACATAGAAAATAAACCAAATGGTAGGGGTGGTTGTTGAGCCCACGCCCTCAAGCGTTCTCCTTGCATAGCTTACCACCAAACCATGGTGTTGTTGGTGTCAAGATCTAGCCTCAGCATGTGTTGTACTCTATTTTGCAAAAATATGAAAATATGAGAATTTTGGCAAAACTGGGGATAGAACCCATGACCTGGGAGACCAATGCCTTAGCGCGTGCATTTCTACCACTGGGATGCATGTACATCTGTTGATTAAAATACAAACAAATGATTATATAATAAAGAAGGCTTTTATTTTTAATTTAAAATAAAATCAAACCCAAGTGGGGTCGGGATCATTTGAATGAGCCAATCAAGAGACTCCATTGTGCCACGCCATTGGTCAACCTTTCAAACCAACACCTGTGGCATTTTCCATCATCTTCTCCGGTGAGAAGGTTTTTCAAACCTGCGAAACATGCAAAATCAAAGCCAACAAAACACCCTATTCCCCTTAAAATTTCCGCAGAAAACCAATGGTGCCCTTCGTTTTGGCTAAAGATCCCTGCATCATGAGTTTCGAAGCAATATGTTCTTCATGCCCTAACAATGGCAATCATGTATTCCTGCGCCAAAGCTTTCTAAAAGTGGTTCTAAACCATCACAAAATCAACATGAACATGTATATATGCAATAATTCAATGTAAATCGCATGGTTTAAAAGATTGATTTCAAAATACCTTACCCAACCGACGTGCTTGAAAGAGGGAGTTCTAGCGTGCTTTAGGCTTGAACAAGGGTATGGATCGCCTCCTGGGAATTTCAGGAATGGCATGGATGCTTGGAATTGATTGACAAGGGCTGGAGATGAGAGTTTGACTTTTCCCTAATTCTTTGAAATTTTGAAAAATTTGCTAGGGGTTTTTGAGGTAGCTTTCACGTTTCCTGTTGGTCTGAGCTTGTTGTGTATATATAGAAAAATCAAATTAGGTTAACAAAAGTGGGAGAAATCATGTCATTAAGAGGTGAAGAATTAATTGAAAATTTGTATGGAAACTTGCTATTTTTGGCTCAATCTTGCACCAATCAACCTTGCACAAATTTGATTGTTTACACATGTAATCTTGGGCCTCAAATATTATCCATAGAAAATCCCACATGCCTTGGTCCATTAATTTTATATTTTATTTGATTTATTTTGAGTTTAATTGAATAAAAATCAAAATAAATAAAATAAGAATAAAAGATAATTCATTAATGAACTTATGGATCCTTAAATTTGTGTGTGGAATGTGTAGGTGAAATCATTTTAGACTTTATTCAAACTTAAGAGTTGATATTGCATACTTTGAATTGTGAGTGAAATTAATTTAACCCTGAGAGACTTGGTGAGATTGTGATACAAGCTGACAGGTGAAGTAGTGCTTTGATGTGGAAGTGTGGTTGAACACTTGGTTTAGGGAAGCGGAGAACATGGGAAGGAAAGAAAAAGCAAGTTGCGAAAGATCTCAGAAGCATTGTGGTAAGTTGATAATTTGGGGGTGTCTGATTCTTTGTGTCCTGAACATTACTTGAGGACAAGCAACAAGATAAGTTTAGGGGTTGTGATCGGTCACCATTTCCACTATATTTTTGTGTCTTATCCAATGATAATCCAGGTAATTTGTATCGCTTTGTGTCATATTGTATCATTGTTTGAGTCGTTTTGATGTTTATTTAGTCTCTGTAGTATTTTAAGATTTCTAGTTTTTTTCGAGTATTTGTGCATATTATGCTTTGGTTGGTTGTTGTGAATGTTTCAGATTCAGATGAAAGACCCAAGGTACTTACCTGGAAGGGCATTTATGACTTTTCGGACCAGAATCAAGGGTTTTGCACTACTTGAGACAGTTTCTACGACAAAAGATGGGAGCTTTTTTTCACACAAGGAATTCGGAAGATTGGAGATTGGAGCTTATGCAATTTTGGAGGGCGAAAGACTTTTCATGAGCGGAAGCCATTGAAAATCAAAGTTCACCACAAATTATAATGTCTATTTCTATTGAATATGAAATTATTTTCAACAATATCATGAGTAGATAAACCCCCAATGCTAGGGGGTGTCACTGATTTGCAAATGTAATTATGTTGAATGCTTGATTTTAATACAATAGTTTCTTTTCAATTTAATTGTTCAATGTTCTTATGCTTTTCCTATCAGACAAATAGGGATTGATTCACAGTTAACAATTAAGGTTGGACCGCCATTATTATGTTTTTTTTACAATTAGGCTATAGTAGATATCACCTAGGACTAAGGATACCCTATAGTTACCAGATAACTCTTGATAAAACAAAGGCTTGACTCCATCAAAAATCTCTAAGGACTTAGGATTTAGGATAAAGTTTCACAGGTTTTCTCACTAAGGACTTAGGGGAAAATAATCTAAAGGGCTGATAATTGAAGGTTATTAACTTGTTGAAGAAATCAATAGTCAAGGTTATTACAAGGAAAATCACTCACTTTACCCTAGCATGTTGCTCATAATTGTGAAAAAACCATATTTTACGTTCTGCTTAGTTTTGTTATTGTTAAGATAAAATTTCCAACCAAACCACAATTAACTTTTGTTTAATTGAACCACAAATTGAACTTGATACTTGCACACAGTCCTTGAGATCAACATTTTCTGGAATTTTCCCTATTATTACAAGAGGCAAAATATTACACTTTCTATTTTTCCCATCAATCTCTAAAATCAATACAAACCCTCAAAGTTCCATTCTTTTTAATAACATGCACAATGTTAGCAATCCATTCAATGTACCTGGTAGTTCTGATGAATTTACATATTAAGAGACTTTTAATTTCCTCTTTGATCTCCGTCAGAATCTCTGGTGAAAATCTTCTTGGAGTCTGATTGATGGGCTTCTTGCCATTCTTTATAGGAAGCTTCAGTTCGACTAGATCTCTGCTGAGTCTAGGCATTTCATCATAATCCCATGCAAAGAAATTCTTGTATTCTTTCAGCAACTAAATTACTTCACCTATAAGTCCTTTGTCGAGATTTTCATCGATGTAAGTAGGTATTTTGTTTGTCTCATCTCCCAAGTATATTTCATCGAGTGGGTATTGTGCCATCATCTTTGGGCTTGGAGTTGTTGGATATTTTTATAATCTTAAAGGCTCTTTATCATAAATAACATCCAACCTTTATTTTTTTACTTCGACCTGTTACATTTTTTCCTGAGGTTCTGGCTTAAAATCTATCTCAGGTCCCTCCAAATGGACTTCATTTTTATTGGCTTCGACAACCATGTATTATACTTTGTCTTTAAGGTAGTTTTACCATGTTTTAGTCCACATAAGCCATAATATTTCTTAACATTATGGCTTCAGACATAACGGTTGTCTTCTTCCCCCAACCAATTGGTTGGCTCCAGGAAACCCCTATATATCTTCTTCTTCGCCCATGATCTCTTGATCCCAACAAAATCCATGGGTAGGGTGCAAGTATAAAGAATAAAATGTTTTATCATAAGGCATATAAGCAAAACATGTTTGGGAACAAGGCAATATGTTCTCCAAGTTCCTGTTGAAGTGTCTTTTACCCACATGGTTTATTTCTGCCATGTAGTAACTCTGATCTGCTTTGACATTCTCCACTATTCCATTTTCTCTCCATATAAAAATCATTTGGTGTAGAGAAGATGGAATTGTTCTAATACCATGTATTCATTCTCTCCCCAACAGCAAATTGTAGTTTGCCTTCGAGGATATCCCCATGAATACAGTAGGCCTGATAGTGGACCCAACTATTAAATCCACATGGAGCACATACATTGTGTGACCAATTTTTACTTCATAGTTGGAGAGGACCATGTTATGGGGCCTCAAATCAGTGTTAAATTTTCCAATCTTCTTCAACAAAGAATGTGGCATTAAGTTGACAACTACCCCACCATCAACCCGGATCTTGTTCACCCTAGTGTTTTCAATTTTCCCTATGATGAACAAAGGTTTGAGGTGACTCTTCATTCCTTCATCTGGTCTTTTGAAGGACACATTTTTCTCTTCGACACATTTGCTCTTCATACTGGCCTGGGATTGGTCATTTCTTCTGTTACACGATAATGCCTTATCTAGAGGGGGTGAATATATCACCAAGCCAAAAAGATCCAAATAAAAATTATGGTTTTAAACTTATTTAGAAAAGAGTGCACGCGAAAGGTTTTTCAAGAGACTTCGTCTATACTAACCACGTTTTGGAAGTCGGATATTAAAATATAAAAAGGTATATTAATGAATACAATAATTTTGAAGTTTATATACTTCAAACAAGTAACAAGATAATAATTGTTTATAGCAAGTTACTAGTAATACCATTTCCAATGGAAATTCTCAAAATAACAAACAAAACAATTTGTCGAACACTTGGTGTGCAATTGAATTTTCATAATTTTCCTTTGATTTGTGTTGATACAAAAAATAACTTACAATCAAAAGTGGTTATAATCAATACCAACACCTAATTCAAAACAAAATAAGTTTCGGAAAATTTCCTACGAGTCAATTAATTACTCAATGTTATTAGACAAATTGATTGATGAAAATTAAAGCAAGAAATTTGATAAGAAAAAGAGACACGAGGAATTGTCTACACAGTTCCCCACTTTCTCCCTCGGGTCTTGGTACGTACGCACCTAATTCCAATTTGAATTAGGATAATTCTTACTATGCAAAAGTTGATACAAGAGAAGTGTTGTAAGAGCAACCCTACAAACCCTAATCTTTTGTTGTTGATTCAACCCCTTCTCTTCTTTTGATCTTGAGAAAGACTGAGTCACAATAGATCCCAATTGACTTGTTGATATTTCCATTCTTTTGCGTTCTTTATCTCCAAAGCTTCTGGGCACGATCAATTGTACCTATTGTAACACAAGACTTCAATTTGATTTGTTGTTGTCACGCTACTTACTTTGTGTACTTTATCTCTAAATGATCCTTTGTATTATTTATCTCAAAATGATTTCTCTAGGACGCAATCCTCTCTTGAACGTCTTGCACGGAAACCCCTAAATCAATCAACGATCTTGGAGGAAAAACCCGTAGTTTTTCCGGATAAAGACCCCTTCAACTCTAAATCCAATATTCTCGGCTACAAAATAAACTAATTGGAAGTTATCAAACCTCATCTAGATGGCACCCCAACAAAAGATTTTTATGTGTGATTTGTTAGTGTGTATGCATAGGTTGAAGGATGAAGGTGAAGAGCAATTGTAGAAAAAAAATTATGGTATCATCAACGTGGAATGATGCATGAATGATGTATTTATAGTTGTGGAAGTTTAGATGAAAAAAAGAGATTTTAGGAATTAAAAAGAATTGAAAAATTGAACCATTCAAACAATATGTGACGACCTAAAAATCATACGTATCTACACATAAGTCAAGACAATAAGAGTATAATATTCGTTTCCTGGGACAAGTGTATAAGATTCGTCGCTGGGAGACGATTTTATTTCACCGGGCAACGCGTGCGGAATAGAATTTCCTTATACTTTCCTTTTCTTTTTATTTGGAGGGGTGATGGTTTCGGGGGTGAGTTTTTGACTCCTAACTCCATCAACATTATTTTTGTAGTTTATTATCTTAGATAATAACACTAGGGCTATGCTTATGGATGATTGTAGGTGCATTTCTCATTGACCAGCACTGACAAACCGAAAGATTTGTGGTTTATCTCTTCTCTTCTCTATATATTTCTCTTTTATTGGGTTTTGTATGTATTTTACTCTGAACTTATGTATATTTCTCACCCATGGCGTTATATTAAAATTTATTTACAAATCTTTATTGATTGTTGTCTTAGATTTTTGCTCTGTGCTAGGAATTTGAGTTGTTATAGATATATACTACTTAGATTCTTATCTAGGATGATTATCTGTTAGTTTATAAACTCTAGAGATAGATTTATAGCTGACATCTATTGTGGGTGTCAGAGCTTAGCTTTAGGACTTATCACTTGTTTATTAACCAAGCCACATTACAGCCTTGAAAATCCCTTGAGATTCTTGCTTTTATATTTTCAATATAAATTTTTGGATGAATGCATAATTTAGTTTATTGTTTGCAAGATTGTTGGATGAGTGAAAATACCCCCATTTTTGTGTGTTTTTCATCTACCGATGATTGTGTTTGCTAGGTGTGATTCATTTGAGAACTATTATTGTTTTAGAATGTTTTGCATAATTTTTGTATTTAGCATTTGTTTCGTGTTTATGTTATAGTCGTAGTTTAGTGGTAAATGTTTACTTTGTGTGTATTGTTTTCATTTGAACCATTGCATTTATTTTTTGTTTTCAAAAACCTGTTGATTCGTGATTCTTTGATTTATCATTCTTTGTTCTTTGGGTTATTTGACTTTGTTTGAGGACAAACAATGATTCAAGTTTGGGAGAGTTTGATAAGTGCAAAAGTGTAGTTATTTTGTATATACTTTTTGTTGCACTTATAGATTCTTTGTTGTTAATGTCGGTTGAATAATCCCGCTTTTTGTTGTAAATATGTTTAGTTGCATTTTGAGTACATATAGTATTGGTTGATTAGTTTTGTATGTGTTTTGTAGGTATTTGTTGCATTATTGGAGCATGGAGGAATAAAGTACAAATTGAGCTCCAAGACGTGCATTTGATCAATAAAGGAATAAGACAAAAGAGAGAGAGCCAAGTGAAGTTGTACAGAGAAAGCTACAAAAGTTGCTGGAACTGTCATGTGTCGCTGGGCGAAATTCCTGTCGCCAGGCAACAGTGGGCGAGAATGGACCAATTTTGATGTTGCTCCTGCCTTGCTTCGTTGCTGCGTCGCCAAGCGAGGAATAAAGGTGTCACCGGGTGAAGCCTTCTATTGTTGGGAAATTGAGGATACTTTTGACCTACTGAGGACGCGGAAAACCTTGGGCCAAGTGTATAAGAGTCATCTCTGGGTGACGCTTTTATGTCGCCGAGCGACGCGTGCGGAACAAAATTTCCTTATATTTCCTTTTATTTTAATTTGGGGTGTGATGGTTTTAAGGGTGAGTTTTTTTCTCCCAACTCCATCAACCTCATTTTTGTAGTGGATTAGCTTAGATAACAACACTAGGGCTTTTCTTATGGATGATTAAAGGTGGATTTCTCATTGACCGGCGCTGACAAACTGGAAGATTTATGGTTTATCTCTTCTCCTCTCTATGCATTTCTCTTTTGTTGGGTTTTATATGTATTTTACTCTGAACTTATGTATATTTGTCGCCCATGGCATTGTATTAAACTTGCTTTACAAATCTTGATTGATTGTTGTCTTAGATTTTTGTGTTGTGCTAGGGATTTGAGTTATTATAGACATATATGTAAGTCTAAGAGTGCCTAAGAGGGGGGGGGGTGAATTAGGTATATAAAAATTTATTCGGTTTTATGAGAATACTTGTAGTAATTTGTGGTTAAGTGTTTGAAGGTTTTTGATTATACCTTATCTTTTCTTGATTATGGTGATGAAAGCGATAAAAGCGGAAAAGTAAAGAACACGGCGATATATCCTGGTTCCCCTCACAATCCGAGAGTACTCCAGTCCCCTTTCCAACATGAAAGAGATTTCACTATAGTTTAGAATGATTGTACAGCCTATGCTTACTATCTAACCTATAGGGTGACCAAAGGTTCTTAACACCTTTAAGGTCAAACAAACACTAATGTGAATGAAGAACAATCCTCTTCAAATCACAACACTTACTTCCAACAATCCTGGATAGTAAGGGAACACCTTTAAGGTCAAACAACCACTAATGTGAATGAAGAACAATCCTCTTCAAATCACAACACTTACTTCCAACAATCCTGGATAGTAAGGGAATACTTTCTTTTTGTAATACAATGATTTATTTGAAAGAGATGGAGAGCACTATCAATCTTCAATTGATCTTCTTCTTCAAGATAGAAACAATTCTCAAGCAATGATTATAAATGTTCACAATGAATGTATGAAACTTGTAATGATTTCTTAATGAAAATGTATATGGCAAGTTTCACAAAATTTGTAAGAACACTTTAAAGTTTGTATGCAAATTTGAATGATGAAAATTGTTAATTGAAGAAGGTTTTTTTTTTAAATCTGAAAATCTGCACATTTTATAATGTCACAAATACCTCTTCATTCATGCCATTTGATATGAAAGGATGCAATGCAATCATGAAAGAATACCATTTGAAATATGTTCAAAAAACAAAAGAAAATCTGCACTGGTTCGCTGGGAACCGGTTCCGACCCAGGCATAACCCGGTTCTTAGTGAACGTTATAACTCAGAATTCAAAAAATAACATGCAGGAATCGGTTCCCCTATAGGTACAACCCGGTTCCTGGTACAAATTCCAGGGAGGTGTTTTTTGAACAAGTTTGGAACCCGGTTCCCTGTTAGGTAGGAACCGGTTCCTGAAAGTTTATTTTTTTAAAAATCCTTTTGAAAAAGATCTCAAACATAGTTTTCTTAACATTAAAAATGTGGGATATGTATATGATTATGAATGCATATTTGTGAACATCTATATTCAAGTTTAAGAATTATTTATACCTTTTGACATTTGTTGTTTCTTTAATAATTCTTCTTCTAATCTTCAAGACTTGTAACAAGGTTTCATATGATGTTGATAAAATTTTTGCACATCCTTTGAATGTTGATATCCATGTTGTCTTCATCAAAACCAATGCTTTAAACATGACTTGAGAAGCTTACAATTACAATATACTGCTTAGATTCTTATCTAGGATGATTATCTGTTAGTTTCTGAACTCTATAGATAGATTTAGAGCTGGCATCTACTTAGGTATCAGAGTTTAATGCCTCTGTATGGTTGTGTTGTGCTGAGAGATTGTTAGCGCAATTACATAGTTGTCTTCTGTGTTGTTGAGGAGGTAGAGAGATCATTTCCTTGGTGATACAGTCGGTCACTCAATTTGGGTTAGAAATAACTTAGGTTGTGAGTGATACGTAGTGACATTGATGAGTACTGTTAGGTTGAATTTAATTGGTCGGTAGATTTAAGTCTGTGATGAGTAGATTATATGTAGGCTTGATAAGTTCTTCCTTAGTTTTTTCTTTTGTTTACATTTATCTTCTGTTGATACTTTTCTTTTCAACCCATTTATCCCAAAACTCATTTACGAATGATTTTTCGAACGATAATTCAATAACAAATCTCTGTGGACACGATATGATATAACCCATATCACCCGATAAATTAATAACTTACTTTTTGCTTGCCGCTCTACCGCTGCAGCACTATTAATCAACTCCATAAATTTATGAATCTACTGGTATCCAATCGCCCTCTTGATCTCCGGATGCAATCCATTCTCAAACTTCATTCACTTTGAAAATGCAGCAGTCGCCTCACTGTAATATGGATAAAACTTTGCCAACTCTATGAACTGGGCAGCATATTCAATTATCGTCGAATCTCCCTGTTTCAATTCTAGAAATTCAATTTCTTTCTTTCTGCAGACATGTTCTAGAAAGTACTTCCTAAGGAGTTCCCTACTGAATACATCGCACGTAATATTTTCACCTTCATCGTCCAGTCTCTGATGAGTGCTAATCCACCATTCATCAGTTTCCTTTGCCAGCATATGTGTACCGAATCACACCTTATATGCCTCAGAACATTCCATAACCCGAAAGATCCCCTCGATCTCCTTGATCCAATTCTGAGCACTATCAGGATCATACCCACCCTTGAACATAGGCGGATGGTTCCTCTAAAATGTCTCTAAAACACGGGACTCATCCTTCCCACCAACATTAGGCTAATGTTGCACAGCTTGAGTAAAGACCTGCAAGGCAGCAGCAATCGCAACATCATTTCTTCCAGCCATCTCTCTGTT
The DNA here is from genome assembly GCA_948472305.1 of Vicia faba. Classification (NCBI taxonomy): domain Eukaryota; kingdom Viridiplantae; phylum Streptophyta; class Magnoliopsida; order Fabales; family Fabaceae; genus Vicia; species Vicia faba. The sequence continues at coordinate 45,490,451 of OX451735.1, forward strand.
TCACACCACAACATCAAAACAGTGGTTGGAAGAAATACATCGACATAATTCATCTGTCACTCTACACTATTGACTCAACAATTTGGTCAGACGGACCGACCTGCTCTGATACCAATTGTAACACCCCACGTTTCCCAAAATAATAATTATAATAACATATATGAAATATATCAAAGTCCACGAGTAGAATGTCATTTATTTCAAAAACTCATAAAGTTTCGAGTCACTTTATTATTTCATTTCTCATAATAATCAACTTAACAACGGAATAATTAATTTAGTTCACTTCCGTGGCGCTAAAGCCTCAACAATAATAAAAACTAAACAAAAATACATGGTTCGTCATATTTATAAAATATGATATGTAACAAAATAAAACAATGCAAAGCATAAAAAGTTTCCCACATTCCCGTATTACGTATCAGAGCGACTCCTAAGACTCGAGCAAGTAACACTCACTCCAAGCCCTACTCGGATACCTGATTATTTGTACTCCCAAAAGACCACAGACATAACGACACAAAAAGGGTGAGAACTAAATTCAATAAATATACGGTGAATATCACATTCTAAGGAGTAGTAATTCACACAATTCACATGATTCACCAAAATGCACATTTCACACAATGCTTCACAACACATTCGTCATTCACATAACACAACATCAATTCAATAATAATGCAATGCGATGATACCGACATCAACTCAATGCACGTGGTACCAACAAGGCATAAGCCCTCATCATTATGCCGAATAGGGCAGCAACAGGGCATAAGCCCTCAACATAACGCCATTATAGGCCAACAACAGAGCATAAGCTCTCACCAATGCTTTCATGCAACACCAAAATGCACAACATAATTATGCAACTACAAGGCATAATCCCACAACATTCACCAATAAGGCTACCAACATCATCATTATCATGCGATATAATTAAACAATTCACACAAAGTTCCATGGTTTTAATTGAATTTCCCTTATTACTAGCCTTCCTATATTTGTCTAAGACCTACTGGTCATTACGGACCAAAATAAACTACACTGCACACGAAAACGGGAAAGAAATTACAAGAACGGAAATTTTTGCATCTCAGTCTGCCCATACGCATATGGCCCTGCCCCATACATGTATGGCTTCTTCCTTGCCCCCAATCCATATGTATCATACCGTTGTACCCCAATTTTTGCCCCTAAGATTCCTCTATCATATCATATCAACTCGATCATAACAAGATCACATTAGGGTTGGTTCTTCCTCTTTTTTCCTATCTTTAAGTTTGCTCTTGAGGAATCTCCAAGCACCTTGGTTGTGTATTTTGTATATGTGTTGTTGACTAACTTCTAATCAAAACACAAAAAAATATTTGTCTTTGTCTTTGTATATTTTTATTTTGTAGGTACCAAGTCGAAGCATTTGACAAATAAGGATTTCTGGTATTATTTTCTTAAAATCTCTATTTGCAAAGAAAGAGAATTAAAAATTTTCATTTTTTTCACTGATGCAATCGATTGCACATAGTGTATTTTGCGCCATTTTTGAAAAAAATACACTGTGCAATCGATTTGCACTGTAGTGCAATCGATTGCACAACGTGAAAATTAAAAAAAAAATCAGCATTTTAAACTTGTCAAATTTTGGCTCCAATTTTCCTTCACTTTTGAAAGATGTATCATTAATTCAAATTTTAGTGTCAATCTTTCATTTTTTAAAAGAATTATCATTAATTCAAATTTTGGCTCTAATATTTGAAAGAATTATCATTAATTCAAATTTTGGCTCTAATTTTTGAAAGAGTTATCATTAATTCAAATTTTGGCTCCAAGAATCAATTACCAAATTACCACTAATCCCAATCCTAAAACTCTATAAATAGAGCTCTGATTTCATTCAAATTTCAAGCTTTTGATAGCCAAATACACTTTGCTAAAAAAATCTCTCAATTCTCTCCATCTACCAAATTCACTCAAAGCTCCATTTTCAAAAAGTTAGTAAGATCAGCTATTGCAGACTCCTTCAAAGATATCTATTCTAGCCTTATTGATGAATTCCTCTGCTCATAGAGAATCGCTGATGAGAGTACTAGACCAAGCTTTTGTAGAGAATGACATGCCATTAGACCAATTCAGCAGCGTAATTGGAAACATTCCGTCATGTAACAGTTTGAGCTTCTGTGATGATGAGTTACCAGATGAAGGGAGGAATCACAACCTGGCCCTCCACATATCCATGAACTGTAAGAATGATTCATTTTCCAATGTGCTAATTGATAACAGATCCGCGCTGAATGTCATACCGAGAAGTACCCTCTTGAAGTTAAAGTATCAAGGAACATCTATGCGCCCGAGTGGCATCATTGTGAAGGCTTTTGATGGGTCGAGGAAATCTGTCATCGGTGAAGTGGACCTGCCCATCCATATAGGACCGCATTTGTTCTTGATAACCTTCCAGGTTATGGATATTATTCCCGCATATAGTTGTTTGCTTGGACGATCATGGATACACGAAGCAGGGGTTGTCACTTCAACTCTGCATCAGAAGCTAAAATTTGTGCGTGAAAGGAAGGTAGTGATCATAAATGGGGAGCAGGTGTTGTTGATATCCCATCTATCCTCTTTCAGTATTGTAGAAGCGGATGAGGCTGCTATTGGAACCCAGTTCCAAGCCCTATCCATTGACAACATAAAGAGGAATGAGAATTCTATAGTTTCCCTGAAGGATGCGCAGCAGGTTGTGTGCAATGGTTATAATGCAGTTTGGGGACGACTGGTGGATCCACCCGTGAACAAGAACAGAACTGGTTTGGGTTTTTCTTTGAAGAATGGCAAAGGTGAAAATTTGAAGTCAAAGTCTCCTGTGAACAGTTATCAATATGTTTTCCGCAGCGGAGGCTACCTCCATCCAATTGGTTCTGGAATCAATGTTGTTGAAGAAGATGAAGCAGAGCACGAAGTACCGAATTTTGTGACGCATGGAGTCCGAGTTCAAAATTGGGTCACCATTGATGTTCCTTCTTGCATACATATTTCAAAGTAATTTGTTTTGTTAATCTGTTTCTTTCTTTGAAAAGCTTTCACTCTGCCCAAGGTGAAAGTATTGTATGGGCTTATCTGTTTGCTTTGATTTTTAAGATCATTAATAAAAGTTGTCTTTTCTTCCAAAAATATGTCTTTATTTTCTGCTTTTTCTTGGGAAATGGTAATCAAATAAAAAACCCTTTCAAAATAAATAATAACTGAAAATTAATCTGCATGATCACTTGTTATATGTGTCAGTTTCTAAAAGCAATCATAAATCATATGTGCAGATTAATTAAAAAACCCGTTGAATACAATGACCTTGCACCCTCTCCCAACTTTGAATGTCCTGTGTTTGGGGCTGAAGAAGAAGATTATGATGAGATTCCAGAAGAGGTCTCACGGTTGCTTGAGCACGAGGATAATACCATTCAGCCATATAAGGAGCCTTTGGAAGTGATTAATTTGGGTTCAGAAGAAGATCCGAAAGAGATTAAGATTGGAGCATCGTTGCATCTTGATGTGAAGAGAGGGTTGATTGAACTGTTGAAAGAGTATGTGGATATTTTTGCTTGGTCTTATTAAGACATGCCTGGTCTAGATACAGACATTGTTGAGCATCATTTGCCATTGAAGCCAGAGTGTCCGCCAGTTAAACAAAAGTTGAGAAGAACCCACCCAGATATGGCAGTAAAGATCAAAGAGGAGGTCCTAAAGCAGATTAATGCTGGTTTTCTTGTGACGTCAGTGTATCCTCAATGGATTGCCAATATTGTCCCAGTACAGAAAAAAGACGAAAAAGTCTGCATGTGCGTAGATTACAGAGATCTAAATAAAGCTAGTCCAAAAGATGATTTTCCATTGCCTCACATTGATATGTTAGTGGATAGCACAGCAAAATTCAAAGTATTCTCGTTCATGGACGGATTTTATGGGTATAATCAAATAAGAATGGCTCTAGAAGACATGGAAAAAACAACGTTTATCACACCCTGGGGAACATTTTGTTACAGAGTGATGCCCTTCGGGTTGAAGAACGTTGGTGTAACGTACCAGAGGGCTATAACAACCCTATTCCATGATCTGATGCACAAGGAAATTGAAGTATATGTTATTGATATGATTGCCAAATCCCAAACTGAAGAAGGGCATAAAAAAGATTTGTTGAAGTTGTTTCAGTATTTGAGGAAGTTTCGTCTCCGCTTGAATCCAAATAAATGCACCTTCGGAGTTAGATCGGGGAAATTGTTGGGTTTTATTGTTAGCCAGAAAGGAATTGAAGTTGATCCTGATAAAGTCAGAGCAATTCAAGAAATTCCAGCACCAAGAACTGAAAAGCAATTCAGGGGTTTCCTCGGGCGTTTGAATTATATTTCCAGATTCATTTCCCACATGACTGCAAAGTGTGAACCGATCTTTAAGTTGTTAAAGAAAGATCAAGGTTGTGTGTGGACGGATGACTGCCAAAGGTCATTTGAGAGTATTAAAGAGTATCTGTGTGAACCTCCTATCTTGCTCCCTCCCGTAGAAGGAAGACCGCTGATTATAAATCTAACGGTGTTAGATAAATCCATGGGTTGTATTCTGGGACAACAGGATAAAACGGGAAAGAAAGAGTTCGCCATTTATTATCTCAGCAAAAAGTTCACTGATTGTGAGTTGCGGTATTCCATTCTAGAAAAGACATGTTGTGCTTTGGCCTGGGCGGAAAAATGTTTGCGGCAGTATATGTTGAATCATACCACTTGGTTGATCTCCAAAATGGATCCAATCAAGTATATTTTTGAGAAGCCTGCTCTTACGGGGAGAATTGCCCGCTGGAAGATGTTGTTGTCTGAATATGATATTGAGTACCGCACTCAAAAAGCTATTAAAAGTAGTGTGTTGGCAGATTACCTTGCTCACCAACCGGTGGAAGATCATCAGTCTACAGAATTTGAATTCCCTGATGAGGATGTGATGTTCTTGAAAGTGAAAGATTGTGATGAACCATTGCCTGAGGAAGGCCCTGACCCTAAATCTCATTGGAGTATGATTTTTGATGGAGCGGTGAATGCTTATGGTAAAGGAATTGGTGTTGTGATTGTCACTCCTCATGGATCGCACATTCCTTTTACTGCGAGGCTAGCATTTGATTGCACTAATAATATGGCAAAATATGAGGCTTGCATCATTGGTATTGAGGAAGCTATTGATCTCAGAATCAAAATTCTATATGTGTATGGTGATTCAGCTTTGGTAATAAATCATATTAAAGGAGAATGGGATACTCGTCACCCTGGCTTGATCCCTTACAAAGATTATGCTAGAAGATTGCTACCCTTCTTCAATAAAGTTAAATTCCAGCACATCCCTAGAGATGAAAATCAAATGGAGGATGATCTGGCAACTCTGGCTTCCATGTATCAAGTGAATTCTTGGAATGATATACCCCGTATTACAGTTCGACGGCTGGATAGGCCCGCTCATGTGTTTGCGATAGAGGAGGTAGCAGATGAAAAACCTTGGTATTATGATATCAAGCATTTTCTTCAGACTCAGGAATACCCGATTGGTGCATCGAGGAAAGATAGAAAGACATTGAGAAGATTGGCAGGCAGTTTCTTCCTCAGTGAAAATGTGCTATACAAGAGAAATTATGACATGGTCTTGCTCAGATGCATGGATAGACACGAAGCAGACATGTTGATGCATGAGATTCATGAAGGTTCATTTGGAACTCATGCTAATGGACATTCGATGGCTAAAAAGATGCTAAGGGCAGGTTACTATTGGTTGACAATGGAATCTGATTGTTGCAATTTTGCAAAGAAGTGCCATAAATGCCAGATTTATGCAGATAAGATCCATGTGCCTCTGACACTTCTCAATGTAATTTCCTCCCCATGAACTTTCTCTATGTGGGGTATTGACATGATCTGGATGATAGAACCCAAAGCTTCGAATGGACACCGTTTCATTTTGGTAGCGATTGACTACTTTACCAAATGGGTAGAGGCTGCTTCTTATGCTAATGTTACCAAATAGGTGGTTGTGCGTTTCATCAAAAACAATTTGATATGCTAGTATGGTGTGTCGAGTAGAATCATCACTGACAATGGCTCAAATTTGAACAACAAAATGATGACAGAACTGTGTGAAGAATTCAAGATTGTCCATCACAATTTGTCTCCCTACAGGCCAAAGATGAATGGGGCTGTTGAGGCTGCTAATAAGAATATCAAGAGAATTATCTAGAAAATGGTTATTACTTATAAGTATTGTCATGAAATGCTCCCTTTTGCTCTGCATGGATATCGAACATCTGTCTGCACTTCAACAGGAGCAACCCTGTTCTCCCTGGTATATGGAATGGAAGTTGTACTCCCTATTGAGGTAGAGATTCCCTCGTTGCGTGTGATAATGGAAGCCAAGTTGACAGAGGCTGAATGGGTCCATAACAGGTTTGACCAATTAAATTTGATTGAAGAGAAGAGGATGACAGCTTTATGTCATGGGCAGTTATATCAGAAAAGAATGAAGAAAGCATTTGATAAAAAGGTCAAACCTCGTGAATTCAGAGAAGGCGACCTCGTGCTCAGGAAGATCATGTCTTTTAACACTAATTCTAGGGGCAAGTGGACTCCCAATTTTGAAGGCCCGTATGTTGTCAAGAAAGCCATCTCTGGTGGTGCATTAATTCTTGAAACTATGGATAGCGAGGAGTTCCCACGTCCCATGAATGCTGACGCAGTCAAGAAATAGTTCGCCTAAATAAATAAAAGAACAGCTCGCTAAGTTGAAAACCCGAAAGGGCGGCTTAGGCAAAAAGGAGCGTCTCGGTAGGCTGAAAACCCGAAAGGGCGGTCTAGGAAAAAATTAGAGACATAAACAGAATAAATTTCCCGCTAAGTTGAAAACCCGCAAGGGCAGCTTAGGCAAAAGTTAGGGATTTTTTCTTGGCAAGTAACTATGTCAGACAAGACTTGATCGTTGAAGCAACAATCTTCTCGGATCCTCGCCATACTTCAACAGAATCTGCTACTCAGGACTTCAAAAGTTGTTAGGGGAATGGTGGTCATTGTATCTCAATGTATCTTTTCCATTATATATTACCATTTCCCAAACTTTGTAATCATCCATGGAGTCTCGCCATTCGCAGACTACCATTCTATTAATAAAATTCGAGCTTTTGCCCAATTCTTTGTGTTCTTATTTTTATTTAGCTTGCAAAGACTTCATTTATTACTGATAATAACTTTCAAAGCAAAAAGATTAAAAAAAACAAAATTGACTTTTCAAAAAAAAAGACATCTTTACAATTCAATTTACTTTGGGATTTGTGATGAAACAATGACAATAAAAATGGCGATCCCTGGAATGAACAAACTCCGGTTGTTTTAAGAATATTTACTTCCTTCGTGAAGGTTTTTCTCAGGTCATTTTGTTGGTATTTGCGCAATCTTTGTGTGTTTCTCAGATAATTAAAGACGATACCAGTTGGCGTAAGGTACAGTATTAGGTTTGTGATCCCATGATCCCCAGCCAAGTCTTGGTTCGCTTTTGATTTTGGGTTTGCATGGTCAGAAGCCTCTGTCCCAGGTTCCCCAGCGAAGTTTTCCCGCATATGATGAAAGGTTTTATTCCCTTGGTGTGCTAAGATATCTCTCTTTTTGCAGTATTGGCATTAGTGTTGACTTCTTGATTTCCCAGGAAGACTACATCAGGGCATCTTTTGTTGGAATAGGTTTGGTTGATATGAAGACTCAATCCAGTATTTTCCAGTGAAGGCCTTGTTTATTTTATAGAAGTCCTTTTTCCCCAGTGAAGAACGTATCTTGGTTTCCCCTCGATGACGTGGTGTCGACCTCCCCAATGAAGTCAGCATGAAGTCCCCGGTAGAGGTCTCGATGATGAAGTATTGTCTCCCTTAGTGAAGTCCGTATGTTTTTCTTCCTTCAAAGTGGGCCTGATTTCCCCAGTGAATGTTTTGACAATTTGGTTTCCATTTGCCTTATTCACAATCAGTATTGAAATCCCCAGTAGGAGTACGGACTGTGAAACATTTGTTTTCCCCATGGAATTCTGTGTGTTATTCCCTGGGAAGGTTATCCCAGGGCATCTCTTGTTGGAATGAGTATTCATGATGAAAAGTTTTCAATCCTCAGTTTTTTTTCTCCAGGGAAGTGGGTTTGAATTCCTCAGTGAGGTTTGGTTGTCTCGGCGTCAGTCTGCTTTATTTGAGACTAGTTATGCAATCTTCAGTAGGCACGTTGTTTTTGGAAAACTGGTTTCTCCAATGAAAACGGAAGAAAGATGTTCTATCCCGGTATCTGTTTGATTTAGCTACATCCGGATTATGTTTCTCCTCAGTGAAGTTAGGACAGACAATAGGTTTGGTTTCCGCAATTGCTTTTACCTTTCTTGGATTGATCTTTCTGGTTGAAGTTTAGACCAATGTTGTTAGTACCTAAGGCAGTTTTGTTTGATTATGTATCCTTTTACCAGCATATGCACGATATCACTCATATATTCATACATGCATCATGCATTGTTACAAATCATTTTTTATTGACATTGTGTTCAAACCTTCCTGCAGCGCTCCTTGCTTAGTTGGATTTGGTTTTCCCTCTTGAGTTTATTTCGCAAAGGATGTATCTTCTTTGGCCTTCTTGCTCCAATTTGTTTCTAATTGGATTCGTGGTTGCATGACAAAATTATTTACTCTGGATTTCTGAGGACTTTGAGCTTTGATTTGTGCATTTATTTTGCACGAGAAGACTTTATCTCTTCAGCAGGAATAATGTGGCATTTACCCAGGAATCATATCTCATTTCCCCAGGAAGTCATATCTCATTTCCTCAGGAAGTCATATCTATTTCCCCAGGAAGTCATATTTCATTTCCCCAGGAAGTCATATCTCTTTCCCCGGGAAGCCACATTTCTATCCCCAGAAAGTCGTTTCTTTTTGCAATCCTCCATGATAACAGGCAACAGGTATCTTTGTTTGAGCAACTCGTGCTTCCCTATACAAGTCGACGTAACTTTTTTTGCTATTTCCTCTATGAGTGGTTAGCTTGCAGTTTGTCGTTAATTTACGCCAGTGGATGGCAAGACTTTCAAATTCACAGAAATTGCTCGTTGTGAAATCTTTGCAAGTGGAAGTCTCTTTATTTGAGACAGCTTACATATTACCCTTTCCAGGCGGAATTCCTTGGTTAAGGAAGAAGTTGAGACCCGTTCTAGGTGAAACACCATAAGTTTGGGGAACATATGATATTTTCAAAATCTACCTTCAGTGAACGTTGGTAGTACATCGGCAGTGAACGTCGGTGTTTCTTATCTTTTTGCTATCATCAGTGAACGGTGGTAGTTCCTCGTCAGTGAACGGCGATGATATGATATTTTCAAAATCTACCTTCAGTGAACGTTGGTAGTACATCGGCAGTGAACGTCGGTGTTTCTTATCTTTTTGCTATCATCAGTGAACGGTGGTAGTTCCTCGTCAGTGAACGATGATGGTATGATATTTTCAAAATCTACCTTCAGTGAATGTTGGTAGTGCATCGGCAGTGAAAGTTGGTGTTTATTATCTTTTTGCTATCATCAATGAACGGTGGTAGTTCCTTGTCAGTGAACGGTGATGGTATGATATTTTCAAAATCTACCTCCAGTGAACGTTGGTAGTGCATCGGCAGTGAACGTCGGTGTTTCTTATCTTTTTGCTATCATCAGTGAACGGTGGTGGTTCCTCGTCAGTGAATGGTGATGGTATGATATTTTAAAAATCTACCTTCAGTGAACGTTGGTAGTGCATCGGCAGTGAACGTCGGTGTTTCTTATCTTTTTGCTATCATCAGTGAACGGTGGTAGTTCCTCGTCAGTGAACAGCGATGGTGAGATATTTTCAAAATCTACCTTCAGTGAACGTTGGTAGTGCATCAGCAGTGAACGTCGGTGTTTCTTATCTTTTTGCTATCATCAGTGAACGGTGGTGGTTCCTCATTAGTGAACGGCGATGGTATGATATTTTCAAAATCTACCTTCAGTGAACGTTGGTAGTGCATCGGCAGTGAACGTCGGTGTTTCTTATCTTTTTGCTATCATCAGTGAACGGTGGTGGTTCCTCGTCAGTGAACGGCGATGGTATGATATTTTCAAAATCTACCTTCAGTGAATGTTGGTAGTGCATCGGCAATGAACGTCGGTGTTTCTTATCTTTTTGCTATCATCAGTGAACGGTGATAGTTCCTCGTCAGTGAACGGCGATGGCATGATATATTTTTCTCTTCTACCTTCAACTATTGAGTTGGTAGTTTACCGTCATCTGTGAGTCGGTATATCTTCTTCTCTCTACCTTCAGTGAACGTTGGTAGACATCGGCAGTGAACGTCGATGCTTGTTATCCTCCTCTTTGGTTCTATTCGTTTGGTCTATCGGTGATTTATTTTCCTGGTGGGGTTGCTCCTCTGTTTCTTCATTTTTTTGGCATCCCCAGTGTTACTTTGCGTCTCTTTTGTTCTGTTCATATGCATCCATAATCATAAGCATTGCATGGCATCTTAGAGACGAAAATAGGTCTTGTTTTATATTTAAGTATCTTCAATCGCATCGACACGAAGATTTGTAACCTTTGTATCTCCGGATAGAAGACACTTAAATAAGGGCAGTTGTTGTACCCCATTTTTTTCCCCTAAGATTCCTCTATCATATCATATTAACTTGATCATAACAAGATCACATTAGGGTTGGTTCTTCCTCTTTTTTCCTATCTTTAAGTTTGCTCTTGAGGAATATCCAAGCACCTTGGTTGTGTATTTTGTATATGTGTTGTTGACTAACTTCTAATCAAAATACAAAAAAATATTTGTCTTTGTATATTTTTGTTTTGTAGGTTACAAGTCGAAGCATCTGACAAATAAGGATTTCTGGTATTATTTTCCTAAAATCTCTATTTGCAAAGAAAAAGAATTAAAATTTTTCATTTTTTCACTGATGCAATCGATTGCTCTTCAAGTGAAATCGATTGCACATAGTGTATTTTGCACCATTTTTGAAAAAAATACATTGTGCAATCGATTTGCACTGTAGTGCAATCGATTGCACAGCGTGAAAATTAAAAAAAAATCAGCATTTTAAACTTGTCAAATTTTGGCTCCAATTTTCCTTCACTTTTGAAAGATGTATCATTAATTCAAATTTTAGTGCCAATCTTTCATTTTTAAAAAGAATTATCATTAATTCAAATTCTGGCTCTAATATTTGAAAGAATTATCATTAATTCAAATTTTGGCTCTAACTTTTGAAAGAGTTATCATTAATTCAAATTTTGGTTCCAAGAATCAATTACCAAATTACCACTAATCCCAATCCTAAAACTCTATAAATAGAGCTCTGATTTCATTCAAATTTCAAGCTTTTGATAGCCAAATCCACCTTGCTAAAAAATCTCTCAATTCTATCCATCTACCAAATTCACTCAAAGCTCCATTTTCAAAAAGTTAGTAAGCTTTGCATTGAAGCTTACTAATCTTTGAGTTAAACCTTCATCTAAACACTTTTTTATCCATCAATTCTCTACATCCAAGCTTGGTCAATTGATTCTTGTGGTTGAATTGAAGCAAATTCTTGAAGTTCTTTTGATAATTCTTTAGATCTACCTTTGGTAAGTTGGATAATTCATCTTTCACAATGTGATCTCTTGGTGATCTTTGGGATTGATTATTTGAGCATTATTTTGTGATTTCAATGGTGTTATTTTATCATAATTTGATGGAACTTTCGTGCTCAAGTGGATCTGTGATCATAAGGTGTTTGATGGAAAGTTTGAACAAGAAATTGCCCTTTTAAAATGTTGTTTTTGCTACTGTAACTGTGTGCAATCGATTTGCACTGTAGTGCAATCGATTGCACAGAAGCAATTTTGCATAATTTTTAGAAATATGTACTGTGTAAATCGATTTACACAATAGTGCAATCGATTTACACAGGGACAGAATGCACTTTTTTTCCTTGTTTTGGGGCAGCTTTGATCCAAAATGCTTTTTCTACTCACTCCTTTTGATTGTTGGTTTGGATTGCAATTTTAAATGTCCAATTTGTCTTTAAACTCAATGGACTTTGTGATGTAGATGAAGTTGGATAAATGTTCATCAATTCAAATCTACCTAAGAGTGAATTATTTAATTCATTTTTGGTGCTTTGGATTAATGATATGTTTAGTGCTTTAATCCATCTAGAGGAGTGGTTGAATTTAAAGATGAAAGGATTTTGAAATGGTGATCCAAATTAGCTTACTATTCCCCTCCCTCTTCATCTTATCCCTTTCTTTTTTAATTGTGCTACATGTTAAGGGATGGTGATCTCTATATCATTTATCCAAACATGAAGTACATAGATTGCTATTTACCGACCTCAAAATAGGTGTGACTTCTACATAAGTCCACTTACGATTGCTTAACATAGCGCTAAATTTTGTCCCGATTCGAATAAATGATCATTCGTGGCCCAAACTTATGATTGCAAGCCCAAGTATGTTAATTTGATCTCTTTGATCTAATAACCTTGAGATTCATTGTGTGGAGGCTTTGGTTCTACCAATCCTCTAATGGATCTACAACATCTTTGGTCAACGCAGATCACTTAAACATCGTTGATCATTACATGTTGCCTTGTGAGAATTACAAAATGGAGGATATACTTGACAAAAAGCAAATGCAACTTGTTGTGTGGAGGATTTGGTTCTACCAATCCTCTAATGAGTTCCAAATGCAAGTTTCAAGATGGTCATCCAACTAACCACTAATTACTAACAATTAACTTTACTTTACGCTTTTATTTCCATGCTTTATGTACCATTTACTTTTAGCATTTTACATTTCATGCTATTTTCATCTTTGCTCACTTGAGCGTTTACTTTTATGTCATTTTTATTTTGCTCACTTGAGCTTTTCTTTATTTTTAAAGACAACTAATAATCAACATGAACCATAAAAATCATTAATGATACTTGGACTACATGGTTACTATCCTTTGCATTATGGAGTGATGGACTTCTTGGACTTAGGATTAGAGACCTTGGCCTATCTTGGAGACTTTGTGACTTTATTTGATATTTTGTCTGGAGTTCTTGAGGTTTACCTCAAGACATTGGGTTGTTTGTTTGTTTTGTGTGCAGGTTATTGAGATTAGGATCTTTGTTTGTAATCTGGAATTCACCCGTATACAGCCGTTACTCTGCCCAATTTTTGCGAAGACTTAAAACACTTGAAGTTTGGTTCTCTCAAGAGGTCTAGTGTCTTTGCTTGCTTGGTTTTAATCCGAAGAATGGGAATTCTATATTGACTCATAATGTTAAGTATTGGCTTCTTGTTGGTTAGATGGTTCTTATCCCTAGCTTTTACCTTATGCTTTAGGATAGCCTCTTCTTCTCCTCCCATCTTCTTTAATTTCAAAAATCTTCTCCCTCCTTTAAAAAAAACTCTTCTTGTTTTGAAACTTGAAACATTTTCATAATAAACTTGGACTTAAGTCCATGCATCTTCGAAACATTTTCATAAATAAATTTCAATCAATTTAATAATACCTTGACCCTTTTTATGTGAGAAGACTAAAAGTCAATCAATCTCATTTCAAACCATTTTGCCACTTTGGCTTTTATCTTTAAACTTTTCTCAAAAGATTAGACTCTTGTCAATCCTTGTAGTGATGCAAATAACTATACTTCTACAATATGTAGTGAAGTGAGATATTTTCCACTTGGGTGTTGAGTGAGGCATTGTTGATTTTAAAATCCAAGCCATATCCTCCACTTTGAGATGATGCAAATTCTCCTTTCTCATGATTGTGGGTAGTAAGTATGTTTTTTCACACGGACAATTGCGATGATGTCTTATCTCATAAAATCAACCAACACACTTGTGTTTCAAATTTTTAAAAGAGGAACTACGTGTACCATGATCCCCTATTGCACGAAAGGTGGTACGTAGGCACTAAAGGTTCGCAACCGTGGCGGGTGCAAAAATCATAAAAATACTTCTTTTCTCACATCCACCATCCATTTTATATACAACACATTTTTATAGCCAAAATATACAGATTTTTCAAAGAGGTTCCTGCGGAGTACCGTAGATGTTTAGGGTGCTAATACCTTCCCTTTGCATAACCAATCCCCTTACCTTGAATCTTTCCCCCTCTTTTTGGGTTATTCGCTCTTTTCCCATTCCTTTGGAAACAATAAAGCGTGGTGGCAATTTTTATTTTGATTTGTATAAAGTCTAGTCAATCCAATGGCTTAGTCTTGCACATTTCTACCGCCACACATACGCGTAGGACCAAAGTTCCCAGGGCCCATACACGTATCATGCGCGTACCACGAGAGGGGATTTTCCCTCAAAACCTCTCCAAAACCTCCCATCCGTGTATTGGTTAACCCATACGCGTATGTCATTCCTTTCATACACATTGTACGCGTTCCGGCGGAAGGCCCTGTTGGCTTGGGGACAGGGTGCGTACCATATGCGTACAGCCCCTGGGAGTGTCCCCATACACATATGGCATCCCACATACGTGTATGGTTAGTCTGTTACTACAAAAATTCTACTTTCGTATTAGTACAGTTTATACTCTTTTGGGACACTTCCAAGCTCCTAATTTAAACCCAAAATAATGTTTTTACACATAATAACCTATAGACTTCAATCAATTTCATTATCTATCATCCTATAACAAGTTTCCACAATAAAATTCCCACTTTTCATCATCTTCACAAACCCACATTCTCTAGATTTGGGATTTTTCTAGAATAACACCACAACAATAATTACCAACACAAATTACATCATTGACATCAAAATCAAACAAAAGAAGATCATACACAAATTTCATATAAAACCTAAAGAGGAAAAGGATCCCTCACTACCCTCTCATGTTGTAATCACCCTTTAAAGAATTCATTCTCCTCCCTTACCTTAGTTTGGAGCTTTGATCCTTCAACAATTGTGGAATTCTCTCTTGTCCAAACAGTTCCTTCTCTTCTCTTCTCTGTTTCTACATGACATCAATTTTTCCCAAATACTTCTACCACTATCCAAAATAATATTTTATTCTTAATAGCAAATAATAGTAATAATAATAACTATAATATTAATAATAATAATAATAATATTATAAGTGGTAATTTTACCATATATCTAATAATATATTTATTAATAATAATAATTTATTCAATCATTCACCAATATTATTATTATTATAACTTAGGTTAAGTTAAATTCTAATTATTTAACTAAAACTAAGTTCTCTCATACCATTAGCCATGGCTACATACCCTTAGTTATACCAAAATAATTCAAAGTAAACAAACAATGACTAAATATTTAAATGGGGCGTTACACATGTGTCGACCTGAATTTCGTATGTGTCGACACATGCAATAAAAGTTTATGTAGAACCTTGTTTTTCAAGACTTTGGTCAATTTTTAAATGGTTTTTAATAGTTCCTAAGACCCCTAATGCAAAGGAGTTCCACCATACATAGAGATATTGTCCAATATACAGAAATGCTAAGTTTTCCTAGTTTTGACACCATGCAAAACATCTAATGGTTAAGTTGTACTCACATACTCCCCCTTTTTGATGATTGAAAAACTTACGACGATGTATTTCATGTAGTTATCGAAGGCTCCCTCTGACTTTGTGCTTCCCAACTTCATCTCACATATGCTTCTCCTCCTTTTACAATATTAAAAAGAAAGATAGAAAATCGTGAGAATTGTCATGTTCTAATACAAATACTAATATATCACTCAGAGGGGTTTTTTCATAGAAGAGAAACAATCACATATCCTCATATATATGTAACGATGCAAAATTGATAAATAACAGGAAAACAACATTACAACATATGTAATGCAATGAGTAATGAATAAAGAGGGCAATATAAGAGAAAGCTTTTTAAGTTGCTTTTGTAGCATCATGATTACATAACACATTATAATGGAACTCCCGATGCCGCACACACATGTGCCAAGCATAGCGATAAGAACATGTCATTACTCAAACCAAAATGAAGATTTTTGTCATAACATGTGACCAACTACAACATAAAACACATATTGTAACTAACACATATACAAATAACTCAAGCACCAATGCAAGAAAAAATACTTAATAAAAAACATATGCTTCCACAATAAGAACAAACTTATACAAATGTGAAAGAATTAATACATGAGGTTATTATAAGCATATACATTGAGAACACGCGATGGTTATCAATCAAATTTTTTGGAAATGAACATTCATGGTTTTCATCATTTGAGAACATATCAAACATTTTTAATCAACAAGTAACATGCATTAAGAAAAGTCTCACTTTCAAGGAGAAACTAAAATGACATTACCTCACTCTTGATGGAACGGAAGTTGCACTCACATGATTTAAAATACTCAAACAAAGAGTTAAGGTAAAAGTATAAAGTGTAAGCAACAATGGTAAATTTAAGCAACATTGGATATATCAATGATCCTCAATTCCTCACGTATGTTAAAAAACGGTTCGGTTGCAAGAGGTTTAGTGAAAATATTGGAAAGTTGATTCTTACTATCAACATGCTCGAATACAAAATCCCCTTTTTCAACAATATCGTGAAGGAAATGGTGATGTATCTCAATATGGTTAGTGCAAGAATGTAGCACCTGATTCTTGGTTAGATTAATGGCACTAGTGTTGTCGCACATGATAGGAATACATGAAAGTTTAATGTCGAAATCAAGTAATTATTGCTTAAGCCATAAAATTTTGGCACAACAACAACCGGAAGCCATATATTCCGCATTGGTCATTGACAAAGCTACGAAAACTTGCTTCTTGGTATGCCAACTAACCAAGGATTTTGAAAATATGTGACAAGTTCCACTAGTACTTTTCTTATCCAATTTGCAAACGGCAAAATTGGAATCGGAGTAACCCACTAAGCTATAATAATTTCCCTTAGAATAGAAAAGTTCAAACTTAGAGGAAACAATAAGGTATCTAAGAATGCATTTCACCGCTTTTAAGTGTGATTCCTTTGGAGCCTATTGATATCGTCCCACACATACAAACGCTAAACATAATATTGGGCAGAGATACAATAAGATATAGAAGAGATCTAATCATACCTATATATTTCTTGAGTTCAACATCTTACCCTTTTAATATCTATCCAAATTTCCATTTGTTGTCGTAGGTGTGTCAATTTCCTTTTCACTGTCCATTCCGAATCTTTTAAGTAATTCGAGACAATACTTGGTTTGACATGCAAATGTTCCTTCATCGATTTGTTTAACTTGAAATTCGAGAAAGTAGTTAAACTCCCCCATTACACTCATTTCAAACTCTCCCTGCATAAGCTTAGAGAACTCCTTGACAAGATACATGTTAGTTGATCCAAAAATGATATCATCAACATAAATGTGAACATGTAAAATATGTTTTCCTTGACGTTTAATAAAGAGTGTAGTGTCTACCTTCCCTTTAGAGTATCCTTTATCAAGCAAGAAATTTCTAAGTCGGTCATACCATGCCCTTGGGGCTTGTTTAAGACCATACAAAGAACGTTTTAACTTAAAAATATGATTATGAAACTCATAATTTTCAAAACTGAAAGAGTTTGAAACATACACTTCTTTATTCATGTATTTGTTAAGGAACATACTGTTGACATCCATTTGATATAATTTTAAGTTCTTAGAGCATGCATACACTAATAAAAGGTGTATAGGCTCGAGTCGGGCAACCAGAGAATAAGTCTCCTCATAATAAATGCCTTCCTCTTGTTTATACTCTTGAGCCACAAGACAGGCTTTATTCCTTGTTATCTTACAATGTTCGTCAAGTTTATTCCTAAATACACATCGAGTGCCTATAATTTAATGATCTTGTGGACGAAGGACAAGGTCCCAAACGTCATTTCTTTGAAATTGATTCAATTCTTATTGCATAGACATAAGCCAATGCTCATCAAGTAAGGCATCCTTAGCATTTTTAGGTTCAACATGTGATATTGTCGCGGTGAAAAATCGGGAGATCGACCAAACTTTATTGTTTCCAAGGAAAAGGGAAAAGTCAAAACCATATATTTAACATGAAATGCAAGAAGTGCAACTAAAAGAAAAGTACAAAGAAGAGATCTAAGGTACGGGGGTTGATTGTACAAAGGGAATGTATTAGCACCCTATGTATCTATAGTACTCTATAGGAACCTTTTGTAATATATGTTTTTTTTATAATGGTTTGTTTGCAAAAGAGTGTGGAGATGAGAAAATAAATATATTTTATTATATTTTACTTTGGAAAGACATAAATTCTTATACCTATATACCAATGAAGGATCAAAATCTCATAGTTCATGGTAAAAATAACAAAACAATTTGTTGTAATTGATTTTAGGAGAAGAGATATTTCATCATCTTAAGGAGAATACTCAATTAATTCCACCACAAGTATAAGAAGGTGGACCTTGCATCATCATGAAGTAAGGGCTCTTAACTTGGATATAAGATCAACAAGTTGCCACTGGCTTCCTCAAGTGGAAAGAATCAACATTTAGTTCAATCATTACATGGGGATAGGATAATCATATCTCAACTATGAAGATGACTCACGTCTAATCTCTTAGAGAAAATATTTTAAATTGAAAAAGCCAAGTGGAAAAAATATTTGGGTGTGGTTTAATCACTTTTAGTCTTTTGAAATTGTTTAATATGCTTAAGTATTTTTTGGAGCATTTATTACAGAAAGGAAGTTTGAAAATGCAATGACTTAAACTTAAGGTTTTTTAATTGAAAGTGGTGAGAATTTTGTAATTAGGGTTTTGAGATACCAAGGGTAGATACCTAACAAATAAATACAAAGATAATTTACAAAGTTAAACACATGAAGATGAACCTAAGAAAAACATATGCACATGACTGTCAAGTCACCACTACAATTCCTTTCCTTGGATTTGAACATAATTACTAATAAAATATAAACACTAATCACTAAAACAAAAGAGCAATCACACATGTCACAAATGTTAAGGATAAGATCACAAAGTACCATGGCTTTTAAGAGAGTCATTTAAGAAAAAATTTAAACCAACGGATTAGTATCAATCAAACCACAAATCAAAGACAAAGAAACTAATCAAAGTAACACATGGAAAGGATCAAAGATGGACAAGTATCAGACATGTATTCAATAATCAAGAGTTTATGAAGGAAATATCAAAACATGTTAATATAAATCATTAAAACAAAATGATCATCATGGTATTGAAAGAAGTAAACAAGCATGCTATAATCCATCAAACACAAGTAATTTTCAAACAATAAAAAACAATGAAGCATGGAAAGAAAGAGAGATCAAAGCATTCGTGTTATAGGTTCATCATGATAACAATCAAATCTAAACATCAAAAGGATTCAAACATGGTAAGCATCCAAGTTTTAGAACCAAACAAAGTCATGGTATCAAAATTAAGAGCATACATGAACATGTGATCAAAGGAATCTTATACCCATGGCACAAAATCATCAATACATCATCATGGATTGAAGAAACATGCAAACACCATGAAGATATTGCATCATGATCAAATAAGAAAGGCATGTACCAATTAGGGTTTCCATATGAACACATACGAACTATGTATCAAGTAACATGTTAAAACCCTACATAAATCATATCTAACAAGTCAAACAAATAAAAAAACACATGTTATCAAGGTACAATCAAGGTGTGACATATGATAATCATTCATATTAGGTTCCACATTAAATCAAACAAATTATATGAATAGAAGCCTAAAAAACAAAGTAAAAAAGGCACATGATTCACGTTTAAATAAAATGAACAAATAAATAATATTTTTGGCATTTTTTCATGGATACATGAAATAGAGGAAATAAATAGTAAGTGTGTAAAAAATCAATAAAAAATAATTAATTTTGTATATAGAAATAATTAAAAGAAAATAGGAAGAAAATTGAACAAAAAGGTGATAAAAAAGGGTTTGTGGCCAAAGGGTGTTGAACCCACGCCCTTATGGTTACAGCTCAAAATCTTAGCCACTGGGCCACGTGTTGTGGCTTGACATAGCATGAAGCCATTCAATAAAATATAAAGCAGGCTTCCAAAATGATTGGAAAAAAATAAGCAAAAGATTTGGGGCGAGGGGGATTCGAACCCTGGACCTTATGGTTGCAAGACTCTTAAAACCAGCGCATTAGCACTGGGGCGCAATTTCAATTCAAGATTAATAAAACATTCAACTAAAAATATATTAAACCAATATTTTAAAATATATTTCCATGCCACCTCACTTCATCTTCAACCTTGAGACAACATTAATAGGGATTTTCGTATTTTGCTTATTTCTCAACCAAATCAAAAAGTGTAAAAACCAAACTTGCTCAGAATTTTGCAAGGAGTTCAGAAATGTCCATATGACAAATATATATTGACTGTAGCTCGAGAATTTTTGTTAAAATCAGAAAACCCTAAGTTTTTCAAAGTTAAATTAAATGACAAACAAACTCAAACAATGCCTATTTTCATAGGGCTTTCATTCATGACATTTAAACACACAAAATAGTATCCAGAAATGTTTAAAATGATGCTTGCAATACGAAGTTCAAAGTACATGAAATATTACCTATTGGAGCAAGGTCCACTTCCTATTTCAGGTACTTTCAGAGGTGTCAAACAATCTCTTTAGCTTGTATGATGTCCCAGGAACACAATGCAACCATTACTTTGATTTGAAACCTCCTCCAACTTCTTAATCATGTCCACTTAGGATGATGAATGAGCACAGGTTGGGTGGAGTAATGGAGGTGTTACATATGCAAACCAATGCTCACATAAGCTTATATATGGTGTATGTATGGTGTTTAGATGGTTAGTTTGCAAAGAAATTGCAAGGGGAGAGAAATTCAAAGAAATGGACTATAAAGCTTTTATGGAGTTTTAAAAATCTCACTATGTGTTTCTCTGAGTTTGCAGTGGATTTTAGGTGTGTTTTGTACTGAGAGAAGACCCTCTATTTATAGGGAAAGGTTGAGAGATTGAGTGCTGATTAGAAATAAAAGTTATAGAGTTTAGGATTGGTTGAAATCCAAATGGTAGTTTCATGTAATCCAGGGTTCCAATGTGATGAATGGAGTCATTCAAGGATAATAGGGATGATTTTCTAAGTTATAGGGGATGGATTATTCTCATAAGAAACAAGTTGGAAGCTCCAATCAAGATTTTTTGGCTAAAGTCAATCTTTATCAAAGTGGAAGTCAAGCTTTGTGCATAATGCTCCATAAATGGTATCATGAATTGGACAATGACTCAATTTCTTGTGTAATGCACCAAAGGTGTGTGTAAATATCTGATTAAATTGAGATTAAAAAGCAAGAGGACCTGTAAAGCAAGATCTCATGGTAAGGTTTTATATTTCTATGAAGCTTTGTCATGTAAAATAACATATAATGCAGTTTTGGCATGCCATCTTCTTCTTTTCGAAACTCAATGCTTAAGTATGACAAATTTATGCTCTTGGTATCTTTGGAAATCTAGAAACATCCTCTACAACTTTCATGTTGGTCTTTTTTTTTAATCAATTGGGATCATAAAGAAAAATGGCCATAAAGTCAGGTATTTGATAAGGTCAAAAAACTTGAAAATTTCACTAAATGTTTGAGTTTTTCAAAAGTGATGAGACCTTGACTATCAAGCTTAATATCTTCCAACTCGAGAAACCTTTTGGCCTCAAATTTTCATCAATTTGTAGTATCAAACACCCTCTTGAATAACAACCATCAAGCATTTCAAATGGATGTGTAGATTGTTCATAATAGTATGGGAAACTAGAGTTTATGAACAAGAGATTTTTAACTTACAAAAATCTATCAACCATATTTTCATGATTCTTAACTCTTGAGGTCCATGTTTGACCAAAAAGTCAAAAGTAGAACTTTGAATTTTGTTGATAGTTGACTTTTTATCAATTGATCCTCATAGATTCCACTATCGTTAATTGTATCTTATTGATTTATTTGAACCACACAATTAGGTCACAAGGATGTACTTTAACTCCTTGAGTCATACTTCAAGACATGATGACATGCTTTGGGCCAAAAGTCAACAATCCACTGACTTTGGTCAAAACCCTAATTGATGTATACAATACCTTGAGTCTTGATGAAATAGATTTGATGTGTTGCACAAACTTGAATATTGATGGAGGGAATCACTTGATCACTATGAATGAAATTGAAGCTTGAATCTTGAGGGTCATTATTTATCAATTACTTTGACTCCTTGATTTAACACACATATCTTGCAAAAGAGACAAACAAGCAAAGAATATCTTTTGTATCCCTATAAGGTTAGTGATGCAAAGATGAATGAGATAATCTCTTGATTTTATGAAATGATGCAAAAGGAAGTGGAATCTTAGGTCAAAATTTAGGGTATGAAAGATACGTACGTATGGTGATAACAAAAATTACTTATCTTAGAGCAAGTTCTTACCCCTTTGGTGATAACACCAATAATATTTCCAATAGGATGATCCTTGGAGGTTCTGCACTCCAATGGAAGATCATCATCTTCTTGTTTACTTTGGTCATCATCCTTATTTTCTTGTTTCTCATCTTCCTTCTTCTCAATTTCCACCTCTTTAGGTTGATAAACTCATTTTTAGGTGTCCTTGAGTATGTCTTCAGTAGATGCACCTACACCATGAAAAGAAATGTCTTTCCCAACACTATTTAAGTCAACAAAAGTAACATGAATTGAATCTTTAACAATAAGTAATATCTTGTTATAAATTCTATATGCTTTACTATATTAAGAGTATCCAAGAAAGATACCTTCATCGGCTTTTGCATAAAATTTCCCAAGATTATCCTTTCCATTATTTAAAACAGAACATTTACATCCAAAGACACTAAGATGCAATAAATTTGGTTGTATAACTTTTAAAAGTTCATAAAGAGTTTTGTAAAGTATAGGACGAATAAGTATCCAATTCAAGACATAACATGTCGTGCTAATAGCATCAACCCAAAAGTATTTTGGTAGACCACAATCATTGAGCATTGTTCTTGTCAACTCCTCTAAAACACAAATTTTGCGTTCCAAAACACCATTTTGGTTTG
Organism: Vicia faba; assembly: GCA_948472305.1. Taxonomy (NCBI): domain Eukaryota; kingdom Viridiplantae; phylum Streptophyta; class Magnoliopsida; order Fabales; family Fabaceae; genus Vicia; species Vicia faba. The sequence continues at coordinate 45,513,626 of OX451735.1, forward strand.
GAGTTCTTAGTTCTAGGAGATGAAAATTTATTTATCATAATATTCTTCAAAGAGGTGGTTTTCAAATTCACCTCCATGATCGCTTTGAATGGCAACTGTTGTACCCCAATTTTTTCCCCTAAGATCACTTCATCATATCCTATCAATTCAATCACAACAAGATCACATTAGGGTTTGGATTTTCTCCCTATCTTTAGATTTTTCTCTAGGAGTAATCACCAAGCACCTTGACTTGTATTTTGTGATCATCCATGTTTTGTATTGATTATTCTTTAACTAATAAATATAATGAGTGTTTTCCCCAATTGTTGTTGTTGTAGGTAAAAGCACAATACATTCCCATCAAGATTGATCTATGGATTCAAGAATTCATTTCCATGCGTTCCTCGACAAATCTTCATTGAAATTCAAGCCTCATCATTAAAGATGTTTTGAATTAATATCATTACAAAGCCTTTATGATTCATCATTCCTCAAGATTGTCAAATTTAGTTCAAAAGTGCAAGGGTTGATTGAAGAAGTTTGACTCAAATGGACAAGTCTTTGTTTCCATTGATCACAAGTTCATGTCTCCTTCAATTCTCAAGATATGGAAGTGTTTTTGGTTGTAATAGTTTCTCCTCCTCATCCTCAACAACTTAAAATCACATAACAAAAGTATTTTGCAAGAAGGTTGGTCAAAGTTGCAAAGATTCCCCAAGACATTTTCTGGCTTTAGGAGCTAGGGTTTTGAACTTCAAAGGGGTATATATTTCTCATATTTTGGTATTTTGGAATGATTCCAAAGGAATCCTTCTCTTCAAAGGGTTATTAATAAATCACTTCAAAAGTTCCAACGAAATTTTGTGTGTAAGAAACTTGATGATGAAGAAAGATTACAATTTTTCCAGATGGACCATCAAATTCATTTATGTGACTACAAATGACCATAACTTGATCAATTTTTATCACCTTGAGCCCATTATTTTTCCATAATTATCTTGAAGATGTGAACTTTAACCTTTATTTTATGTGAAAAGCTTGAAAATGGATAGAAGGTGGCCTTAGGATGCAAAAGATTATAGGTCATTTCTTGAATTTTTTTCCAACTTCAACAAGTCATAACTCTCTCAATTTTTGGAAATTTTGAATGGTTCAAGTTTCAAAATTCCATTCAAAAGGTCTACTTCATTCCATCTTTTTTGGTCAAGAGAAAATTCCAAGTGGAAGGCCATGTTTGGATGCAAGACATTATAAGTCATTTTTGAAGAAAAAACTTAGAAATTTTCTAAGTATGGAAAGTCAACTTCTTTTTCCCAACTTTGACTCATTGCAACTTTCATCTCAAGAAAAATTTTATCCCATCCTTTTCCCATTGCAAAGCTTGTAATCTCATCTTTCTAAAGCTTCAAGAATCATACCCTAAGGCCACTTTAGTTGAGAATGCCATTGATTTAAATTTGGTAACTTGAAATTGAAGTGTCAGAACAAGTCAGATTATGAAATCTTTGTTTTGGCTTCTAATCACAAATTTTCCACGCATTTTTGCTTCTAATCATGTTTAGAAACTTTCCAAAGGCGTTCAGCATCATGAAACACACGATTTAGCTGAGTTTTGATGCTAAATAAGTCACACTTTGTTCATGCTGCAGACCCACACAATTTCCCTCCAAACTTCATCATCTCACACACTTAAGGATCCCATTCACTTCCCTATAAATAGAGGATCATACCTCATTCATTTCTTCAAGCTTTTGATAGCCAATTGACCCCTGTTCAGATCCCATACGAACTCTGAATTTGAATTTCTGATTTCTTGCATTCTCACCTTCACGCACCAAAAGCTCTATTCAGTTTGCTTCATTGAACTTCTCTGAAGCTAACCATACAACTACCCTCAAGAATCGTGACCTATATTGATCTACAGAAGTCCTATTTCAGAGCAACTTCTCACTACTTCGTTCAGGTAGATTTCTTGACCAAGTTGATTCAAATAAAAGACTAATCCATTCTCTGTATCCTTCTGATCCTCGTGCTCTTTATAACTTGCAATATCATTGAGGTTTGAGTGAGATATCCCAGATTTTCGTATTCGCTATTTTTTCTGGTTTTCTTCAAACACAGCCTTGCACAGTTTATATAAATTTGGCGCGATGGTACCATTAGAATCGTCTTGAAGAGACGAATCCAATGATGTTAGTCTGGGATTCTAATTTTTCCATTTGAAGAAACTCATGAAATATCCATTTCATGGCGTCAGGAGGTTGAAGATGATGACATGTCCTGTCTCAACCAATGATAGCGCGCCAATTGTTTTATTTTTATTGATTTCCCTTTTTCTGATCCAATGCATTTTCAAATAAGGTCCATATCAAGCACAGCTCGTCTGGTCCACTTGATCAGCTTACTAACGCGTTTTGACAATGATTTGGTGGTCCACATCTTTTTAGTTTTATTTTTATTTTCTAATTTTATATTTTAATTGTTTTTAATTTCAAAAATTCATAACTCTTTTATTTTTTATCCAAAAATTATGAAAAAAATATACAAAAATACTTTGAATTATTTTAGACTTTATGAATATTTTTTCATATTTTTATTTTGATATTTGGTATTTTTTATAATTTTTACCTTGTTTTCTTTATTTTTATTTTTTAAAAAATACTTTCTGACATTCTGACCTTCTGATTTTTTTGTGGAATTTTATCTTAATTTTTGCTATTTTTGATCTTTTTTCCCATTATTTGAACAATCAAAATTGATTTAAAAATAGTTTCTGATTTTAAAAAATTACCAAAAAATTTCATAAAAATATTTGAGTTCATTCCTGATTTTTCTATGATCTTACTTATTTTTTCTTGATTAATTTGAATATAGTTGCTATTTTTCTCTCTTACCTCCATTTTATAATCATTTTTAAAAAAACCATTTTCTTTCATTTTTAAATGCAATTTTATTTTATTTCTATATATTCTGGTTGATTTTGGGTTGAAATTTTGATCATGAACTTTGTTAACATGATTGGATCCATGGTGTTGAGTCTAACTCTATAAAAATGGATGAATTATTTTAATAATAGTTTGATTAAATTTTTGGTTCAAATATGGTTTATTCATTTCCCCCTTCCCTCTCCATCTTACCCCATTCTTATTGTACTAAATATTATTGGAGCATGACTTACATATCTTGTCTCAAAACATTAAGTGCATAGATTTCTATTGGTCAGCCTTAAAATAGGTGCTACTTCTATATAAGTCCACTTACGATTGCTTAACATAGCGCTAAACTTTGTCCCGATTTGAGAAAATGATCATGCGTGTCCCAAACCTATGTTTGCAAGCCCAAGTATGTTAATTTGAACCCTTTGATCCAATAACCTTGAGATCCATTGTTAGGAGGCTTTGGTTCTACCAATCCTCTAATGGAACTTCATCAATTTTGGTCAAAGTGGATCACTTAAACATCATTGATCATTAAGGGTTATTTTTAGAATTCTTAAATGGATGATATACTTGAAAAAAAGCAAATTTAACTTGTTGTTGAGAGGCTTTGGTTCTACCAATCCTCTAATGAGTTCCAAATGCAAGTTTCAAGATTGTCATCCAACTAACCCCTAATTCCTAACAATTGACTTTATTTTTATGTTTTTATTTTATGCTTTTACTTTATGTTCCATTTACTTTAGCATTTATGTTTTATGCTCTTTTCATCTTTGCTCACTTGAGCTTCTATCTTCATGTCTTTTTTTATTTTTCTCATTTGAGCTTTTCATTTCTTTTTGAAGATACCTAATAACCAACTTAAACCCTAAAAGCTTTAATGTTACTTGGACTACATGGTTACTATTCTTAGCATTATGGAGACATGGATTTATTGGACTTAGGATTAGAGACCTTGACCTACTTTGAGACCTTGTGACCTCAATTGTTATTTTGTCTGGAGTTATTAGGGTTTACCCCAAGACATTAGGTTGTTTGTTTGTTTTGTGTGCAGGTTATTATTATTACATGCTTTGTCTATGATCTGGAATTCATCTGTATATAGTTGTTACTCTGCCCAATTTTTATGAAGACTTAATGCAATTGAAGTTTGATATTATTAAAGGATTTATTAATTGTTTGCTTGGTTTTAAATCTAAAGGATGGAATTCTACATTGACTCATTATGTCAAGTGTTGGCTTTTTGTTTGGTTAGATGGTCTTTCTCCTTAGCTTTTTACCTTATGCTTTAGGATAGTCTCTTCATCTCCTCCCATCTTCTTTAATTTCAAAAATCTTCTCCCTCCTTTTGAAAAATCTTCTTGTTTCTAAACTTGAACCACTTTCATAATAAACTTGGACTTATGTCCATGCATTTTCAAAGTATTTTCTTAATCAAACTTTAATCAACTTAACAATACTTTAACATTTTTTTGTGAAAAGACTAAAAGTAATTAAACCTCATTCAAACTATTTTTCCATTTTGGCTTTTATCTTTACAAACTTTTTCTCAAAAGATTAGACTCTTGTCAATCCTTGTAGTGATGCAAATAGCTATACTTCTACAATATGTAGTGAAGTGAGATATTTTCCACTTGGGTGTTGAGTGAGGTTTTGTTGATTTTAAAATCCAAACCATGTCCTCCACTTTGAAATGATGCAAATTCTCCTTTCTCATAATTGTGGGTAGTAAGTATATTTTCCACACGGACAATGACGATGATGTCTCATCTCTTAAAATTAACCAATGCACTTGTGTTTTTAAAATTTTTAAAGGTGAACTACGTGTACCCTGATCCCCTATTGCATGGAAGGTGGTATGTAGGCACTAAAGGTTAACAACTGCGGCGGGTGCAAAAATTAAAAAAAATACTTCTTTTATCATCACCATAATATTTTTTATATACAACATTTTATAGCCAAAATGTACAGATTTTACAAAGAGGTTCCTGCGGAGTACCGTAGATGCTTAGGGTGCTAATACCTTCCCTTTTCATAACCAACCCCCTTACCTAGAATCTTTCCCCCCTCTTTTTGGGTTATTCTCTCTTTTCCCATTCCTTTGGAAACAATAAAGCGCGGTGGCAATTTTTATTTTGATTTGTACGAGTTAAGTAAATCCAATGGCTTTGTCTCAACATTTCTACCGCCACAGAAAACAATGGTGACTTCACTGGGAACAGATTGACCTATTGATGGTTCATCCCTAAGCGGGTTGAGACTATCTTTGTTTATATTTGTATATGTGCCATTGTTTGTTATATATTATATGTTGTATATTTGTTTGTCTGGATTTTCCTGGTTTTCAGGATGCTTGGTGGTTTCTCATAAGTCTTATACCCGGACTTGGGAAAGCTTACGATGGGATGGGCGGTATAGTCATGTTAACTTTGATGGAGTAATCCCAAAAAAGGAGACATGAGATCCCCCACTCAGTGGAGGCCCCTTTTGACTGTAGTGTCATTTACCGAGTAATCAGGAAGACGTGCTGCTTTCGACCTGGGAGCCTGCTGAAATTGAGGACCGTAGAATACCTAACCCATATTGGCCTTTTAGGTGTAGTGCGGAAGCTATAACGGAGTAATCCAGAAGTAGTTGTCACGCGATACTATGCTCAGACGAGTTTTTCTTGAGAATATTACTAATTACCGAGTTAATCGGGAAGTTGGTAATATCCGAAGGAAGGATGTAGACTCTGAGAACCTCTAGAACCTTGTTCAGTAGGTGATAACTTTTTGACCATACCTTATGGGTAGTACCTTCAACCTCATGCTCGTGATGTTTAACCTATGACCCCTATGTTTGTGATCTTGTATGTGATTATTGCATCAAGCATTCATGCACCCATGAGCATCTCTTAAAGACATTTTATTTCAAGGGACTTAAAAGTTGACTATTTGTGAATACCTCACATACTTTTTGACTATGGATTCAGGAAAAAGAAAGACCAGAAAGTATAGTTTCAAAGATTCCAAGATAGATGAGTTGATAAGTCTGATTCCCGAGATTGAGTGTTCTGCAGATTTTTGGAGGATGTATGGGTCCATCATTTCTCTCATGAAGCTCAGGAAGAAAGAGGGTATTCTCTCTACCTTGGTCGGGTTCTTTGATCTAATGTATTGATGCTTTAATTTCCCCGACTATCAGTTGATGCCTACATTAGAGGAGTATTATTATCTGCTGGGTTTGTCTATTATCGATTGTGTTCCTTTTACTGGTTTGGAGGGTAAGCCAAAATCACATGAGATTGCCGCTTTGATCCATCTGGGGAATTCTGAGGTTGAAGCCCACATGACTACTAAAGGAGGGATTAGAGGATTACCAACTCAATTATTATTGGAGAAATGCAACTACTTTGCTAGGATGAAGAGTATGGTTGCTTTTGAGTCCATCTTTGCTTTACTTGCTTACAGGTTTTTCTTATTTCTCAATGTAGACAAATTTGTTGATATCAATGCCATCAGGATCTTTATGATTGGAAACCTAGTTCCTACATTGTTGGGTGATGCTTATTACACTATTCATCTTAGGGATTCTTATCATGGAGGGATGATCATCTGCTGCACGCCTCTGTTGTATCGATGGTTTACTTCTTATTTGCATCAGTCTGATGCTTTCTGGGATGTCCGTAAGGAACCTCGTCGGGCTCTAAAGGTCATGGCACTTACTCATTCAGATATTGTTTGGTATCATCAGGATTATCGTGATGTAGAGATTGTCGACAGTTATGGTAGTTTCCCCAATGTACCTCTTCTTGGTACAAAAGGAGGAATTAACTACAACTATGTTCTTGCATGATGACAACTTTGATATCCGATGAGGGATAAGCCAAATAGTATTCATTTGAGTAGTTTCTTCCTGAAAGAGGGTGAATGCCATAAGGAATCTAGGGAGAAAATTGCAAAGGCTTTGCATCACATTCACAGGAAGAAACTACTCAAACTTCATCATCTCACACGCTTAAGGATCCCAATCACTCCCCTATAAATAGAGGATCATCCCTCATTCATTTCTTCATGCTTTTGATAGCCAATTGACCCCTGTTCAGATCCCATATGAACTCTGAATTTGATTTTCTGATTTCTTACATTCTCACCTTCAAGCACCAAAAGCTCCATTTAGTTAGCTTTATTGAACTTCTCTGAAGCTAACCATACAATTATCCTCAAGAATTATGACCTATATTGATCTACAGAAATCCAGTTTCAGAACAACTTCTCACTACTTCATTCAAGTAGATTTCTTAGCCAAATTGATTCAAATAAAAGACTAATCCACTCTTTGTATCCTTCTGATCCTCGTGCTCTTTATAATTTGCAATATCATTGAGGTTTGAGTGAGATATCCCAGATTTTCGCATTCGCTATTTTTTATGGTTTTCTTCAAACACAACCTTGCACATTTTATATAAATTTGGCGTGATGGTACCATTAGAATCGTCTTGAAGAGACGAATCCAATGATGTTAGTCTGGGATTCTAATTTTTCCATCTGAAGAAACTCATGAAATCTCCATTGCAGGGCGTCTGGAGGTTGAAGACGATGACATGTCTTGTCACAACCAATGATAGCGCGCCAATTGTTTTATTTTTATTGGTTGCCCTTTTTCTGATCCAATGCATTTTCAAATAAGGTCAATATCAAGCACAACGCGTCTGGTCCAATTGATCAGCTTACTAACGCGTTTTGACTATGATCTGATGGTCCACATCTTTTTAATTTTATTTTTATTTTTTGATTTTATATTTAAATTGTTTTAAATTTCAAAAATTCACAACACTTTTATTTTTTATCCAATAATTATGAAAAAAATATACAAAAATACTTTAAAAATATTTTTATTTTCTGACTTTATGAATATTTTTTCATATTTTTATTTTGATATTTGGTATTTTTTATAATTTTTTCCTTGTTTGCTTTAATTTTATTGCTTAAAAAATACTTTCTGACATTTTTTAATTCTGAATTTTTTCATAAAAATCATTTTCATTGTTTCTGACCTTCTGAATTTTTTTGAGGAATTGTATCTTAATTTTTGCTATTTTTGATCTTTTTTCCCATTATTTGAACAATTTGAATTTATTTAAAAATAGTTTCTGATTTTAAAAAATTACCAAAAAAATTCATATAAATATTTGAGTTCATTCCTTATTTTTCTATTATCTTTCTTATTTTATCTTGATTAATTTGAATATAGTTTCTTTTTTTTCTCTCTCTTACCTCCATTTTATAATCATTTTTAAAAAACCATTTTCTTTCATTTTTAAATGCAATTTTTTTTTTGTATATATTCTGGCTGATCTTGGGTTGAAATTTTGATCATGAACTTTGTTAACATCATTGGATCCATGTTGTTGAGTCTAACTCCATAAAAATGGATGAATGATTTTAATAATATTTTGATTAAATTTTTGGTTCAAATGTGGTTTATCCATTTTTCCTTCCCTCTCCATCTTACCCCGTTCTTATTGTACTAAATGTTATTGGAGCATGATTTACATATCATGTCTCAAAACATGAAGTGCATAGATTGCTATTGACCGGCCTCAAAATAGGTGTGACTTCTATATAAGTCCACTTACGATTGCTTAACATAGCGCTAAGTTTTGTCCCGATTTGAGAAAATGATCATTCGTGACCCAAACCTATGTTTGCAAGCCCAAGTATGTTAATTTGAACCCTTTGATCCAATAACCTTGAGATCCATTGTTATGAGGCTTTGGTTCTACCAATCCTCTAATGGAACTTCGTCAATTTTGGTCAAAGTGGATCACTTAAACATCATTGATCATTAAGGGTTATTTTGAGAATTCTTAAATGGATGATATACTTGATAAAAAGAAAATGCAACTTGTTGTTGAGAGACTTTGGTTCTACCAATCCTCTAATGAGTTCCAAATACAAGTTTCAAGATGGTCATCCAACTAACCACTAATTCCTAACAATTGACTTTATTTTTATGCTTTTATTTTATGCTTTTATTTTATGCTTTTACTTTATGTACCATTTACTTTAGCATTACATTTCATGCTCTTTTCATCTTTGCACACTTGAGCCTCTATCTTCGTGTCTTTTTTTTATTTTGCTCATTTGAGCTTTTCATTTCTTTTTGAAGATAACTAATAACCAACTTAAACCCTAAAAGCTTTAATGTTACTTGAACTACTTGGTTACTATCCTTGGCATTATGGAGACATGGATTTCTTGGACTTAGGGTTAGATACCTTGACTTACTTTGAGACCTTGTGACCTTAATTTTTATTTTGTCTGCAGTTCTTGGGATTTACCCCTAAGACATTGGGTTCTTTGGTTATTTTGTGTGCAGGTTATTGTGATTACATGCTTTATCTGTGATCTGGAACTCATCTGTATACAGCTGTTACTCTGCCCAATTTTTGTGAAGACTTAATGTAATTGAAGTTTGGTATTCTTAAAGGATTTATTAATTGTTTGCTTGGTTTCAAATATAAAGGATGGAATTCTACATTGACTCATTATGTCAAGTGTTGGCTTTTTGTTTGGTTAGATGGTCTTTCTCCTTGGATTTTACCTTATGCTTTAGGATAGTCTCTTCATCTCCTCCCATCTTCTTTAATTTCAAAAATCTTCTCCCTCCTTTTGTAAAATTTTATTGTTTCTAAACTTGAACCACTTTCATAATAAACTTGGACTTATGTCCATGAATTTTCAAAGTATTTTCTTAATCAACTTAACAATACTTTAACATTATTTTGTGAAAAGACTAAAAGTCAATAAACCTCATTCAAACTATTTTTCCATTTTGGCTTTTATCTTTACAAACTTTTTCTCAAAATATTAGACTCTTGTCAATCCTTGTAGTGATGCAAACAACTATACTTCTACAATATGTAGTGAAATGAAATATTTTCCACTTGGGTGTTGAGTGAGGTTTTGTTGATTTTAAAATCCAAACCATATCCTCCACTTTGAGATTATGAAAATTCTCCTTTCTAATAATTCTGGGTAGTAAGTATGTTTTCCACATGGACAATGACGATGATGTCTCATCTCTTAAAATTAACCAACGCACTTGTGTTTTTAAAATTTTTAAAGGTGAACTACGTGTACCCTGATCCCTTATTGCACGGAAGGTGGTACATAGGCACTAAAGGTTTACAACTGCGGTGTGTGCAAAAATTAAAAAAATACTTCTTTTCTCATCACCACGATCTGTTTTTTTATATACAACATTTTATAGCCAAAATGTATAGATTTTACAAAGAGGTTCCTGCGGAGTACCGTAGATGTTTAGGGTGCTAATACCTTCCCTTTGCATAACTAACCCCCTTACCTAGAATCTTTCCCCCCTCTTTTTGGTTTATTCTCTCTTTTTCCATTCCTTTGGAAACAATAAAGCACGGTGGCGATTTTTATTTTGATTTGTACGAGTTAAGTCAATCCAACGAATTTGTCTCAACATTTCTACCGTCGCAGCAACTATTTTAGAATTCAATTTATTTTAAGATAACTTGGAAAAACCTGTGAAAGATGAAAATGTTTCATCTTTGTTACGTAAGAAAATAATTCAACAAAATCTTGAGTAATCATCTACAATAAAAAAAACCATAGTAACTACCACCTATGCTTTTAGTCCTTGAAGGTCCAACCAAATCCATGTGAAGGAGCTCAGGAGGTCTCAATGTTGAATCAACATTTTTAGATTTAAAAGAGACTTTTGTTTGCTTACCCTTTTTACATGTATCACATATGTGATCTTTTGAAAACTTTATTTTAGGTAAACAAGTTACTAACTCTTTTGAAACTAATTTATTAAGTAGGTCAAAATTGACATGTACCAAACGTCTATGCCATAGCCAAGAATCTTCGCTCATAGTAACAAGACAATGAGAATTATTCAAGGAAACTTCTCTTAAGTAGAGATTATATATTATAAACCCTCACACCATTAAACATACACTCCTTCTTTTCATTATGTTATATTCTGCAACAATCTTTGGAAAAAGTCACCTTATACCCATTGTCACACAATTGACTAATGCTAAGAAGACTATGTCTAAGTCCTTCAACTAACATAACATTTGAGATTGTAATAGTTGAGGGGTTACCTATACTACCTTTTATGAGTATTTCACCTTTGTTGTGATCACCGTAGGATACATAACCTTTCTTTTTGCCACAAAGTCGAAGAATAGAGAAATGTCTCCCGTCATGTGTCTTTAACAGCCACTATCGAGAATCCATCTTCCCGTTATAGTATCGACACTGAACCTACAAAAATTAAACAAAAGTAGTAGGTACCAAATTCTCATTGGGTCCTTGGGAGTGAGTGAAAGAATTGTTGCTTTTGGGCAACCACTGGAAATTGCCTTTAGGAACTAAAAAGCATCTAAACTTTCATTTTTCAATGGTGTAACCAACAATAGTGACAAAGCAACCTATGATGAGTTTTAATTTTTCTATTTGAATCTTTCTTAATGAAATTATACTTTTCATAGGTATTTTCAACCTTTGAAGAATCATTAGAAAAAGCTACAAACGATTGTGATGCCTTGTTCACTTTGGTTTCAAGAGTACTCACCTCTTATTGCCAAATTTGACAAGTTTCACAACCAAACTGACTTGGTTCCTCATACTCCTTTTTATGAATATACTCTCTACAATAAACCGGTTTAACTCTTCAAATCTTTTGTTGGTTTCTTCAACCTTTGCTTCCAAGTATGTGAAAACTTTTTCGTTGGAATAAGTTACTTATAAGCATATAATGTTTATTTTTTTAGATTATAAAAAACAAATTTTAATTCCATAAAAGACAACTTATCAACATTAGAATATTTAGAATGACTTATAATCTTTTTCTTGCTTTGACGTTGATTTTCCATGAAACAATAGTTTTCATCTTCATCTCTACCACTTGAGCTTTCATCATTTGAGGCATCGCTACCGCTATCCCAAGCACTATAGGCTTTTCTAGAACTCCCAGAGTTGTTTCATTGGCCCTTTCCTTTCTTATTAGAAAGAGATGGACACTCTGGTCTATAATGACCTGACTTTATGCATTCATAGCATATACCCTTTTCCTTATCTCTTTTGTTTCTTCATATTTAGAGGATGTGGATTGTCTTCTAAATTTTATAAGATTATTGTCTGAGTGTTTGACACCATTCTTTCGAATGTATCGGTTGTATCTCCTCACAAATAATCCAATTTGTTCATCATTCAAATCTTCTTCATCACAATAATCACTATCATTAGTGTGCTCATCCTTTGAGGATATTGAACTTGAAGCCTTTAAAGCTTTAGACTTCAATCCTTCCTCCTTGTTGGTGTCTCTCTCCTTTTTCTTCTTTTTCTCAAAGTTCTTTTCTTCATGTTTCTCCAAGCAACTGAGTTCTTGCTCGTGTTCTTCAAACTTTCCAAACAAGGCGATGAGATCAAGTGTTGCAAGATTGTTTGCTTCCTTGATCGCGGTGACCTTTGGTTTCCAATTCCTAGTAAGACATCTCAAAACCTTGTTAGTAGAAATGGTTTCACCATGCTTCATACGAAAGAGTTCAAACTCTTGATTAAGTGTATTAATTTTAGCGTGTTTGACCTCATTAGTTCCCTTATAGGTAACTTGTAGAGTATCCCACATAGCCTTAGCGGTCTTACAATGGGAAATACGATAAAACTCATCAACACCAAGAGAAAATATGATCATGTTTTTCGCTTTCAAATCATGTGCCCACTTCTTATTAATATCCTCATTCCATAAGTTTTCCGGCTTTGGTATGGTAGCACCATAAATAATATATGTCACCGGTGTTGGACCATTTTGAATGGTTTCCCAAACACCTTTGTCATATGAGTTAACCTGAATTTGCATATAAGCTTTCCAATAACTATAGTTTTCTCCTGTGAAAATTGGGGCTCTTTTATAATCCCCATCAGGTTCATACCCCATTTTATTAGACATTTTAAAGCCGGAATGAACTGGGATCTTGATGCCACTTTTTAGACGACATAGCCTTATCTAGAGGGGGTGAATAGATCACCAATCCAAAAAAATCCAGATAAAAATTCTGGTTTTAAACTTGTTTAGTAAAGAGTACACGCAGAAGGTTTTTCAAAAGATGTCATCTATACAAACCATGTAACTGGAATTCGGATATACAAATTTAAAAGGATTATGGAATGAATACAATAATCCAGAATTTATATACTTCAAGCAAGTTACAAGATATTAATTATTAATAGCAAGTTACTAGCAATACTATTTCCAATGGAAATTCTCAAAAGAACAAACAAAAAAATTTGTCGAACAATTGGTGTGCAATTGAATTTTCAAAATTTTCCTTTGATTTGTGTTGATACAAAAATTCACTTATAATAAAAAGTGATTATAAGCAATACCAACACCTAATTCAAACAAAAATAGTTTCTGGAAAATTCCTACGAGTTAATTTATTACTCAATGCTATTAGACAAATTAATTGATGAAAATTAAAGCAAGTAAAAACTATAAGAAAAAGAGACACGAGGCTTTGTCTACACAGTTTCCCACTTTCGTCCTGGTGGGTGGGTATGTCTACGCCTAATTTCAATTTGGAATTAGGATAATTCTTACTATGCAAAAGTTAATACAATTGAAGTGTTCCAAGAGAAATCTTATAAACCCTAACCGTTTGTTGTTGAATCAAGTCCTTCTCTTCTTTTAATCTGGAGAAAAACCAAGATACAATAGATCCCAATTGACTTGTCGATATTATTACTTCTTTGCATTCTTTATCTTCAAAAATTTCACACACAATCAATTGTACCTATGACAACACAAGACTTCAATTCGATTATCTATTATTGCATTACTTCCTTTGTGTTCTTTATCTCCAAAGGATCCTTTGTGTTTGTTATCTCCAAAGGCTTTCACTAGGTTGCGATCCTTCCTTGTACTTATTGCACAAAAACCCCTAAATCAATCAATGATCTTGGAGGACATACCCCGCAGTTTTTCCGGATGAAGACCCCTGCAAATCTCAACCCAATATTCTCGGCTACACAAGAACCTAATAGGACGTTATCAAACCTCTTCTAGATGGCACCCCAACAAAATATTATTATGTGTGACTTATTAGTGTGTATGCATAGGTTGAAGGTTAAAGGTGAAGAGCAATTACATGAAATGTTTATGGTATCATCAAGTTGGAATGATGCATGAGTGATGTATTTATAGTTGTGGAAGTTTAGATGCAAAAAGGATATTTTTGGAATTAAAAACAATTTAAAATTAAACCAATCAAACAATATGTGTCGACAGATAAGTCAAGTTTTAATTGTATGTGTTGACTTGAAAAGATGGATGTGTCGACCGAAGCAAGACAATAACTATAAGCTTTAAAAAAGCAGTACATGTGTCGACCTTAAATTTGTATGTGTCGACACATAAAATATGAATTTCTAGAGTTTCATAAAAGTTTAAGTATGTGTCAACCTATATTAATACATGTGTCGACCGAAGCCCTGCAAAGACTTCAGGCTTCAAAACTCAGTTGCATGTGTTGACCTGAATTCCGTATGTGTCTGTAGCGGTAGAAATGTTTAGGACTAAGCCATGGGATTGACTATACTTGTACAAATCAAAATAAAATCTCCACTGCACTTTATTGTTTCCAAAGGAATGGGAAAAGAGCGAATAACCCAAAAAAGGGGGAAAGATTCAAGGTAAGGGGGTGGTTATGCAAAGGGAAGGTATTAGCATCCTAAACATCTATGGTACTCCGCAGGAACCTCTTTGTAAAATCTGTATATTTTGGCTATTAAAATGTTGTATAAAAAATGGATGGTGGAGGTGAGAAAAGAAATATATTTTTATTGTTTGTGCACCTGTCGCGGTTACGAACCTTTAGTGCCTACGTACCACCTTTTGTGCAATAAGGGATCAAGGTACACATAGTTCCTCTTTTAAAAATTTAAAAATACAAGAGTGTTGGTTAATTTTATGAGATAAGACATCATTGTCATTGTCCGTGTGGAAAACATAATTACTACCCACAATCATGAGAAAGGAGGATTTGCATCATCTCAAACTAGAGGATATGGCTTGGATTTTAAAATAAACAATGCTTCACTCAACACCCAAGCGGAAAATATCTCTCTTCACTACATATTGTAGAAGTATATTTGTTTGCATCACTACAAGGATTGACAAGAGTCCAATCTTTTTGAGAAAAGTTTAAAGATAAAAGCCAAAGTGGCAGAATGGTTTGAAATAAGATTGATTAGCCTTTAGTATTCTCATAAAAAAAATGTCAAAGTATTATTAAGTTTATTGAAGTTTATTTATGAAAATGTTTTGAAAATTCATGGACCTAAGTCCAAGTTTATTATGAAAGTGGTTCAAGTTTAAAAAAACAAGAAGAGTTTTTCAAAAGGAGAGAGAAGATTTTTGAAATTAAAGAAGATGGGAGGAGAAGAATGGACTATCCTAAAGCATAAGGTAAAAGCTAGGGATAAGAACCATCTAACCAACAAGAAGCCAATACTTGACACTATGAGCCAAGATAGAATTCTCATTCTTTGGATTGAAACCAAACAAGCAATCACACTAGACCTATTGAAAGAACCAAACTTCCAGTGTATTAAGCCTTCACAAAAATTGGGTAGAATAACGACTGTATATGGGTGAATTCCATATTACAAACAAAGAGTGTAATCACAATAACCTTCACACAAAACAAACAAACAACCCAATTCCTTGAGGTAAACCTCAAGAGCTCCAGAAAAAATAATCAGATAAGATCACAAGGTCTCTAATCATAGGCCAAAGTTTCTAATCCTAAGTCCAAAAAGTCCAATGCTCCATAATGCCAAGGACTGTAAGCAAATAGTCAAAGTATCATTAAAGATTTTTAGGGCTTATGTTGATTATTAGGTGTTTTGAAAAAGAAAAGTAAAGCTCAAGTGAGCAAAAATAAAAATGACAAGAAAGTAAATACTCAAATGAGCAAAGATGAAAATGGCATGAAATGTAAATGCTAAAAGTAGATAGTGCATAAAAATAAAGGGGGGCATATAATAAAAATAAAGGACAAAGTCAATTATTAGTGATTAGTGGTTAGTTGGGTGATCATCTTGAAACTTGCATTTGGAACTCATTAGAGTATTGGTAGAACCAAAGCCTCCATACAACAAGTTGTATTTGATTTTTGTCAAGTATATCATCCATTTGGAATCCTCATGAGTACCATTTAATGATCAACGATGTTGAAGTGATCCGCGTTGACCAAAGGTGTTGTAGATCCATTTGAGGATTGGTAGAACCAAAGCCTCCACACAATGAATCTCAAGGTTATTGGATCAAAGAGATCAAATTAACATACTTGGGCTAGCAAACATAAGTTTGGGCCACGAATGATCATTGTTGTACCCCAAAATTTGCTATCCTATTTCCTCAACATTTTCTCATCACAAGACCCTTGGAGCTCAAGATCCAGTTAGGGTTTCCTCTGCTCAAGACTTCTCCTTGCACTTTGGACCCAAATTAGGGTTTGTGTTTGCACAAAGATGTTTTGACCTAAAATGCCTAAGATGACTTTCATGCTTCATGTTGGACTTCCAAGTTTATCCATACCAAGTTTCAAGTCTTGATTCCAAAATTTGCCCAGTCAATTGGACAGTTGACCTAGAAATCAACTATATTGGGGAAAAAGTCAACTGTGACCAATTGACAGTCAAATCTCATGAAAATTGACCCACATCAACATTATGAACTCACATGGACCATTTGATCAAGTTTGGATCACAATTCCACAAGAAATTTGATCAGATCACCAAAAGGGCAAAATGGTCATTTTTAGGGTTTTGCCCTAAATACACAAAAAATCCAAAAAAATTGATACTTTTTTTATTTTGTTTATTTGACACATAAAAAAAATACCTTTTTCATACACATAAAAACATTTTTTTGCATCTTGCATATTTATTCTTATTTTATTTAATTATTGTATATTAAATATCTTGTAAATTCCCAAATTGATGTAATAGTCTAGGTTTAAATTCCTTGTCAAAATACCCCCATTTGAACATTTGTACCCCCCTTCCCATATATTGTGTTGTAATAGTTTAGGACTTTATTTTTCGCACTTTAATGCTTTCTAATTATACCATGTTAGAATTAGGGTTTGTATGCAAATCAATCAACCAAAAATAGTTTGACCTAATTTCAAGATAAACAAGCATGAAAATGGACAACACTAATCACACTTGCACCCCTAGGGTATTCAACTTGTTGCCTTCAATAATGGGCCATATTGCATGTTAGGTCTCTTTGGGCAAAAACAAAACAAATCAAATGATCATAGTCCCTTGATGACGCTTTCGAAAGTTGCCTAAAAATGATCAAGTCCCTTAAAGGAAAAATTGCCCAAAGATACTTGGCACCATTGCAATTATGGTCTAAACAATGACCCGCGCCCGTCCCTTTCACATCCTAACACAAGATTATCCACCAAATACAATGGTGGAACAAAATTGTTAAAAGGGTTAAAACATAACAAAGATCTTTGAGAAATTTAGGAGTAGACAACCTCTTAGTTACTTGAATCAAACTTGCAAAACAAAACACTTACCTATTTTTAAACCACACCTCACAACACTTTAAAAACAACTTTCAAAAACATTGAAAACTTTCCAAAAGACATACACCTTTGTATACATCCCAACATGGATCATTACAAAGGTTGCCACCACATTGGCCTCTTTTCAAAAACATTTTCAAACCCACACACACACAAAGCACCATTTCAAACAATTGAAAATTAAGGCAAGTTGATCTAAGCAAGTAACTAAGAGCCCATGGATAACCATGGATAGAAGGGGTGCTAACACCTTCCCTTTCTATAATCTACTCACCGAACCCAAGAAAACATCTCAAAGGTTTTTGCTGTGCTTTTTAACCTTTCCTTAGGATAAAATAAAAAGTCGGTGGCGACTCTTGCTCAACCGAAACATTTGCGAAAACAAACGCAAAACCATAGTCAGTTCTCCCACTGTATCACAGAATTGGCGACTCTGTTGGGGATTCTTTTTTAAAAGTGGAGTAACCTTAGGGCTTAGATCACCCTCTTGCATGACTAATTGTTTGATTTGATTACTTTATATTTTGGCTCTCTTGTTTGGGTTTGCAATCCTACACCCAGATTTTGGGAAACATTCATAGATAGCAATACGTTGTGGAAGTTGTGCGGGGTATACTGACACGGTCGAAGCAATAGCTATATTAGTGCGACATATTTGTGAGTACCGGTAACCCTTGAGTTCAATCAAGGAGAGTACGGGGCCACTGAGTGATGTCACTAAGCACTAATGACCTAGAACCTTACTTGACCATCTTGGCCTTTTATTAGGGGTAGTGAGATGACCGGATTTGGTGCAGTCCGAAGTTGGTAGATACTCGATACTACACTCATTGAGGGTTGTTTTCTTGGAATATTTTGGTCGCTAGTTAAGTGGCTAAACCAAAACAATGAACGATGAAAACAATCCAGTGATATTGAGCTCCTTAGAACCCGGTTACTATTTATAGGACAGGTTTTTAAGCCAACTACACTCAAGAGGGTACTTACCTATGAAACCCCATGCAAGCCTGAAACTAGGGTTTGGTGTGATTTGCTTGTGCATATGTTTGTGCATACATCATGAACATCATAAAGCATCATATGCATTTAACTAACCACTTCAAGGGTTTGGATCTTCATCTTTGTTCTTGTTTTGTAGGTCATGGAAATTCCTCGTAGAAAAACCATCCAAGTCAACCTTGTGAGAATCCCTCCTCAACTCAAGGAGCTCACCTCAAGAATTCCGGAAAACTCTTCCTTCAGTGAAAGACATGGTAGACTGCTCAGCTTAGTCAACACCAACATTGAAGAAGACATGATGAAGGTTCTATTCCAGTTCTTTGACCCTCTTCACCACTGTTTCACTTTCCCTGGCTACCAGTTGGTGCCCTCTTTGGAGGAATTTTCTCAACTCCTGAGAATTCCTATCCTTAATCAACTACCTTTCAACGGTACGGAAAAGGAACCAAAGCCTGAAGATGTTGCTCGAGCATTACATCTACAGCCTTCTGACATCAAGGGGCATTGGGAAACTAGAAGTGGCGTCAAAGGTTTCTTAGCAAAATTCTTATTTGAGAAGGCACAAGAGTGTTGGAATTCATTGGACCTACAAGCCTTTGAAGAGATTGTGGCACTCCTTATCTATGGGTTGGTCCTATTCCCAAATTCTGACCAATTGGTAGATGTCAACGCCGTCAAAATCTTCTTGTCCAGAAATCCAATACCATCATTGCTTGGGGACATTCTTCACTCATTTTACACACGAACAATGAGAAAGAGGGGTGTTCTCATGTGCTGTACTCCTCTCCTTGCAAGGTGGTTTATTTCGCACCTTCCACAATCTGTCTTGAAGAATGACCAAGGCTCAAGGTGGTCCCAACGGTTGATTAATCTTACTCACTCTGATGTACATTGGTGTTCTCGGTCCAGAGAAAATGTCATCATCGTCGATCATTGTGGAGAGTTTCCTAATGTTCCTTTACTTGGAATCAGAGGAGGTATCACCTACAACCCTTGCCTAGCTTTGAGGCAATTTGGATATGCACGAAGAGATGGCCCTCACGACATGTTGATTCCTGACCTAGTTTTTGACTTCGACAACGATGCGCAAGGACTTCGCCAAAGATTCATCAGAGCTTGGGGGAGGCCCAACAAGGTTGATAGAAAGACTCTGGGACACAAGAACTCCATCCTTCTTGAGCCTTATCTCAAGTGGGTACGAGCCTGATCCCAGAGTCTAATGATGCATTATCCTCATGTTCTCCCTGTGATTAAAGAGCTCGTCAAGGAAGGAGAGGTTCCCTACACCATCCTACATCCTGACATGCCTACATCGTGGGAGGAGATGCAGAAGAGTTGGATCCAACTCAAGGAGGAACAGAACACTTTTGAAGCCAGCTTCTACGCCAGCGAGAAGAAGGTTTTAGAGCTCACCCGCCAACTCCATGAGCAAGAGGCCCTCAACACCTACATTGCGCCAAAGAGGATGCGCAACGTCTTTTTACCTTGAGAAGTTGTTTTTTTGTAATATTTGTCCCATGGGGCATTTATGTACTAACAAATTGCTTCTTATTAATATAACGTGCGTTCTTTTTGTCTGCAACAATTGTGAATCTCTAAAACCCTTGAATGCATTACATAGATAGCATCTCATGCATCATGTGCATAACAGGTACCCTTTTTTCTACAGGTTGCTTAATCCTCTTCGCTGTTTATTTTGAACAGTCATCATGAATCCAGACTCATCCAGTGAGCAAGCAATCAAGGCCCTTCAGGCCCAAAGTGCCCAGTTTCAAGAAATGGTCCTGAGCCTGGCCCAAGGTCAGCAAGAGTTGAAGGCTCTACTCCTGAAGAAGAAGAAGAAAAAGAGGACTGCGTTATTCAACACCAGACGCAGGTTTGGGAACACACTCCATAACGAGGCTGATCCAACTACTTCCTCTGCAGAGAAAGACAGTCCCCAAGGGGGAGGAGCTCCTAGTCCTGCAGTCTCTGACAACGAGACGGATTACAATGACGAACAATACCCACCCGCTGCTGACAGATACAAGCAATTAGAGGACCGCTTGAGCGCCATGGAGATTCCGAATGTGCCGGGGCTAGATTTCGGAGACTTGGGCTTATCTTCTGGGGTAGTAATCCTACACAAGTTTAAGGCGCCTGCCTTTGCCAAATATGACGGGGCTTCCTGTCCAAAGCTGCATCTAAGGTCGTACGTAAGGAAGATCCAACCTTACACGGCAGATAAGAACCTTTGGATTCACTTCTTCCAAGATAGCCTTTCGGGGTCACAGCTTGAGTGGTTCTACCAACTAGATGGAACTAGTATCCGACATTGGGAAGATTTGGCGACCGCATTTTATAGACAATATCAATACAATTCTGACCTCGCTCCTACGCATACCCAACTTCAGGGTATGTCTCTAGGAACGGGCGAAGGGTTCAAAGAATATGCACAAAAATGGAGAGATTTGGCTGGCAGGGTGCAGCCTCCATTGACTGATCGTGAGCTGGTTGATATGTTTCTAGGGACCTTGTCTGGTCCATTTTTCAATCATCTGGTTGGCAATTCCTCAGCTGGGTTTACGGATTTGATCCTGACGAGTGAAAGGATAGAAGCTGGCATCAGGTCAGGAAAGATACAAAAAGCTGCCTCCGCAAGTACTGAGAAGAGGCCTTTCAAGAAAGAAGCAAGTTCCGTCTATGGTCCTAGAAGACAAGTCAAGCCAGAAAGCCGCCAAGCCGTCAATGCCTTAGTCATTTCAAAGCCTATTGCTGCTCCTCAGTAGTACAATCAACAAAGAGGTGAAAGGCCCAAGAGGCAGTATACTCGGCTGAGTATGACCTTGTCACAAATCTTACCGCAACTGTTATCAACCAACTTGGTGACCATCAAAGAAGCTCCGAAGGTCGTGAATACTGCATCTCCTAAGTATAACCCAAATGCCCGTTGTGCTTATCATTCCGATAGCCCCGGGCATACTACTGATGATTGCTGGGCCCTGAGAAATAAGGTGCAAGATTTTATCGATGCGAAGGAAATTCAGTTTGAGGCGCCTGAGAGGCCAAATGTTGTAACTGCTCCTATGCCCCAGCATAGGGTAAATGCCATTGAGGAAGATTTGTATGCTGTTTCGGTGAATGATGTTGCTACCCCTCTATTGACTGTTAAGAGAAACTTACTACTAGTCGGTTTATTTCCGGGTTGTAGCGAGGGTTGCCTCCTGTGTGTTGTTATCCCTACCGGTTGTCCGCTGCTGAAATCAGGCATCCAAAGCCTGATGGATAGCAAAGAAATTCTGTTCATGAAAACTGTTGTTTCGTTTGTTTCCGCTGAAGAAGTATCTGTCGTCACAATTTTCAACAATGCTACCAAAGCTCCCCCGAGGAAGCCAGCCCAAATTATGTCTGTTGCACCCATTACCATTACTGTTCCGGGGCCTCTCCCCTATGAATCTAACAAGGCTGTCCCATGGTACTATGGGGCAGACGTGTATGTGCTTGGAGTGAAGCAAGAGTTCAACACCAGTACCAGTATCAGTAACATCACTGGTCCCGCCAAGATTACTCGCAGTGGCAGGCTCTTCTCGCCTGACATTGCACCGCCAGTTATCCGAAAACCTCTTATCATCACACCCGCAAGTGTGCATGTTCCAAATCAAGTTCCTGTGTATACTACTGCCGCCGAGTCCTCTGATGCTCGGGGCAAAGAAGTTGCTACCGATTTTCCTGCCAGGACGGAGGCACCAAAAAAGACTGCTGTTGAAGCCTCCCAACAAGAGATGGAGGAAATCCTTAAAATCATAAAAAAGAGTGACTTCAATATTGTTGAACAGCTGGGGCATACCCCCTCCAAAATCTCTATGCTATCATTGCTGTTGTGCTCAGAGGCCCATGCAAAGGCCCTGATTTCATTTATGAAAACGGCCCATGTGCCGCAAGAGACCTTTGCATATCAGTTCACTGACTGTGTGGCTAATTTGACAGCTGACAATGGCTTGGGGTTCTCGGATGCTGACCATACCGCCAAAGGGAAAAATCACAATGATGCCCTGCATGTCTCTATAGAATGCAGGGGCACTACTCTCGCACACGTGTTGGTGGATACCGGTTCTTCCCTGAATGTTTTGCCCAAGAAGGCCTTAGATCGGTTGGATTGTGAGGGCCTGGAATTGAAACCTAGTAACATCATTGTTAGAGCCTTCGACGGTTCTAAGAGGATGGTGCACGGTGAAGTAGACATTCCTATTCGTGTGGGTTCCCAAGTCTTCGACTCAACGTTCTATGTAATGGATATTCGTCCATCTTATTCCTGCTTGTTGGGTCGACCCTGGATTCACAAGGCTGGGGTAGTAACATCCACTCTACACCAAAAGCTCAAATACCCTGTCAAGGGGAAGATTGTTACTGTGCAGGGTGAGGAGGAATACATGGTTAGTCACTTGAATTCATTCCGTTATATCAAGATGGACGGGGAGTTTATTGAAACCCCCTTTCAGCATTTTGAGGAGGTACCTCCAACATTGGCATCAGCTGAAACAGTGGTTGAAGAAGACTTTCCTCTGAAGATGGCTTCCTTGAAGGATGCCCGGGCTGTGATCGAGAAAGGCAAATGTGCAAACTGGGGTCAACTTCCTGACTTCACTCAAAAGAACGACAAGTTTGGGTTGGGCTTCACTGCAGAGGCTCAGAGGGTTGTGCGCAAAGAAAGGATCAGAAAGGCTCCGGTGTTTATCACCAACCCAAGGGTGAATGCTATCGAGGAGGACGTAGAGGAAGCAGAGTTTGACAGTTGGATCTATCCAACCACCAACAATAGACCAAGCAACTGGATGACAAAGGATTTTACACCTATTACATTTGTCACGCAGTAATTAACTCTTTTGATTCTCAATTTGTAACAAACAATATGTTGAAACTTTTATTGGCTCGGTGTCCTACCCGGGGCATCGTAGCTCCATTTGTGAGGGCTTTTTGTATGACATTTCCATATATCATCAATCAAAACATTGGACGTTTGTTGCATTTCAAATCTTGTGCTCTTTTTCTTTCTGTGTTATATATTGCAAAACAGCTATATTTACACACACTCACTTATACAGATTTCAATTCACTCTGGATCTCACTAGTAACGGCTCTGCTACCACCAGTTATGACTTCGAGAATCCGATCAACTTGGCCGAAGACGAAGGTGAAGATGATTGCGAAGTGCCTGGTGAACTCGCAAGACTGCTACTCCAGGAAGAGAGGGCCATTCAGCCGCATGAAGAGCCCGTGGAAACAGTGAACCTGGGTACTGAGACAGATAGAAAAGAAGTCAAGATTGGTGCCAATCTAGAGCTCAGCGTGAAGCAACGACTGATCCAGATGCTACATGATTACATGGAGATATTTGCTTGGTCTTACGAAGACATGCCCGGTTTGGATGTCGATATTGTGGTTCATCACCTGCCTACCAAGGAAGACTGCCCTCCGATAAAGCAAAAGGTCCGCCGTATGCGTCCAGAGATGTCCGAAAAGATCAAAGCTGAGGTTATGAAGCAATTCGATACCAGGTTTCTAGCAGTGACTTCTTACCCTCAGTGGGTTGCCAATGTGGTGCCAGTGCCGAAGAAGGACGGTAAGGTCAGAATGTGTGTCGATTACAGGGATCTAAATAGGGCCAGCCCCAAAGATGACTTCCCCCTACCTCACATCGATGTTCTTGTTGAAAATACTGCTCAACACAAGGTGTTCTCCTTCATGGACGGTTTTTCAGGGTATAATCAGATCAAGATGTCTCCGGAAGATATGGAAAAGACTACCTTTGTGACTCAGTGGGGCACCTTCTGCTACAAGGTCATGCCATTCGGGTTGAAAAATGCTGGGGCAACCTACCAACGTGCCATGGTTGCTTTATTTCATGATATGATCCATCATGAGATTGAAGTATACGTTGATGACATGATTGCAAGGTCCCAAACTGAGGAAGAACACCTTGACCATCTGCGGAAGCTGTTTGACCGATTGAAGTTATACAAGCTGAGGTTGAATCCTAACAAATGCACCTTTGGGGTAAGGTCCGGAAAATTGCTAGGTTTCATTGTGAGAGATAAAGGTATTCAGGTGGATCCTGCCAAGGTGAAAGCCATACAAGAGATGCCAACTCCCAAGACAGAGAAAGAAGTCAGAGGCTTTCTAGGACGACTGAATTACATATCCCAATTCATCTCACATCTAACTGCTACCTGTGAGCCAATCTTCAAATTGCTGAAGAAAGATCAAGTAGTACATTGGAACGATGAATGTCAGGCTGCTTTCGAAAAGATAAAAGAGTATCTCCAAGAGCCACCCATTCTTATGCCACCAGTGGAAGGGAGACCTCTGATACTATACTTGACAGTACTTGACAACTCAATGGGGTGTGTGTTGGGGCAGCATGACGAGTCTGGCCAAAAAGAGCACGCTATTTATTACCTGAGCAAAAATTTTACCGACTGTGAGTCTTGTTACTCACTGCTCGAGAAAACTTGTTGCGCTCTGGTATGGGCTGCTCGCCGGCTGAGACAGTATATGCTGACTCACACCACTCTGTTGATTTCAAAGATGGATCCCATCAAGTACATATTCGAAAAGCCTGCTCTGTCTGGAAGAATAGCAAGATGGCAAATGATCTTGACAGAATATGATATCCAGTACACAACTCAAAAAGCAATCAAGGGAAGTGTATTGGCAGATCATTTGGCACACCAACCTGTGGACGATTACCAATCATTGAACTTTGAATTTCTGGATGAAGATATCATGGTAGTAACTGACTGTGAAGTACATGGACCGGATGAAGGACCTGAGGAAGGATCCCGATGGTCTATGCATTTTGACGGAGCCTCCAACGCTTTGGGTAACGGCATCGGCGCTGTGATCATATCCCCCAAAGGAACTCATACTCCACTCACCGCTCGGCTGTGTTTCAACTGCACCAATAACATGGCAGAATATGAGGCATGTATCATGGGTCTTCAAGCTGCAATCGACTTAAGGATCAAGTTTCTGAGTGTCTTCGGAGATTTCGCTCTCGTGATCAATCAGATCAAAGGCGAGTGGAATATGAAACACCCAAATCTTATTCCTTACAAGGAGTATGTGTTGACTTTGCTTCCCCACTTTGAAGAGATAACTTTTGAACACTTCCCAAGAGAGGAGAATCAGTTAGCGGACGCACTAGCTACGATGTCTTCAATGTTCAAAGTCAAATGGGACAATGAGGCTCCCCAGATCATTATCTGGAAGTTGGACGAACCGGCATACTGCTGCGATCTTGAGGCCGAAAAGGTGACTGAAAAACCCTGGTATCATGAGGTGAAGAGATACTTGGAAGCTCAGGAATACCCTGAAGGGGCATCTGTCAACGACAAGAAGTTCATGAGAAGGTTTGCGGCAAAATTCTTCCTCAGCAACGGCATTCTCTACAAACGGAATCATGATTCAACTTTACTGCGTTGTATGGATAAGGCTGAATCAGAAAAGATCATGGCAGAGCTGCATGAAGGTACATTCAGAACACATTCCAGTGGACACACCATGGCAAAGAAAATCCTTCGGGCAGGATATTTCTGGTCCACAATGGAAGCCGACTGTTACCAACATTCTTGAACTTATCACAAATGCCAGATCTATGCGGACAAAGTGCACATCCCTCCGGTTCCTCTGAATGTCCTGACGGCACCTTGGCCTTTTGCAATGTGGGGCATCGATATGATCGGTGAGATCCGACCGACGGCATCCAACAGGCATCGTTTCATCCTGGTAGCAATTGATTACTTCACGAAGTGGGTAGAGGCAGCTTCCTACGCCACCGTAACCAAGAGCGTCGTGGCACGTTTCATTCGGCATAACCTGATCTATCGGTACAGCGTCCTGGAAAGAATCATTACGGACAATGGTACCAATCTTAATAACAAGATGATCACTGAGCTCTGCGAGCAATTCAAGATACAGCACCATAACTCTTCTCCTTACCGGCCGAAGATGAATGGGGCTGTTGAAGCGGCAAATAAAAACATTAAGAAAATTGTGCAGAAGATGACAGTGACCTATAAAGATTGGCACGAAATGTTACCGTTTGCTCTTCATGGGTATCGTACCTCAGCAAGGACGTCAACCGGTGCAACTCCTTTTTCCTTGGTCTATGGTATGGAGGCAGTCTTGCCAATTGAAGTCCAGATACCCTCTCTCCGGATAATGAAGGATGCAGACTTGAGTGAAGATGACTGGATCCAGACTCGACTTGATCAATTAAACCTGATTGACGAAAAGAGACTCACCGCTATCTGTCATGGTCAGACGTGCCAAAAACGGATGATCAGGGCATTTAACAAGAAAGTTAGACCACAAGAGTATCAAGTCGGGGACCTGGTGATCAAACGCATCATCCTTCCTCAAAGTGATCCCAGGGGCAAATGGACCCCTACATACGAAGGGCCATTTGTAGTTAAACATGTGTTCTCAGGAGGAGCCATGATTTTAACCACCATGGATGGTGACGACCTTCCACACCCCGCCAATGCAGACATAGTAAAAAGATACTTCGCATGAATAAAAGACCCGCTAGGTTGACATACCTAGGCAAAAATAAGGGCTTCCCGGCGAACCAAAAGGGTTCGGGCAAAAATAAGGGATGAAATGAAAAAATTTTGTACACTCGGCAAGTCGAAAACCTGATAAGGCGGCTTGGGCAAAAATGGGTATCCCGGTGGACTGAAAACCCGAAAGGGCGGTCCAGGAAAAATTTAAGGATAAAGCGTAACACT
Source organism: Vicia faba (assembly GCA_948472305.1). Taxonomy (NCBI): domain Eukaryota; kingdom Viridiplantae; phylum Streptophyta; class Magnoliopsida; order Fabales; family Fabaceae; genus Vicia; species Vicia faba. The sequence continues at coordinate 45,540,943 of OX451735.1, forward strand.
ATGTCTCATTGGATCACTTTGCATCCAGAATTCGGCACCAACTACCTGGCTCAGACTTCGGCATCGATCAATCAGTTTCATCTTCAACTAAGCAGCAAAGTGATGAGACGCTTGAAGACATAAAGGCGATAGCAGAGTTGGAACCCAGTGGGAATATTGTGCACATAGCTGTTTTGTTTCCTTTTCAAAATTGTATAAACTTTGTGTTATTCGGCGGCGTTCTCTTACTAGGACGTCAGCCTCTTGTACAAAAAACGCCTATTTACAGGCAAATTTCCAAATCAATACAGATTCAGTTTTCCGAACAAATTGCCAATTGTTTTTCCTTTTTTCTGTTTTGTCTTGCGAAGAACGTCCAATGTTCATTTTTGATATATGCATTTGACATTAAATTGCTAATTCATAAATACTTGCATATGAAACAAAAGACTAATTACAGGTGACATCAGAAACAGGGGCAATGTAAGGTTGTCTGATGAAGTCTGGTTGCTTTGTCCGCCGAAGTACCAAGGTAGGTTCAACTGAAGAATGTGACCAAATTATCTCAACTCCCCGCAGAGTAATACAAGATAGAAATTTTCCCCAGTGGAGTATAGGCATTCATCAGCAAGCATCCCCGGCAGTCTTGATCTAAGATTGTTCCCCAGTGGAATATGGACACTCCAGTGGAATCATTTTCCAGTACAGTCTGAAGGTTTCCCCAGGAAAGTGGAATTCATATCCCCAACAGGTCTTGAAGCTTATCCTCAGTAGATTCTGGAAGCTTGTCCCCTGTAGAGTACGGACGTCTCTCCCTAGATTTATTCAAAGTTATTCCTCATAAGGGTTTATAACTGGGTTATCCTCAGCTAATGGCCACGGAAGATCGCCCTCGGCAAAGTTCTTCCTATCCCCAGCAGAGTTCATCAAAGTTCCCCAACATAACTTATCAACACAATCCCCAGCGGAGTTTATTTATTGTCATCCCCAGAGGAATTTATCTTTGGTATCCCCAGCGGAGTTTATCATCACAATCCCCAGCGGAGTCCATCATTGAAATCCTCAGCGAAGCTCTCGTCAAACTTCAGCGAAGTATCTCTTCCACAGAGTAATTCCCCTCAGAGTAATCTCTCCAACAAGCTTATTCCCCAACAGAGTCATCTTCTCCTACCGGTGTATTCTTGCAACCGTCTTTCCCAGCGGAAACGAAGAGCTCTACTCTTCAGCATCAGCCCGGGATTTAATTCCCCGGACGGTCGTCAAGGATTTATTTTCCTAAGACAAAAATACATTCATAAACACTTCATATTTCATACATCTTGCTTACATACATGATAAAGTGCATACAACACTATCTCATGTTGAACATCATGACATCATGCATTTCATACATCATGACATTGCATACAACTGATGTTTTGCCTTTTTAGGAAAAAGACAACCCAAAAGACAACTACCTACAACTGTCACAGTTTCCAGATTTGATTCCTGTATCTAGCCAGGGCACATCTGTGAGTGATCAGTTTCCAGACTCGATTCCTATATCTAGCCAGGGCATGTCTGAAGAGTTTGAAGATTCAATTCCTGTATCCAGCCAGGGCATATCTATCAACTATCACAATTCCGGACTCGATTCCTGTATCTAGCCAGGGCACGTCTGAAGAGTTTGAAGATTCGATTCTTGTATCCAGCCAGGGCATATCTATCAACTGTCACAATTCCGGACTCGATTCCTGTATCTAGCCAGGGCACGTCTGAAGAGTTTGAAGATTCAATTCCTGTATCCATCCAGGGCATATCTATCAATTGTCGCCATTCCAGATTCGATTCCTGTATCTAGCCAGGGCACATCTGAAGAGTTTGAAGATTCGATTCCTGTATCCAGCCAGGGCATATCTGTTGACGACTATTTCCAGATTCGATTCCTGTATCCAGCCAGGGCACATCTGTGAGCAACCGATTGTAGATTCGACACCTGTATCTAGCCAGGGCATGTCTGCATGAAGAGATTGAAGATCAACACCTGTAACAAGCCAGGAAAACATCTGTCTTTCTCAAAGCACGCAAGTTATCGCTAAGGAATCTCTTACGCGACCGACACTTCCAAATGGCATCTATAAGCCCATTCCCGCCAAGGTTCTGTCACGTCTCCAGATGGCATCTATAAGCCCATTCCCGACATCACATTGTTGATACTCCAGCATGCGAGTGCAAATTTCTGGGCACTCTAGTGTCCAATCTCCTTTTACCCTCGAGTCACGAAAGGCAAACTTGCCAATCTAACTCTTCAGGTTCAAGAAGATTGAACAGGGGCAACTGTTGTACCCCAAAATTTGCCCTCCCATTTTCTAATCACAAGACCCTTGGAGCTCAAGATCCAGTTAGGGTTTCCTCTGCTCAAGACTTCTCCTTGCACTGTGGACCCAAATTAGGGTTTGTGTTTGCACAAAGATGTTTTGACCTAAAATGCCTAAGATGACTTTCATGCTTCATGTTGGACTTCCAAGTTTATCCATACCAAGTTTCAAGTCTTGATTCCAAATTTTTCCCAGTCAATTGGACAGTTGACCTAGAAATCAACTGTATTGGGGAAAAAGTCAACTGTGGCCAATTGATAGTCAAATCTCATGAAAATTGACCCACATCAACATTATGAACTCACATGGACCATTTGATCAAGTTTGGATCACAATTCCACAAGAAATTTGATCAGATCACCAAAAGGGCAAAATGGTCATTTTTAGGGTTTTGCCCTAAATACACAAAAAATCCAAAAAATTGATACTTTTTTTATTTTGTTTATTTGACACATAAAAAAAATACCTTTTTCATACACATAAAAACATTTTTTTTCATCTTGCATATTTATTCTAATTTTATTTAATTATTGTATATTAAATATCTTGTAAATTCCCAAATTGATGTAATAGTCTAGGTTTAAATTCCTTGTCAAAATACCCCCATTTGAACATTTGTACCCCCCCTTACCATATATTGTGTTGTAATAGTTTAGGACTTTATTTTTCGCACTTTAATGCTTTCTAATTATACCATGTTAGAATTAGGGTTTGTATGCAAATCAATCAACCAAAAATAGTTTGACCTAATTTCAAGATAAACAAGCATGAAAATGGACAACACTAATCACACTTGCACCTCTAGGGTATTCCACTTGTTGCCTTCAATAATGGGCCATATTGCATGTTAGGTCTCTTTGGGCAAAAACAAAACAAATCAAATGACCATAGCCCCTCGATGACGCTTTCGAAAGTTGCCTAAAAATGATCAAGTCCCTTAAAGGAAAATTTGCCCAAAGATACTTGGCACCATTGCAATTATGGTCTAAACGATGACCCACGCCCGTCCCTTTCACATCCTAACACAAGATTGTCCACCAAATACAATGGTGGAACAAAATTGTTAAAAGGGTTAAAACATAACAAAGATCTTTGAGAAATTTAGGAGTAGACAACCTCTTAGTTACTTGAATCAAACTTTCAAAACAAAACACTTGCCTATTTTTAAACCACACCTCACAACACTTTCAAAACAACTTTCAAAAACATTGAAAACTTTTCAAAAGACATACACCTTTGTATACATCCCAACATGGATCATTACAAAGGTTGCCACCACATTGGCCTCTTTTCAAAAACATTTTCAAACCCACACACACACAAAGCACCATTTCAAACAATTGAAAATTAAGGCAAGTTGATCTAAGCAAGTAACTAAGAGCCCATGGATAACCATGGATAGAAGGGGTGCTAACACCTTCCCTTTCTATAATCTACTCCCCGAACCCAAGAAAACATCTCAAAGGTTTTTGCTGTGCTTTTTAACCTTTCCTTAGGATAAAATAAAAAGTTGGTGGCGACTCTTGCTCAACCGAAACATTTGCGAAAACAAACGCAAAACCATAGTCAGTTCTCCCACCGTATCACAATCATTTATTCGAATCGGGACAAAATTTAGCGCTATGTTAAGCAATCGTAAGTGGACTTATATAGAAGTCGCACCTATTTTGAGGTCGTTCAATAGCAATCTATGCACAATTTGTTTTGAGACATGATATAGAGATCATGCTCCAATAACACTTAGTGCAATAAGAAATGGATGAGATGAAGAGGGGTCGGAGAGAATATACAAACCACTTTTGAATTAAATTTAATCAAACTATTATTAAAATCATTCATCCATTTTTGTGGAGTTAGACTCAACACTATGGATCCAATGATGTTAATAAAGTTCATGATCAAAAATTTAACCCAAGATCAGGCAGAAAATAGTCACAAAATAATATTACATTTAATATATACAAAAAATAATTAAAAAATGATTTAAAATAGAAATAAAAGAGAAAAATATCAACTATGTTCAAATTGATCAAGAAATAAAAAGTAAGTCCATAGAAAAATCAGAAAAGGACTCAAATGATTTTATAAATTTTTTGGTAATTTTTTAAAGTCAGAAACTATTTTTAAAATTAAAAGAAATGAGTAATATAAACTAAAAATGATAAAAAATACCAAAGTCAGAAATAAAAAATAAGTGAGGTCACTAATATTTGTCACAATATCATTGGATCATTCCATAATTTTTTCAGAATTTAAAAATGCATAAGTTTATTTTTAAACATTTAAAATAATTCAAATAAAGTGAAAATTTATTAAAAAAATACCAAAACACAAAATTAAATTATGAAAAAATAAAAATCAGAAAGAGAATAATCAAAAATATTTTTCAGAATTTTTTCAGAATTTTTGGACTAAAAATGAATTTTCTATGATTTTTTGAAGTTTAAAACAATTAAATATAAAAATCAGAAAAGAAAATAAAAACCAAAAAAATATGGGTCATCTGATCAATGTCAAAACGCGTTAGTAAACAGATCAAGTGGACTTGGCGTGTTGTGCATGTTATGGACTTTAGTGAATAATGCATAGGATCATTAATTAAATCAGATTTTTGAAAAACACAGATGGCGCGTCTTCATTGGTTGGAAGATGACACATTGGTCATCTTCACCCTCCAGCCAATCCCAAAACCAGGTTGGTCAATCTGTATAATTAGAGCATGAGACCTATGTCATTCGCTTTGTCTCTTCAAGACGAAGACAACCACACCTTCGCGACAAATTTATATAAATTGTAGCTCAAGCAATTTGGAGGGAAAGTTTTGAAAAGGGATTTGAAATTTCATGGTCAAAACGTGTTTCCAGTAAAAAAAACAAGTGTTGCGACTAGAACCAAGGCAATGAGAGCATCACAATGCAATCAAAGTTGTGTAGAATTGATGAAGGAATTTACCTATTGAAGTTGAGTTGTAGAGCTCTGAAACTGGACTTCTATGGAGAAATATAGGGCAAGGTTCTTGAATGTAATTATATGGTTAGCTTCAAGTAAGATCAAGGAAGGTGAATTGATGGAAAAATTGGATTGAAAAAGGCTTGAAAATGGATTTCGAAGTTGCTGAATTTTGAGTTATGGAACAAGTTTGGCAGGGTGATTCTGGCTATCCAAGCTTGAGGAAATGAATGGGGTATTACCCTCTATTTATAGGGAATCAAATGGAATGTCCAAGCGTGTGAAATAATCAAGTTTGGAGGGAAATCGTGTGAAGTTGCAAACACGAAAAATGTGACTTCTAATTTGATCAAAACTCATCCAAAATGCGCGTTTTTGTTGTGCTGAACAATTCTGGAACTTCATTAAACATGTTTAGAGGCATAAACGCGTGGAAAACCTATGATTAGAAGCCAAAACAAAGATTTCAAAATCTGACTTGAGATGAAACTTCAGTTCCAAGTTACCAACTTCAAAATCATGGCATTCTCAGCTTAAGGGGTCTTAGGGCATGATTATTGATGCTTTAGAAAGATGGGGTTACAAGCTTTGCAATGGAAAAAGAATGGGATCAAATGGATGCTTGAGCTGAAAGTTGCATTGAGTCAAAGTTGGAGAAAAAGGGTTGACTTTCCATACTTAGAAATATTTCAAATTTTTCTTCAAAAGTGACCTATAATGTTTTGCATCCAAACATGGCCTTCCTCTTGGAAAATTGCTCTTGACCAAAAAAGATGGCATGAAATATACATCTTTAATGACATTTTGGGACTTGAACCATTCAAAATATCCAAAAATTTAGAGAGTTATGAATTGTTGAAGTTGGCAAAAAATCATGAAATGACCTATAATCTTTTGTATCCTTAAGGAAACTTCCATCCATTTTCTCACTTTTCACATAAAATAAGGAATAAAGTTCACATCCTCAAGATAATTGTGGAAAAATAAGGGGCTCAAGGTGATAAAAATTGACCAAGTTATGATCATTTGAAGTCACACATGGAAAATTGGGGATTTATCTGGAGGACTTGTAATCTTTCTTCTTCGTCAAGTTTCTTCCACATGAAAACTCCTTGGAACTTTTGAAGTGATTTGTTGATAACCCTTTAAAGAGATGGATGTCTTTGGAATCACTCAAAAATACCAAAAGATGATCAAGATATACTCCTTTGAAGTTCAAACCCCTAGCTCCTAGATCAAGAAACATGCTTTGAGGAACTTTGACAATTTTGAACAAACTTCTTGTACCAACACAAATTATTTGTAAATATAAGTTGTTGAGTATGATAATAAGAACTCATAGAAACCACAACCACTTCCATATCTTGAGAATTGAGAGAAATATGCATTTGTGACCAATGGGAACAAAGCCTTGTCCAAGCATGACAACTTCTCTGATCAATCCCTTGTGATTTTGAACCAAATTTGATAACCTTGAAATGTGGTGAACCAAAGTAACCTTTCCATGCCATTTCTTCCAAAACAACTTCAATTGTGAGGTTTGAACTTCCCAAGATTTATTGACTAGGGCATGGAAATAAATTCATGAACCCATGGAGCAACTTGTTAAATCTCGTTGCCTTTACCTATATTAGTAACAAGCAAGACAAACCAACATTACATTTTATTAATTAAGAGGGGAAATCAAGACAAAAATGTTCATGATCACAAAAGAACACAAGTCAAGGTGCTTGGTGATTCCTCAAAGAGCAAAGCTAAAGATAGGGAGGGGAACCAAGAATCCTAATGTGATCTTATTGTGAATGACTCAACATGGTATGATGAAGGGATCTTAGGGGCAAAAATTGGGGTACAACAGCTTCCCTTATTTAAGTTTCTTCTATCCAGAGATACGAAGGTTAAAAATCTTCGTGTCGACGCGATCGAAGATACTTAAATATAAAACAAACCCTATTTTTGGCCCTAAGATGCCATGCAATGCTAATGAATATGAGTGCACATGGACAAATCCAAAGGGACGCAAAACACCACTGGGGATGTAACAACAAAAAAAATAAAGAAACAAGAGAGTAACCCAACCAGGAAAATAAATCACTGGTGGATCGAAAAGACCTGAATCAGAGAGGATGGTAAAATGGTCAAAGGATACACCAACTCCTACTGGAGGTAAAGCTACTAACATGCACTAAAGGTAGAGAGAAAAGAAATAACAACACCGACGTTCACTGACGGTGAGCTAAAAACGTTCACTGAAGGTAGAAGGGAAAGAAATATCATAGCATCGTTGTTCACTGATGATGAACTACCAACGTTCACTGAGGGTAGAAAAAAGATAACAATCATCAACGTTCACTGCTGATGACCTACCAACTTTCACTGAAGGTAGGAAGAGAATATATCATAGCACCGCCATTCACTGACGATGAACTACCAACGTTCACTGAGGGTAGCAAAAAGATAACAAACATCAACTTTCACTGATGGTGATCTACAAACTTTCACTGAAGGTAGAGAGAGAAGATATCATAGCATCACCGTTCACTGATGATGAACTACCAACGTTCATTGAGGGTAGCAAAAAGATAACAATCATCGATGTTCACTGTCGATGACCTACCAACTTTCACTGAAGGAAGGAAGAGAATATATCATAGCACCACCGTTCACTGACGATGAACTACCAACGTTCACTGAGGGTAGCAAAAAGATAACAATCATCGACGTTCACTGCCGATGACCTACCAACTTTCACTGAAGGTAGGAAGAGAATATATCATAGCACCGCCGTTCACTGAGGGTAGCAAAAAGATAACAATCACCAACTTTCACTGATGGTGATCTACCAACTTTCACTGAAGGTAGGGAGAGAAGATATCATAGCATCGTCGTTCACTGACGATGAACTACCAACATTCACTGAAGGTAGCAAAAAGATAACAAGTTCCCCAAAATTCTGGCATTTCGTCTAGAACGGGTCTCAACTTCTTCTTTAACTGAGGCACTTTGCCTAGAAAGGGTAAGCTGTCTCAAATAAAGAGACTTCCACCTGCCAAGATTTCACAACGAATTGTCTCTGCGAATTTGAAAGTCTTTCCATCCACTGGCGTAAACTGACGACGGACTGCAAACTATCCACTCATAGAGGAGATAGCAAAAAAAAGTTACGTCGACTTTTACAGGGAAGCACAAGTTGCTCAAATAAAGAGACATGTCACTTGTTGTCATGGAGGATTGTAAAAATAAATGACTTTATGGGGAGAACAATATGGCTTCCTGGGGAATGAAATATGACTTCCTGGGGAAATGTCACGATATTCCTGCTGAGGAGATAAAGTCTTCTTGTGCAAAATAAATGCACAAACCAAAACTTGAAGCTTTTAGAAATCCAGAGTAAATAATATTGCTGGGAAACCAAATATTCAAATCAGAAATAAACTAGAATGAAACAGTCATCCAAAATACATCCTTTGAGAAATAAAATCAAGAGGGAAAACCAAATCCATCTAAACAAAGAGCTGTACAGGAAGGCTAAAGCAAAAATCTTCCACGAGGGATAACTTAGTGGGGAAATTGAAAGAATATACACTTTCTGCTTAAGGCCAACACTCTATTGAAGAGAGGACAACGTAACTCTGCAAAACAGGGTGATATGTCAACAAAAATATTAACAAATTTTAATGAGCAATGATTTGCCAATTTTAGTTGTGCATGATGTATGTATGAATGTATGAGTGTATGAGTGTTATTGTGTGTATGCTGACAAAACAGATATACAACACTGGGAGTAATCAGGAAAAACCACCTCGGGCACAAACAACAGTCGGGTAAATTACATCCAATATGATCATTCCAAAAAAAGGGTAAATGCCAGCTGAGGAAACATAACCTACTGCCTGCTTTAGCTTTACGGAGGAGAAACATAATCCAGAAGCAAACAAAACAAAGTGGCAGAATAGTACAGATACAGGGATAGAACATCCTTCTTCATGCTTCACCGGGGAAATAAATGTTTTCAAGAGTAACACTCTTACTGGGGATTGCAAAACCAATCTCAAGTAAAGTAGATGGACACCAAATCATCAAAACATTCACTGGGGAATTCAGGTCCACTTCATTGGGGAGGTTAATCACCACATCCTTAAAAGGAAAACCACAATACGTTCTTCACTAGAGAAACCGGGGATCTGTGTTCTTCAAGAGTGATTATGGTATCGACTTCTCTGGAAAAAATAACTTCCATTAGACCGAATGAAAAATTCACTGGAGAAATCTCGGATTAAAACCTTACATCATGAAAACTCAGACAAAGAGGAGAAATGAATCCAAACTTGACCGAGGATACCGGAGTCTCGAACCCAATACGGTGAATCATCCTGATCAAACTTTCCCGAGGGGAACAAAAACTTCTTAAAACAACTGGAATTTGTCCATTCTTGGGATCACCATTTTTTTTGTTTTTGTTTTTTTCCGCATCATAAATTCTAAAGTAAAAGAAAAATGTAAATTCTTTTTGAAAAATCGATTTTGTTATTTAATCTTTTTGCTTTGAAAGTTATTATCCATAATAAATGGAGTATTTGCTAGCTAAATAAAATAAGAAACACAAAGAGTTGGGTAACAGCTCAAACATTATTAATAGAATGGTAGTCTGCAAACGGCGAGACTCCATAGATGATTACCAAGTTTGGAAAATGGTAATATATAATGGAAAAGATACATTGAGATACAATGACCACTATCCCCTCTAATAATTTTTGAGATCCTGAGCAGCAGCTTCCGTTGAATTATGATGAGGATTCGAGAAGATTGTTGCTTCAATGATCAGATCTTGCATGATGCAGTTACTTGCCAAGAAAGTCCCTAACTTTTGCCTAAGCTTCCCTTGCGGGTTTTCAACTTAGCGGGAAATTTATTCTGTTTATGTATCTAACTTTTTCCTAGACCGCCCTTTCGATTTTTCGGCCTACCGAGACGCTCTTTTTTGCCTAAGCCACCCTTTCGGGTTTTCAACTTAGCGAGTTGTTCTTTTACTTCTTTAGGCAAAGTATTTCTTGACTGCATCAGCATTCATGAGACGTGGGAACTCCTCGCAATCCATAGTTTCAAGAATTAATGCACCGCCAGAGAAGGCTTTCTTGACAACATATGGGCCTTCAAAGTTAGGAGTCCACTTGCCCCTAGAATCAGTGTTGAAAGACATGATCTTCCTGAGCACGAGGTCACCTTCTCTAAATTCACGAGGTTTGACCTTTTTATCGAAAGCTTTCTTCATTCTTTTCTGATATAATTGTCCATGACACAAAGCTGACATTCTCTTTTCTTCGATCAAATTCAATTGGTCAAACCGGTTTTGGACCCATTCAGCCTCAGTCAACTTGGTTTCCATTATCACACGCAAAGAGGGAATCTCAACCTCGACTGGGAGTACCACTTCCATTTCATACACCAAGGAGAACGGGGTTGCTCCTGTTGAAGTGCGGACAAATGTTCGATATCCATGCAAATAAAAAGGGGGCATTTCATGCCAATCCTTATAAGTAACGACCATTTTCTGGATAATCTTCTTGATATTCTTATTAGCAGCTTCAACAGCCCCATTTATCTTTGGCTTGTACGAAGATGAATTGTGATGGACAATCTTGAATTCTTAACACAGTTCTATCATCATTTTATTGTTCAAATTTGAGCCATATCGATGATAATTCTGCTCGGCACGCCATACTGACATATAAGGTTATTCTTGATGAAGCGCACAACCACTTGCTTAGTAACATTGGCATATGAAGCAGACTCCGCCCACTTGGTGAAGTAATCAATTGCTACCAAGATAAAACGGTGTCCATTCGAAGATTTGGGTTCTATCATCACGATCATGTCAATACCCCACATAGAGAAAAGCCATGGGGAAGAGATCACATTCAGAAGTGTCGGAGGCACATGAACCTTGTCCGCATAAATCTGGCATTTATGACACTTCTTTGAAAATTTATAACAATCAGATTCCATTGTCAACCAATAGTAACCTACCCTTAGTATCCTTTTAGCCATCGAATGTCCATTGGCATGAGTTCCAAATGAACCTTCATGAACCTCATGCATCAACATGCCTGCTTCGTGTCTATCCACGCATCTGAGCAAGACCATGTCATAATTTCTTTTATACAACACATTTTCGCTGAGGAAGAAACTGCCTGCCAATCTTCTCAATGACTTTCTATCTTTATTCGATGCACCAATCGGGTATTCATGAGTCTAGAGAAAATGCTTGATATCATAATACCAAGGCTTCTCCTCTTCTACCTCCTCTGTTGTAAGCACATGAGCGGGTCTATCCAGTCGCCGAACCATAATTCGAGGTATATCATTCTAAGTATTTACTTGATACATAGAAGCTAGAGTTTCCAGAGCATCCGCCTTTTAATTTTCATCTCTTGGAATATGATGGAATTCAACTTTATTAAAGAAGGGTAATAACCTTCTAGCATAATCTTTGTAAGGGATCAAGCCGGGGTGACGAGTATCCCATTCTCCTTTAATATGGTTTATTACCAAAGCTAAATCACCATACACATCTAGAATTTTAATTCTGAGATAAATAGCTTCTTCGAGACCCATGATGCAAGCCTCATATTCTGCCATATTATTAGTACAATCAAATGTCAACCTTGTAGTAAAAGGAATGTGTGATCCATGTGGAGTGACAATCACGACGCCAATTCCTTTACCATAAGCATTCACAGCTTTATCAAATATCATACTCCAACGAGATTCGGGGTCAGGACCTTCCTCTAGAAATGGTTCATCACAATCTTTCACTTTCAGGAACATCACATCCTCATCGGGGAATTCATACTCTATAGACTGATGATCCTCCACTGGTTGGTGAGCAAGATAATCTGCCAACACACTACTTTTAATAGCTTTTTGAGTGCGGTATTCGATATCATATTCAGATAGCAACATCTGCCAGTGGGAAATTCTCCCAGTAAGAGCAGGCTTTTCAAAAATGTACTTGATTGGATCCATTTTGGAGATCAACCAAGTAATGTGATTCAACATATACTGCCGCAAACGCTTTGCCGCCCAGGCCAAAGCACAACATGTCTTTTCTAGCATGGAATACCGCGAATCACAATCAGTGAACTTTTTACTGAGATGATAAATGGAGAACTCTTTCTTCCCTGTTTTATCCAGTTGTCCCAGAATACAACCCATGGATTTATCTAACACTGTCAGATACATAATCAACGGTCTTCCTCGACAGGAGGGAGCAAGATAGGAGGTTCAAGCATATATTCTTTAATACTTTCAAATTCCCTTTGGTAGTCATCCATCCATACAAAACCTTGATCTTTCTTTAACAACTTAAAGATCCATTCACATGTTACAGTCATGTGGGAAATGAATCTGGAAATATAATTCAAACGCCAGAGGAACCCTCTGACTTGTTTTTCAGTTCTTGGCGCTGGTATCTCTTGAATTGTTTTTACTTTATCAGGGTCAACTTCAATTCCTTTCTGGATAACAATGAAACCCAACAATTTCCCTGATCGAACACGAAAGGTACATTTATTTGGATTCAAACGGAGACGATACTTCCTCAAACGCTGAAACAACTTCAACAAATCTTCTACATGCCATTCTCTAGTCTTGGATTTAGCAATCATATCATCAATATATACCTCGATTTCCTTGTGCATCAGATCATGGAATAGGGTGGTCATAGCCCTCTGGTACGTTGCACCAGCATTCTACAACCCGAAGGGTATCACTCTATAACAGAATGTTCCCCAGGGTGTGATAAACGTTGTTTTTTCCATGTCCTCCGGAGCCATTCTTATTTGATTATACTCGGAAAATCCGTCCATGAATGAGAATACTTTGAATTTTGTTGTGCTATCCACTAACATATCAATGTGTGGCAATGCGAAATCATCTTTTGCACTAGCTTTATTTAGATTTCTGTAATCTACGCACATGCAAACTTTTCTGTCTTTTTTCGGTACTGGGACAATATTGGAAATCCATTGAGGATACACTGACGTCACAAGAAAACCAGCATTAATTTGCTTTAGAATCTCCTCTCTGATCTTCACTGCCATATCGGGGTGAGTTCTTCTCAACTTCTGTTTGATTGGCGCATATTCTGGCTTCAACGAAAAATAGTGCTCTATAATATATGTATCTAGACCAGGAATATCTTGATAATACCAAGCAAAAATATTCAAATACTCTTTCAACAGCTCAATCAACCTGCTCTTCACATCAGGATGCAGCAATGCTCCAATCTTGACTTCCTTCGGATCTTCTTCTGAACCCAAATTGATCACTTCCAATGGCTCTTTATATGGTTGAATGGTATTTTCCTCGTGCTCAAGCAACCTTGAGACCTCTTCTAGAATCTCATCATAATCTTCTTCTTCGGCCCCATACACAGGACATTTAAAGTTGGGAGAGGGTGCAGGGTCATTGTATTCAATGGGTTTTTTAATTCATCTGCACATATGATTTATGATTGCTTTTAGAAACTGACACATATAACAAGTGATCATGCAGATTGAATTTCAGTTATTATTTATTTTGAAGGGTTTTTTCTGATTACCATTTTCCAAGAAAAAAAAGCAGAAAATAAATACACAATTTGGGAAACAAAGATAACTTTTCTTATTGATTTTAAAAGTTACAGCAAACAGATAAGCCCTATAACATTAATACTTCCACCTTGGGCAGAGTGAGAGCTTTTCAAAAATATTAACAAAACAAATTACTTTGAAACATGTATGCAAGAAGGAACATCAATGGTGATCCAGTTCTGAACCCTAACTCCATGCGTCACATAATTCGACAATTCCAGTTGTGCTTCATCTTCCACAATGGAATTAATCCTGGAAACAGTTGGATGAAGATAACTCCCGCTACGGAATATGTCTTGATACTTGCTCGCAGCAGACTTCGGCTTCATGCTCTTACCTTTGTCATTCTTCAAAGAGAACCCTAATCCGGCTTTGTTCTTGTTCACAGGTGGATCCACAATTTGTCCCCATACCTCGCTATGACCCTTTTGCACAACTTCCTGCGCATCCTTAAGAGAAACCATGGAATTCTCATTTCCTCTTATGTTGTCAATGGATAAGGCTTGGAATTGGGTTCCAACAGCAGCTTCATCCGCCTCCACAATGCTGAAAGAGGAAATTAGATATCAATAATGCATGTTCCCCATTTATGATTACCACTTTCCCTTCACGTACAAATTTCAGTTTATGGTGTAAAGTTGAAGTGACAGCCCCTGCCTCATGTATCCACAGCCTTCCTAGAAAACAGCTATAAGCGGGTACAATATCCATGACCTGGAAAGTTATCTGAAATAAATGTGGTCATATATGAATAGGCAAGTCCACTTCACCAATAATAGGTTTCCTTGATCCATAAAACGCTTTCACAATGATGCCGCTCGAGCACATATGCGTTCCTTGATATTTCAACTTCATAAGAGTGCTCCTCGGTATAACATTCAAAGCTGATCCATTATCAATCAGCATATTGGATAGTGAATCATTCTTGTAATTCATAGAGATGTGGAGGGCCAGGTTGTGATTCCTTCCTTCATCTGGTAATTCATCATCTCAGAAACTCAAATTATTACATGACGTAATGTTCCCTATTACGCTGCTAAATTGGTCTATTGGCATATCACTCTCCACAAAAGCTTGGTCCGATACCCTCATCAAGGATTCTCTGTGAGCAGATGAGTTCATCAATAAAGCCAAGATATATATTTTTGAAGGAGTCTGCAGTTGCTGATCTACAATTCTGTAGTCTATCAACTTGATTATCTTCAAAATATCATCTATTTCTTTCTCAAGCGTAGCCCCACTAGTCTCACCCGTAGCCTTCTTGGGTTCAACATTCTCAGCAATTTTCTTTCCAGCACTAAGATCTCCTTGAACAACTGGTGCAAACACACGACCGCTGCGGGTCACCCTGTTATTTTCAGCAATATTCCCAACATTAAGCATTGGCTGGATGGGAACTTACACTCCATCCTCTAAGATTGTAGCGTTGTATTTGTAGGGCACAACCTTATCTGACTTGTAGGGGATAGGATCCAGCAAACTAATCACCAATGGGGTAATAGTTGGCTTGCTATAATATTCAACTTCAAGATGGGCGGGTGCCCCAAAACAAGTTACAATGATGTTTACCCCTTCTTCAACATAATCAGTTATTATTGAGTCATTTTTGGAAAACAAATCCTCATCTGAGGAGAAATACTCATCTGCAGAGGCATACTCTTCATCTGACTCTTCTTCAGTCAAGCAAACCTCAATCAAATCAACTTCATGGTAATTATCCCTTTGACATGTAACCTTGATAACTCCATTATCTAACAAAAACTAAACACCCTTCTTCACAATTGAACATCCTCGAGAGTCCCGACAGCAAATTCGGCAAGATCTATACTGGTGTTCTACCTGACCAGCCATATGGCAGAAAGTAGCATGCAATTACACAAGGTCCTCATTCATATACTCTACATCAAAAATTCTGAATTCTCCAGGACACCCAGAAACCATATTCACCTCCTCTTCATACTCTTCCTTAGGCCTGATTATATGGACGAGGCCCTCATCCATCATCTCCTGCAAATCAGCCTTTATCTTATCGCAACCCTGTATGTCTGTACTGCAAATAGCACAACCAGAATGGTCATGCGTGTAGTAGCTAAATTCACAGAGGTCTGCATACATTTTCACCAAATCTCTTCTAACTATATTAATATCAAAAATCCGGAAGTCGCCTGGACAACCGACCACCATATTCACAGCATTTACTCCTCCATGCTTGGGTAGAGGATTTTCTTTCACATTAGGTCCCACATCCTTGAAAGATAGAATACCAGACTTCACCAATTTATGCACCTCAGTCTTCAAAGGATAACAATTCTCAACATTATGCCCTAGTGCTCCTTGATGAAAAGCACATGTTTGGTCTGCCTTGTAATACCAAGGCAATGGTGATGGTACAACGGGAGGTGGTCGGGTCTGGACCAGCTTCTTCTGAATCAATGCCGGTAGTAACTCTGTATAGCTCATAGGAATAGGGTCATAACTCTCCCTTCTCTGATTATACCCTGAATTCCCCTGTTGGGACGGTCTCTGATAAGCAACGGTAGTTGGAGCTGCACCCACAACTGGAGTAACTGAGGCGACTTGCTGATGACGCTGATAATTCCTTCTAGGAGTACTAACCCTCCTCTCTTGCATAACAGCATTTGCACCCCCTTCCTTTTTCTTGGTAAACCCATAAGATGGCTTCTTCACACCTCTAGAGCTTTCACTTCTCATTAAACAGCCCTCTCTTATAGCCTCTTCTAAGCGGATACCCATTCCTACCATTTCAGTAAAGTCACTTGGCGCACTTGCTACCATCCTCTCATAGTAGAAAGTGTAACACCCTCTAAAACCCGCATATAATTTTCGCAAATATTAAAAATTATAACTCAGAGTACATGTAATAATCGAGGAATGCTACAATTCTCTTTTAATAAAATAATTCCTGTCATGCATAATCTTAGTGGTAACTCATACATGTTTACACAGCGGAAAATTTTAATTAATAAAATCAAACGTTATAATATTTTCCAAAATCATCAGGGATTAACACCTGGAAAGTCAACATCTTATTATAACAATTAAAAGAAAATAAACGAGTCTGACTAAAGCAGCTCGACAACCAAACGTTCCCGGAGTTACAACTATCAGAGCATGACCCGGACATACTAGAATAAAACTAAACTAGACACGATAAGCCTTCGCCAAGCACCTGAGCGAAGCTCCTCAATCTGAAATATTCAACAGTAAGGGTGAGCTTCTCAAATATACATTTGGTTATACATTCATAACAATCAATTCACGAAATCATAAGCATCACCCAATAATTAACATATTTCATAGTTTACAAAACCTTTACAAATCATATATCCATGACATATTGCTTTTCATATTTACAAATACCCATCAACATCATCAACCATATATCAATCACACGTGCATACAAACAATCAAATATAACATTGGAAAAATCATCCATTCATGTTATATTCGAGTAATGCAACACACCCATGCATGTGGTACCACTACACCGCCCCATTATATCGCGGGTCACGGATAACTCACCGTTCCATTATATCGCGGACACGGCTACCACCTCAACGTTCCATTAAATCGCGGACACGTATATTGGCCACCATGTTAATTCCACACAATGGGAATTAACAAATGCAACATGATATGTAAGTATGTAACACTCAGCATACTATGAACATCATTCAACATATCATGCACATCAACAATATCAAACATAACAGGATATGAATAGTATGTAACCACTCAGCATACTATTTAAACATCAATCATATCAAGTTACAAATAGCATGTAATCACTCAGCATACTATTCAAACATCAACCAATCACATCAATTATATCATAACTCATGCTCGAGAACATATCTAAAAGCATGGCAATAAAAATCCAACATCGAAACACTGAAATCAAAATTCAGAAAATTCAGAAATTCAACACAGTAGCATCAACACGGGTGCCCGTGTTAAACAACACGGCCGTGTTGAAATATGCCCAGAAAACGCATTTTTTTAACAAAACAGGGGATCAACACGGGTGCCCGTGTTAAACAACACGGCCCGTGTTGAATTGTGTCTGGAAAACACAATTTTTGGCAACACAGTGCATCAACACGGGTGCCCGTGTTAAACAACACGGCCGTGTTGATGAGCGCGGGTCAGATTTTTCTGAACCTGCAGTGGCTCACAACAGCCGTCCAAACGCGGAAAAATGTCGGCCAAAACGCGTATTTCAGTACCTAACGCATCGAGCTTGTACGATCCACAACAATACCACAATATCCAATTTACTAATAATCATTATAATAACCTTAACCGGGGATTAACCGTAACTTTGGGGAATTCTACCGACACTGAGGTCGTCCCTACAATTTCCAAGGTAAATTCACGATCATTAGACATACGCCCAATTCACCATTTGGGACCTAAATTCTTAATCGATTCATGAGAATTGGGAATCCTAATCCTTTTCTAACAAAGTTCAGTCCTACGGTTATCGATCCCTAGAAACATCTAACAATTGGGATTTTCCTACCATTACCCGAATCAACCGTACATAAACCCATAAACAAAGGTAAATCGAGTATAAACCCCCCTTACCTTATCAATTAGCAGCTTTGAATTCTTGAGCGAAGTTCTCCGTTCTTCGTTCCTCGTACCTTCAGAGCTCTATTTCCCCAATTCTAACTTCTGTTTATCGTGAAAACCAAAATGAGGAATAACTTGAGTTCCAACACATAACTTTACTTCTTTTTCACCCCCACTCTTTACTAACAACATCTAAGCCCAAAACATAAAAATCCCTATATTTCTTATTTCTTCGAATATTCCAAATAAATAATTCTTTTTATTTTATTAATTCTAATAAAATAAATTCCCAAATTTAAATAATTCAATTAATTGAAAACGGGGTGTTACAACTCTCCCCCACTAAAAGAGTTTTCGTCCTCGAAAACATACCTTAGACGAACAGCTCCGGATAAGCCTCTTTCATCTGGCTCTCCAGCTCCCAAGTGATATTTCCATCTGCTGGACCTCCCCAAGCAACCTTCACTAATGCTATCTCTTTACCTCTTAACTGTTTCACTTCCCGATCTTCTATCCTCATAGGCAATGTTTCTACTGTCAGGTTATCTCTTACCTGTACATCATCTATTTGGATTACATGAGATGGGTCTGGAATGTATCTCCTCAACTGAGAAACATGAAAAACATCGTGCAAATTCGCAAGTCTCGGAGGTAAAGCAATGCGATAAGCAACTTCTCCAACTCTTTCCGTAATCTGAAACGGACCAATAAAACGCGGAGTCAACTTCTTAGACTTCAACGCCCGACCAATACCCGTCATCGGAGTAACTCTCATAAACACATGATCTCCAGCACTGAATTCTAAATTCTTTCTCCTCTTATCATGATAACTTTTCTGACGACTCTGAGAAGCTCTCATCTTCTCTTGAATCAATTTGATCTTTTCTGTAGTCTGCTGAACAATCTCTGGCCCAATTACCGAACTCTCTCCAGATTCATACCAACACAAAGGCGTCCTACACCGTCTACCATACAATGCCTCAAACGGAGCCATACCAATACTCGAATGGTAACTATTGTTATAAGTAAACTCAATCAATGGCAAATAGCTATCCCAAGTTCCACCTTTCTCTAAAACACAAGCACGCAATAAATCTTCCAACGATTGAATCGTCCTCTCCGTCTGTCCATCAGTCTGAGGATGGTAAGCTGAACTCAATCTCAACTTAGTACCCAAAGCCTTCTGCAATCCTTCCCAAAATTTCGAAGTGAACCTCGGATCTCTATCTGACACAATACTAGAAGGAACTCCATGCAAACTCACTATTTTCTCAATATACAACTGTGCCAATCTCTCCATCGAGTAATCCATTCGCACCGGTATAAAATGAGCAGACTTAGTCAACCTATCCACAACGACCCATATCGCTTCACAATTCATAGGAGTCCTCGGCAACCCAGATACGAAATCCATAGAAATACTATCCCACTTCCATTCTGGAATAAACATCGGTTGCATAAACCCAGACGGCTTCTGATGCTCAATCTTCGATTTCTGACAGATTAAACATGCATACACAAATTCAGCTATTTCCTTTTTCATTCCCGGCCACCAAAACAATTTCTTCAAATCATGATACATTTTCGTGGCACCCGGATGAATGCTCATTCCACTGCGATGTCCTTCTTCTAATATACTTTTCTTGATTTCTGCGACATCAGGAACACAAACTCTATCGCCAAATCTCATAACATCATTTTCATCAATTCTAAACTCACCACCTTGACCTTGGTTGATCAATGTCAATTTATCAACTAAATTAACATCGGATTTCTGCCCGATCCTGATCTCTTCTAGAATACCACTAGTAAGTTTCAACATACCCAAACGAACACACTTCGGAGTACTTTCACAAACCAAACTCAAATCTCGGAATTGCTCAATTAAATCCAATTCACGAACCATCATCATGGACATATGCAAGGACTTCCTGCTCAAAGCATCTGCAACTACATTTGCCTTACCAGGATGGTAATTCAAACCAAAATCATAATCTTTGAGGAATTCTAACCACCTTCTTTGCCTCATATTGAGCTCTTTCTGATCGAAAAGATACTTCAAACTCTTATGATCACTATACACTTCAAACCTCGAACCATACAGATAATGTCTCCACAATTTCAAGACAAACACAACTGCTGCCAACTCTAAGTCATGAGTAGGATAGTTCCTTTCATGAACCTTCAACTGTCTCGAAGCATACGCAACTACCTGCTGATTCTGCATTAAAACACCACCTAAACCCAACAGAGATGCATCACAATAGACCACAAAAGATTCCACCGGATTCGGCAAAATCAGAATAGGAGCACTTGTCAATCTCCGCTTCAATTCTTGGAAACCTTTCTCACAATCAGAATCCCAAATAAACGCTTGTCCTTTACGAGTCAACTTCGTCAACGGCAATGCTAACTTTGAGAATCCTTCGATAAACTTTCTGTAATAACCTGCAAGACCAAGAAAACTTCTGATTTCCGAAACAGTCTTCGGCGCTTCCCACTGAGATACCGCTTCTACTTTCGTAGGATCCACTGCAATACCATTCTTAGAAATCACATGTCCAAGGAAACTAACTTCATTCAGCCAGAACTCACATTTGGACAACTTTGCATACAACTTCTTATCTTTCAACAACTCTAACACAATTCTGAGATGTTCCGCATGATCTTCGTCATTCTCGGAATAAATCAGAATGTCGTCAATAAAAACCACAACAAACTTATCCAGATACGGGTGAAAAATCCTATTCATATATTCCATGAAAACACCAGGTGCATTAGTAACTCCGAACGGCATAACAGAATATTCATAATGCCCATACCTCGTTCGAAAAGCAGTCTTTTGAATATCTTCCGCTTTCACACGAATCTGATGATATCCAGATCTCAAATCAATCTTACTGAATACACTGGCTCCAATTAACTGATCCATTAAATCATCAATCCTCGGTAACGGATACCGATTCTTAATGGTTACCTTGTTCAATTGCCTGTAATCAACACACAGTCTCATAGAACCTTCTTTCTTCTTAACCAACAATACCGGAGCACCCCAAGGCGAAACACTTGGACGAATAAACTTCTTCTCCAGTAAATCTTCTAACTGACTCTTCAATTCAGCCAATTCAGACGCAGACATACGATATGGCGCCATCGACACCGGTCTCGTACCAGGAATTAAATCTATAGAAAATTCCACTTCTCTCTCAGGAGGTAACTCGCCAACATCATCAGGAAAGACTTCTGGAAAATCACACACCACTGGCAATTCACTACTCCTGACCTTTCCTGTTGCATCTAACGAAGCAAGTAACATAAACACATTAGCACCATCTTCCATTGCTTCTTGTACCTGCCTAGCAGTCATAGTCAAATTCTCGACACCAACTGCTTCTGGGAAAATCACCGTCTTAGCAAAGCAGTTCAGATGAACCCGGTTGAATTCCAACCAGTTCATCCCAAGGATAATATCAATTTGTTCAAGCGGTAGGCACACTAAATCCATACCGAAACTTCTACCAAAAATCTCAATAGGACAATTCCTACATACGAGTGAAGTTGTCACTGAACCCGATGCAGGAGTATCAACAACCATGCTACCTCGCATACCAGATATGTCCAGTTTCAACCTCTCAGCACAATCCAAAGAAATGAAAGAATGAGTTGCACCAGTATCAATAATTGCAACTAAAGGTGTGCCATGAATAAAACACGTACCTTTAATCAATCGATCCTCTGGAGTAGTCTCAGATCCAGACAAAGCAAACACTTTTCCACCTGACTGATCCTTCCTAGGCTTAGGACACTGCGGACGAATGTGACCTTCTTCGCCACAATTGTAACAAGTAACAGACTTCCCTTTGCAATCAATAGACAAATGACCAGCCTTTCCACATTTATAGCACTTCTTCTCATCACTCTTGCAATCTCGAATGTGATGACCAGACTCACCACACTTGTAGCATCTGATAGGAGCCTTAGAATCTCCCCCACTAGGCCTTTTCCAACCGCCTGATCTCTGGTTATCTCTACCATATGGCTTGCCACGGTCCATATGTTGCTTCCCTCTTTTATCAACAGCCCCACGAGAGTGAGACGACCGATTCTTGGTAATATCTTCTTCCAAGATTCTGCTACAATCCACCAGATCAGAAAATCTACGAATACGCTGGTACCTGATTCCCTGCTTAATCTCATCTCGGAGACCATTCTCAAATTTGATACATTTAGAGAATTCTCCAGCCTCATCATTGTTGTAGTGAGCATAATACTTTGCCAGCTCAGTAAACTTAGTAGCATACTCACTAACAGTCAGATTGCCCTGCTTAAGCTCCAAAAATTCAATTTCCCTTCTTCCCCGAACATCTTCAGGAAAGTACCTCCTCAGAAAAGCCCTTCTGAAGTTAGCCCAAGTCAGTGCCTCTCCATCCTGAACCATTTCAGTCCTTGTGGCAACCCACCAGTCGTCGGCCTCTTCTGCCAACATATGCGTACCATATCTGACTTTCAGATCTTCAGCACAATCAATCACACGGAAAATCCTTTCGATTTCCTTCAGCCACTTCTGAGCACCTTCAGGGTCATGTGTACCTTTGAACAACGGAGGATTGTTCCTCTGGAAATTTCCCAATTGCCTATCAGCACCAATCACGCCTCCAGTTGGGTTTCCAGCAAGTACACCAGCTAACATCCCCAAAGCCTCAGCTAATGCAGCATCATTTCGTCCATTACCTCTTCCAGCCATATTCCTGAGAATTAAAACATACTCCACATCAGAATACAGTATCGACAGTGTTACCTTGCACTAGTCGCATACGAAAAGGAATGACTGACTCAAGACTCTGGTCACAACGACCGACTATGCTCTGATACCACTATTGTAACACCCTCTAAAACCCGCATATAATTTTCGCAAATATTAAAAATTATAACTCAGAGTACATGTAATAATCGAGGAATGCTACAATTCTCTTTTAATAAAATAATTCCTGTCATGCATAATCTTAGTGGTAACTCATACATGTTTACACAGCGGAAAATTTTAATTAATAAAATCAAACGTTATAATATTTTCCAAAATCATCAGGGATTAACACCTGGAAAGTCAACATCTTATTATAACAATTAAAAGAAAATAAACGAGTCTGACTAAAGCAGCTCGACAACCAAACGTTCCCGGAGTTACAACTATCAGAGCATGACCCGGACATACTAGAATAAAACTAAACTAGACACGATAAGCCTTCGCCAAGCACCTGAGCGAAGCTCCTCAATCTGAAATATTCAACAGTAAGGGTGAGCTTCTCAAATATACATTTGGTTATACATTCATAACAATCAATTCACGAAATCATAAGCATCACCCAATAATTAACATATTTCATAGTTTACAAAACCTTTACAAATCATATATCCATGACATATTGCTTTTCATATTTACAAATACCCATCAACATCATCAACCATATATCAATCACACGTGCATACAAACAATCAAATATAACATTGGAAAAATCATCCATTCATGTTATATTCGAGTAATGCAACACACCCATGCATGTGGTACCACTACACCGCCCCATTATATCGCGGGTCACGGATAACTCACCGTTCCATTATATCGCGGACACGGCTACCACCTCAACGTTCCATTAAATCGCGGACACGTATATTGGCCACCATGTTAATTCCACACAATGGGAATTAACAAATGCAACATGATATGTAAGTATGTAACACTCAGCATACTATGAACATCATTCAACATATCATGCACATCAACAATATCAAACATAACAGGATATGAATAGTATGTAACCACTCAGCATACTATTTAAACATCAATCATATCAAGTTACAAATAGCATGTAATCACTCAGCATACTATTCAAACATCAACCAATCACATCAATTATATCATAACTCATGCTCGAGAACATATCTAAAAGCATGGCAATAAAAATCCAACATCGAAACACTGAAATCAAAATTCAGAAAATTCAGAAATTCAACACAGTAGCATCAACACGGGTGCCCGTGTTAAACAACACGGCCGTGTTGAAATATGCCCAGAAAACGCATTTTTTTAACAAAACAGGGGATCAACACGGGTGCCCGTGTTAAACAACACGGCCCGTGTTGAATTGTGTCTGGAAAACACAATTTTTGGCAACACAGTGCATCAACACGGGTGCCCGTGTTAAACAACACGGCCGTGTTGATGAGCGCGGGTCAGATTTTTCTGAACCTGCAGTGGCTCACAACAGCCGTCCAAACGCGGAAAAATGTCGGCCAAAACGCGTATTTCAGTACCTAACGCATCGAGCTTGTACGATCCACAACAATACCACAATATCCAATTTACTAATAATCATTATAATAACCTTAACCGGGGATTAACCGTAACTTTGGGGAATTCTACCGACACTGAGGTCGTCCCTACAATTTCCAAGGTAAATTCACGATCATTAGACATACGCCCAATTCACCATTTGGGACCTAAATTCTTAATCGATTCATGAGAATTGGGAATCCTAATCCTTTTCTAACAAAGTTCAGTCCTACGGTTATCGATCCCTAGAAACATCTAACAATTGGGATTTTCCTACCATTACCCGAATCAACCGTACATAAACCCATAAACAAAGGTAAATCGAGTATAAACCCCCCTTACCTTATCAATTAGCAGCTTTGAATTCTTGAGCGAAGTTCTCCGTTCTTCGTTCCTCGTACCTTCAGAGCTCTATTTCCCCAATTCTAACTTCTGTTTATCGTGAAAACCAAAATGAGGAATAACTTGAGTTCCAACACATAACTTTACTTCTTTTTCACCCCCACTCTTTACTAACAACATCTAAGCCCAAAACATAAAAATCCCTATATTTCTTATTTCTTCGAATATTCCAAATAAATAATTCTTTTTATTTTATTAATTCTAATAAAATAAATTCCCAAATTTAAATAATTCAATTAATTGAAAACGGGGTGTTACAGAAAGCACCCAGAGTTTTCAAGAAAATCTTAGTCATCTCCTTCTCTTCCATGGGAGGAATCACTTGGGAGACTACCTCACGCCATCTCTGTGCATATTCTTTGAATGATTCCCTGTATTTTTGAACCATAGCTCTGAGTTGATCACAGTCAGGCGCCATGTCCATGTTGTACTTGTATTGTCTAATATATGCTTCTCCCAAGTCATTGAAAGTATGGATGTTAACACTGTCCAAACTCATATACCACTTCAGCACAACACCGGTCAAACTATCCTTAAAAAGTGAATCAGCAGACGCTGATCATCAGTATGAGTAGACATTCTCCTTACATACATCACCAGATGAGCAAGAGAGCAAGTGTTTCCCTTGTACTTCTCAAACTCCGGGACCTTAAACTTCGCAGGTATCTTAACATTCGAGACCAAGCATAATTCATTCACATTCTGCCCAAATAACTCTTTTCCCCTGAGGGCCTTCATCTCTCTCTGCATCTTGTCAAACTGCTCTTGAAAATCATCCATTTTGTCATAAAGACCCAAGTCTTCACTCGGTGGAGGGAAAGGACGACACACATCATCGTTAACAAACGGAACCATATTCACCGAAGGATGTGCAGTAGGAGCAGCATGCACCACAGTAGGAGCAGCATGCACCACAGGAGGTGCAGGAGTAACAATAGTCTAAACATATGGAGTATCTTGAGGACCAAGATTGAAACCTTCAGGTGCAAAATTCTCTGGAATTCCCCATGGATAACCTTGAGGCATGTTGTTTTGAACAACAGCTGGAGTAGTAGATATGGGAACAGTCGGAGCTTCAGTAGTTGCCCTTGTTGGTTGAGGTTGGACACTCGGTGGCTGATTCTGAGCAGCCACCAGAGATTCCATCAGAGCAGTAATATTGTCCATGCCGGCCTTCAAAGTAGAAACCTCCTCGCGCAACTCGCAATTCTCTTGTTCTAAGTTGTCCATCTTCTTTCTAAAATTAGCTCGAGTGTTGTAGTGGTGAGTCAGCTTGCTGAACAAAGTAAAGAAGTTGGGTAAGACACCTGGATATGCATAACAAATGCAAGAAATATGTGCAATATGATGCATGATATGCAGTGCACATGATTTTATTTTATTATTTAATATTTCAAGGGATTTAAAATTTATGGACATATTGCAAATATCAAAGTAATAATGCATTTGAAATAGTGAAAAAATTTATTATAACAACTCCAAAATGGATTACAAGTTTCAATGATCCCAAGTACAAGATGAAAATAAAATCTAAAACCCTAAGAAGTAAAGCTTATGGAGATCACTCTATACACTGGCGCTTCCCTGTGAGCCTGGCGATCTGAGCCTTCAACCTCTGGTTTTCTTTCGCATACCTGGTGGCAACCTTCTTCCAATCACCTGAATCAGGAAGTGAGTAATCAGCATCTGATTGAGGCTTATGAGAAAATAAATCCCCTTGCCTCTCCATAGTCTCTACCGCTCGACTCTCAAGGATCTCAATCAAGTCGTCTTTCTCCTTCAAGTATGCTCTATAGGAAGTCTCTCAAGTTTGGCACTTGTTCTTCCAAGCATCCTTTTCCTGTTGCATCCTGACCAAAGCAAGTTGCAGCTCTTCTAGATCATCTAATAAGGGAGGTGTAGTCTCCACAAACAGATTAGACATAGGTGTTTCTTGGTAATACGGCATCTTCAACTGAATAACTCTCGTTTGGACCCACTGAAGATATGGCTCCAAAGAAACAGCACCCTTAGGTCCCAAATCCTTCCTACTCTTCTTATGAATGTGACGCCAGGCCTTTGCAATCTGCTCCCTAGCTTCCCTATGGTCTTTTCCCTCCTTCAGAAATAAACTACTCAAATTAATACTATTTGATTATCCCTCATCGAATAACCGAGCTGTCGTCGTGCAAGAACAGGGTTATAGTTAATTCCTCCCTTTATACCAAGAAGAGGTACATTGGGGAAACTACCACAACTGTCAATAATCTTAATATCATGGTAAGCTCGATGATACCAATCAATATCTGAGTGAGTAAGTTCCATGATCTTAGGATCCCAACGGGGTTCCTTCTTGACATCCCAAAAAGCATCAGACTGAGGCATATGAGAGATAAACCACCGGTACAACAGGGGCGTGCAACAGATAATCATCCCCCCATGATAAGAATTTCGAAGATGAATAAAGTAATAAGCATCACCCAACAATGTAGGAACTGGGTTTCCAATCATGAAGGTCCTGATAGCATTAATGTCAACAAACTTATCCACATTAGGAAATAAGAACAACCCGTAAGCAAGTAGAGCAAAGATGGCCTCAAAAGAGACTATACTCTTCATCCTGGCAAAGTAGCGAGCTTTCTCCAATAAGAACTGAGTTGGTAATCCTCTAATCCCTCCTTTGGTAGTCATATGAGCTTCCACCTCAGACTTCCCCAGATGAATCAAAGCAACAATCTCATGTGGTTTTGGCTCACCCTCTAAACCAGTAAAAGGAACACGATTAATCCAACAGATAAGAATACTTCTCCAGTGTAGGCATCAACTGATAGTCGGGAAAAGTAAATCAATGATACATCGGATCATAGAACTGGACCAAGGTCGAGAGATTACCCTCCTTCATCTTCTGCTTCATGAGAGGAATGATGGATCCATACTTCTTCTGAAAGTCTGCAGAACACTCGATCTCAGGGATTAGACTGATAAACTCATCTATCTTGGGATCCTTGAAACTGTACTTCCTGTTCTTTCTCTTTCCAGAATCCATGGTTAAAAAGTACCTGGGATATTCACAAATGGTCAATTTTTAAATCCCTTGAAATAAGATCTCTTCAAAAGATGCTTATGGATGCATGGATGCATGATGCAGCAATCACACATAAGATCACACATATAGGGTTCATAGGTTCAACGTCACGAGCATGAGATCGAAGGTACTACCCATAAGGTATTGGTCTAAAAGTTATCACCTGTCGAACAAGGTTCTAAAGGTTCCCAGAGTCTACATCCTTCCTTCGGATATTACTAACTTCCCGATTAACTCGGTAATTAGTAATATTCTCAAGAAAAACATGTCCGAGCGTAGTATCATGTGACAACTATTTACGGATTACTCCGTCATAGTTTCCGCACTACACCTAAAAGGACAAGATGGGTTTGGTATTCTACGGTCCTCAGTTTCAGCAGGCTCCCAGGTCGAAAGCAGTACGTCTTCCCAATTACTCGGTAAACGACATTACAGTCAAAGGGGCCTCCTTTGAGTGGGGGATCTCATGCCTCCTTTTTTGGGATTACTCCCTCAAAGTTAACATGACTATATCGCCCGTCCTATCTTAAAGTTTGCCAAAGTACGGGTATAGGACTTATAAGTAATCACCAAGCATCCTGAAAACCAGGAAAATCCAGATAAACACATATACAACATATAACACATAAACAACAATAGCACATACATAGATATAAACAAGTATAGGCTCAACTCACTTGGGGATGGACCAGCAAGAGGTCAATCTTTCCCCAGTGAAGTCGCCATTTTTCTGTAGCGGTAGAAATGTTTAAGACTAGGTCATGGGATTGACTAGACTTGTACAAATTAAAATAAAACCGCCACCGGACTTTATTGTTTCCAAAGGAATGGGAAAAGAGCGAATAATCCAAAAAATGGGGAAAGATTCAAGGTAAGGGGTTGGTTATGCAAATGGAAGGTATTAGCACCCTAAACATCTACGGTGCTCCGCAAGAACCTCTTTGTAAAATCTATATATTTTGGCTATAAAAATATTGTATAAAAAAATGGATGGTGGAGGTGAGAAAAGAAATATATTTTTATTGTTTTTGCACCTGCCGCGGTTACGAACCTTTACTGCCTACGTACCACCTTCTGTGCAATAGGGGATCAGGGTACACGTAGTTCCTCTTTTAAAAATTTAAAAATACAAGTGTGTTGGTTAATTTTATGAGATAAGACATCATTGCCATTGTCCGTGTGGAAAACATACATACTACACACAATCATGAGAAAGGAGGATTTGCATCATATCAAAGTGGAGGATATGGCTTGGATTTTAAAATCAACAATGCCTCACTCAATACCCAAGTGGAAAATATCTCTCTTCACTATATATTGTAGAAGTATAGTTGTTTGCATCACTACAAGGATTGACAAGAGTCCAATCTTTTTGAGAAAAATTTAAAGATAAAAGCCAAAGTGGCAGAATGGTTTGAAATGAGATTGATTGACTTTTAGTATTCTCACAAAAAAAAGTCAAAGTATTATTAAGTTTATTAAAGTTTATTTATGAAATTGTTTTGAAAATGCATGGACCTAAGTCCAAGTTTATTATGAAAGTGGTTCAAGTTAAAAAAAAAAAAAAAATTTCAAAAGGGGAGAGAAGATTTTTGAAATTAAAGAAGATGGGAGGAGAAGAAAGGACTATCCTAAAGCATAAGGTAAAAGCTAGGGATAAGAACCATCTAACCAACAAGAAGCCAATACTTGAAACTATGAGCCAAGATAGAATTCTAATTCTTTGGATTGAAACCAAACAAGCAATGATACTAGACCTCTTGAAAGAACCAAACTTCAAGTGTATTAAGTCTTCACAAAATTTGGGCAGAGTAACGGCTTTATACGGGTGAATTCCATATTACAAACAAAGAGTGTAATCACAATAACCTGCTCACAAAACAAACAAAGAACTCAATGTCTTGAAGTAAACCTCAAGAGCTCCAGACAAAATAATCAGATAAGGTCACAAGGTCTTCAATCATAGGCCAAGGTTTCTAATCCTAAGTCCAAAAAGTCCAATGCTCCATAATGCCAAGGATATTAACCAAATTGTCCAAGTATCATTAAAGATTTTTAGGGTTTATGTTGATTATTAGGTGTTTTGAAAAAGAAAAGTAAATCTCAAGTGAGCAAAAATAAAAATGACAAGAAAGTAAATATTCAAATGAGAAAAGATGAAAATGGAATGAAATGTAAATGCTAAAAGTAGATAGTGGATAAAAATAAAGGGGACATATAATAAAAATAAAGGATAAAGTCAATTATTAGTGATTAGTGGTTAGTTGGACGATCATCTTGAAACTTGCATTTGGAACTCATTAGAGGATTGGTAGAACCAAAGCCTCCACACAACAAGTTGCATTTGCTTTTTGTCAAGTATATCATCTATTTGGAATCTTCATGAGTACCATTTAATGATCAACGATATTTAAGTGATCCGCGTTGACCAAAGGTGTTGTAGATCCATTAGAGGATTGGTAGAACCAAAGCCTCCACACAATGAATCTCAAGGTTATTGGATCAAAGAGATCAAATTAACATACTTGGGCTTGCAAACATAAGTTTGGGCCACGAATGATCATTTATTCGAATCGGGACAAAATTTAGTGCTATGTTAAGCAATCGTAAGTGGACTTATATAGAAGTCGCACCTATATTGAGGCCGGTCAATAGCAATTTATGCACCATTTATTTTGAGACAAGATATAGAGATCATGCTCCAATAACACTTAGTGCAATAAGAAAGGGATGAGATGAAGGGGGTGGGAGAGAATATACAAACCACTTTTGAATTAAATTTAATCAAACTATTATTAAAATCATTCATCCATTTTTGTGGAGTTAGACTCAACACCATGGATCCAATGATGTTAATAAAGTTCATTATCAAAAATGTAACCCAAGATCAGCCAGAAAAGAGTCAAAAAATAATATTACATTTAATACATACAAAAAAGCTTTAAAAAAATGATTTAAAATAGAAATAAAAGAGAAAAGTATCAACTATGTTCAAATTTATCAAGAAATAAAATGTAAGTCCATAGAAAAATCAGAAAAGGACTCAAATGATTTTATAAATTTTTTGGTAATTTTTTAAAGTCAGAGACTATTTTTAAAATTAAAAGAAATGAGTAAAATAAACTAAAAATGATAAAAAATACCAAAGTCAGAAATAAAAAATAAGTGAGGTCACCAATATTTGTCACAATATCATTTGATCATTCCATAATTTTTTCAGAATTTAAAAATGCATAAAAGTATTTTTAAACATTTAAAACAATTCAACTAAAGTGAAAATTTATAAAAAATACCAAAACACAAAATTAAATTGGGAAAAAATAAAAATCAAAAAGAGAATAATCAATATTTTTAATAATTTTTTCAGAATTTTTGGACTAAAAATGAATTTTCTATGATTTTTTGAAGTTTAAAACAATTAAATATAAAAATCAGAAAAGAAAATAAAAACCAAAAAAATATGGCCCATCTGATCAATGTCAAAACACGTTAGTAAACAGATCAAGTTGACCTGGCACGTTGTGCATGTTATGGACTTTAGTGAATAATGCATAGGATCATTAATTAAATCAGATTTTTGAAAAACACAAATGGCGCGCCTTCATTGGTTGGAAGATGACATGTTGGTCATCTTCAACCACCAGCCAGTCCCAAAACCAGGTTGCCCAATCTGTAAAATTAGAGCACAAGACCTATGACATTCGCTTCGTCTCTTCAAGACGAAGACAACCACACCTTCGCGACTTGGAAGGAAAGTTTTGAAAAGGGATTTGAAATTTCATGGTCAAAACGTGTTTCCAGTAAAAAAAAGTGTTGCAACTAGAACCAGGGAAATGAGAGCATCACAATGATATCAAAGTTTTGAAGAATTGATGAAGGAATCTACCTATTGAAGTTGAGTTGCAGAGCTCTGAAACTGGACTTCTATGGAGAAATATAGGGCACAATTCTTGAATGTAATTATATGGTTAGCTTCAGGGAAGATCAAGGAAGGTGAATTGATGGAAAAATTGGATTGAAAAAGGCTTGAGAATGGATTTTGAAGTTGCTGAATTTTTGAGTTATGGAACAAGTTTGGCAGGGTGATTCTGACTATCCAAGCTTGAGGAAATGAATGGTGGATGACCCTCTATTTATAGGGAATCAAATGGAATGTCCAAGCGTGTGAAATGATGATGTTTGGAGGGAAATCGTGTGAAGTTGCAAACATGAAAAGTGTTACTTCTAATTTGATCAAAACTCATCCAAAATGCGCGTTTTGTTGTGCTAAACAATTCTGGAAATTCATTAAACATGTTTAGAGGCATAAATGCATGGAAAACATGTGATTAGAAGCAAAAACAAAGATTTCAAAATCTGACCTTGAGATGAAACTTCAGTTCCAAGTTACCAACTTCAAAATCATGGCATTCTCAGCTCAAGGGGTCTTAGGGCACGATCCTTGATGCTTTAGAAAGATGAGGTTACAAGCTTTGCAATGGAAAAATAATGGGATCAAATGGATTATTGAGTTGAAAGTTGCATTGAGTCAAAGTTGAAGAAAAAGGGTTGACTTTCCATACTTAGAAATATTTCAAATTTTTCTTCAAAAGTGACCTATAATGTTTTGCATCGAAATATGGCCTTCCTCTTGACCAAAAAATATGGCATGAAATAGACCTCTTGAATGACATTTTGGAACTTGAACTATTCAAAATATCCAAAAATTAATAGAGTTATGAATTGTTGAAGTTGGCAAAAAATCATGGAATGACCTATAATCTTTTGTATCCTTAAGGCAACTTCTATCCATTTTCTCACTTTTCACATAAAATGAGGCATAAAGTTCACATCCTAAAGATCATTATGGAAAAAGGATGGGATAAAGGTGATAAATATTGACCATGTTATGATCATTTGAAGTCACACATGGAAAATTGGAGATTTATCTGAAGGACTTGTAATCTTTCTTCTTCATCAAGTTTCTCCCACATGAAAACTCCTTGGAAATTTGGAAGTGATTTGTTGATAACCATTTGAATAGAAGGATGTATTTGGAATCACTCAAAAGTACCAAAATATGAGCAAGATATACTCCTTTGAAGTTTAAAACCCTAGCTCCTAGATCAAGAAACATGCTTTGAGGAACTTTGATAATTTTGAACAAACTTCTTGTACCAACACAAATGCTTTGTAAATATAAGTTGTTGAGGATGATAATGAGAACTCATAGCAACCACAACCACTTCCATATCTTGAGAATTAAGAGAAATATGCATTTGTGACCAATGGGAACAAAGCGTTGTCCAAGCATGACAACTTCTCCAATCAATCCCTTGTGCTTTTGAACAAAATTTGATAACCTTGAAATATGGTGAACCAAAATAACCTTTCCATGCCATTTCTTCCAAAACAACTTCAATGGTGAGGTTTGAACTTCCCAAGCTTTATTGATAAGGGCATGGAAATAAATTCATGAACCCATGGAGCAACTTGTTAAATCTCATTGCCTTTACCTATATTAGTAACAAGCAAGACAAACCAACATTGCATTTTATTAATTAAGAGGAGAAATCAAGACAAAAATATTCCTGATCACAAAAGAACACAAGTCAAGGTGCTTGGTGATTCCTCAAAGAGAAAAGCTAATGATAGGGAGGGGAACCAAGAATCCTAATGTGATCTTATTGTGAATGACTCAACATGGTATAATGAAGGGATCTTAGGGGAAAAAATTGGGGTACAACAGTGTCGACACATGCAATAAAAATTTATGCAGAAACTTGTTTTTCAAGACTTTTGTCAATTTGAAAATGGTTTTTAATGGTTCCTGAGACCCCTAATTCAAAGGAGTTCCACAAGAAATAGAGATACCGTCCAATATAAAAAAATGCTAAGTTTTCCTAGTTTTGACATTATGCAAAACATCTAATGGTGAAGTTGTACTCACATCTTCTTCGTTAATCTAAGTTTCCTCAACTTTGGTAATTTGGTCATATTCTAAATGTAGAACTGATACCACGTTGCAGTTTATGTTGAGTGAGGAGTCTGAATCTAAATTGAAGTTTCCAGTTAACATGTCATCATCAATCAATGGTTGTTTCATTGGTTCCTCTTTAGGTTCTTTTTTTTTACACAAAAAATTTTCTGCCAATTGGATTTTTCTCTTCAACTTAAACCCTAATATGGGGTTGGTTACTGCTGGATTCAGTTATTCTCTTCTTAGTAGCTTCACGCTTAGCTTTCTTCCTTCTTTGTTGGTGCCTCTACTGTGATCTGGACATATGATTCTTCCCTTTATAATTTTTAGATCTGTAAGTTTGTTTTTTGAATACTTGAAATTCTCTTCGATGAGTAATGGAGTAACCTCTTCCCAACTCAAAACTGCGACATTTTCCTTGGCCTTGCTCCTTTTTCTCCATAGGCCCAGTCCACCTATCTGTTGGAGAGTTGGTAGTAGGCTTAAAAGTAACTTGCTTATTCGCCCTGAGATCTTGAGGCCTCTATTACTGACTACGGGGAACACCTCTTTTGTCGAAAGTGAACTTCCTTCTTGCATCCTTCTAGTTTTTTCATCGACTAGCCATCCATGTTCTTTCAATGTTTTCTGCAGCCTTTTTATTATACACAGAGTTGCACTTGGGGCACAACATTACTTCGGAGTTCTTTCTCTAGAAACAATGCAAGAATTCCACCAGATTCTCGTCACTTTTGGGGTAGGCCACCCACATTTGGTCCTCAGTGTGTTGAGAGACCATCTCTTCGCCACTACCCATGTAAACTTCTTTGGTGGCATCGACCATGTTGATTTTGATGTTGAGATCTTCAGTAATCTCCATATTCTTAATTTATTTGCTAAGGTTATCAATAACCTTGGAGATTACATTCTTTTGTTCGAAACCTTCAACAATTTCGCCCTTGTCGAAGCCCTCAGTAACTTTGTTCTTATCGAAGCCATCAGTAGCTTCCACCATATGAATTTCAGAAGGCTCTGAGTAATGAGCATCTCCTACTTGCAAAGGGTCTGAATCAACTTTCATCTGCAACCTCCCTTTGTCTTCAAAGTAGATTCTTCCATCCTTGATTGCTTTTTCAGAAGATCCCTGAAAAGAAAACATTGTTATTTCATGGCAAATTATACACTCACCCCTCGCATCTTTTAATCAAACAGAAAAAGTCACATTTTACATTCAGTCATTTAATCTTTCGCAAGGATTTATTCCAATCAAACCCAAAACTATTGTTTTGTTTGGTTTAATTAATAATAAAACTCAGTATTTCCTACATAGTCCTCGAGATCGATACTTTGGGATAACCCCATTATTACTACATTAGTGAAAATAGTACACTTGTTATTTTTCCGATCATATATACAAAAAGAAAGTTTTTATTAGTTGTGCCTGCGTGGTTGCAATCCTTTGTGTGTACGTACCCGCTTTGTGCAATGAGAGATCAAGGGACTTGTAGTTCACCTAAAAAGGTGTTTGGTTTGTTTTGTACTTTTTGCACTCTAGCAGTTGACATATTGCAACCCGACCTATGGGGAATTACGTGTCATTTGCGTGGAGAGGAAATAACACATCATTTTTTGTGAAAAGGTTTTCAAAGAAAAGCCCGAAGGCGGTCTGAAGGCAAAAGGTTTGAATTGATTTATTTTTTTTACCTTGAAAAATGATTTGGTGATTTGAACCACATTAAAGTGTATGATTGAAAAGGAAGCACGTGGTTGAGAATTATCCCCCTCATCTTCTCCATAATGCTTAAGGCTCGTAACACATGGTTCGCATATTTATTGATTAAGTGCTTTTGAGTTTTTATTAAGAAAATGAAGTTTTAGTTTTAAAGATGCAAAAGGGGAATGAAAAAGTCTAAGAAAAATAATCCTAATGTTATCATTCAATGGTAGTCCTAAAGATAGGATAAAAAGGGAGATATTTACCTAATGTTAGCATGTTTGGTTTTAAATCCTAAAGTATATTAATTCAATTTAATCGAAGGATTAAAATTGAACTAAAAAGCCTAAGGAAACGTGGCAAGATCACACAAGAAAAAATAACAAGAAAAATAATATTCTATACTAATATTTTTTATATTTCATGATAGGGAAAAAAAAAAGAAATTGAGGGAAAAACAACAATTGAAAACAATTAGTAAGCAATTATCAAAAGTATCACTAAGGGGGTGCAGAACCAAATAAAGGTTGTGGACTAACAAAAAGCTAAGCCCACACGCTTAAGCCCATTCAATTTTTTGTTCATAAGCTCTAGTTATGGGCCAAAGGAAAAGGTAATCCGGTCCAACTCCATCAGCAATCGCTCGGCTTCCTCTTCTCACCACGAATCTATTTGCTCTTCTCACAGTTCCGTCTCAACACCACGAATCTTCGTCTCATACCGATTCCGACGAGCCTCGCTCCGTCTTCAACATCAACCATTCGCGGATTCATCTTCAATTCACTCGACTCATAGCGCCGCCGCAGCAAAACGTACTCCTCCATTTCAGCTTTCCGCCTCTATTTCGACCTCCGTCTCGTCCTCTTCATTCGACCGCCATCTCATAGATTCGATTGCTCAGCGATTCAACCTCCGATGCTTCCGTTCATGGATTCTGCTTCGTTTCGGTTTCGTCTCATCTCAGATTTCGTATCCGTTCATCAACATAGACGAAAATAGTGCATAATGAGAAATAGGAATTGGTTACCTACCGGAAGAACTTGCAGGTTTGAAGATGAAAAGATCATGGAGGCGGGCAATATGAAGGCATATCTGAATTTTAGCAATCCTTATTTTTGTTGTGATTTTTCCAATAGTACTGTAGCTTGTCTAAAGTTTCATCTTCTGCTCTAAGTCCAAAATTCAATGAAGTTTTAATCACGAGCTCTGCAAATTCAGCTTGAATCTTGAATGGAATCCATATATGGAACTTTGAAGAAATCATGAATGGCTTTCTTACACCTTAAGAACCTCGTTTGAAGTATTTGGATATTATTGATGGACTAGAATGAAACTTGAATAATTTTGAATAAAATTTGTCTTGAAACTTTTATATGGATGAATCTTGTATGAAACATGGTGATGTATGGACCTCGAATCACAAAAATATGTTTTGAACCCTTGAATTTGAACTTAGACTTGTGAGATAAGGTTGGAGAGCGATGAATGACACTTAATGAACGGAATGACGTAAGTCTCGTAACCCGCCTCTTAAGAAAGCTTTAGGCACAAACTCTTTGATTTTCCAAGCAAAATTTGATCTAATTGAACACATTAAACAACTTGAATGAATATTAACCAATTAATAAATGCATATCAATTATTTCAATTTAATCTCAATTCCAAATCCACTTATATTACAAGCAACAAGTAATAATGATGAGAACCAAAATTGTCCCGATCCAAATGAGTACACAAGTTCATCTCCCATGCCATGAGTTGCACTTATACAACTCTAATGCCTTGAAGAGTCTCTAAAAACGGAAATGATACTCGGACCAGAGGAGAACACCTCTAATAAACCTCAAATTGAATTAACAAGCGCCAACACCATGGATAAGAACCCTAATCCACTTGAGATGCATTTGAGATTTTGAGAAGACAAGACTTGAAGGATGCTCAAGATAGCCCATGAGATGCAACTATAATCCACTGAGTCTCAATCGATGAAACAATTGTGCATAATGAATGTGAAACCAATGAATAGCCAAACCCTAATTCCATGATCCTTTAAGAAAAACTCGATTGGAGCACAATTATTGACAAACCCTAACTTTGATCGCACATAGGGAAATAAACCCTAAAAGCCTTGCAGCTTGAAGAGAAGAAGTTCAGGACAACAATTATTCATAATCCTAATTCTACAACTCAACATACCAAGAAGAACTAGAGAATTCAGACTTCATTTGATATATACACTTC
The DNA here is from genome assembly GCA_948472305.1 of Vicia faba. Taxonomy (NCBI): domain Eukaryota; kingdom Viridiplantae; phylum Streptophyta; class Magnoliopsida; order Fabales; family Fabaceae; genus Vicia; species Vicia faba. Next base: position 45,579,147 of record OX451735.1, read on the forward strand.
AAACCAACAAAAAACCCTAATATTGCACAACCACTGAACCTTTTGAACCTCAGGTGCTTTTTATTGAATGGAATGTCATGTTACGTTAATAACCTAATGGAATGTATGCAGACGAATGCAAAAGCCTAAACTAGATAAAAGTAACATTATGAGGGTAAATTTTGGGGTGCAAGAACTGCTCATATTTAATCGTCTTAAACCTGAAGGTGAGATTGGCGCTAGCGTTTCGAACTTTCAAGGTAGAAGAAGATTAAATACTAAAAGAACCTGAAAATTTGCGCTAAGAAGAACGGGTGGATGATATTTATGATTTTTTTTCTTTTTAGATGCCTCCACTAACAAGTTTCAGCGGGTAATGGTATGATATTCCCAAAAGTTTTCCTCGAAGGAAAGAGAAATTGTGTTGCATATCTGCAAAGGCGAATGGAAGATGGAAATGATGCTTAATCAAACATACTTGCAAAAGGTGGATACGAGCTCCGTTGGGGAATAACACTTCTCATGCACATGGCAGAGAATATATATATATATATATATATATATATATATATATATATATATATATTGGGAATTCACGAATGAAAGACTGGACAATAAGGTTATTGGGAAATGATCAGGTTATGGAAAATAACTATTAAGGAACGAATGTTTGGATTCAGTAAGGTTACCAGAAGGCTTTAATCAGGTGATTTGGAAAACAAAGATAGCAAGGTTGCTAAAGTAGGTAGGGTTACCGGAAGGCTTTAATCGGGTGATTGGAAAAGGTAAACATCTTCAGGTTGTGGACATCGGTAGGGTTACCGGGTAAAAACAAGAATGATTTGGTAAACAATAAGGTTACTGTCAACGGTAGGGCTACCAGAAGGCTTCAATCAGGTGATTGGTAAAACGAACAAATAGCAGGGTTACTGGTATTGGTAACAACGCCAAACAGGTGTTTGAAATATATGTCAGACCGAGGGAAGACATATAACAGAAAGAGACCCACCGAAGGGGATTCTAAAAAGGAAGACTAGCTGAAGGTAGACTCTGACAAAGATGTTGAATATATGTCAAGCCGAGGAAAGACATATATAAAAGAAAGAAACCGACCGAATGGGGCTCTAACAAGGAATACTAGCCGAAGGTAGACTCCTAAGAATGCCGACCAAATGCAAACTTAAGTGGGGATACAATTAGAATTTGAATCTGAACGAAACGCCGACCGAAGGAAAACTTACAAGTGAAAAAGAGACCAGATAAAAGGGACTATGGACAAGGATTTCCAACCTAAGTTGGGTTTTTAAAAGGGTATTGATGTTTGAAAAAGTGCAAGAACTACATTATCACTCATACCAGAGGCGAGGTATAATTCTTCAAGAGTGGAAATTATCTGAATTGCCACACACAAAGTATAAATGCTCAAATAATTGAGAAGAAAGACAAGTTATACACCAACTCTGGCTCACACTCTAACTGCAAAGGAAATCACGAGTAAAATTTCTGCAACAAGAGTTTTCTTAAAGCAAGACGCTAGGTATATGAATTGGACTAGACTTGTGAGAAACTGACACGAGGTCAAGGATGCTTGCATATAGAAACAATAAGAAGATATGTTTTGAGGAAAACCTGTAGGGAATACCACATGGGATTTTTTATGGATAGAATACTCTTTGGAGATGTAAAGGGTGCTTGAAAAAAAACTTAAATCTGGCTTATGCTTCAATGCATGTTCGATATTTTTTAGCGTAATGCTCCATATCGATGGGAATGCTACGCGTTTTGGGTGGATGCAATGCAATGGTGATTACTATATGAAATACGCTGAAGCAAAGATATCTGTTGGGAACTCAAAGGATAAAGTCTCGTCTTTTGTTGAAGAACGCAACAAGTTAGACTTAAATCTTAGATGAGCTGACGAGGAACGCCAACACTCTGGACTTAAATCTCTGATGAGCCGATGAGGAATGCCAATACGTGGACTTAAATCTCTAATGAGCTGATGAGGAACGCCAATACCTAGACTTAAATCTCTAATAAGCTGATGAGGAACGCCAATACCTGGACTTAAATCTCTGATGAGCTGATGAGGAACACCAATACCTGGACTTAAATATTTGATCTCTTCCGAGGATAACGAATCTAACTTCTCGACATGCTCTTCAGATTCACAAGTTTTTTATCATGCTCCTGGACCTAACTTGATTAACTCTGAAGTGGAAGAATGCCCCTGCATACTGCTCTGCCTCAGTCTGTAGGGATTTTGATGAAATTCGTGCCGAGAGGACATTCCTGAGATCTGCACCGTCATGAATAGTTTTCCCCAGTGTTATGAACTATGGAACATTGCACATGGCTAAACAAAGTTGGAAATGGTTTCAACCCCGCTTGGGTGTATGCCCCTGATTACTCATCACTTTAAGAGATTATTTGAATCTTGACATAATTTCCCCAGATTAATTAAGCTCTTACTGAACGCAGTATTCAACTGCATCTCTACCCTTTAGGGTAACCAGACAATTTGTTTCTTCACCTCAAACTCACAGAGAAATGAATAGGCTCACGGAGTTTTTAAGACAACATCCCCTTTGGGTGATTGAGTTATGTCCTGAAAGCAGGCTACTTCAAGACCATACTCCTTAACAGGATCCACTTCATGCTCAAACAGATACTCGAAACAATTTGTCTCTCACAGGAAAATAGAAAGGAAAAACTATTAACAGGAAAATAAATACATTCTTCAGAAAGGAGAAACTTATCAGGCATACAAATAAACTACTCGTCACAAACTTAAACTTATCGATTAGTCGCACTTAACCTACAATACTCGTCAAAATCATCAAGTATCTCTTGAAATGTTCTACAATAGAGGTTATGTCTAACACAAAGTTGGAGACAACCGTATTACTCGCGTTGACGATCTCTCAGCACAACACGAATAACAGAGGAATTAATCTTTGATACACACAATGGTTATTAACTCTAAATCTATCTCTAGAATCTAGAAACTAATAGATATCCATCCCTAATCAAGATTTGTGAGGTATATGTCTATAACAACCCAAATCCAAACATAAAGCAAAAAGATCAAATAAGACATCAAGATTGATTTGTAAACCAAGCTTTATACAACACCATGATCAATACGTATACATATGTTTAAAGTAAATCTACAAACGAAACCCAACAAATAGAGAAATACATAAATAAGAAAATAAGAAACATCAAACATCTCACGGGTTGTCAACGCCAATTCATGAGAAATCTGACTCCTAATCATCAAGATGCATGATTCATTGTTGTTTTCTAAGCTCTCTAGACAAAAAAATGAAGGCTTGATGAATTGAGACCAAAAATACTCAACCACAATCAAAAAAATGTGTTTTTAATCTAAATATGCATTTATGCCCAACCCGCATCGCCCGACGCTCAAAAAGCATCGCCTGACGCTCAAGAAGACAATTTTTCACACTTCTGGTCGCCCCAGCGTTGCCCGGCGACCAAGGAGTGACAACTGACAATAAACAGAAAAATCAGCATTGTTTCGGCCATAACTTAAGAACCATAACTCTTATTTACGCACAACCGGAAGCGTTGGAAAGATTATTCAATGTTCTATCTAACAATTCCTAAATATTAATGTTTAAATACCTACAAAAACGAGATAAAATCAATCAAACTCAATGATATTTACACGATAACGCAATATATACACTATAACGTAAATTATACCTAATATATACTAAAGTTGAGGTTGTTGGTGTAAGCCATAGAGGCCAATACTTTTGGTCAGATCACATGACATTTTCGTGACTTGGGTAATAATGATGTGTTGCTAGATACCGCTCACTGTTTATTATATTAAATGTGTGATTTAATATAATTACCAACGTCGCGAAAACCTACAGGGTCACACACATAAGGACAGGTTGATGAGAGATAGAATAAATAAGGAACACCGTAAGGTACGGTGCACTTAAGTGTAATACAGAAAGTGGTAAGGTACCACGTGGATAAGTGATATATGGTACATCATAAGGTATGATGTCCATAAGCTTAATTGGGCTTTTAGCTTATAGCCTTAATTGGGCTTTTAGCTTGTAGCCCACACGAGTGATTCTATAAATAGATCCCTTGTGATGAAGCAATTTCACTTGATGCAATTTCGTTTTTGATTCTCTCTCTCACTCAAGGTTTCCGTTCGTGATCAGCTAGCACTGTGACCGGAAGCGATCTGTTCGTGTGGACTGAGTAGAGGCGTTGTTCTTCATCAACGCTCGTGATCACAACATCAAAGGTCTGAATCGCCACAAGAGGTAAATATTTCTATCACTGACCATGTTCATTCGTAAGGATTGCTAAAGGAAAATTTTAAATTCCGCTGCGCTTTTGATCGCAATTTTCCTTCAGTGGTATCAGAGCCACTTACGAAACCATGGATCTGATAGTTGTTTATGTTCTATATTTTCTGTTTTGATTCGATTAAAACCAGAATGAATTGAATAATAAACGAGTAATTAAATTTGGCATCTGTTGTGTACGATTTGGATGATTGATGTTGACTATGCTTCGGAATCCGACATTAGTATGGTGAAGCAACGATACATCGATCGTCCATAGGTTACACAAATAAGATCGATCACTTTTATATATGATATAAGTAAATCTGATGCAACGATGGTATATGGGATATACTGTTTCTGTTTCGTTCATTCAAACACTTGATGATTGTTATTCCTTTGACCGATCACTGTTCATATGCTTCGGAATCCGACATTAGTATGGTGAAGCAATGGCATGTGATTAATCATACTGAATTATCAATCGAAATGTGTTTGACAGCGTGAAACTGTTGCATTAGGGTTCATGACGGCACAAGGGTTGTGTTGTTGCAGAGTTATGCGATTAGGGTTGTGAATGCACAAGAGTTGTGAGAAAATGACGCCGATTTCAAATGAATTGTTCATTAAAATTTTGCGTCGGGGCGCTGCCCCTAACAACCCCGCAAAGGGGCGCTGTCCCCTTGACCCCCGTCCGCTGAACGGTCAGCGGAACCACCATCCGCTGACCGGTCAGCGGAACCCCCGGCTAACTCTGTGTAGTGTGATCAATCATCGAAATTTAATTTGCCCTTTTTTTTAATTAACAAAATTTAAACTAATAATAAAAGTGTGTTTATTATTATTGTCTTGTGGTGATCAGTTATGGCCTTAGTTTTTTCCTTTATTTTGTTTTGGGATTGTAAAATACGGCCTGCGTGTCGTGCCTCTCTCTAAAATTCTTGATGTAACTTCTTTTCTCATCTCACTCCCTCGTATGTAAAACGAGTTTATTTTATGTAATGTAATGTTATGAAGAAAGAGAAGAATACAATATCAAAGGAGGATAACCTTGGAGATCTTGCTTGGATAAGTTTAGATCGTTATTAGGTTAGCTTAGGTTCTCTCATTGGCTTGGGAGAACAATTGCGCTAGGGGCCATAACTGTATCCTTTTATGTATATTGATGCATGTGTTTGTATGTTGATGCATGAGAGAGACGAATTGCATGTTAAGCCGGTGAGATCAAACTAATAACAAAATCCCTCAAGTTAAATATTAAGTTCATGCTTTCCAAGTTTTAGCACTCATCAAGACTAGTATCGGACAATGTAGGTTTCGCCTACGCGAGGTGCATGTTCTATATTAGTAAGGTGCGATGGGATAATTGTAATATCCAACTGCTAAAACAATGAGTCAAACTTAACTAAACACATTATAATAAGATTATACATGTTTAGAAGCAAGAGTTGGGAATGATTCATATGATGAATTAGAATAAGGAGTTATTCACCCAACTGGAAATATTTGAGAGTTGTATGAGATACAATTGGAAAGAGTTCCTACCTAAATAACCTAGTTTTGTGTAATCAGCCTAACGCTGACTTAGAACGAAGTGAAATGTGGATCTCGGCCCACTAGAAAGTCTTCCAACGGGATTTTCCGAATCAAATGATGAGGGTCATTTGGTTTGAGTAAAATAGTGGGAGCATATTTGATTAAAGGCCTAATTAAATATGTTGTTTTAATGATACTTATATTTTCATTTTTTTTGTAGATTACCATGACAACAAACAACCATATTTTGCGATCAATCCTAGATAAGGAAAAATTGTCTGGGACAAATTTCCTGGATTGGCACCGAAATCTGAGGATTGTCCTCAAGCACGATAAGAAGCTGTATGTCTTGGAGACACCTGTTCCTGAAGAGGAACCGCCTAGTTCGGCACCTAAGGCAGAAAGAGATTCTTATAAGAAGCATTTTGATGATGCTAACGAAGCTGCTTGTCTCATGCTAGCTACTATGAACTCGGAGTTGCAAAAGCAACACGAGAACATGTCAGCGGTCAATATGATCGGACATCTGAAAATGATCTATCAAGAGCAGGCAAGAAATGAGAGGTTTCAGGTTTCAAAGGCCCTTTTTAACAGCAAGTTATCTGAGGGAAACCCTGTAGGTCCCCATGTACTCAAAATGACTGGGTATGTGGAGAACCTTGAAAGGTTAGGGTTTCCGCTTGGAAAGGAACTTGCAACTGATTTTATCTTGCAATCGTTGCCAGATAGCTTTAATCAGTTTGTCATGAATTTTAACATGAATGACATGGATAAGAGTCTTCCAGAATTTCTAAGCATGTTGAAAACTGCTGAGCAGAATATGAAGACAAAAGGGAAGTCCATTCTGATGGTCAGTAATGGAAAGAAGCTGAACAAGAGGCCTACCAAGCAGGTTGGTAAAGGGAAAGGCAAGGAAGTTTCCAAGCCTAAACCTACTGTTCCTGCTTTGAAGCCTAGTGGAGGCATAGCAAAGGAGGGCACTTGCTTCCATTGCGGTAAGACCGGACATTGGAAGAGAAACTGCCCAAAGTACCTGGAAGATATGAACAATGGAGTAGGGACTTCAAATTCAGGTATTTTTGTTATTGAAATTAATTTATCTATTTCTGCATCATGGGTATTAGATACTGGATGCGGTTCTCACATTTGTACCAATGTGTAGGGGCTAAAAAGGAGTAGAGATTTGGCAAAAGGTGAAGTTGACTTACGAGTTGGAAATGGAGCAAAGGTTGCTGCTTTAGCCGTAGGAACTTATGTTTTGACTTTACCTAGTGGTTTAATAATTCAGTTAGAGAACTGTTATTATGTACCTGCAATTAGTAGGAATATTATTTCCGTTTCTTGTTTGGACAAGTTTGGTTTTTCATTTATAATAAAGAGAAATTGTTGCTCTATTTATTTGAATGATATATTCTATGCTTCTGCACAAATGAACAATGAACTATATGTCCTTGATCTTGAAATGCCAATTTATAACATTAATACTAAACGGATTAAACCTAATGAGTTAAATCCAAGCTACCTTTGGCACTGTCGCTTAGGCCACATAAATGAGAAACGCATTTCCAAACTCCATAAAGATGGACTCTTGGACTCTTTTGATTATGAATCATATGAGACATGCAGATCTTGTTTAATTGGAAAGATGACAAAGTCCCCATTCACAGGAAAAGGTGAAAGGGCTAATGATCTTTTGGCCCTCATACATACTGATGTATGTGGACCACTGAACATACCAGCCAGAGGAGGTTTTCAATACTTCATCACATTTACTGATGATTATAGTAGATATGGTTATGTGTATTTAATGAAACACAAATCTGAAACCTTTGAAAAATTCAAGGAATTCAAGAATGAAGTACAAAACCAACTAGGTAAGAATATTAAAGTTCTTCGATCAGATCGAGGCGGTGAATATTTAAGCCTAGAGTTTGATGACCATCTAAAAGAATGTGGGATTTTATCCCAACTTACTCCTCCCGGAACACCACAATGGAATGGTGTATTTGAGAGAATAAATCGAACCTTGTTAGACATGGTCCGATCCATGATGAGTCACGCCGATATTCCGAACTCCTTTTGGGGACATGCACTATTGACTGCAGCTTACACACTTAACCGGGTTCCATCCAAAAAGGTTGAGAAGATACCATATGAGATATGGAGTGGTAAGAAACCACATATGTCTTACATGAAGATTTGGGGTTGTGAAGTTTATGTGAAACGACAAATTTCAACTAAGCTTGAGCCCAAATCTGACAAATGCTTATTTGTGGGGTATCCTAAAGAAACAAGAGGGTATTACTTCTACAATCCTTCTTAGGGCAAAGTGTTTGTCGCTCGAACTGGAGTTTTTCTGGAAAAGGATTTTATTTCCAAAAGAATCAGTGGGAGGAAAATAGAGCTTGAAGAAATTCAAGAACCACAAAGCATTGATACACCTATGAAGGAATTAGAGCAGGAAACACAAGTAGTTGTGGAAGAGCAACCTGCTCAAGTAGAACAAGACCAGTGTAGGTCAAGCAGGATACGTCAACAACCTGAGAGATATGGATATCTCATAAGTGATCAGGGTGATGTATTACTCATGGATCAAGATGAGCCTGTGACCTACCAAGAGGCCATAACTGGTCCTAAGTCCGAGAAGTGGCTAGAAGCCATGAAATCTGAAATGGATTCCATGTACACAAACCAGGTTTGGACCTTGGTAGAGCCTCCTATAGGAGTTAACCCTATAGGATGCAAGTCGGTCTTCAAAAAGAAGACTGACATGGATGGTAAGGTACATACCTATAAGGCAAGACTGGTTGCAAAAGGCTATAAACAAATTCATGGGGTTGACTATGATGAAACCTTTTCACCAGTTGCAATGCTTAAATCTGTTCGGATTTTACTTGCTATCGCTGCATATCATGATTATGAAATATGGAAGATGGATGTCAAAACTGCTTTCCTTAATTGGAATCTTCTTGAGGATGTGTACATGACACAACCTGAAGGATTTGACATACCAGAAGAAGCCCAAAAGATATGTAAGTTACAGCGATCAATTTTAGTGATTGAAGCAAGATTCCAGAAGCTGGAATCTTCGTTTTGATGAAACAGTAAAACAATATGGATTCATCAAGAATGAATATGAGCCTTGTGTCTACAAGAAGGTTAGTGGGAGCATGATCGTATTCCTGGTATTATATGTAGATGACATATTACTCATTGGAAACGATGTCCCTACCTTGCAACAAGTGAAGACTTGGTTAGGGAAATGCTTTTCAATGAAGGACCTAGGTGAAGCAGCCTATATATTAGGAATCAGGATCTATAGAGATAGGTCACAAAAACTGCTTGGCCTAAGTCAGAGTACATACATAGAAAAAGTGTTGAGACGCTTTAATATGCATGATTCCAAGAAAGGATTCATACCTATGCAACATGGCATATGTCTGTCAAAAACACAATCCCCTCCAAGTAAGGAAGAAAGGGATCGCATGGATAAGATTCCATATGCATCTGCAATAGGATCTATCATGTATGCCATGCTATGTACTCGACCAGATGTCTCGTATTCTTTAAGTGCAACGAGTAGGTACCAGTCTAATCCCGGTGATGCTCATTGTGTAGCTGTCAAGAATATCCTTAAGTACTTGAGAAGGACTAAGGACTCATTCTTGATATATGGAGGTCAGGAAGAGCTTGCTGTAATTGGATACACCGATGCTAGCTTACAGACAGATAAGGATGACTTTAGATCACAATCTGGTTATGTGTTTTGTTTAAATGGTGGCGTTGTGAGCTGGAAAGGTTCAAAGCAAGATACCGTTGTTGATTCTACAACCGAGGCTGAGTATATTGCTGCCTCAACTGCAGCAAAGGAAGCTGTTTGGATCAAGAAGTTCATTAGTGAACTTGGCATAGTACATAGCATTGTGGATCTCATTGATCTCTATTGTGATAACAATGGTGCTATCGCACAAGCTAAGGAGCCTAAATCTCACCAACGATACAAACACATACTTAGGCGTTATCATCTCATTCGAGAGATAATCGACCGGGGAGATGTGAAAATATGCAGAGTACCTACACTTGACAATGTTGCTGACCCATTAATAAAGCCTCTTGCGCAGCTGAAGCATGATGGACATACTAGATCTATGGGTATTAGGGGTATGCCTGATTGGCTCTAGTGCTAGTGGGAGATTGTTGGTGTAAGCCCTAGAGGCCAATACTTTTGGTACTTGTATCGAATTATTTATTAATAATAAAAGGGCATTTCTTTATTATGTTTGCTTTCCAAAATAATAAAGTCCCTAGAATGGTTTATTTGTTTAATGAAATGTTAAGTGTGACTTAATCATGAGATCCCATTAAACATAAGACACTATTCTTAAAGTATCCGTAGTCAAGCTTTAATGTGAAGTGGGATAATATTAAAGCATTAAGATTATTATGAAGATAGATTGATGATCACATCTCATGGATCATATATAAGGAGTTATCAAGTCTTGACATAGGTATGAATATTAGGAGTAATATTTATACTGGATTGACCCGCTATGAGAATACTACATAGAATGTTATGCAAAGTGTCATAAGTTATTCTCATGATGATAATGGTGTATACCCACACGAGTGATTTTATAAATAGATCCCTTGTGATGAAGCAATTTCACTTGATGCAATTTCGTTTTTGATTCTCTCTCTCACTCAAGGTTTCCGTTCGTGATCAGCTAGCACTGTGACCGGAAGCGATCTGTTCGTGTGGACTGAGTAGAGGCGTTGTTCTTCATCAACGCTCGTGATCACAACATCAAAGGTCTGAATCGCCACAAGAGGTAAATATTTCTATCACTGACCATGTTCATTCGTAAGGATCGCTAAAGGAAAATTTTAAATTCCGCTGCGCTTTTGATCGCAATTTTCCTTCAGAGGTTTATTGACAAAAAGCAAATGAATTAAGCCGATGAGTGCTAATTATTCACACTAAAAAACACAAAAATTTAACACTCATCACCATGTTGAAGCCTCAACTTGAATTAATTTGTCGAACTTCTTTCCAACTTAGGTCAAAAAAATGCTAAGTCCCAGACTACTATCTTATGAAACAAAGCTTCCCTTTAATTTATTTTAGTCAAAAAACTTTTAATAGTTTCTTCTTGATCAAATTTGCTTCTTCCTAAGACATTTCTTATTCGTTATTTAAAATGTTCTAGAATGTTGAAATTCCCGCTAACAACTCCGTAGAAGCTTCTTTGTCGAAAACAGAGCTGCATCTGGGACACATCATAACTTCTGAGTCTTTGAGCCTACATCGATTAAAAAAATTAATTAGTTCCTCTTCAGCCTTGGGGAAGACCATTTTCATTTGGTCCTCGTAGGTAGCCTCACTTTCTCTGAACTTAGCTTCGTCGACCATGTCGACAATCATGACCTCTACTAGTGTCATACCCCAAATTTGTCCGTCTTTTATTTATGTTACAATACCATTTAATATCGAATGAATGAAGTAGCATAATTGGCAGAACATATGTAAAGAGTTGGGAGTGTATTAGGTCACGCGTTCAAATCTTTATTTCTATTTTAAAATTATTTTCAAAATCATAAAATTGTATTTTTTTATTATTTTAATTTTCGTTTTTCCATTTTAGAAATTGTTTTAATAATTATTTTTAATTTATTTTATGCATTTTTCATCAAAAAGTGTCCAAAAAAATCATTAAAAAATTAAATCTTTTCAGTTTGTTTTCTATTGGTTGTCTTGTGTCCGACTAACTTGTGATTGGTCAACTTCCTCACCAAGAAACAATCAAATATTATTTGATTTAATTCATATTTGATTTGATTTGATTTAATTTTGTTCAATCTTTAATTATTTTCTTCTTTTGTTGACCTAGTTTTCACTATAAATAGATCAAGAATTCTCACGATCCACAACATTCACAATTCCACAATTCACTACACATCAACAATTCTCACAGCTAACAATCTTCTACTCTCTCACTGACACATTCTCACAATCACGGACACTTACTTTTATTTTAATTTACTTTTTTTCAACCATATGATGATGATGATGATGATTCTCTTTTTAATTAAATCTTCGTAACAATTCTAACCAAAAAACATACACTCACAATTCACACTTTGCAGTTACACTACACACAAAATCATCAAAAACTTTCCACTTCTCTTTTTTTTAAATTGTAATTCATAGTGTCGAAACTATGTGTGTCTAAGAGATTAGATTTGTTTTAGATTTAAATAGATTTGATTTAGATCTAAAATAGATAGATTTGTTTTAATGATTATGTGGAACCATCACCATATTTTGTTTTGGAAGGATACCTCCGGCACTACTCGCCATGTACGAAGGGAAAGCTTGCGATTGAATGCACCATTGAATTAACTGAGAAACTACCCTTCCCCAGGTTATGATTAAAGGTTTCAATTTGTGTGAAAAAGAAAACTCCTACTTCTTAGGCTCAAAGGGATTGACTAGGGATTATCTTCCTTATAACTCCACTGTTTAGGATTTGAAAGAACGCCTGTACATCATAAGCAAGGTCTGTTCAAAAGCATACTATAGAGATTATGGTATTATTTTCGTCATCCTCCCTCTAAAGGATTATAGTTTTTTAATCGAGAGTTGAATGTCACAAAAGTAAAAACATAGTAGAGTGAAAAAGAATGGATTACTTCAAGATAAACATATGCAATGCATTAATAGAATAACAAAGTTTTACATAAAATAAGTGTTCGAACAATAAAAAAGTAAATTACAATTTGAAAATTCTAATGAATAAAAAGCCTTTTCGTCTGAACTTGTCACTTCAGATGGTGTGCCTTTGAGGGATGGCAGAAAAGTTTAGTCTGACCATCTTGTGTGAACTCCAGCACCCCTTTATTGATCAAGTCCTGAATCTTATTTTTCAATGCCCAACAGCTATTAGTGTCATTCCCCAGACTATTGGAATGATAAGTGCATCTCACATTAGGGTTGTACTGAGGAAAGGCAGTGTTGGGATTCTGAGAAGGATCCTTCAATGTTATCAACTCCATCTTCAACATGTGTTGCAATACTTGAGCTGGGGACATGTTAATTTTGGTGGATTGCCTTTTGGGCGCGTCCTGCTTATGCTGATTGCCTTGTCGTTGTTGCACCGGGTCATCCTGGTTATCTTCAGGATTTTTCTTGGTCGTGTTCCCAACGAGGAGTGATTTCAATTCTTCTTTCCCATTGGATAGATTTAGGAACATTTCCTTGAACTGAGCACTTGAGTTTGGAGATCTCTATCGTTCTGTTTGAGAGCCATGTTTCTTGCTGAAATAAACAGCGAGAAAATGAGAGACCCATCTTGAGAATACTTGTTATGTAATGATATGCATGCAATGTTTTCAAGGATCTCGTGGGGGAAACACAAGAAAATGTTAGCAACTGAATTTGATTGTAGCTTCGATTGAAGAACTTCATATTGTTGAACGTCCTTTTACGAAAATCAAGCTCACCATGTCGAGTGGGTCATAGCCACTAAATCAAGACATCGTGCTTTGACGGCATTAGCTGGAGGAAAATAAATCCCCTTTCCCCTTGCTAGACATCTGGTTCATCGTAACCTGCATCACAGGCCATTTGAGATCCTTGAAATGGTTAACAAAATGCTATGGCATGATGTCATGATGTGTATGCTATGCACCAAGCAAAAGTGTAAGGTGATGTAAACAAGTAAATCTTGCAAGAAATCTAGGTTATTAGATAATGGATACAAATAGGTCCTTCAAGGAACTCACATCGTTAGTAAAGAAAACAAATAACCCCTGCAAGGAGTTCAAGTTGTTAGATAGTGAATGCAAATAAGTCACACAAGTAGCCTTAGGTTCAGTCTTGCATGGAGTTTGTAGGTAAGTACCCTCTTGAAGTTTAGTTGGTTTAACATGTCCTAGTAATAATAACCAGGTTCTAAGGAGTCTCATATCATTGACCTTTCCGTCAGGCATTGTTTCAGCTCAAGCACTGAAGTATTACTGCCGAAATATCTCGAAAGTCCAATCTCAATGAGTATAGCATCGAGTATCAACCAATCTTTGGTCGAAACCAAATCCGGATATCTCACTACTTTCTAATGGCTAGGATGAGTCAATTAAAGGTTCTAAAGGTCAGTTAGAGTTTAATGACACTATAAGGAAGCCTAATGTTATCCTTTATTGAATCAAGGAACATTAGTACACGCCATAGTATCACGCTAATGTAGCCATCACTTCTTTCGTATCGGTCTACACCATATAACCTCCATGATTTATTACTACTTACCTAAAAAGGTGCCGCAGATCCGAGTATAGGATCTTTAACAATAAACCAAGCAACCCCTAAAAGTAAAGCATACAAAACACACAAGGAAAGTAATTAAAATGATCTATCTATAAGGTAACCCCACTTTTTTTAGTACTCCCCAACAGAGTCGCCAGTTCTGTAATACGGTGGGAGATCTGACTATTATAATGGTTTTGCATTTGTATTTGCAAATGTTGCGGCAAGCAAGAGTCGCCACCAACTTTTCTTTTATCCAACAAAGGAAAGGGTGAAAAGAACAGAAAAAGACCTTTCGAGATTATTTGTGTAAGGGGCTAGATTATGAAAAGGGAAGGTGTTAGCATCCTTTCCATCGTAGTTATCTACGGGCTCTTAGATGCTAGCTCATTTGAAAATACCTTGTGTTTGTGTGTTTAAAAAAATATTTTGAAAAGACGCCTTAGTGCGGAGAACTTTGTAATGTTTCTCGTTTCGGTGAGAACGTATACAAAGTATTTTTTGTCTTTGAAAATATTTAGAAAAAAGTTTTTGTATGTGTGAAAAAGTTTTTTTTGTTGTTTTGAGCAAGCATCTAAAAACTATCTACCTACTCGAAAAGGTTTGTTCTTTTCATCTTTTCTTTTAGATAGTGTTATCCTACTATTATGAGTAGGTAGCCCCATTGTTGGACGTTTGAGGGACAATCGAGGGTCATTGTACAGTCACAGAGGCAACTTGGCAATATACTTTAGTAATTACCCTAAGGTTTTAAGATCATGTACCGAGGCAACATCGAAAGGGTCATCGAGGGACTTATGATCTTTAAACCAAAGGGTCACCATAAAAATCTCTTATACTCGAGAGTCATGACTGTTTATTCCGAAGGAAATAAGTGGAGGTACCTTAGAGGTGCACGTGTGTGAGTGTGTTGTGTTTCAATTATGTTTATCTTGAGTGTTATGCTTTTAATCTTTCCATACAAGCCTATTAGCATTCATCTAACAGTTAATATCAGTACGCAAATAAAAATGCGGGAATTTAAATCTACGCTATTACAGGGCTTCGGGGTGGGGGGAATTACAAACCAAAACGGGGAAAGAAAAATGTAAAGGGTCCTAAATTAAGCTATTACATCCCATGTACAATTACATAATTGTGAAAATAATGTGAATAAAGTAAATAAAGTGCGCGGAGAAGGAAAGCCCTAAAAAGTTTTAAGTGATAAAAAGAAATGTTTTTGTTGTTTTTTAGGAAAATATAGTTTAATTAAATTTATGGAAGCCTAATTCTAATTACTTAATTAATTAAAAAAAGGTAATTTAAAATTAATTTTAATTTATAAAAAAACTAATTCTATTTTTTTTTTTTGTGATTTTGACTTTATGATGTTTATAACTTTTTAATAAAAGGAAATTAATTAAAATAAAAGAAAATAAATAAAGCAAAAAGAAAAATGGGCGGCGCTGCAAAAATGAAAATGAGGGGTGAGAAAGAAGCATAATTAAAAGCCCAAGCTGGACAAAGCCCAGTTCTGCGTTGGATCCAGTGTGGATAACATCTTGGGGTGCACCACGGGGATGCGCCTTTGAGGCTTTTGATCTGGAATTTTCATATTCCTGCGTTAAAACTTAAAAGAAATGGTTATAAAACATTATAAACATTAGTATGAACATGCATGGACGCTTATAAACCATTTACAACGTAAGAATTGAGAGTTTGTAATTAAGAAATTTTACCCAACCGGAGCTACTCGGTGCAGCTGTTTTGGGCGTGGATTGGATTGGCAAGAGGCCTGAGTAGACTCCTGGAAGTCTCAGAAATGTGATTTACCCACTTGTTTGGACTAATAGCGCCTGGGAATATAGCTACAAATTCTTGCAACTTTTAGCAATTTTTGAGAATTTTGTAGAGCTTTCTTGTAGCTATCTATGCGTGGTCCTTTGGCTTGAGTTTTTGTGCAATATATAGAGTGAGGAGAAGAGCAAGTATGGCAAGAAAGCAAAGCTTTCAAGGTCATGAGATAAAAATCCAACAAATTGAAAGTTTGCCATATTTAAAAGTTTGCCATATTTGAATGATTCTTGCCAAAAATGAAATATCTCTTGCCATTTCCGTTTGCTGCATGAACTTGGTCATATTGGGTATATCTTGCACGAATTTTTGGGCTTCATGATGGATCAAGCCAAGCCCACATGCACTAGCCCATTAGTTTTCATAGTTTATTTGATTTAATTCATATTTAAATGAATAAAAATTCAAATAAATAAAAATAAAAATAATGCATAGATAGATTTAGAGGTCCTTGGACATATCATGAGTATGTTTGAACTCCAAAAAGTTAGGCCTAATAACTTAAAATCACAAATTTGCTCAATTGAGATTTCATGCATTTTCTTGAAAATTGCCCAACTTGTGCACTTCATAACTTGCTCAAATTTCATCTTTTGAAGATGATTTTTGACTATTTGGAAATCCCAAGATGTCCTATACACTTTCTATTTTAATCATTTTTGCATTTGGAGACATTATCTTGATTTAAGTTGCCTTGACAAAAAGTGTCTTTTGTTGACTTTTTGAAAATGACCTATAATGTATGAGATCATATCTTTCAAATGATGCATCTTTTGGACTTGAGAATAAAAGAAAAGTTGAAGGGAATTGATTTTCTTCAAAATGGGTTTTGTTTGGGGAAAAGTTGATGAAGCATGTGAAAGTTATGCCTGATCAAAATTTAGTTGACTTCTCCTAAGGAAACCCTAATTTGGCAATTCTTGACTTTTGATGATCTGAGGACTTTACTTGAGGAATCATGATCAAACCTTGATCAAATTATGAATATCACTTAAAAATGTTAAGGTTGACCAAAAATCTTGAAATTTGACTGTATATCAACCATATTTGACTTTTTGACCAATATAGTTGATTTTCAAACATTTGAGCCATTGACTGAGCAAACTTGTGATGTAAGGCATGAAACTTGGCATGGATATTCTTGAGGACATATTAGGAACCATGGAAATCACTTGAGGCCTTTGAAACCTAAACTTATATGTGAAAAATGAAACCCTAGTTGGAGATATATTGCTTAGGAGGAGAATTTGTCTGGTCAATTCTTAGTCAACCTTGAGCATTTGGGGACCTCTTTGAGTATGTCTTGAATAAAATGAGAGGGCATGTTTTGGGGTACAACAAAAACATCTGCAACATAGATAATTTTATCCTTAGGTACCCATATCTTTTTGGGTCCTTGTTGGTTAGAGTTTCCAAAATTTTGATTGAATTTTGGTTTATCATAAGAGTTCACAGAATATGATTCACTAGTATATTTTATATCATGTGTGTGTCCTTTCGTGAAATTTGACCTAAACTTCAACACTTTATTATCAGCGGAAAACTTCAACAATTGAATGGTTCAACTCCTCAAAAATAATTATGACCAAAGTATTATAAGAATTTCTCAAACATAGGAGATTCACATAATAATCTCCGCCAAACATAAAATAAATAAACAAGCGTTCTCCCTACGAGTGTTACATATTAGAGAAGACTTCGACTCAACAAAAGCATAAAGAATAGTAAGCCTCTTCCACTCACTTCCACACCTCTACTGTAGATTATCTGCACAATACCCATGTAAAGGCAACATTAAAACATAAGGGGTGAGAATTCACAATTATATAATAAAATTTCACAATAATATGTAAGTGTATAAATACCACATATAAGATCGCCATTCAACAATCTCACTCCATAAAGATCAAATATTATCACACAACATATATGCAATGCAATGAGACTCAACTTTATGACTCAATGCATGTGGTACCAATAACAAACTCTCAGGTTCATTTTCTCCTTATCCCCACCATAGGATCAGGGCATACCAAAAATCATTACAATCACCATAGGTAACGCTTCAATGACTACCTCATGGAACCAACTACTTGAACCCAATCTCCACCATAGGATTGAGGCTCGATAAAAATGAACCACCGCCCAAACACCATGATGCATAATTTATAAATGACATGCTACAACAAAAACAAGTACAATGGTATTCACCTTAATCGGCGTACAACACCTTTACCGGCCACCAAACAACATGCATATGCTACAAACAATTAATGTTAAATTATAGTAACACCGCAAGAAACAACATATTGTT
The DNA here is from genome assembly GCA_948472305.1 of Vicia faba. Classification (NCBI taxonomy): domain Eukaryota; kingdom Viridiplantae; phylum Streptophyta; class Magnoliopsida; order Fabales; family Fabaceae; genus Vicia; species Vicia faba. The sequence continues at coordinate 45,597,448 of OX451735.1, forward strand.
CATGCATATTTATCACACTACAACATAAATATCAGGTACCAAACAACACCAACATGCAAAATTTAATCATTTCCAGGTTCCAAGGATATTTTTAAATTAAAGTATATTGCCTCAGATCTCTACTTCTTCGAACGACACATCAATGGGACACCCTGAACTCAAGTTATGAATTTATTTATTTTTCAGCATATAGTAGTGGTAATAAGTTAGTCTAATATGGTAACCGATTACGCCCAATCCAGAACAGTGGGTAACAATCCTCTCAGTTGTAACTGGTTACACAAGAACTGGGAACCGGTTACACCCCTCAAAATTGCCAGTTCATATTTCTGTTTGATTGTGTAACCGGTTACACCAAAACACGTAACTGGTTACACGCACGAAATTTCAATCTTTTTAAAATTTTTCTCAAGTGTAACTGGTTACACCAAATCCCGTAATCAATTAACATTGTGACAAAAGAAAATTTATGCTATTCTGTAAAATGAAAACTAGTCCAAAATCCCCAAAACCTCACTTTTCATGAAATAATTGTGTACCCAAGAACATTCTGATTCGTATCAGCACACAACAATCACGTCATTCAATTAACATCCAATTTATACACCATACAACACAATCACATAATTATAGCATCGATTTTATCAGAACATAGAAAAGAGAAAAATAATCCTAAAGATTAGAACACCCACCCACATGTTATCATGAAATCCCTTACATAAGATGAAGTAAAACCCTTACCTTAGATGATAAGCTTGAAATTCTCTAATGGAGGTTCTTCTTCTCATTCCCTATCTCTCTTCCTCTTCTCTTCTATGTTTTCAAGTTTTGTCCTTATGTTCCCTTCTTTTTCTTATTTTATTCTATTATTATCATTACTACTACTAGTTATCCTAACTAATTAAATTAAATATTATCCAACTAAATACTTATTTAAATAATATTCCTCTAATACTATTTAAAAAATTAAAATAATTGTAGTTAATTACTAATAATTAGCATTAGTTCCATGATTCTATGTTGGCTAAAATTTTCCTAAGCATGGTTCCAAACATGGTTCTATGTTGATATTGAGTAAGATGGTGCAACATCTTTATCAACTGACATAACATGTTTTTGTTGTTATATGTTTTCTTCCATATGTCACAGAAGATGTTGTGACATCCTGAGGCTGCATACAGGCGCTGCTTTTAGATATCCTTGAAGATTTAATTTGAAGTTATGAGTATCTGGGATATTCTGTACTCATTATAGGTGCATGCCAATCAAATATTTTGTAAGAAACAAGTGCATATTTGATTGGTTACTAAAAAGGACCGATTGGGACTTATAGGAAACAATTTAAGAAGATTGTTTCTATTTTTGTGGAGAATATTCTGCAGAGATTTTTCAGCTGAAGATTGGAATTTGATAAAAGAATCCAAGCCAGCCCAAGCCCAACATCAGAAGCTTATATAAAGAATCATACTAGACCGACTTTTGTAAGCATATTTTTTATTGTAAAACCTTGTGAAAAATAGGGGTTTAGGGTTTGATAGTTCCTTAGGTTCTCCGTTTGTTTGTGTACGTCCCCATGTATCTCTGTTACATTTGAGTTGACTGATTGTTGCTTGTTCATCAAGCTATTTTTCTCCTCGAATATGTGAAGCAAGAGTGGAATATTGTTCTTGGAGGAAGCTTTTAAGCAACTCCGAGTATTTTATTTGGAAGTGTGATCTTCCTATTTTTATCTTCAGGATGTTGTAACAATAACTTGATTTGAGACAATCGATGTGATTGGGATATGTCTTTTATCATTGTTGTGATTGGAAGTGGGATGTCATTTCTCATATCTAGGGAGGACCTAGGTAGATGTTGCATTGGGTAGGGATTAAACGCGAAGTTGTAAGCTTGGGAATAGTTTATCTTCAAACCAATACTGCTAATAGTGGATTTCTTTCTTGGCTTGGTAGCCCTGAGAGTAGACGAGTTAGCAGGGATCTAGAGTAACATATTATTGTGTTCTTTAGATTTTTTGCAAGTTTTATTTTTGCATTGCTATTATTGTTTTTGTTCTATCATCAGATGTTATAACACCTAAAATGACATTGCTTGTACATTGAGACATCAGTCTTAACATATTTGTGTGCATTCAAGAATTTCAATTGGTATCAAAAGCAGGCACCCTATTCTGGTTACTAGGTGAGATTCAAAGATATATTTTCTAGCGCTATGGAGAAAAAGAAAGGTTATAACAACATACCACCCATGTTGGATGGTTCTAACTATGACTGGTGGTAAGTTTGTATGATAGCTCTGTTGAAAGCTATGGACAACAAAGCTTTGAAGGCTGTTTTGAAATGATGGAAACATCCTGATGTGAAGGTCATAGACAAAGATGGAAAGGAGGTTGTGTAGCGACCGATTTTAATAAATTTACATTTAAACAGGAGAGACGCCATCCACTACTTGTTTTACCCTAATGAAAGGACATGGAAAGTGGGAAACCCTAAAAATAAGAGATATTTGGATAAGTATGTAAATTAGGCTAAGGGAAGGTGTTATGCATCCTTTACCTCCCTTGTACTCAAGGGGACCCATTTAGTCTTCAGGTTTGAGAAGAATGAGGTTTTTAGGTTTTATCGGGATTATTATCTTATTGCAACATATTATCATATATTGTGTTAAAAGGGTGTAATACGGTGGCAGAACCGACTGTTATACTGGTTTTTCATTTATATTCGCAAATGTTGCGGTAAATAAGAGTTGCCACCGACTTTTCTTTTATCCAACAAAGGAAAGGGTGAAAAGAACAAAAAAAGACCTTTCGAGATTATTTATGAGTAAGGGGGTAGATTATGGAAAGGGAAGGTGTTAGCACCCTTTCCATCCGTAGTTATCTACGGGCTCTTAGATGCTAGCTCATTTGAAAAATACCTTATGTTTTGTGTGTTTGAAAAGTATTTTGAAAGAAAGCGCCATGGTATAAAGATTTTTTTAATGTTTCTCGGATTGGTAGGGAACGTATACAAAATGTTTTGAAAATGTTTTTGGAAATTTTTTTGTGTATGTGTAATATTTTGTTTTGTTTTGAGCAAGCATCTAAGAACTATCTACTATACTCGAAAGTGTTGTTCATTTCCTCCTTTTCTTTAGACAGTGCTATCCTACTATTAGCGGGTAGGTAGCCCTTATCGTTGTATGTTTGAGGGACATTCAAAGGGACATCGTTACAGTCACAAAGGCAATTGGGCAAGATACCTTAGTAACTACCCTACGGTTTTAAGATCATACCGAGGCAACATCGAGAGGGTCATTTTTGTGATCTTTAAACCAGAGGGTAGCCACTAAAATCTCTCACGTTTCGAGAGTTGTGACTGTTTCATTTTCGAAGGCAACCAAAGGGGGAGTACCCTAGAGTTGTATATGTGAGAGTGTGTTGCATTCAGTTATTTTGTCTTTGCATTAGGTTTTCTAGCGTTTGATTTTAATCTTTTGCCATACAATCCTATTTATCATGCACCTAAACAGTTTAATAGTTGCAAGAATTTAAAGTGCGGAAACGTAAAATCTAGCTATTACAAGGCTTCGGGGAGGGGGATTATTTACAAGTCCAAAACAAAATTGGGGGATAAAGTAATAAAGTAAAGTCCCAATTTAAGTCTATTACAACCCATAAGCAAGTACAGTAATATGATAATAGAAGGGAAATATTAAACGCGCGTGAAATTGAAAAGAACGTCTAAACCCTAAGTGAAAGGAAATCTTTTTGTTATTTTGTTTTATTTTAAAAAAATGTTCAATTAAGATTAATAAAAAAAAGTGATCTAAAGTAAAACTAAAAGGAAATAAAAATTCATATTTTTTTTGGTATTTTTATTATGAAAAGAAAATGAGCTAATCTAAGTCTATTTAATTTTTAAGTTAAATAAAAAAAGTTAAAGTAAATAATTAATTAATTAGAAAAATTAATTTTAATTAAAAAGACTAAACCTAATTTTTTGTGATTTTATAATTATTTTTCTGATTAAATAAAAAAAAATTAAAAGAAATAAGTAAATAAAAACAAAGCAAAAATGTAAAATGGGCCTGATGTAGACAACAATGGGGGGGGGGGGGGCGAATTGAAGTTTGTTAGGCCCAGATCAAGAGGAGCCCAGAAGCTGTGTTGGCTTCAATGAGGGAGATTCTGGAGGGTCCATGGTGAAGCTGCACGTTTGTGGCGCTGGATATGGATTAGGTGGTGATGGGCTGATGGCGCATGGTACACACATAAGCATGCGAACATTGGATCAAAGAGGAAACATGAGAAAAATAAAACCCTTCATGCCTGGATCGAACCCAGGACATGAGGGGGGCATCCCTTAAAGGTCCACGCGTTTCCAATCACGTCATCTGTTTATTCGTTACTACAAATAAATCGATAGCATTATATGTGAAACGAAACAGAACAAAATTCAAATTAAAAAAAGCGCGCGCTGTGTGAAGTGGACCAGTAATAAGGTGACGTTTGGAAACCAGATTCATCCCACCGGAGTCAGCTCTCCGGTTTTCTTCTCCGGTGGGCTCGAATTGGATCCCTCAAAAATAACAAAACTCAATGATCAAAACCTACCATACCCCCTAATTCGAACCCCCTGAGTGGGAATCTGAAGTTCGTTTGGCCTGTAACATCCTAGATCAAGAGTTTCGAAGGAAAATACAGATTTCTCCCTAGCAATGGCATGACCTCATCTTTGTTCCTTAGCTTGCATGTAACACATTAAACATGCAGTAGTTGTATCCCTAAATACGAATCAAACAGTTAGAGGTATCAATATGGCATGTATATGCAGTTTTAAATTCAAAAAACCTTACCAACCGATGATGTATGAACACGATGATGTAGGATGATACAAGCCTTGGGAATGGGTGGAATAGATTCATGGGAATCTCAGGAATATGACTAGGGTATTTGTTTGGATTGATAGAGCTCGCAAAGTGCTTTTTAAGTTTTGACAATTTGGTGAAATTTTGAGAATTTTGATATGGTTTTCTGAGGCAGTGTGTGTGTCTCTTTGGCTTGCAAATGATGTTGTTTATATACAGGAAGGAGAGATCTTGCAAAGAAGGGAAGAAATCACATAATAACTATTGTGTTTAAGGCCATGATCCAAAATTTGAAAATATGCCAAAAATGAATATTTCATGCCATTTCCATCTTTAAGTGAACCTGCACAATTTGGCATGAAATCTTGGGCCTTAAAACAATTCAAACCATCAACCCATATGCCAAAACCTAACTTTTAATATTTTATGCCATTTATTTTGTATTTATTTGAAATAAAACAAAATAAATATGAATAAAATGGATATAAATTTCAAGGCAAGGTGATAATGAATTTAGATGTCCCTAATTAGGTCATGAAGATGCTTGAAGTCCAAAAAGTTAGGCCATTAACCTAAAATTTCAAGTTTGCCCAATGCACATTTTTTGAAATTTCGCAAAATTCCCCAACTTGGGAAAGCCATAAATTTCTAAATTTTTATCCTTTGAAGATGATATTTGACGTTTTGGAAAGCCCAAGATGTCCTTTTCAATCTCTATTTTGATCAATTTTACATTTGAAGATTTTATCTTGATGTAAATGGTCTTAGCAAAATGTGTCTTTTGTTGACTTTTTGAAAATGACCTGTAATGTATGAGCTTGTATCTTCCAAATGATGCATTTCTTGAACTTGAGGATAAACGATAAGTTGTAGGAAATTGGATCCTATTCAAAATGAGTTTTGGTTGCGGAAAAATGGAAGAAGCATTTGAAATTTATTCCTAGTCAAAGTTCAATTGCCTTCTCCTAAGGAAACCCAAATTTGGAAATTCTTGACTTTGATGATCTGAGGACTTTCCTTCAGGAATCATGATCAACCCTTGAAAAAATGATGATTATCACTTCAAAATGTTGATGTTGACAAAAAATCTTGAAGTTTTACTGTGTATTGGCCATAGTTAACTTTTGACCTAGTACAATTGATTTTCAAACACTTGAGTAGTTGACTGAGCAAACTTGTAGTGTAAGGCATGAAATTTGGCATGGACAATTTTGAAGACATATTAGGGACCATGGAAATAATTTGGAGCCTTTTCAACCCAAACATATTGGTGAAAAGTGAAACCCTAGTTGGAGGTTCATTGCTTAGGAGAAGAATTTGTCTGATCAATTCTTTGGTTACCCTTGAGCAATTGAGGACCTTTATAGGCATGTATAGAGTGGAATGGGAGGAAATATTTTAGGGTGAAACAGCTGCCCCTGTTCAATCTTCCTAAACCTGAGGATTTAGATTGGCCTGTCCGCCATTCGTGATCTGAAGGTGGAAGATGATTGAACACTAGAGTGCCCAGAAATTTGCACTCGCTTGTATATGAAGTAACGCTATTGGTTGATAATATCAGGAATGGGCTTACAGATGCTATTTGGAGAAGATGACTGAGAGTCATTGGAGATGGGCTTAAAGGTGCCATATGTGATACGATGGCAGAACCCACTGTTTTGAAAAATGCTGGTTTGCATTTTGCGTTTTTTATTCACAAAATGTCGCGGTAAGCAAGAGTCAATACTAACTTTTATTTTATCCAACTGGAAAGGAAAAAAGCACAGAAAAATTCCTTTTTTTTGAGATTTTGAGTACGGGGGGTAGATTATAGAAAGGGAAGGTGTTAGCACCCTTTCTATCCATGGTTATCCATGGGCTCTTAGGTACTTGCTCATTTTGAAAATTGCTTGTGTGTGCTTGCTTTGAAAATTTTTGTTTTACTTCCTTTTAACCTTGTTTATGTCCTCAAGAGTATTAAGAAGTTGTTTTTGAAAACTTTGTTTGAAAAGTCTTTGGTGCGAAAAGTTTGATTTTGAGCAAGTACATACTAGAATCTACCTACTCGAAAAAGGATTGTTTCTATTCTCGTTTCCTTTAGACAATGCTATCCTACTATTGAGAAATAGGTAGCACCGTCGTTGGATTTGTAAGGGTCAATTCAAAAGGGACGTACGGTCACTAAAGGAACGTTAGGACGTCTTAGTAATCACCCAATAGCCTTAAGATCATATTGGAGGAAACATTTCCGAGGCAACGTTTCTGAGGCAACCTTTCCAATGCAACATTTCCGAACGGGACTTTTGATCTTTGTTAGATAAGAGGGTAACCACTAAGACACCCTATACTTAATGATCATTTTACCAAAGGCAACCGAAGTGAGAGTATACCCTATGAGTGCACATGTGCGAGTGATTTGATTTTAGTTATTATCTTTGCACATTAGGGTTTTCTAGCTGCTTTAAATTATCATGCAATCTTGTCATACAATCCTATTAACATACATCTAAACAATTAATATTTGCGATAATTAAAATGCGGGAAATAAAACCTACGCTATTACAAGGCTTCGGGGTAGGTATTAATTACATAGCCAAAAAAACTGTAAAAACGATAAATAAAGAAAATCCTAATTAAGCTATTACATACCGTGAGCAGTTACATTAATATTGCAAAAAATAAATAAACGCGCGCGATGAATTGAAAACGAGATATTTAGGGTTTTGACCCCAACTACCTAATTGTTATTTACAAGAAGAAATCATTTTTTGTTGTTTTTGATTATTTGAGAAAACAAAGTTCAATTGAATAAAAATAACCCTAATTACTAGTTAATTTAAATTTAAGAAAAATAATTAAATTAATTTATCTTTGTATTTTTTTATTTTTTAAGAAAGAAATAAAAATTAAATCAAGCTAACCCTAATTTTTTCTAATTGATTTTAAATATATAAAAGGTTATAATTAACCTAAATTAAAATTAAGCTAATATTAAGTTAAATTTGATAAAAATAAAAATAAAACTCTAATTCTAAATTTGTGAAACTTGATTTTATGATTTTTTGTAAAAAAAGAAATTGATTTTGGTTAGAAAATAATTAAACAAATTAAATTAAATAAAATAAAATAAAAAAGAAAGAATAAGAATGGGCCTGGTTTCTTAGAAAGAAGGGGGTGTTGATGGAAAATCTGAGCCCAAATGCTGATAGCCCTTTTAACTTTTCCAATCCCATGCATGCGTTTGACTTATGCCCATGGTGGACTTTCATTGGGAAGGCCTTAGATCTGACTTGTTGATGATCTGAGGGTGGGACGCTGATGATACATGGTAGACTTGTGGGACATTAGTACACCTGATTATGAATAGAAAAACACTATAAAGCAAACGTTGGGACCTGGGGATCGAACCCAAGCCCTGGAGCATTATCACACTGCGCGCTTACCAGCTGAGCTGGCCATGTTAATTGTACAAATGGTAACAAACAAACATTATATGATAAAACCAAAATATTAATTCTTAAAACGCGCGCAGATTTAATCTGCCCATTCACAGCATGCCACGCCATCATCTTCTTTGTTGCCTCCGTCGTTTTAGATCAAATACTTTTACCTACAGACACTGGGTGTAGGTACAACCCTTGTCCACTCCAAAATCTCGTCCATGTATGATAAATCACAACCAATGGTACCAATCAACTCGTTGCAACCTTACGAGCATCATGGTACCATTATCCATGCCTAATTGTACCTGTACAAGAAACCCCTAAAAATTAGTTTGCCACTTTTCTTGAATTTTTTTGAAACTTGTCTTCTCTCTTGCATGCCTCTAACCCCCTTGTTTTTGATCTGAACTTGTTCCTTATGTATCCAAGAATGAATTAGGGTTGCCATTTGTTTCAAATCTTCTCCAATTATGATTATTGATTCATGATTTGATCCTTGTACAAAATCTTTCCAAATTAAGCAAAATGTAATATTTTTGTATCCATATGATCCTTGCACGATTTGATCTCACTTACAGTTGTGTAATGAACCTAAACATGCACAAAATCTCAAGATTTAATTAGCTTTTGATATTTTCATTATTTTATTTTGATTTTATTTGATTGAAATGAAATAAAATTAAAATAAATGACAAAAATAAAAGAATGAAAAGTGGAAGGGCTCATGGGTCGTGGGTCACATTACAAACTCAGTGCAAGCATAAAAAGTTGGGCCCATTTGACAAAAAATGCAATTTTGGCCACATTTGACTTTTGGCAATTTTGCAAAAAGGGTCAACTTGGCCAATGCATAACTCCCTTAATTTTGACCCTAGAGAGGTTTTCTTGGACTTTTTAGAAATCTTAAGATGTCCTCTAAGTAACCCTTTTGGTCTCATCTCAATTAAGTCTTCCATGTTCATGTATGAAGCTTTGGCCCAAAAGGTGATTTTTGTTGACTTTCCAAAATGACCTATAATGTCCAAATTCATATCTTCTTGTGAGTGCATATTTTGAACTTGGGAGATGAAGATGAATTGTAGGGAATTACATCCTCTTCAAAATGAGCTTTGGATGGGTCATTTTTTATAAAGTATGAGAAAGTTATGCTTGGTCAAAGTTGAGTTGACTTTTCCTACAAAACCCTAATTTAGCAACTTTTAGGTTTTGATGAATTGTGAGCAATCCTCGAGGAATCATGATCAACCCTTGATCAAATGATGAATAATACTTAAAAATTAGGATGTTGACCAAAAATCTTGAAGTTTGACTGTATGTGGGCCACAGTTGACTCTTTCCCTATCATAGTCGATTTTCTGGCCTTTGAGCAGTTGACTAAGCAAACATCCTTTGCCAAGCTTGAAACTTGACATGGATGATCTTGAGAACATATTGGGACAATGGTGAGCATTTGGGATCCTTTGGAGTTAAGCATCTTGATGTAAATTGAAACCCTAATTTGGGGTAGATAGCCTTATGAGAGAGTTTGTTTGGTCAACCCTTAGACTTTCTTGAGCAATTTGAGGACCTCACTTGACATGTATTGAGAAATATGGGAGGGAAAATTTTGGGGTACAACAGCTGCCCCTGTTCAATCTTCTTAAACCTGAGGATGTAGATTGGCTTGTCTGCCTTTCGTAGTCGGAAGGTTGAAGATGATTGAACACTAGAGTGCCCAGAAATTTGCACTCGCATGAAGTGGTACTTGTCTTGCGATATCAGGAATTAGCTTATGGATGACATTTGGAAGTCAATGACGGAAGATGGGCTTAAAGATGACATCAGAAGAAGTGTCGATCGCATAAGAGATTCCTTTGCGAGAACCCGTATACTTGTTGTTGAGGAGGACTACGCTGGGGAACATTGTTCTTTGTCTTGAGAGAGATAGAGTTTTAGGAACTTCAGTTGTCCGTTACTCTACTGGGGAATCATCTCTTAGTCGAGGAGGTGAAAATGAACTACTATCTGGTCGTGCTCTAGGCTTTACAATGATTTGCTGAGAAAAATAAGGTCGACTGCTATCTGGTCGTGCTCCAGGTTTTACAGCGACTTACTGGGGAGATGAGATTAGGCTTTCTATCTAGTCGTCTTCCAGGCTTTTCAATTTCTCAATTCTTATCTTGTCGTGCTCTAGGCTTCAGAAGGAATCAAGTGGTTATTCGGTCGCATCCAGGCTTCAACTTGAATTTAAGGCATACTAATATCCGGTCGATTTTCAGACTTCACAGTAATTGGATGAGTAAACTGCTATTTGGTCGAATTCTAAGCTTCGCAGTACCTTATACTGTTATCTGGTCGTGTCCAGGCTTCAGTGTATTTTGCTGCTATTTGGTCGTGCTCTAGTCTTCACGGTGTCTTATACCGTTATCTGGTTAATTCCAGGATTCACGGTGTCTTATACCACTGTCTGGTCTATTCCAGGCTTCAGGGTATCTTGTACTGCTATCTGGTCGATTTCCAGGCTTCACAGTAACTTGCTGGGGATTAAGATATTTTCCGGTCGATTTCCGGGCTTCATAGCTTGTATTTATGATATACCACTATCTGGTCGATTCCAGGCTTCGTAGTATTCTGGTCGTATCAAGATATTATCCGGTCGATTTCCGGGCTTCATAGCTTGAACTGGAATAGAAATCTTACTATCGATTTAACTGAACCAGAGATAACTTGTGAGAACTTGATTGTATCTTTCCCTGAAAGGTAAAGGGTTAGTCGTATGCAATGTCATGATGTATGAAATGTATTGAGTAATGATGTTCTCAAAATAAATGAGATTGTGTTGTATGATGCATATGTGCATGCCACGATGTATGGATATGCAATGCTCTTGTGATATTCTCTAGCTGGGAAGAATAAGTCCTGGACTGCTGTTGGAGAGTACAAGGAGTTGAGTTCTTCGTTCTCACTAGGGATAGTGACCGAAGATGATTAGTCGGAGACTTGAGTCCATTCTGCTCGAGAATATTACACCGGGAGAGACTTTGTTTGAGAATAATTCTGTAGGGGAATGACTTTGTGGGGAAGAGAGATAATCTTTTGGACGATCTGCTGATTTGGAGAAATAAACTCAACTGGGGATGAACTTCTGTTGCTGGTGATAGATAAACTCTGCTTGGGGAGAATTTTGCTGACTCATTCATGATTATGAACCTCGGCTGGGGAGAGCTACACCACTTTCTTTGGATACTTCCTACTATACGGGGAGTGTTTGTACCTTTAGTTAGATTCTCAAGCTGGTTCTATCCCTGTACCTGGTGGGTAGAGCAACTCTAAGGTTTGGACATTTCTTGTTTGCCCCTGTTCCTGGAATTGCGAGTAATTGTCTTTCGTTTTTTTATGTAAATATTTATGAGAAGTAATTATTTTCAAATGCATATATCAAAAATGAATCATTGGACGTTCTTGCAAAACAATAAAGAAAAAACAAGTTGAAATTTCTTGTGAAAATGAATTGTATTAATTTTGAAGTTGGCCTGCAATAGGCGTTTTGTGCAAGAGGCTAACGTTCTAGTAAGAGAACGTCGCCGTAGGACAGAAATTATACAATTTGTGAAAAAGAAAGAAAAACAGCTATATGAACAATCCCACTGGGTCCCAACTCTGCTATTGCCCTTATATCTTCAAGCGTCTCATCACTTTGCTACTTGGCCGAAGATAGATCAGATTGATTGGCGTCGTCTGTGCTTGATAGTCGATATTGAAGTCTGGTCGCAAGATGGTCCAATGAGACATAGTGTTACGCTTCAATCCCTAATTTTTGCCTGGACCGCCCTTTCGGGTTTTCAGTCCACCGGGATACCCTTTTTTGCCAAAGTCGCCTTTTCAGGTTTTCGACTTGCCGGGTGTACAGTTTTTTTTTTCATTTTCATCCCTTACTTTTTCCCAGACCCTTTTGGTTCACCGGGAAGCCCTTATTTTTGACTAGGCCAGTCAACCTAGCGGGTCTTTGATTAGGCGTAGTATCTTTTCACTATGTCTGCATTGACGGGGTGAGGAAAGTCGTCACCATCCATGGTGGTTAGAATCATGGCTCCTCCCGAGAAAATGCTTTTAACCCCAAATGGCCCTTCGTACATGGGAGTCCATTTGCCCCTGGGATCACCTTGCGGCAGTATGATGCGTTTGATCACCAGATCCCCGACTCGATATTCTTGACGTCTGACTTTCTTGTTAAAAGCCTTGATCATTCGCTATTGATACATCTGACCATGACAAATAGCAGTAAGTCTATTTTCATCGATTAAGTTCAGCTGATCAAGCCGGGTTTGGATCCAGTCGTCTTTGCTCAAACCCGCATCCTTCATAATCTGGAGAGAAGGTATCTGGACTTTGATGGGTAAGACTGCCTCCATGCCATACACCAAAGAGTAGGGTGTTTCCCCTATCGATGTTCGTGCTGAGGTACGATACCCATGAAGAGTGAATGGTAACATATCGTGCCAGTCCTTGCAGGTCACCGTCATCTTCTGCACAATCTTCTGTTCTTGTTAGCCACTTCAACAACCCCATTCATCTTCGGCCGGTAGGGAGAAGAGTTGTGATTTGTATCTTGAACTGTTTGCAGAGCTCGGTGATCATTGTATTGTTGAGATTTGTACCATTGTCTGTAATGATCCTTTCTGGTACACTGTATCGACAGATCAGATTGGGTCGGATAAACCGCGCCACGACGTTCTTGGTTACTGTAGCAAAGGAAGCTGCCTCAACCCACTTTGTGAAATAATCAATTGCTACCAGAATGAAGCGATGCCCGTTAGACGCAATAGGCTTGATCTCGCCAATCATGTTGATGCCCCACATTGTGAAAGGCCATGGAGCCGTCAAAACATTCAGAGGAACCGGAAGTACATGCACCTTATCAGCATAGACTTGGCACTTATGACAGGTCCAAGAGTGCTGATAACAATCGGCTTCCATAGTGGACCAATAATATCCAGCCCGTAGGATCTTCTTTGCCATGGTATGTCCACTGGAATGAGTTCCGAAGGTACCTTCATGTAACTCTGCCATAATCCTTCCTGCCTCGCTTTTGTCTACACACCGCAGTAAGGTTGAATCATGGTTACGCTTATAGAGGATACCATTGCTGATGAAGAACTTTGCAGCGAACTTTCTCAAGAACTTCTTGTCATTAACAGATGCACCCTCGAGGTATTCTTAAGCCTCAAGATACCTCTTTACCTCGTGAAACCAGGGTTTATCTTCTACCTCTTCAGTCTCAATGTAACAGCAATGTGCAGGTTTTCCAACCTCTCGATGGTAATATGGGGAGCTTCATTGTCCCACCTGACCTTGAACATAGAAGACATGGTAGCTAGCGCGTCCGCCAACTAATTTTCTTCTCTCGGTAAGTGTTCAAAGGTTATCTCCTCAAAGTGTGGGAGCAATATCAATATATACTCTTTGTAAGGAATAATATTTGGGTGCTTCGTATCCCACTCGCCTTTGATATGATTGATCACCAGAGAAGAATCTCCGAATACACTAAAGAACTTAATCCTTAGGTCAATAGCAGCTCGAAGACCCAGGATACATGCTTCATACTCCGCCATATTGTTGGTGCAGTTGAAACATAATTGGACGGTGAACAGAGTATGATAGCCCTCAGGAGATATAATCATAGTGCCAATGCCATTACCAAATGCGCTTGAGTCTCCATCAAAATACATAGACCATCAGGATCCTTCCTCAGGTCCTTCATCCGGTCCAGGTTCTTCACAGTCGGTCACCAACATGATATTCTCATCCGGGAACTCGAAATTAATGGATTGGTAGTCATCCACGGCCTGATGCGCCAAATGATCCACCAATACAATCCCCTTGATTGCTTTTTGAGTGGTGTATTGGATGTCGTATTAAGTTAAGATCATCTTCCATCTTGCTATTCTTTCGGACAGGGAAAGCTTCTCGAAGATATACTTAATTGGGTCCATCTTTGATATTAATAAGGTGGTGTGAGTCAGCATATACTGTCTCAATCGGCGAGCAGCCCATGCCAGAGCATAGCAAGTTTTCTCGAGCAATGAGTATCGGTTCTCACAGTCGGTAAACTTTTTGCTAAGGTAGTAAATAACATGCTCTTTTCGGCCAGACTCGTCATGCTGCCCCAACACACACCCCATTGAATTATCCAGTACTGTCAAGTATAAGATCAAAGGTCTTCCTTCAACTGGAGGCATCATAATAGGTGGATCCTGAAGATATTCCTTGATTCTTTCGAAAGCTGTCTCACATTCATCATTCCATTTTACCACTTGATCTTTCTTCAGCAACTTGAAGATTGGCTCACAAGTAGCAGTCAGATGTGAAATGAACCGGGCAATGTAATTCAGACGCCCCAAAAAGCCTCTAACTTTTTTCTCTGTGCGGGGAGCTGGCATATCTTGTATAGCTTTCACCTTTGCAGGGTCCACTTGAATACCCTTATCACTGACGACAAAACCCAGCAGCTTACCAGACCTTACTCTGAAGGTGCACTTGTTCGGGTTTAATCTCAACTTGTACGTCTTCAACCTGTCAAACAAGTTATGGAGATGATCAAGGTGCTCTCCCTCCGTCTGGGACCTTGCTATCATGTCATCAACATAAACCTCGATCTCATGGTGAATCATGTCGTGGAATAAAGCGACCATGGCGCGCTGATAAGTGGCCCCAACATTCTTCAATCCGAACGGCATGACCTTGTAGTAGAAGGCGCCCCACTGTGTAACGAAGGTTGTCTTTTCCATGTCTTCGGGAGCCATCTTGATCTGATTGTAACCAGAAAAACCATCCATAAAGGAGAAGATCTTATGATGCACGGTGTTGTCGACTAGAACATTGATGTGAGGAAGTGGGAAATCATCCTTGGGGCTTGCCCTATTCAGATCTCTATAGTCCACACGCATCCATACATTACCCTCCTTCTTAGGCACTATAACAACGTTGGCAACCCACTGCGGATAAGAAGTGACAGCTAAAAATCCCGCGTCGAACTGTTTCATGACCTCAGCTTTGATTTTCTCAGACATCTCAGAGCGCATACGACAAACCTTCTGTTTTACTGAAGGACAGTCTTCTTTAGTCGGCAGGCGGTGTACCACAATATCAGTGTCCAAACCAGGAATATCTTCATAAGACCGAGCGAAGATCTCAACATAGTCGTATAGCATATGTATCAACCGTTGTTTTACACTAGGCTCCAGATTTACACCTATCTTAACCTCTCTCCTGTCTTCCTCTGTACCCAAATTCACTGGCTCAACTGGCTCTTCATGAGGCTGTATGGCCCTTTCTTCCTGCAGTAACAGTCTAGCAAGTTCTCCAAGCACTTCACAATCATCCTCACCTTCGTCCTCGGCTTGGTAGATCGAATTTTCAAAGTCATAACTGGCAGTAGCATAGTTGTTATCAATGGGATCCAGAGTGGATATGGATCTGCATTATGATATGTGAGTGTGTGTAAGAGCATAGCTGTTTTTTGATAAAGCGAAAGACAGAGAAAAGAAAAACAAGGAGCGCAAAATTTGTTATGCAAGAAACGTCCAATGTTTTATTAATGATATATGAAATGACAAATAATAAGCCCTCACAAGCAAAGCTAAGGTTCCTCGGGGAAGGCACCGGGCCATAAGGTTTCAAACTTGTTTATTACAAATCTTCAAAACAAAAGTCAATTACTGTGGAATAAAAGAAACAGGTATGAATTCCTTCGCCGTCCAACTGTTCAATCCACCATTGGTTGTAGTGTAGATCCAGCTGTCGATATCTAAATCTTCTTCACCATCTTCAACCGCATTAACTCCCTGATTGATGATGCGTAGAGGAGGTCTTCCAATCCGTGCATGCCTAACAGCCCTTTGAGCCCCTGTAGTAAAGCCCAAACCAAATTTATCAGTTTTGTGTGTGAAATCAGGGAGCTAATCCTAATTCGTACACCCACCTTCTTCAATTACAGCCCTGGCATCCTTGAGAGAAGCCATCTTCCTCGGAGGTTTGTCGGTAGCAGCTTCAGTGTACGCCAAAGCCTGAGGGACCTCTTCAAAATTCTGACAAGGGGTTTCGATAAATTCCCCATCCATCTCCATGTAGCAAAAGGAATTGAGATGACTCACCATATACTCCTCTTCACCTTGTACTGTGACAATCTTCCCTTTCACCGGATATTTCAGCATTTGGTTGAGCGTGGAAGTCACTGCCCCAGTCTTATGAATCCAAGGGCGACCCAGCAAGCAGGAATACGATGGCCTAATATCCATTATGTAGAAAGTGGACCCAAAGGTATGAGAGACAAATTTAACAGGGATGTCCACCTCCCCGTGCACCATCCTTTTTTACCCGTCGAAGGCCCTGACCACAATATTGCTCGGCTTTAGAATCAAACCTTCACAGTACAGACTGTCTAATGCTTTCTTTGGCGAAACATTCAATGAGGACCCGGTATCTACCAATACATGGGCCATAGTAGTGCCCCTGCCCTCGATCAAGACGTGCATAGCATCATTATGGTTTCTCCCCTTGGCAGTCAGATCTGCGTCTGAGAAGCTCAACCCATTGTCGGCAGTCAAACTAGCTACGCAGTCTTTGAATTGATCGACTGAAGTTTCCTACAGCACATGCACAGTTTTAAGGAATGCAATTAAAGCCTTTGCATGGGCTTCAAAGCACAATAATAAGGATAACATGGATATTTTCGATGGGGTCTGCCCCAGCTGCTCGACTACATTATAGTCGCTTTTCTTGATAATTTTCAAAATTTCTTCTATCTCTTGTTTCGAGGTTTCTACAATGATCTTCCTAGGCGCCTCCATCCGGGAAGGCTCACCTATGATTTCTTTGCCCCGAGTCCCAGATGGTTCGGCGGCAGGGGTGATGACTGGAATATGAACTGTGATAGTAGTTGATGTGATAGCAGACGAAATTACAACAGGTTTGTGAACAGTTAGAGGGGAAATCTCGGGAGAAAAGAGTCTTCCGCTTCTGGTGACCTTGCTAGCCTCGACAATATTGCTGACATCAACATCAGCTTCCTAACTTTTTAAGTCTTGTTTAACTCCATGGAAATAAACATCGGCCCCATAGTGCCAAGGGACAACCTTATCCGAAGTGTATGGGATAGGACCAGGGACAATAACTATTAACGGAGAAATTCTTGGGACGGGTGTAATCCTAACAGGTTTTCTCGAGGAAACATTGGAAGGATTGGTGGAAATGGTTATGATGGAAACATCTTGAATTGGAACCAACAAAATCATAGTCTTTTTGAATAGGATCTCTTTGTTATCCATCAGGCGTTGAACACCTGATTTCAATAAGGGGCAACCAGCAGGCAGAATTGAACACATGTGGCAACCTTCACCATAACCCGGAAATAAATCGGCCAACAACAAATTCTTCTTAACTGTCATCAAAGGAGTTGAAATTTCTTCCACGGAGGTTATAAATAAATCATTGTCTATAGAATTTACTCCATGACCATGTTTGGGCATGGGAGCAGTTATGACGTTGGGCTTCTCTGGAGCGTCAAAATCAATCTCTTTGGCTTCGATCAAGTCTTTCACCTTGTTATTCAAAGCCCAACAATTGTTTGTATCATGACCTGGACTTTCAGAGTGATAGGCGCAGCGGGCATTTAGGTTATAGTGAGGAGAAGTGGTGTTGGGGTTCTTCGGGGCTTCCCTCAGAGTTACCAGATTGGTCTTCAATAATTGTGGTAGAATTTGAGACAAGGTCATATTGAGGCGAGTGTACTGCCTCTGTGGTCTTTCCACCCTTTGTTGATTGTTGCATTGTGGAGCAACTGTGGGTCTTGATATCACTACAGCTTGATGGTGTTCAGACCGGCTTTTGCCCCTCGAGCCGTAGACGGCACTAGCTTCATTCTTACCAGTGAAAGGCTTCTTTACTGCACTTGATGAAGTATCCTTTTGTATCTTACCATTTCGGATACCAGCTTCTACTCTCTCTCCAGTCAAAATTAACTCTGTAAACCCAGATGATGAACTGCCAATCAGATGATTGAAAAGTGGACCAGATGGCGTCCCTAGAAACATGTCAACCAACTCCCTATCAGACAAAGGGGGTTGGACTCTTCTAGCAAAGTCTCTCCACTTTTGAGCATAGTCCTTAAAACCTTCAATTGCACCCATTGACATACCCTAAAGCTGAGTATGAGTGGGAGCAGGGTCGGCATTATACTGATACTGTCTATAAAAAGTAGCAGCAAGGTCTTCCCAGTTTCAGACATTAGCTCCTTCCAATTGATAAAACCATTCAAGTTGAGTCCCTGATAGACTATCTTGAAAGAAGTGTACCCACAAATTTCTCTCAGCAGTGTGGGGTTGGATTTTCCTGGCATACGAGCGGATATGGAGTTTTGGACAGGATACTCCATCGTACTTGGCAAAAACCAGAGCTTTGAACTTATGAGGGATCACCACTCCCGATACCAATCCCAGTTCTCCAAAATCCAAACCAGGGATCTTTTGAATCTCCATAGCACTCAGACGGTCTTCTAATTGCTTGTACCTATCCTCGGCAGGAGGATATTGCTCATCATCAAAATCAGTATCATTATCAGAGATTGTAAGACTGAGGCCCTTTTCTTCTTCTTGGTTCTCTCGTTCCTTGGATGAAGAGGTC
This sequence comes from Vicia faba, assembly GCA_948472305.1. Lineage (NCBI taxonomy): Eukaryota > Viridiplantae > Streptophyta > Magnoliopsida > Fabales > Fabaceae > Vicia > Vicia faba. The sequence goes on from OX451735.1 coordinate 45,616,377, forward strand.
AGATGAGCTTGTTGTTTCAACCTATCCCCAAACCTTTGGCCCATATTCAGAAGAACGACCTTCTTCTTCTTCTTCTTCTCTTTCAGAATGAGAGATTTTAGATCCTCTTGTTCTTTAGCAAAGCTTAAGAACATCTGCTAGAATTAGGCGTTTTATGCCTGAAGATCTTTGATGGCTTGATCAGAAGACATTTCTGCTGAAATAAACAGCGAAAAAGATGAGAAACTTGTAATGGTACCTGTAATGGTGTGCATGATAATGTGATGCGTATGTAATGATTTCAAAGACTTTGGGAGATTTAAATTTGTAAACCAAAAATAAACAAACTTTATTAGATTAACTTTTAAAAAGGTTCAACAATGCCTTTGAGGCGTTACAAAGAAATAAATGGAAAACAAATCTAAACTAGAAAAAGCAAAATAAGAAATCCCATGGACGCTTCCTCTTTGTGCTGACGTAGTCGTTGATCACTCGTTCTTCCTCGAGTTTCCTGGTGAGCTTCAAGATCTTTCTTTCTTGCTCATGGTACTTCTCCCGGTAAGTATCCCTCTCCTCTTTCAGCTGAATCTAGGATCTCTGCAATGCCCCAGGATCAGTGGGCATGTAAGGATAAAGAACAGTGTAAGGAATGCCCTCTTCATTGGTGGGCTCCACAATCACTGGCAACACAACTTCATAAGGCATCCCAAGCTTCTGGGCACGAGCTCGAACCCACTGGAGATAAGGCTGCATAGGGAGGAAGTCTTTGGTCCTAGCTCTTGGGGGTCAGATCTGTTCACCATGCCCCAAGCTCGTATAAACCTCCAGCGATGCTCGTCAACGTCTTCCTTGTAGTCAAATGCAATATCCTCAAGAAGTAGCTCATGAGGACCATCTCTCCGAGCACGACCAAATTGTCGAGAGCTAGACAAGGATTGTAGGTTATACCCCCTCTGATTCCAAGCAAAGGGACATTAGGGTATCCCCCACAACGATCAATGACAGCAGTGTCTTCCATAGCCTAGGAGCTCCAAAGAATGTCTGTATGGGCAAGTGACATTATCCTGTAAGACCATCCCAAACCTTCTTCATTCTTCAACACAGACTTGGGGAGGTGCGAAATAAACCACCTCGGTAGCGGCATGCAACACATGAGAGTCCCTCTTCTTCGTACAGTACGAGTGTAGAGGGCATGCAAGATATCACCCAGTAAAGTAGGCACAAGATTGCGAGAAAGGAATATCTTAACCGCATTCACATCCACGAAGGAATCCGGATTCGGGAAGAGAACCAAACTGTAGATAAGGAGAGCCAAGATATCTTCGAAAGCCTAAAAATCCAAATTATTCTAGAACAGCTGAGCCTGATCCATCAGAAATTTGGCTAAGAAACCTTCAACCCCGCTTCGTGTTTCCCAATTGGATACAACATCAGCCCGTTTTAGATGTAGAGCTGAGGCAATGTCTTCTGGTCTAGGGGGTCTCTTCCATACCTGTGAAAGGCAACTGCTCTAGGATGGATATACCCAATAAGTGAGAGAACTCTTCAAAAGTGGGAACCAGCTGATAATCTGGAAAGGTGAAACAATGATGCACATGATCGAAGAACTGGAAAAGCACACTCATCATCTGCTCATCAAACTTTGAGGTGACTAGGCTAAGAAGCTGACCATGTCTCTTAATGAACATGGAAGTCTCAGAAACTTTTGAGGCTAACTCTTTAAGTTGAGTAGGTATTGGCACAAAGTTAACTCGAATGGTATTTCTGCGTACGGAAGCCATAATCTGCAAAACAGAACAAAGGTAAATTCCCCCGGTCTTTGAAATGGTTAGTATAATGAAGTATGCATGCCATGTTATGATGCATGATGTCATGACAAAACAAACAACATGTATAGCAGATAACAGGCATGGCAAAGGAAAACAAGTCATACAATAGCCCTTAAGTTTAAGGCTTGCATGGGGTCTAAGGTATTACCCTCTTGAAGTTCAGTTGGTTTCAACATGTCCTAGCAAAAGTAACCGGGTTCTAGAGGTTCTCAATATCACTCACCATCCTTTATCGGTCATGGTTTCAACTCACACAATATTTTCTTGCGGCCAGAACTATCTCAAGAGTATGGTCTCAATGAGTGTAGCATCGAGTATGAACCAGTTCTCAGCTTTACACCGAGGCCGGCTATCTCACTACTTTCTAATGGCCAAGTTGGTTGATTAAGGGTTCTAAGGTCATTTTATGCTTAACAACACACGTAGTGGCCCCCGTATTCTCCTCGTTTCTCCACAAGGGATAACAGTACCAACCAATGTGCCACATCAATGTAGCTACTGCTTCAACTGTATCTGTCTACGCTGTACAGTTCCCTCACAGTTTATTGCTACTTACCTAAAAGGTGTCCCCAGATCCGATTAAGGATCTATAGTAACTCCTAATACAAAACCCTTAAAAGTAAAACAACCAAAACAAACAAGAGAAACAAATATGATGAACTAATCCTAAGGTATACCCCACTTATTTAAGTCCCTAGCAGAGTCGCCAATTCTTTGATACGGTGGCATAACCGACTGTTTTGAAAACTGCTAGTCTGCGTTTTGCGTTTTTTATTCGCAAAATTTCGTGGTAAGCAAGAGTCGCCACCGACTTTTATTTTATCCAACTGGAAAGGAAAAAAGCATAGAAAAATTCCTTTTTTCGAGATTTTGAGTACGGGGGGAAGATTATAGAAAGGGAAGGTGTTATCACCCTTTCTATCCATGGTTATCAATGGGCTCTTAGTTACTTGCTCATTTTGAAAATTTCTTGTGTGTGCTTGCTTTGAAAAGTTTTGTTTTACTTTGTTTTAAACCTTGTTTTTGTCCTCAAGAGTGTTACGAAGTTGTTTTTGAAAAAATTGTTTGAAAAGTGTTTTGTGCGAAAAGTTTGATTTTGAGCAAGTACCTACTAGCATCTACCTACTCGAAAAAGGATTGTTTCTATTCTCGTTTCCTTTAGACAATGCTATCCTACTATTGAGAAATAGGTAGCACCGTTGTTGGATTTGTAAGGGTAAATTCAAAAGGGACGTACGATCACTAAAGCAATGTTAGGACGTCTTAGTAATCACCCTATAGTCTTAAGATCATATTCAACGCAACATTTCCGAGGCAACATTTTCGAGGCAACGTTTCCGAGACAACATTTCTGAATGGGACTTTTGATCTTTGTTAGACAGGAGAGTAACCACTAAGACACCCTATACTTAATGATCATTTTACCGAAGGTAACCGAAGTGAGAGTATACTCTAGGAGTGCACATGTGCGAGTGATTTGATTTCAGTCATTATCTTTGCACATTAGGGTTTTCTATCCGCTTTAAATTATCATGCAATCTTGTCATACAATCCTATTATCATACATCTAAACACTTAATATTTGCGAGAATTAAAATGCGGGAAATAAGACCTACGCTATTACAAGGCTTCGGGGTAGGGATTAATTACATGGCCAAAAAAACCATAAAAACGATAAATAAAGAAAATGCTAATTAAGCTATTACATACCGTGAGCAGTTACATTAATATTGCAAAAAATAAATAAACGCGCGCGATGAATCGAAAACGAGATATTTAGGGTTTTGACCCCAACTACCTAATTGTTATTTACAAGAAGAAATCATTTTTTGTTGTTTTTGATTATATGAGAAAACAAAGTTCAATTGAATAAAAATAACCCTAATTACTAGTTAATTTAAATTTAAGAAAAATAATTAAATTAATTTATCTTTGTATTTTTTTATTTTTTGAGAAAGAAATAAAAATTAAATCAAGCTAACCCTAAATTTTTCTAATTGACTTTAAATATATAAAAGTTTATAATTAACCTAAATTAAAATTAAGCTAATATTAAGTTAAATTTGGTAAAAATAAAAAAAAACTCTAATTCTAAATTTGTGAAACTTGATTTTATGATTTTTTGTAAAAAAAGAAATTGATTTTAGTTAGAAAATAATTAAACAAATTAAATTAAATAAAAGAAATTAAAAAATAAAGAATAAGAATGGGCCTGGTTTCTTAGCAAGAAGGGGGGTGTTGATGGAAAATCTGAGCCCAAATGCTGATGGCCCTTTTGACTTTTCCAATCCCATGCATGCGCTTGACTTATGCCCATGGTGGACCTTCATTGGGAAGGCCTTAGATCTGACTTGTTGATGATCTGAGGGTGGGACGCTGATGATACATGGTAGACTTGTGGGACATTAGTACACCTGATTATGCAAAGAAAAACACTATAAAGCAAACGTTGGGACCTGGGGATCGAACCCAGGCCCTGGAGCAATATCACACTGCGCGCTTACCAGCTGAGCTGGCCATGTTAATTGTACAAATGATAACAAATAAACATTATATGATAAAACCAAAATATTAATTCTTAAAACGCATGCAGATTTAAACTGCCCATTCACAGCATGCCACGCCATCATCTTCCTCGTTGCCTCCGTCGTTTTAGATCAAATACTTTTACCTACGGACACTGGGTGTAGGTACAACCCTTGTCCACTCTAAAATCTTGTCCATGTATGATAAATCACAACCAATGGTACCAATCAACTCGTTGCAACCTCACGAGCATCATGGTACCATTATCCATGCCTAATTGTACATGTACAAGAAACCCCTAAAAACAAAGCAAAAACCCTAACCATGGCACTTTCGTGTTCAGTCAATAAAAACACAATTAAATATAACCATTAGCTTGCAAACATCACAAGGTTTAAGAATATCCCAATAAGTCATGTTAAAGATGCCAGAATTAAGATTTTCGAATTCAAGAAAGGTGATAAACTGTATGAACCTTACAACGCGATTCTGAGTGTGAGGAGGCTTGCTAGAAATTGAATCTTGATCCTGGGGAGTCCAGCAATCAATTGGGATGACTAGAATTCCTTGAAGTGATCTGAAACCTGGAAATCAGTTTGCCACTTTTCTTGAATTTTTTGAAACTTGTCTTCTATCTTGCACGCCTCCAACCCCCTTGTTTTTGATCTGAAATTGTTCCTTATGTATCTTAGAATGAATTAGGTTTGCCATTTGTTTCAAATCTTCTCCAATTATGATTATTGATTCATGATTTGATCCTTGCACAAAATCTTTCAAAATTAAGCAAAATGAAATCTTTTTGTATCCATATGGGCCTTTCACAATTGGATCTCACTTACAGCTGTGTAATGAACCTAAACATGCACAAAATCTCAATATTTAATTAGCTTTTGATATTTTCATTATTTTATTTTGATTCTATTTGATTTAAATGAAATAAAATCAAAATAAATGACAAAAATAAAAGAATGACAAGTGGAAAGGGCTCATGGGTCGCGGGTCACATTACAAACTCAGTGCAAGCATAAAAAGTTGGGCTCATTTGACAAAAAACTGCATATTTGGCCACATTTGACTTTTGGCAATTTTGCAAAAAGGGTCAACGTGGCCAATGCATAACTCCCTCAATTTTGACCCTAGAGAGGTGTTCTTTGACTTTTTAGAAAGATTAATATGTCCTCTAAGCAACCCTTTTGGTCTCATCTCAATTGAGTCTTCATGTATGAAGCTTTGGCCCAAAAGGTGTTTTTGTTGACTTTCCAAAATGACCTATAATGTCCAAATTCATATCTTCTTGTGAGTGCATATTTTGAACTTGGGAGCTGAAGATGAATTGTAGGGAATTGCATCCTCTTCAAAATGAGCTTTGGATGGGTCATTTTTGATACAGTATGAGAAAGTTATGCTTGGTCAAAGTTGAGTTGACTTTTCCTACAAAACCCTAATTTAGCAACTTTTGGGTTTTGATGAATTGTGAGCAATCCTTGAGGAATCATGATCAACCCTTGATCAAATGATGAATAATACTTCAAAATTAGGATGTTGACCAAAAATCTTGAAGTTTGACTGTATGTGGGCCACAGTTGACTCTTGCCCTAGCACAGTCGATTTTTAGGCCTTTGAGCAGTTGACTGAGAAAACTTCCTCTACCAAGCTTGAAACTTGACATGGATGATCTTGAGAATATATTGGGACAGTGGTGAGAATTTGGGATCCTTTGGACTTAAGCATCTTGTTGTAAAGTGAAACCCTAATTTGGGGTAGATTGCCTTAGGAGAGAGTTTGTCTGGTAAACCCTTGGACTTCCTTGAGCAATTTGAGGACCTCACTTGACATGTATTGAGAAATATGGGAGGGAAAATTTTGGGGTACAACACCATCCAAAGTAGATGCTGACTTTGAACTGGAGGAAACATCGAAATAAATCTTTGGTCTATTTACTCTGAGTTGTAAGAGGTATCTTTGTGGGGAATCCTGTTCTTGTTGTTTTGGGAAGGACTCCGCTTGGGAATCTTGATTTCTGTTTGGGGAATAGAGTCTAGAAGCTTTAGTTGTCCATTACTCTACTGGGGAGTTATCTCTTGACTGGAGAGATGAAAGTTAGCTGTTATCTGGTCGAAATCCAGGCTTCGCAGTAAGTTGCTGAAGATAATAAAAGTTGACTGTTATCTGGTCATATTCCAGGCTTCACATTGACTTATTGGGAATATGAAATTAACGGTTATCTGGTCGGATCCAGATTTCAATGACTTAAACTGTTATCTGGTCGGATCCAGGCTTCAGTGACTTGAACTGTTATATGGTCGGATCCAGGCTTCAGTGATTTGAAGAAATTAAGTTGTTATCTGGTCGGATCCAGGCTTCAAATTAAATTTGAGGTATACTGTTATCCGTCAGGTCTAGGCTTCATAGATTATACTGTCATCTGGTCGGGTCCAGGCTTCATTTTAATTAACAGAGTAAACTGCTATCTGGTCGGACTCCAGGCTTCACAGTAATTTGATAGAGTAAACTGCTATCTGGTCGGACTCCAGGCTTTATAGCAACTTATACTGTTATCTGGTCGGATCCAGGCTTCACAATGTCTTGAATTGTAGGTTGACTGTTATCTGGTCGGATTCAGGACTTCAGCAATGATGTTAACTACTATCTGGTTGGGTCCAGGCTTTACAATGTCTTGAATTGTAGGCTGATTGTTATCCGGTCGGATTATGGGCTTCAACAATGATGTTGACTTCTATCTGGTCGGGTCCAAGCTTCACAATGTTGTAAACTGCTATTTGATCAGATTCTAGGTTTCATAGTGTCTTGAATTTGATATCAACTGCTATCTGGTCGGGTTCCAAGCTTTATAGTGATTGATGAGTTGTTGCTACAGATAGATGCCATGTCTTGTTTTAGGAATTAATTTGGAACTTGTTTAAAATTTAAGATGATATTTGTTTGTTGATCTTTTCTGAAAAGGTAAAGAATTAGCCGTATGCAATGTCATGATGCATGACACATATTGTGTAGTGATGTTCTCAAAATAAATGATATTGTGTTGTATGTATTTTGTATGCATATGCTATGAAGTTTGTAAGATGTATGAATGCAATATATGAACTGATCAATTGTTCTTTGTAGCATCGTTGAATTGAGGGAAAATAAATCCCTGACTGCTGCTGGGGATGAAGAATGTGATTCTTCATTATTTGTTGAAGTTAAATTGCTGAGAGATGGATTTCTGTGGCTAGAGAAATAAACTATATTGGGGAAAGAAAAACTCCACAAACTGCTTGGGGATTTTTATGAAGCCCTGTTGGGGAACCCAAGAAGTTTATGAACCATGCTGAGGAATTCTTCAAGATATTGGGAAGATGATTGGAGACTCTTGCTCTGCATGGGATATCGGAACCTCTGACACTATTAGGCTGTATACTGAGGATATGGTAGTGACTTCGCAAGAGGACATCTCAATCTATGTATCTATTGTGAGATGTATCTGCGGGGATTTGCAGATGGCTCTTTAGACATTGTCTCGTTTCTTAAAGCCATTAGTAACTGTCTTTCTATATATATTTTTTGTGTATTTGTAAACATTGATCATATTCAAATAAATATGTTAAAAATAATCACTGGTCGTTTTTAAATAAAAATAAAAACAAATAGTTTTGTGCTTTCAAAGAGATAGCTTTTGTATTAATCTGAAGAAGTCTTCCTATAGCAGGCGTTTTTGTACAAGGAGATGAACATCCTAATAAGAGAATGACATCGAAAAAATGAAAGCTATACAAAGTGGTATACAAAGAGAAAATAACTATATGAAATAATCACATTGGGTTCCCATTCTGCTATTACCTTTATATCTTTGAGCGTCTCATCTCTTTGCTGCTTGGCTGGAGCTGGCTGGATTGATTAGTACCATTTGAACTTGACAGTTAACACTGAAGGTTGGCTGTAAGGTGATCCAACGTGACATAGTTATACGCTTTGATCCCTAATTTTTGCCTGGACCGCCCTTTCGAGTTTTCAGTCCATCGGGATACCCTTTTTTGCCCAAGCCGCCTTTTCAGGTTTTCGACTTGCCGAGTGTACAGATTTTTCATATATATATATATATATATATATATATATATATATATATATATATATATATATATATATATATATATATATATATATATATATATATATATATATATATATATATATATATATATATATATATATATATATATATATATATATATATATATATATATATATATACACATATATATATACCCCTAAATTTTTCCGAAACATTTTTGGTTCGCCGGGATGCCCTTATTTTTTCCTAGGCCAGTCAACTAGCGGGTCTCTGTTCATGCGTAGTATCTTTTAACTATGTCCTCGTTTGTTGGGTGCGGAAGGTTGTCACCATCCATAGTGGTTAAGATCATGGCTCCACCATAAAATATGTTCTTTATCATAAATTGTCCATCGTATATAGGAGTCCATTTTCCCCTAGGATCACTTTGTCGTAGGATGATGCACTTGATTACTAGGTCACCCACTTGATATACCTGACGTCTGACCTTCTTGTTAAAAGCTTTGATCATATGTTTCTGGTACATTTGACCATGACAAACAGCCGTAAGCCTCTTCTCGTCAATCATGTTCAATTGGTCAAGTCGGGTCTGAATCCTTTCGTCTTTATTCAAACATGCATCCTTCATGATTCTCAAGGAAGGGATCTGGACTTTGATGGGTAGGACAACTTCCATACCATATATCAAAAAGAAAGGAGTTTCCCCTATTTACGTGCATACCTAGGTACAGTAACCATGAAGAGCAAATGGTAACATCTCGTGCTAGTCTTTTTATGTCACCGTCATCTTTTGTATGATCTTTTTAATATTCTTATTAGCAGCCTCCACAACGCCATTCATCTTCGCCCGGTAAGGAGAAGAGTTATGATGTTGGATCTTGAATTGAGTATAGAGCTTGGTGATCAGAGTATTATTGAGATTGGTACCATTATCGGTAATGTTTCTTTCTGGAATACCATACCGACAGATAAGGTTATGTCTGATGAATCGGGCCACGAAGTTCTTGGTAACAGAAGTAAATGAGGCTGCCTCGACCCACTTTATGAAGTAATTAATGGCCACGAGGATGAAGCGGTGCCCATTATAAGCGGTAGGTCTAATCTCTCCGATCAATCAATGTCCCACATTGCAAACGGCTAAGGAGCAATCAATACGTTCAAGGGGACCAGAGGTACATGTACAACATAGATCTGGCACTTGTGATAAGTTCGGAAATGATGATAACAATCTTCTTCCATAGTGGACCAATAGTATCCTACCCGTAGGATATTTTTAGCCATTGTATACCCACTAGAATGGGTGCCAAAGGTACCTTCGTGTTTATCCTCCATAAATTTCTCCGCTTATCCTTTAACCACACACCGCAGTAAGGTAGCATCATGGTTGCACTTATAGAGAATTTTGTTACTCAGGAAGAACTTGGCAGAGAACCTTCTTAGGAACTTCTTATCATTGACGAATGCTCCCTCGGGGTACTCTTGAGCTTCAAGATACCTTTTCACCTCGTGGAACCAAGGTTTTTCTTCTACTCCCTTAGCATCAATCTCATAACTATGGGCCGGTTCGTCTAATCTTTTGATAGTGATCCGAGGAGCTTCGTTATCCCATATGAATTTAAACATGGATGACATGGTGGCTAGCGCGTCTTCTAACTGATTTTCTTCACGTGGAATATGTTCAAAGGTAATCTCTTCAAAGTATGAGATCAATGTCAACACATGTTCTCGGTAAGGGATGATATTAGGATGCTTTGTGTCCCATTCTCCTTTAACTTGTCTGATCACCAAGGTTGAGTCTCCGTATACCTGTAAGAACTTGATCCTCATATCGATAGCAGCTTTAATACCCATAATGCATGCCTCATATTCAGCCATATTATTGGTACAGTTAAAGCATAGTCTGGCGGTGAAGGGTGTATGGCAGCCTTCTGGGGAGTTAATCACAACACCAATTCCATTGCCGACTGCATTGGAAGCTCTGTCAAAGACCATAGTCCATCGGGATCCTTTTTCAGGTCCTTCATCTGGTCCAGGTTCTTCGCAGTCAGTTACTAGCATAATGTTCTCGTCCGGGAACTCAAAATTCATTGAATGATAATCGTCTACAGCCTGGTGAGCCAAATGAACAGCTAGTGAACACCCTTTGATTGCTTTTTGGGTAGTGTACTGAATGTCATATTCGGTCGAGACCATTTTCCATCTTGCTATTCTTCCGGAGAGAGCAGGCTTCTCGAATATGTATATATAGGATCCATTTTAGCTATCAATAAGGTAGTGTGAGTAAACATATATTGTCTTAGTCGGCGAGCAGCCCATGCCAAAGCGCATCAAGTTTTCTCGAGCAGTGAGTATCTTATTTCACAGTCGGTAAACTTTTTGCTAAGGTAGTATACTGCATGCTCTTTTCGACCAGACTCGTCATGCTGCCCCAACACACACCCCATTGAATTCTCTAATACTATTAAGTACATGATCAGAGGTCTTCCTTCAACCGATGACATCAAAATTGGAGGTTCTTGAAGATATTCCTTGATTCTATCAAAGGCAGTCTAGCAGTCGTCATTCCACCTCACTACTTGATCTTTCTTCAGTAATTTGAAGTTTGGCTAACAAGTAGCGGTTAGGTGGGAAATGAATCTGGAAATGTAGTTTAGACGTCCCAAGAATCCCCTAACCTCCTTCTCAGTCCGTGGAGTTGGCATTTCATGTATAGCTTTAACCTTTGCAGGGTCAACTTCAATACCTTTTCCACTGACAATGAAACCTAAGAGCTTACCAGATCTTACCCCAAAGGTGCATTTTTTCGGGTTTAGTCTTAACTTGTACTTCTTCAGTCTTTCAAACATATTTTGTAGATGATCAAGGTCCTCTTCTTCAGCCTGATACCTGGCTATCATATCGTCAATATAGACCTCTATCTCATGATGGATCATATCATGAAACAAAGCTACCATAACACGCTGGTAGGTTTCCCCGACGTTCTTCAATCCAAATGGCATAACTTTGTAACAGAAGGTACCCCACTGTGTAACAGAAGTTGTTTTCTCCATGTCTTCAGGTGCCATTTTGATCTGATTATAATAAGAGAAACCGTCCATGAAGGAGAATATCTTACGTTGTGCATCATTATCAACCAGAACATCAATATGGGGAAGCAGAAAGTCATCCTTGGGGCTTGCCCTATTCAAATCTCTATAATCCACACACATATGCACCTTACCGTCCTTTTTAGGTACCGGTACCACGTTCGTAATCCATTGTGGATAAGAAGTAACAACTAAGAATCCGACATTAAACTGTTTCATGACTTTAGCCTTGATCTTTTCTGACATCTCAGGACGCATACAAAGAACCTTTTGCTTCACTGAAGGGAAGTCTTCTTTTGTTGGCAGACGATGAACCACAATATCAGTATCCAACCCTGGCATGTCTTCGTACGACCAAGAAAAGGTCTCAACATAGTCATGTAACATTTGAATTAACCGTTCTTTAACACCATTTTCAAAGTTGGCACCTATCTTGACTTCCTTTTTATCCTCTTCAGTACCCAAGTTTACCTACTAAATTGGCTCTTCATGAGGCAGTATAGCTCTTTCCTCTTATTGTAACAGTCTAGCAAGTTCTCTTGGTACTTCACAATCTTCCTCACCTTTGTCCTTGGCTTGGTAGATTGGATTTTTAAAGTCATAACTGGAAATAGCAGAACCCTTATCAATGAGATCCAGGGTGGATGTGGATCTACAGTTTGATTATGTTGGTGTGTGTAAGAGAGCATAGCTATTTTGATAAAGTAAAATCAGAAAAGAAAGACAGAGAGTGTAAAATTTGTATGCAAAACTTCCAATGATTTATTAATGATATATGAATATGAAGTGATAACCCTCAAAAATATACCGATGTGCCTCGGGTAGGACACAAGGCTTTTAGAGTTCAAATTGTTCAAAAATTACATATCCTTAAAACAGAAAAACAATTTCTTTTGGATAAAAGAAATGCGCATAAAGTCTCTAGTCGTCCAATTATTTAGTCTATTGCTGGTAGTAGGGAAGATCCAATTGTCCAGTTCAGTCACTATCATTGTCTTCTAAAGCATTGACTCCATGGTTGCTGATGCATAGTGGTGGTCCTCCGGCGCGAGCACGACAAACAGCTTTTTGAGCTCCTGAAATGAAACCCAAACCAAAATTTTCAGACTTGTAGGTGATTTTCAGAAGATGAGCCCAAATAGTAACCCCACCCTCTTCAACTATAGTGTTGGCATCCTTCAGATAAGCCATCTTCAATGGAGGTCTGGTAACCTTTGGAACGGCGGTAAGAACAATCTTCTGAGGAACCTCTTCAAAATTCCGATAGGGAGTCTCAATGAACTCACCGTCCATCTCGACATATCTGAAAGAGTTCAAATGGCTTACCATATATTCTTCTTTGCCACGGACTATAACAATCTTTCCATTAATTGGATATTTTAACATCTGATGCAAGGTGGAAGTGACAGCGCCAGCTCCATGAATCCAAGGGAATCCCATAAATTAAGAGTAATACGGGCGAATGTCCATCACATAGAAAGTGGAGCCAAAAGTTTGGGAACTAACTTTAATAGGAATGCCCACCTCCCCGTGTACCATTCTTTTAGAACCATCAAAAGCCCTTACCACAATACTGCTGGGCTTCAGTGTGAGTCCTTCACAGTCTAATCTGTCCAAAGCATTCTTAGGAAACACATTCAATGAAAAACCTGTATCCACCAGAACATGAGCCAGAAAAACCTAGTCCATTATCAGCAGTCAGACTAGCAATACAATTCTTAAATTGGGCAGCAGAAGTCTCTTGTGGCACATGAGCATACTTCAGGAATTTCACCAAAGCTTTGGCATGAGCTTCAGAGCATAGTAATAAGGCCAGCATTGAAATTTTTGAAGGGGTCTGCCCTAATTGCTCCACAACATTGTAATCATTCTTTCGTATGATTTTCAAAATTTCCTCCATTTCTCATTTGGAGGTTTCAGGAATGGCTTCTTTGGGTGCCTCTGTTCGGGCAGGCTCAACCAATACTTCTTTGCCCCGAGTCCTAGCTAACTCAGTAGAAGGAGCAACCATAGTAGCAATAGGAGTATTAGTAGGAATAACCAAAGGAGTGGCAACAATCTTTGGAGATATTTCAGGAGAGAAAATCCTTCTGCTTCTGGTAATTTTACTGGTCCCAACAACATTGTCAATGTTAGGATCAATATCCTCAGTAGCTTAATTTGTTATAGCCAATAGGTCTTGCTTGACGCCATGGTAGTAAATGTTAGCTCCATAATTCCAAGGAACAACCTTGTTGGAGGAATATGGTATTGGCCCAAGAGAGGTGATAATTAAAGGAGCTACCTTAGGAGTGGATGTAATCCTGACAGGACCTTTAGAGGAGGCCCTGAGAGGATTGGCGGAAATGGTAATAATTGACACATCTTCACATCTTACATCTTTGCATAGACTTTTCATAGAGGGAGTCTTATCAAACATAATTTCCTTGTTGTTCATCAAGCGTTGGACACCCATCTTCAGCAATATGCAACCATTAGGTAGGGACGCACAATGGTAGCAATTTTCACCACAACCCAGAAATAAACCGGCTCGCAAGAGATTCTTCTTAACAATTGGAAGAGGAGTAGCTAGTTCATCAAAAGAAGAAACAAACAGGTCATCATCAACAACATTGATACCTTGGTCATGCTTGGGCATGAGTGCAGTTATCACATTATGGGTTTCAGGAGGGTCGAATTCAATCTCCTTTTCCTCAATAAGATCCTGAGTTTTATTCTTCAGAGCCCAACAATCATTTGTATCATGCCATAGACTGTTGGAGTGGTAGGCACACTAAGCATTTGGATTATAATGGGGAGATGTAATGTTTGGATTTTGAGGAGGCTCCCTCAGAGTGACCAAGCTAGCCTTCAATAAATGATTCAATATTTGTGATAAGGGCATGTTTAGTCTAGTGAATTGTCTTTTGGGCGCATCCTGCCTGCGCTGATTATTTTATCATTGAGTCGATGTAGGGTTGGAAATCATCACAGCTCCTACCGTTGGACGGTGTTCAGTTTTACCCTGGTTTCTCTGGTCATAAGAAGCACTAACCTCTTTCTTTCCAGTGAAGGGTTTCTTCATTGTACTTGAAGATGCATCCCTTTGAATCTTACCGCTGTTGATACCAGCTTCTGCTCTTTCACATGTCAATATTAGCTCGGTGAACTCGACTGAAGAGCTTCCAATCAAGTGGTTGAAAAATGGACCAAACAAAGTGCCCAGGAACATGTCTACAAACTCCCTATCAGACAAAGGAGGATGGACTCTTCCAGCAAGATCTCTCCACTTCTGGGAATAATATTTGAAGCCCTCACTAGAACCGATAGACATGCTTTGAAGTTGAGTAAGGGTTGGAGAGAGGCCATCATTGTATTGGTACTTCTTGTAAAAGGTAGCAGCCAGATCTTCCCATTTACGGATGTTGGTTCCCTCCAGTTGGTAGAATGACTCTAATTGTGTCCCTGACAAACTTTCCTGGAAGAAGTGCATCCATAGATTCATGTCAGCTGTATGAGGTTGAATTTTCCTGACATAAGACCTTAAGTGCAGCTTAGGGCAGGAGACAATGTCATATTTAGAAAATGCGGGAACCTTGAACTTCTGTGGAATGACCACTCCAGAAACCAACCCTAATTCTTCAAAATCTGGACCAGGTACCCTCTGAATTTCCATGGCATTGAGACAATCCTCCAGTTGCTTATACTTGTCATCAGCAGGAGGATATTGTTCTTTATCATAGTCAGCCTCTTCTTCATCAGTCTCTGGGTTGTTGTCTTCTTCTTTTGTCTTCTCTTCCTGATTGTCCCCCTCATTTGACGGGGTTGTGAATTCTAGAGCTCGCTTGGTTGGTTCTCTGAATCTTCTTCCCTTATTCAGGACACCAACTGGTTTCTTTGTCTTTTTATTCTTGTCCTTGAGAATGAGAGCCTTCGGGTCTTCTTGTCCCTTATCCAGTTCTAGGAACATCTACTGGAATTGAGCATTCTGGGCTTGAAGGTCCTTAATATTCTGTTCGAGAGCCATTTCTTTTTTGCTGAAATAAACAATGAAAAGATAAGAAACCTGTCTTTGAAATACCTGTTTATGTAATCATATGTATGACATGTTTATGCGATGTTTTCAAGGATCTCGCGAAGTAAACACAAGAAAATGTTGGAATTTTGATTGCAACTTTGATTGAAGAACTTCGTGTCATTGAATTCCCTTTTACGAGAATACAGCTCACCATGTCAAGTGGGTCATAGCCTCTGGCTCAAGACATCATGTTTTGACGGTATTGGCTAGAGGGAAATAAATTCCATTGCCCCTTGCTAGATGTCTGGTTCATCATACTTTGGCGGCCTTTGGTTAGAGGAAAATAAATCATCATGCCCCATGCTAGGCGTCTAGTTCATGATAGCCTGCATCGCAGGCCTTTGAGATCCTTGAAATGGTTAGTGAAATGAAAATGGATGTTATGATGCATGATGTTATGTTTGAATAATTTAGTCACACACAAGAAAAACACACAAGACCTTAGGTTTAGTCTTGCATGGGATTTATAGGTAAATACCCTTTTGAAGTTTAGTTGGTTCAACCTGTCATAGAAAAGTAATCGGGTTCTAAGGAGTCTCAATATCACTGACCTTTCTTTATCAGGCATTGTTTCAGCTCAAGCGATCTTTTCTCGCGGCAGAAATATCCTGAAAGCCCGATCTCAATGAGTGTAGTATCGAGTATCAACCAATCCTCAACTTTATACCAAGGCCGTCTATCTCACTACTTTTCAAATGGCTATGTTTATTCAACTAAGGCTCTAAGGTTAGTCAGTGATTTATGACACCACACAACGGCCTCGTATTCTCCTCAATTTAACACAAGGGATACCAGTACCAACAAATGTATCACACTAACGCAGCCATCGCTTCAACCATATCGGTCTACGTCGTACAGCCTCCACAATCTATTGCTGCTTACCTATAAGTGCCCTAGATCCGGGTATAGGATCTTTAGCAGTAACCCCAGCAAACCCTTAAAAATTAAGCATAAAAAACACACAAGGAAAGCAAATTTGAAATGATATAAATCTAAGGTAAACCCTACATTTAAGTACTCCCCAGCAGAGTCACCAGTTCTGTAATACGGTGGCAGAACCAGCTGTTATACTAGTTTTGCGTTTGTATTCGAAAATATTGCGGTAAGCAAGAGTCGCCACCAAATTTTCTTTTATCCAACAAAGTAAAGGGTGAAAAGAACAGAAAAAGATCTTTCGAGATTATTTGAGTAAGGGGGGTAGATTATGGAAAGGGAAGGTTTTAGTACCCATTCCATCCATAGTTATCTACAGGCTCTTAGATGCTAGCTCATTTGAAAAATACCTTGTGTTTTTTGTGTTTGAAAAGTATTTTGAAAGAAAGCGCCTTGGTATGGCGAATTTTGTAATGTTTCTCGGATTGGTAGAGAACGTATACAAAGTGTTTTGAAATTTTTTTTGGAAAGAGTTTTGTGTATGTGTAAAAGTTTTTGTTTTGTTTTGAGAAAGCATCTAAGGACTATCTACTATACTCGAAAGAGTTGTTCTTTTCCTCCTTTCCTTTAGACAGTGCTATCCTACTATTAACGGGTAGGTAGCCCTTATTGTTGGATGTTTGAGGGACATTCGAAGGGACATCGTTACAGTCACAAAGGAAATTGGGCAAGATACCTTAGTAGCTACCCAAGTGTTTTAAGATCATACCCAGGCAACGTCGAGAGGGTCATTTTTGTGATCTTTAAACCAGAGGGTAGCCACTAAAATCTCTCACGTTTCGAGAGTTGTGACTGTTTCATTTCCGAAGGCAACCGAAGTGGGAGTACCCTAGAGGTGTATATGTGAGATTGTGTTGCATTCAATTATTTTGTCTTTGCATTAGGTTTGCTAGCGTTTGATTTTAATCTTTTGCCATACAATCCTATTTATCATGCAACTAAACAGTTTAATAGTTGCAGGAATTTAAATTGCGAAAACGTAAAATCTAGCTATTACAAGGCTTCGGGGAGGGGGATTATTTACAAGTCCAAAACAAAATTGGGGGATAAAGTAATAAAGTAAAGTCCCAATTTGATTCTATTACATCCCATAAGCAAGTACATTAATATGATAATAGAAGGGAAATATTAAACGCGCGCGAAATTGAAAAGAACGTCTAAACCCTAAGTTAAAGGAAATCTTTTTGTTATTTTGTTTTATTTTAAAAAAATGTTCAATTAAGATTAATAAAAAAATGTGATCTAAATAAAACTAAAAGGAAATAAAAATTCATATTTTTTTTGGTATTTTTATTATGAAAAAAAGAGCTAATCTAAGTCTATTTAATTTTTAAATTAAATAAAAAAAAGTTAAAGTAATTAATTAATTAATTAGAAAAATTAATTTTACTTAAAAAGACTAAACCTAATTTTTTGTGATTTTATAATTACTTTGCTGATTAAATAAAAAAACAAATTAAAAGAAATAAGTAAAAAAAAATAAAGCAAAAATGTAAAATGGGCCTGATGTAGACAGCAATAGGGGGGCAAATTGAAGTTTGTTAGGCCCAGATTAAGAAGAGCCCTGAAGCTGTGTTGGCTTCAATGAGGGAGAGTTTAAAGGGTCCATGGTGAAGCTTCACGTTTGAGGCGCTGGATATGGATCAGGTGGTGATGGGTTGATGGCGCATGGTACACACATAAGCTTGCGAACACTGGATCAAAGAGGAAACACGAGAAAAATAAAATCCCTCATGCCTGGATCGAACCTAGGACATGAGGGGGGAATGCCTTAAAGGTCCACGTGTTTCCAGTCATGTCATTTGTTCATTCGTTACTACAAATAAAACGATAGCATTACATGTGAAACGAAATAGAACAAAATTCAAATTAAAAAAGGACGCTGTGTGAAGTGGACCAGTAAAAAAAGTGACGTTTGGGAAATGGAGTCAGCCCATCGGAGTCAACTCTCTGGTTGTCTTCTCCGGTGGGCTCAAATTGGATCCTGCAAAAATAACAAAACTCAATGATCAAAACCTACCCCACCACCCTAATTCGAACCCCCTGAGTCCGAATCTAAAGTCCGTTTGACCTGTAACGTCCTAGATCAAGAGTTTCGAAGGAAAATACAAATCGTGCCCTAGAAATGGTACGATCTCATCTTTGTACCTTAGCCTGCATGTAACACCTTAAACTTGCACTAGTAGTATCCCTAAACACGAATGAAACAGTTAAAGGTATAAATATGGCATGTATATGCAGTTTTAAATTAAAAAAAACCTTACCAACCGGTCATGTATGAACATGGTGATGTAGGACGCTGCAATCCTTGGGAATGGGTGGAATAGATTCTTGGGAATATCAGGAATATGACTAGGGTATTTCTTTAGATTGATAGAACTTGCGAAGTGCTTTTTGAGTTTTGACAATTTTGTAAATTTTTGAAATTTTGATATGGTTTTCTGAGGTAGTGCGTACGTCTCTTTGGCTTGCAAATGATGCTTTTTATATAGAGGAAGGAGAGAGCTTTCAAAGAAGGGAAGAAATCACACAATAACTATTGTGTTTAATGCCATGATCCAAAACTTAAAATATGCCAAAAATGAATATTTCATGCCATTTCCATCTTTGAGTGAACTTGGACAATTTGGCATGAAATCTTGGGCCTTAAAACAATTCAAACCATCAACCTATATGCCAAAACCCATCTTTTAATATTTTATGCCATTTATTTTTTATTTATTTGAAATAAAACAAAATAAATATGAATAAAATGGATATTAATTTCAAGGCAAGGTAAGAATGAATTTAGAGGTCCCTCATAAGGTCATGAAGATTCTAGAAGTCCAAAGAGTTAGGCCATTGACCTAAAATTTCAGGTTTGCCCAATGCACATTTCTTGAAATTTCTCAAAATTCCCCAATTTGGGAAGCCATAACTTTCTAATTTTTTATCCTTTGAAGATGATCTTTGACTTTTTGGAAAGCCCAATATTCCCTCTTCAATCTCTCTTTTTATCAATTTTGCATTTGATGATTTTATCTTGATGTAAATGGTCTTAGAAAAAAGTGTCTTTTGTTAACTTTCTGAAACTGACCTGTAATGTATGAGCTTGTATCATCCAAATTATGCATTTATTGAACTTGAGGATAAAATAGAAGTTGTAGGAAATTGGATTATCTTCAAAATTAGATTTGGTTAGGGAAAAATGGATGAAGCATGTGAAAGTTATGCCTCTTCAAAGTTCAATTGACTTCTCCTAAGGAAACCCTAATTTGGCAATTCTTGACTTTTGATGATCTGAGGACTTTCCTTGAGGAATCATGATCAACCCTTGATAAAATGATGATTATCACTTTAAAATGTTGATGTTGACAAAAAATATTGAAGTTTGACTGTATATTGGCCACAATTGACTTTTGACCTAGTACATTTGATTTTCAAACACTTGAGCAGTTGACTGAGCAAACTTGTAGTGTAAGGCATGAAATTTGGCATGGACAATCTTGAAGAAATATTAGGGACCATGGAAATCATTTGGAGCCTTTTCAACCCTAACGTCTTGGTGAAAAGTGAAACACTAGTTGGAGGTTCATTGCTTGGGAGGAGAATTTGTCTGATCAATTCTTTGGTCAACCTTGAGCAATTGAGGACCTTAATGGGCATGTGTTTAGTGGAGTGGGAGGGAAAATTTTGGGGTACAACAAAGGGAAACACGCAAAAAAAATTTATAAGCAAATAAAATCATAAGGAAAACAAATTTTTAATTTTTAGTGAAAAATAAAATTGAAAATAAAGGTTGGCCTGATATCAAAGATTTTATCATCGTCCAAAAAAGTAAAACCACAGGGTTTGAAAAAAATGTTTTGAAAAAAAAATGGGGGGGGGGGGGGGGGGGGGGGGCTCATATGCAACCATCGTCCAAATTATCTTTAAAAAACATAAAAAAGAAAAAATAAATTTTGAAGAGTGTAGATGTGTGAAATTGGAAACTTATGGATATTCGTGGATGATTATTCATCTTATATCCATGGATTTCGTGGAAAATTCTTGAGAAATTGTTGTTAATTGATCGCTATCTGTTTAAGACAACCCTAAAATAAACCAAAAGAAAAAAAGCATAGGAAAATAAGTGAGAGAGATTAGAGAATTCTTCCTCCTTAAACTATGAAATTAGAGAGCTATTTATAGGTGAGCATTAGGTCAAAAATTAAATGAAATTATTATATATTTGACATGATTTTGAAGATCAAAAATTGATTGAGAATTGATTCAAGTCTTGGTGAGCAAGACTATGAATCTGGATGGTTTAGTGATCCACAGCAAGATTTGATTTGAAAAGATTTTATTTAATTTTTAAGAATTTTGACTATTTTTATATAAAATAATGATTTTAATAAATAAATAATATTTTAAAATATACTAAATATAAGAAAATGAAAATACTATTTGAATAATTAAAAAACATGATTTTTGTGATTTTCAAAACAATTAAAAATGGAACTAAAGTTAATAATAAATAAACAGAAAAAATATTTGAAGTGCACCAAGGGAAATTTGAACCCATGACCTCATACTTGCAAGCTTCATTAATTACCAATTGTGCTATGTTACTCATTTGAAATAAAAATCCAATTAAAAGTATATGAAAGTGAACAAGTATTTGCTATTTAAAATACAAATAATTTGAAATAAACTATTATACATTTTTAAATAAGCGAAATAAATTATTGTTAAAATGTTAGTAAAATTGAACAAAAGAATATTATAAAAACCAATGTTGAAAATATTTTTGATTAAAGAAATAAAGGGCAGGCAAATTTAGAGTATGAAAAATGCCCCTATTTAATTACTCTTTGATTGAAGGATGTGAGAATACGCAGGTCACACACATTCAAATCGGAGGATTATTAAATAATGGAAGACCCCAAAATTTTACCCATGGTTGTAGATAAGGATATACTGTAAAGCATACCCCAGAGAATGAAGAAAGATAGGAAAAGATGATGATGTATCATCTTAACAGAGTTAGCCCAAGAAGTACGACAACACATAAAACTCTCCAATTCCTAGAAAGGTGATCGTTTATTTTTGTGTATTTACCACACCCTAGGAGGTAAATAACACAAGTTTTAAAATTGACTTACTAATGCTTCGAGACTAACATAGTAAGCTTATAGCACATATTTTGTCTATTCATCACAGCCTAGGGGATGAGTAAAACAGTGCTTGATAATACACTTCCGCATGGAGACTAACATAATGCATTATACTACAAATTTCATATGTTTACTACAACCTAGAGAGTAAACAATACGAGGATAGACTCGTGCCTTTATCACGACCGAGAGGAGAAATGACACGAGGATATGCTTATGTATTCATCATAACCTAGAGGATGAATAATATAAACCTGAGAATTCGCTTACCTATTGTTGTACCCCAAAATTTGACCTCCCATATTTCTCAATACATGTCAAGTAAGGTCCTCAACTTGCTCAAGGAAGTCCAAGGGTTGACCAGACAAACTCTCTCCTAGGGCAGTCTACCTCAAATTAGGGTTTCATTTTGCATCAATATGATTGAGTCCAAAGGATCCCAAATGATCACCATTGTCCTAATATGTTCTCAATATCATACATGTCAAGTTTAAAGCCTTGTAGAGGAAGTTTGCTCAGTCAATTGCTCAAATGCCTGAAAATCGACTGTGCTAGGTCAAAAGTCAATTGTGGCCCACATACAGTCAAACTTCAATATTTTTTATAAACATCCTCATTTTGAAGTATTATTCATCATTTGATCAAGGGTTGATCATTATTCCTCAAGGATTTCTCACAATTCATCAAAACCCAAAAGTTGTCAAATTAGGGGTTTGTAGGAAAAGTCAACTCAACTTTGACCAAGCATAACTTTCTCATACTTTATGATAAATGACTCATCAAAAGCTCATTTTGAAGAGGATGTAATTCCCCACAATTAATCTTCATCTCCCAAGTTCAAAATATGCACTCACAAAAAGATATGAATTTTTATATTATAGGTCAATTTGAAAAGTCAACAAAAACACCTTTTGGTTCAAAGCTCCATACATGAACATGGAATACACAGTTGAGATGAGACCAAAAGGGTTACTTAGAGGACATCATACGCTTTCTAGAAAGTCCAAGAACACCTCTCTAGGGTCAAAATTAAGAGAGTTATGCATTGGCCAATTTGACCTTTTTTTTTGCAAAATTGCCAAAGTCAAATATGCTCAAATTTGCATCTTTTGCTAAATGGGCCCAACTTTTTATGTTTCCATATCATTCCTAACATAGTCCACGACCTATGGGACCCTCCATGCTTGATTTATTCATTTATTTAATTTATTTTTATTTTTATTCATTTAAAAATCTAATAAAATCAAATAAATCCTAATAAATCACATATTGTATTTTAGGGATGATTTTTGCATTGAAAAAATATCTTATATGCTGTCAATTGAAGATAAACTCGTGCAAAGTCAATTTGGTTGGAAAAAGATTGGATTTGAGCAAAATTGAAAAGGAATCATATGCTATGAAAGATCAAACCAAATCTCCACGATGAGAAAGATTGAGGTCGTTTTTGTTAACCTAATAGTTTGTAGTACATATACAGAAGGATACCAAGGCATAAGGAGGTTGGAAGCAGTCGTGCAGAGGTGAAACAAAACTAAAAAAACTTCAAGAAAAGTGGCGATCCAATTTTCATGTTAGAGGCCAATTCGTACCATTCTCACGACACCAACAGGTTCTTGGACATCTCTAGAAGGAATTCCAACCATTTGCAAGCTCTCTCACGCTTGGAACTGTAAGATATAGGTATCACGACTTGCCTCCAAATTCAAATTCGGTTTCATTAATTTACTCATCCTATGCATATTTTTATTATATATTCGTGTTTGTCATTAAGTTTGCAAACGATTGGTACCATTTAATTGCATTTCTAAAGCATGTACAAGATGTTGCCATAGCTAGGGTTGTGTATTCTTGATTAGGGCATTGCAGGATAGGCAAAATTGGGCGTTGATTCTAGTACCATGAGACTCGTGAGGATGAGACGAGTTGATTGGTACCAGCCATGGCCATTTATATTGCTTGTGGAGAGTTTTTTGAAATACACAGGGATATACCTACAGTAAGTGTCTGTAGGTAAAAGTTGGCTACCTAAAAATGACGGTTTGGGAGGAAGACGACGATGCGTGTAATCCCCTGGTTGGGTGATTTGAATTTGGCGCATTTTGACTTTCAGCGTTTTGTTTTTATTATATTATAATTGATTTCCATTATATATTCAAACAAAACAATTGGCTTAGTTGGTAAGCGTGCAGGGAGAAAGTGCAGAGGACCTGGGTTCAATTCCCAGGTCCCAACCTTTATTTCACAAACCTTTATTTCACATTTTTCTTCAATAGGTTATCCAACGCATAGAAAGTCAGGAAGTTCACCATACACCATCAGGATCTGGCCATCCAATTCATCAACGCCTCAGATCAACATACCACCATTGGAGGACCACCGTGTGCCTCAAGTCAACAACAATACTGGATCATGCAAAGTCAAATAGGCCTGGATTCTTTTGGGCTCAGAATTCCACAACACACCTCCCATAATTGCTATTACAGGCTCATATCTCTTTCTTTTTTCTTTAATTCACAAATTAATTTATTTTTTTTCACAAAATACCATAAAATCAATAATTCACAAAATTAGGAATAGTTTTTTTTATTTATCAAAATTAATTTAAATTAGTTTAATTTAGGAAATTATAATTTGTTTTCAAAAATAAAATCAAATAGAAATTAGGTTAAACTTTTCCTTTAATTTTATTTTTCCATTTTTCTCAAATAAATAAAAATACCAAAAAATAGGCTTTTAGACAAATTAATTCATTTTTCTTAATTTAGAATTAATTAGAACTTATGATTTCCTTTAAATGTAACTATTTCATTATTTTCTTAAAACATGACAAAAAACATCTTTTTTTTAATCAATCGTCAATAGGTTTAGTCAGGGGTCAAAACCCTAATCGCTTCACATTTAATTCGCCGCGCGCTTGTTATTTATTTTGCCAATATTTTTGAAACTGCTCACTGGTTTGTAATAGTTAATTTAGGGTTTTTTATTTACTGTTTAAATCCCCGATTTTTTTTGTTATGTAATTAATCCCCCTCCCCGAAGCCTTGTAATAGCTAGGTTTATTTTCTCGCATTTTTAATTCTCACAAATATTTAACTGCCTAAATGTATGTTAATAGGATTGTATGGCAAGAATGCATGACAAATTAAAACGGTTAGAAAACCCTAATGTGCAAAGATAAATAACTGAAACAAATCACTCGCACATATCACTCTTAGGGTATACTCACACTTCGTTTGCCTTCGGTAAACGATCATTAAGTATAGGGTGTCTTAGTGGTTGCCCTCCTTTCTAAAAGATCAAATGTCCCGTACGAATGTTGCCTCAGATATGATCTTAAGACTCTAGGGTTATTACTAATATGTCCTAACATTGCTCTGGTGATCGTACGTCCCATTCGAATTGACCCTTATAGTTCCAACGACGGTGTTACCTATTTCTAAATAGTAGGATATCGCTGTCTAAAGGAAACAAGAATAGAAATGATCTTTTTTCGAGTAGGTAGATGCTAGTAGGTACTTGCTCAAATCAAAGCTTTTCACACTTACACATTTCAAAACAATTTTCAAAACAACTTCATCACACCTTTGAGGATTGATACAAGGGTTATCACGAAGTCAAACTTTTCAAAAACAAAGCACGTACACAAGCTATTTTTAAAAGATGAGCAAGTACCTAAGAGCCCATGGAAAACCATGGATATAAAGGGTGCCAACACCTTCCCTTTCTATAATCTACCCCCCGTACTCAGAATATCTCGAAAAAGGATTTTTTCTATACTTTTTTCCTTTCCGGTTGGATGAAATAAAAGTCGGTGGAGACTCTTTCTTACCGCGACATTTTTCGAATAAAAAACGCAAAACACAAACCAGCATTCAAACAATCGGTTCTGCCACCATATCACACCTATCACAACCTAGAGGATAGATAATTGAAAAGTTTGTGTGTTTATCACGACCTAGAGGATAAACAACACGAGTATATACTTATGTATTCATTACGACCTAGAGAATCGATACCATAAACCTGATAATTCACACACCTACCACAACCTAGAGGATAGATGATTGAAAATTTTGCACATTTACCACAACCTTGAGGATAAATGACGTGAGGGTAGTCTTACATATTTATCACGACCTAGAGGATAAATAACGCAATCCTGAAAACTCGCATACCTATCACAACCTAGAGGGTAGATAATTGAAGAGTGTTTTGGTAATCGGATCTTAGATAACTATACCAAAGATAAGATCAGAGCTTTACCTGTTGTGTCTGTTCTCAACCAAGGTATTTGTTTGTTAAGATAATTCAACAAAGGTCCCCAAGAAAGTTCATAGTTTTAACCAATATGTATTTGAAAAATGACATGCATAATGCCCTAAGTTTATATGGAGCCCAAAATGTATATGCAGTGAGTATTTCATATATGCCCCAAATGTTTGTAGATGCAACAAATATTTATTGTAAATGTTTTAATATTCTTTCCTTTTAAACAATTGGTTTTGTGTCACCAACTCCCCAACATCGTAGGTTGTGTTGCCGTGGTGTCTTTGCGTTGATAAGTGTTGGGAAGATTTTGATATTTTATCATAAGCATAGATGTAGGCGTGGGTGTAGTCATGGACATACACATGAGCATGGCCATGGTGCATTGACGTAGTCGTGGACCTCTTTCAACGTTTTTCTAACCAAATTTTTTTTTATGTTTTATCAAATGCTCTTTAGTGTTTCTATATGTTAGATGCACCAAATATTATGAATGACCTTGATACTTTGATATGGTTATGTGTATGTCATGCTTGATGCGAGGCTCTTAACCGCAAACCTACTTCCAAGATTTTCAAGGAATCTACTTCCGAGATTCAATTAAGGACTACATACTGTCGGGATCTTTTGGAAAATCATCTGCCAAGATTAACCAGAGGAAACTACTGTCGAGATTCGGTTAAGAAACTATATTCTATCGAGTTCTTCTGGAAAATCATCTGTCGAGATTAACCAGAAGAATCTACTGCCGAGATTCGATTGATAACTACCTTTTGTCGAGGTCTTTTGGATAATTAACTGATGAGATCAACCAAGGGAATCTACTTCCAAGATTCAACGTATAATTACCTTCTGCAAAGGTCTTCTGGAAAATAATCAGCTGAGATCAACCAGGAGAATCTTCTACCGAGATTCCACGTAGAATAGATAACTTGATTTGACAATAATGATTATCTTCACATGCAACATGGTTTATGTTATGCGTTATGATTTATGATTATGACTCAAATTCTTTTTGAATGGTGCCCTTGTTGTGGGCAAAGAAAATATTAAGACTCAAAAAAGTTACTAGTGCAACAAGAATAATTATTGAAAAGTGGTAGGGTATTTATGCTGACATGACTTCTCGATACTCTTTTTGAACTCGAAGATTGTGGATGTAGACGAGAGGTCCACCAGGGATTATGAAAGTATGAAGAGAGCTTGCCTTTTATTGTCTGTCTTTCCCCAACGTTTGAATTTCGAAAAACCATGCCCTTGATTAACTGACCCTTGGAATGATTTTCCCTTGATGAATGAACCATTTAGAACCGGTTTATGAGTCTCGCAATGGTCTTCCCCCACTTTTGAATTTTGAAAGGCATGCCACTATCTTTAGGACTTAGAAGAGTGTCCTAAGAAGGAACTTAGATCCTTCCATTCTAAGATATAGGTTACCCAAAGTGTCTGAATCTTGAAAAGTAGGCCCTTTATCAACTGGTGTTTTGAGAAGTGATCCAAATTGGCCAAATCTTAGAATAAGTTCCCCTAGTAAACATGATCTCAGATGATGTGCCCATACGTTCATTAGGATTTACCCCATTTATAGGGGTCCTCTTAAATGTTTTTTTCCCTAGTTAGAAGCTTCTTGGAAATGATGCATTTGATCAGACCATTTTTGAAATATCCTTGATGCTAAGTATTGACTCGTAAGTAAAATTTCCCATGGTAAAAATAATCCTAATTTAATGTACATGCAAGTTCTTGAAATCAAAATTGATATTGAAAATAAATATATGATTAGAGATGAAAAAGTGGCAACTTGGTTTAGTGATATTTTAACAAATATTAAGAGCCAATTTAACACATCTTACTGATTATGCTTTCATAGTAAACCTAGCTTCAATTAGGACTTTTAAAGGTTGTAACGTGGTCTGAGTCATGGTTTAAAAAACAAAGGATATAAGTTTCAAAAATTTATTTATCCCACCCCCGTTCTCCTTAATATTCTTCGTTCCTAAATTCAATTAATCCAATGGATGTGTTCAGTTTGCAAGAGAATTTTCATAGTCGTGATGATGAGTAGATGCTTTGATAAGATTTAAGAACTTGATGAGAATAATTGATGTTTATTGAGGTGGTTGTCACAATATTGTTCTCTAATTTATTTATTTTCAATCCCTTGTTTTTGCATGGACCAATTCTTTTGAATTTTTCGTTCCATCAGGATGCCCTAACTTTTTCCCAAGTCAAAATTTTTGCTTTTTGTTTTTGACTTAGAGGGTTCTCTTTTTTTTTGAAATTTTTATTTTGAGATTATTTTTTATTTTGATTCAGGAAAGTCGTGACTGCCATGTTTGATTTTTGTGAGCTTCATCTTTATTGCTCCCTCGATGTTGTATGACGTAAGTGAGAAAGAAGATGTTGTAAGCTTTATCTTCATGGTTTTATCGATCTTGGATGATGCACGCGAGGAAGAGGATGTGCTTGAACCTTTTGCATAGATAGACTAATTCTCTTGAGATTAGAATACATCGATGATTTAAGTGAAATCTACTATACCCCTGGTTAATATTACGATTTTTTAGAAAATAGAAATAACTCCAATTTCTTGCTCGAGGGGGTTAACTACGGATTATCTCCTTATTTATCCAATGTTTAGGAAGTGAAACAATGCCTTACATTGTCAGGTAAGTCTTACTATTAAAAAGAATACGTCAGCAAAATTTGATTATTTAGTTTTCCTCATTCTCCTCGATGTTTGTTAAAGTTGTGTAATGGAAGATAGAAAACAAGAGTGAAAATTGAAAGTCATTGATTATTTGGGGAAAGTGATAAAAGAGTGGATACAAATGGATCAATTTCAAAAACATGCATGATTATTTATTCGAGTTACCTAATCAAAAGATACAAAGGTATACCAAATACAACTTGGCAACTTGGAAATTACAAATTGAAATTGATAAGTCTGATGATCCTATGGAAGATCCCCCTTTTTTTAATCCACATGACTTTAGGAGATGCTTCTTAGTTCTTGGACTTGTCAGAGCATGAGGGTAACCCCTTGACTTTTCTTAGGAATACCTATTTTGTAAGGGCACTGCTCTTGTTGATACCGTTGATTTTGAATTACCAATGATAGTTGCATCTGAGGTGTTGTTCATGCCTGTATAGTGAAGGGTTGCCTTCTCTTTTTAATTGGACTTATAGGACCAAAATCATTTGAGACTTTAATGGTTAATCTCATCCTTCCATAATTTAGGACTTTCTCGAATTCCTTTATGAGTCTTGGAAAATCAACTAGCATGGATAATTAGATAAGGGCGAAACTGAAAATGCATATGCAAATGTATGAACATGTATGCGAATGAAAATGCATGGGTATGAAAATGTTTTAAGGCTATGCGAAAATATATTCATGGAGATGCAATGAAATGCAAGGTTAGAACAAAGATAAACCTAAGGACCACCTATACGAATTTTGACAGACACAAGGAAAAGTCCTAAGGATGACAATTAAGGGGAGACCCATACAAGCTAGGGGTTATAACACCCCTACGAAATGGTTTTAAAGATAGACATGGAAATGAGGATACCCTATACTGACTCAAATATTGAGACAGCCACAAGGGACTCCTTAAGGATTATGGATAATGAAAGACGAAGAGGAATCCCTACAAGTTAGGGATTGAGACTTACCAAAGATAACCCCGACAAGATAGGGATTATAATAAGTAAATGAATAGTTAAGATGGTGGTTTGACTAAGGGAATAGTATGGAAGATAGCACATGGTGACCGATCAACAGTCACAAAATCCCATGGCCTGATATAGGCCACATGGCGTGCATTAGCAAGGACGTGCTTCGTGGAACAGTTTCATAAGGAGAACAAGATCATACAAAGGTTCTAATGACAATGACGGGCCAAAGGGGGATCCCTACAGGCTAGGGATAGTAACATACATGTGGAAGTCCCTACAGGCTATAACATACTTAAGGGAATCTATGGACCTAAGGTTTGTAATTGATAAACTGAAACCTTTGTGCGTTTAGGGTAGTGAATACCCTATACAGATTTACGATATGTGAATATCCTATACCATTTTTGGGATATATATAGAGATGAGGATACCCTTACTGGTTACAGGTTAAGAGGGTAGAAATAAAGAATTAGTCCATGCAAAAGTTTGGGCAAATTTGGTGTCATTTTCAACCTGTCATACCCCAAATTTTCCTGCCATTTATTTCTATAGTAAAAAATATTTTCAATATTGGTTTTTATAATATTATTTGGTTCAATTTTACTAACATTTTAACAACAATTTATTTGGCTCATCTAAAAATGTATAATAGTTTATTTCAAATTATTTGTATTTTAAATAGAAAATACTTGTTCACTTTCATATACTTTCAATTGAGTTTTTATTTCAAATGAGTAACATAACACAATTGGTAAGGAATGGAGCTTGCAAGTATAAGGTCATGGGTTCGAATCTTACTTGGTGCATGTCATCCGGTGGGAGAACTGACTTTATTGGTTTTGTGTTTTATTGCAATGTTGCGGTTAGCAAGATTTGCCATCGACTTTTCTTTTATCCGACAAAGGAAAAGGTGAAAAGAACCGGAAAGACCTTTTGAGATAATTTTTTGATTAAGAGGGATAGGTTATGGAAAGAGAAGGTGTTAGCACCCTTTCCATCTGTAGTTATCTATGGGCTCTTAGTTGCTAGCTCACTTTGAAAATGCTTTTTTGTGTAAGTTTGTTTTGAAGATATTTTAAAAATACGCCTCAGTGCAGAGAACTTTGTAATGTTTTTCGTTTCGGCGAGAACGTATACAAAGTGTTTTTTGTCTTTTGAAAATATTTAGAAAAGAGTTTGTGTATGTGTGAAAAAATTGTTTTTGATTGTTTTTATGAGCAAGCAACTAGGAGATATCTACCTACTCAAAAGGTTTGTTATTTTCCTCTTTTCCTTTAGACAGTGATATCCTAATATTAGTGAGTAGGTACCTATATCGTTGGATTTTGGAGGGACGGGCGAGGGTCATCTTACAGTCATGAAAGAAACTAGTAAGATACTTTAGTAATTACCCTCAGGTTTTAAGATCATATACCGAGGCAATATCAAAAGGGTCATCGAGGGACTTATGATCTTTAAACCAAAGGGTCGTCACTAAAATCTCTTACATTCGAGAGTCGTGACTGTTGTTTTTTCGAAGGCAACAAGTGGATGTACCTTAGATGTGCGCGTATGCGAGTGTGTTGTCTTTCAATTATTTTTCTTGGATGTTATGTTTTGCTAGCGTTTTCTTTTAGTTTTTCCATACAATCCTATTATCATTCATCTAACAGTTAATATCAGTACGAAAAATAAAATGCGGAATTTGAATCTACGCTATTACATGGCTTCGGGGTGGGGGAATTACAAACCAAAACGAGGAAATAAAAAGTCCTAATTAAAACTATTACATCCCTTATACAATTACATAATTATGAAAAATAATGCGAATAAATAAATAGACGCGCGCGGGAAGAAAGAAAGAAAAAGAAAGGATGGAGAAAAAACCTAAGAAAAATTTCTAAGTGCTAAAAGAAATATTTTTGTTGTTTTTATTTGTTTTAGGAAAATATTTAAATTAAATTAAGAAAAATAAAACCTAATTCTAATTGATTAATTAATTTTTAGAAAATGTGATTAAAAATGATTAATTAAAATTAATTTAATAAATGAAAATCTAAGTCTAATTATTTTGGTGATTTTGATTTTATGATTTTTAGGAAAAAGAAATTAATTGAAATAAAAGAAAATAAATAATAAAAGAAAAAGACAAAAAATTAAATTGGGTCAAGCTGCAAAACAGGTAATTAGGGGGGTGTAGAGATTTGAAATCCCCTAAGCCCAATAACACTGGCCTAGGTGTTGTAGCAAGACATGGGGGAGAAACACCATCTTCTCCAATGGTGTATTTTTTTGGAACCTACAAAACAAAAAAACAGCTCGAATCCTTGGACCTAAATCGAATGCTGCGAATTCAAATATGGAATTAGTTTGGCCTAAAACGACCTGTAGAGTGAGATCCAAAACTCAATGGTTCTTGAGCCCTAACAATGGCATTTTAGTATCTCTGCACCAAACCTTACATGTGACACGTTAGATCCATTCTAAATATTGATAATAACATGGATGTATGCATATAATTACTTTAAATCACATGATTAGAGAGTTCGAGGAATTAAAACCTTACCAAACCGGTATGATTGGATGTGGGAGTTTTGGACGCGGAAGGGCTTGGTTATCGGCCTGGTTCAATTCCTGGGAGCCTCAGGGATATAATTTGATCACTGATTTGGAGTGATCACGCCTGAGAATGCAATTATGAATTTTGCAACTTTGAGAATTTTTCTTGAGAATTTTGTGAAGCTTTCTTTGCAATATTTTTTTCATCCCCTTTAAGCTTGCAATGTTGTGTATTTATAGAGGAGTGGGAGGCTAGATCAATATGGTAAATAATCACACCATTAAAACCACCAACATGGCAAGGAATCACACCATTAAACCATGGTTTAAAACAAAAATCAAGTTTTGAATAGTTTCCAAACTTCATGATCCCTTGCCATTTTCGTTTGCTGCATGAACCTGGTCATTTGTAATGTACCTTGCACGAATTTGGGCCTCTTGAGTGATCTAAATGAAGCCCACTTAAGACTTAATCCATTTGTTTGATATTTCACTTGATTTCTTTTATATTTAAATAAAAAATTCAAATAAATAGAAATAAAAATCAAAATAATGTATGGATAGTTTTAGAGGCTCTTGGATATGTCATGAGTATGTTTAAACTCTAAAAAGTTAGGCTCAATAACTTAAAATCACAAATTTGCTCAATTGAGATTTCATGCATTTCTTGAAAATTGCCCAACTTGTGCAACTCATAATTTGCCAATTTTCATTTTTTGAAGAGGATCTTTGACTTTTTAGAAAGCCCAAGATATACTCTGCACTTTCTCTTTTAATCATTTTTGCATTTGGAGACATTATCTTGATGTAAGTTGCCTTGACAAAAAGTGTCTTTTGTTGACTTTTTGAAAATGACATATAATGTATGAGATCATATCTTCCAAATGAAGCATTTTTTGGACTTGAGAATAAAAATAAAGTTGTATAGAATAGAATTTTCTTCAAAATGGGATTTTTTTTTGGGAAAAGTTTATAAAGCATGAAAAAGTTATGCCTGGTCAAAGTTCAGTTGACTTCTCCTAAGGAAAACCCTAATTTGGCAATTCTTGACTTTTGATGATCTAAGGACTTTTCTTGGGGAATCATGATCAACCCTTGATCAAATGATGAATATCACTTCAAAATATTGATGCTGACCAAAAATCTTGAAGTTTGACTGTATGTTGACCATAGTTGACTTTTTGATCAATATAGTTGATTTTCAAGCATTTGAGCCATTGACTGAACAAACTTGTGATGTAGGGCTTAAAACTTGACATGGACCTTGTTAAGGACCTATGAAGAACCATGTAATCCATTTGAGACCTTTGAAAACCAAATTTCCTTGAGAAATTCCAAACCCTAGTTATCTTTGGTCTAGGAGGAGCACCTTGACTATTCAAACCTTGAGAGTTTCGACCATTTAAAGAGCCTCGAAAGAATGCTTTAAAGAAAATTAGGAGGGAAAATTTTGGAGTACAACAGCTGCCCCTGTTCAATCTTCTTAAACTTGAAGAGTTAGATTGGCATGTCCGACATTCGTGACTTGAAGGTAGAAGATGATTGAACACTTAAGTGCCCTTAAATTTGCACTCACCTGTGCAAGAAGTAATACTGTTGGTTGAGTATACTGGGAATGGGCTTATAGATACCATTTGGAGAAGTGACAAAGAGTTGTCAGAGATGGGCTTATAGATGCCATCCTAAATAACTGTTGACTTCAACTGGAAGAAATATCAGAATAAATCTTCGGGCGACTTTAACTGAACAAGAGGAAGCGTCTATCGAAAACAAAATCAGTAAAATCTTTGAGTCGATTTAGCTGAACTAGAGAAAGAAGTCTAACAGAAAATAAATCAGGATAAATCGTTGATCGATTTAAACTGAACCAGTAGATGTCTTGAATTATCTTTAACTTCTGAGGAAAATGATAAAATAGCCCTTCGTCAGATGCAGCTTTCGAGAAGACTGTCAGGTTATATACATAGTTGATGATATTTGTTGACTGATCTTTTGTGAAAAGGTAAAGAGTTAGTTGTATGCAATGTTATGATGGATGAAATGAATTGAGTAATGATATTCTCAAAATAAATGAGATTGTGCTATATGCGTTTTGTATGCATATGCTATGACATTTGGTAAATGATTTATGGATGTGCAATGTTAATGAAGTGCATTCGCATAGTTGAGTAGTATCTTAGTCTGGGGAAAATAAATCCTTGACTGTTGTTGTGGATGTAGAGTATGTGTATCTTCAATTTTGTCTTAAATACTTCCGTTGGGGATTGTTGTCTGCTTTGAGGAAACTCTATAGGGGATTTAGATTTCTGCTTGGGGAGTTGAGTTCAGGAACCTTTGGTTGTCCATCGCTTTACTGGGGAATTTAGTTCTTATTTATCCTAACTAGGGATAAAATAGATGGTTAGACTTTTGTCTTTAAGAGGATGGTTGACTGGTATCTGGTCGAAATCCAGGCTTTGCAGCAACTATCTAGGGAGGATAAAGTTAACTATTATCTGGTCGGATTCCAGGCTTCGCAACAACTTTCTAAGGAGGATGAAGTTAACATTATCTGGTCGGATTCTAGGCTTCATAGCAAATTTCTTGGGAGGATGAGGTTAACTGTTATCTGGTAGGATTCCAGGCTTCGCAGCAACTTTCTGAGGAGGATGAAGTTAACTGTTATCTGATCGAATTCCAGGCTTCTTAACAACTTTCTAGGAGGATGAAGTTAAACTGTTATCTGGTCGGATTCCAGGCTTCACAGTAACTTTCTAGGATGACAAAGTTAAATTGTTATCTGGTCGGATTCCAGGCATCGCAACAACTTTCTAGGAGGATGAAGTTAAACTGTTATCTAGTCGGATTCCAGGCTTCGCAGCAACTTACTAGGGAGAATGAAGTTCACTATTATCTGATTGGATTCTAGGCTTCGCAACAAATTTCTAGGAGGATGAAGTTAAACTATTATCTGGTTGGATTCCAGGCTTCGCAACAAATTTCTAGGAGGATGAAGTTAAACTGTTATTTGGTCAGATTCCAGGCTTCACAACAACTTTCTGAGGATGAAGTTAAACTGTTATCTGGTCGGATTCCAAGCTTCGCAAGAACATTCTAGGAGGATGGAGTTAAACTGTTATCTGGTTAGATTCCAGGCTGCACAACAACTTTCTAGGAGGATGAAGTTAAACTGTTATCTGGTCGGATTCCAGGCTTCGCAACAACTTTCTAAGAATGAAGTTTAACTGTTATTTGGTCGGATTCCAGGCTTCGCAACATCTTTTTTAGGATGAAGTTAAACTGTTATCTTGTCAGATTCCAAGCTTCGCAACAACTTTCTAGGAGGATGAAGTTAAACTGTTATCTGGTCAGATTCTAGGCTTCACAACAACTTTCTAGGAGGATGAAGTTAAACTGTTATCTGGTCGGATTCCAGGCTTCGCAACAACTTCCTGAGGATGAAGTTAAACTGTTATCTGGTTGGGTTTCAGGCTTCATAGAAACTTCCTAGGAATAGTATCAACTCCTTTGGGGACAAGTGGTTTAGCCCGAGGATTTGTAATAGTCTGAGAAAAAACTCGTGGTGGGGAATCTGGAGCTTGTTAGGGAAATAAACCATGTCGATGGAGGAATATCCTGCTGAGGGAAGCTCTTTGTCTAGGAGAATACGCTCTATTGGAGAGAAATAATCTGCAGGGGCTTTTACAAATTTGAAAAATCAACTGGGGAGAGGAATTCCCATGGACTGTAATGTTTGGGATCCTGTATGTTGGTGACATTGCACGGGAGAAGATCATACTCCTTTATCAGCCAGAGTGATCTGCCTGGGAGATTGCGGGGAATGTATGAACTTGTGAAGATTACCTTGTAGGGATAATCTCATGGAAGTGGCTCTGTTGGGATTTGTAATGCCCGTTAATTTAATTAATTATTTAATTAAATTATTTTTGGATTATTTGTTAAAGTTGTGAGATGTTGTGGATTGTTGGTATAAGTTGTTAGATAGTTAAATAACAATAATAATGTTGGAATTAATGGAACAATTATGTTGGGCTCATGTTGTTGGTGGGAGGTAGTAAAGTGGGGGTGTGTAGGTTAGGCCTAATAGGATTGATATATATATATATATATATATATATATATATATATATATATATATATATATATATATATATATATATATATATATATATATATATATATATATATATATATATATATATATATATATAAAGTTAATATGACACAAGGATTTGTTGTTGTGGTGTTCCGAGCAGTTGACAGGAAACTAGGAATTATTGTTGTGGTCGTATTGAGAGGTGTGATACGGTGGGAGAACTGACTTGAGGTTTCGCGTTTGTATCCGCACTTGTTCGGTTTAGCAAGAGTCGCCACCGACTTTTTATTTTATCCAAAGGAAAGGTCAAAAAGCACAGGAAAGACCTTTGAGATGTTTACTTGGGTTCGGGGGGTAGATTATGAAATGGGAAGGTGCTAGCACCCTTTTCATCCATGGTTTTCCATGGGCTCTTAGTTACTTATTTTAGATCACTTGCATTTGCTTTTCAATTGTTTGAAATCGTGCTTTGTGTGTGTGATTTTGAAAATGTTTTGAAAAAGATGCCTTGTCTAGGCAACCTTTGTAATAATTCTTGTTTGAATATATACAAAGGTGTGTGTCTTTTTGAAAAGATATTTCAATGTTTTGAAAGTTGTTTTGAAGTTGTGTTGTGAAGTGTGTTTGAAAATGGCAAGGATGTTTTGCAAGATTTTTGATCAAGTAACTAAGAGTTGTCTACCCTATTTTACTCGAAAGATCTTTCTTATGTTTTTAACCCTTTTAACAGTGTTGCTTCACCATTATATTTGGTGAACAACCTTGTGTTAGGATGTTAAACGGGACAGGCGCGGGTCATCGTATAGACCATGATAGCAATGGTGTCAAGTATTTTTGGCAATTTTCTTGAGGGACTTGATCATTTTGTTTAGGCAACTCAGATAGCGTCATTGAGGGACTATGATCTTTTGTTTTGTTTTTGTTTTGCCAAAGTACTTGACATGCATATCACGGCCCATTTTTGAAGGCAACAAGTGGATTGAAACCCTAGGGGTGCAAGTGTGCATGTGTGTTATTTTCATGCTTTGTTTTTTATTAGTGATTGTCTACTTGTTGATTTTATCTTGCCATACATATCCTATTTACTAGCAAGCATATAAAAGTAATAAAGCGCAGAAATATAAAATCCTACACTATTACAACCATATTGAATTGCATGAAAATATAAAGGCAAAAATAAAATAAAAGCAAGAAAAATGAGGGTCTTTCGATTGAGGCAGAAAACCCTTCGATTCTGCATTTTCTGGCTCTCTTCGATTTAGCCTGAAAAGGGTGAAGGCATGACTTTCGATTGAGGCCTCACGGTTAGCATGTTGTGCCTTTCGATTGGGACCAGTGGGACAGCATGTTGTGCCTTTCGACTGGGCCTGGAACCAGTATAAGATGCAATCTGCCTTTCTGCCTCCTTCGACTGGGGGCTGAAAGCAGTGAGGGAGTGGCTTTCAATTTTCCTTTGTCTTCTTCGACTGGGGGTTGGAGTCAGCAGTTCTATCTTTTGTCTGAGGCATGGAAACATAAAGGTTATGGATTTCGTCTGAGGTCTGGAAACAACAAGGTTCTGGCTTTTCCACTGGCTCCTTGTTGACTCCTTGTAAGCATATTAGGCCCTCAAATTGTGATTCGAAAGGCTTGTGCAGCTAGCCAATCAAAGGGTATAACAAACCTGTCTCAAGTTCTTAAAATGCAACATCCAAACATAACTATAGTCCAGGGGTTAGCACAAAAACCAATGGGTCTCAAAGTCCAAATTATAACTAATTAAGGTTGAGTTTTCAGCATAAGAGCAGTCAGAATCTAATGCTAAAACATGGTCTAGAAATATCTACATTTTTCTTTATTGGCATGTGCATATGATGTTTAAATGAAAGAGTTCCAAGTTTAGAGAGAACTTACCTCTTGAAGTGTTTAATCGAAAGAGTTGTAGGTGACTTCTTTGATGGTGGAGGGAGCTTCGTTGGGATCTTCCTGAAGCTAGTTCTGTTACTGCTTGGTTTGGGCAATCACTGAATCGAAAGAGAGTATATGATGGTGATGCGTGAATCTAAGGTTGCTACAGTTTAGGGGAAGTAAATCGAAAGGTACATTACTGAGGCCTTTTTACAAAAAAAAATCTTAGAGTTTTGAAGGTTTGAGAATGTTGGAGAGTTTGAGAATATGGGAGAGTTTGAGTATTTTTTATGATTTTTTCTCTAGCAAAAATATGGACCCTTTCTTTGTCAATGGTTTCTCTATTTATAGAGAAAAGGTTTGGGAGTTTAAACAAAAGGGTGGCTTGGCTGAAACGTGATTATTAAGCTAAGTCAGATTTTCCAAGATCCCAAGGTGAAGTACTGAAGTTGTTGGTTAAAAGGGGCTGACTCCCCTGACTTATGGTGAAGTACAAATTGGATTTAAGCAAAGAATGGGCTTAGGATAGGATTTGTACTAACAAATTCACTCTCAAGAAAATAATCTTCTGGACAAAGGCTTAATCACCTGGACAATAACTTAATTCAAAGTGTAAGCAATTAATTATGGAGTGAAATACAAGCATTAAGGCTTGTAAAGTAAGATCATGTAGCATGGTCCAAAAATTTGACCAGTGTCCTTTCAAAATCCTATTTTCCACTTGTGTCGAAGATTTCTAGAAATGTGCTAAAGAAGACTGCGTCGAAGGATTCAGAGTTGGGTTTGAAAGATGCTGATTCGAAGGGAACCAAAACTCCAATTGAAGCTTTTGTATGAAGGTGGCTCATGTCCAATCGAAGGCTTGCATGCCAGGGGTTACATGTGGTCAAACGAAAGAGTGTACATAGAGGGTCCCTGTCTTGTGACTTCATGCCAACACGTAAAAGATCTGTGTTCGAACGAAGCTTGTATAAAGGGAACCAACATGTCCAAACGAAAGGTGCATGTAGGAGGACAAAATGTTCAGATTCGAAAGAGGCATATAGGGAACAAAAAGTGCAAATCGAAGGATGCTAAAAGAGAGCCTTTTGCCTTGGAAATGAAATAGATTACAAGAGGCTTTTTTCCTTGTGAATCCAAACCAAAATGTGCCAGAGGCCCATGCCCAGT
The DNA here is from genome assembly GCA_948472305.1 of Vicia faba. Classification (NCBI taxonomy): domain Eukaryota; kingdom Viridiplantae; phylum Streptophyta; class Magnoliopsida; order Fabales; family Fabaceae; genus Vicia; species Vicia faba. The sequence continues at coordinate 45,655,638 of OX451735.1, forward strand.
CGAAGGATGCAAGCCAAGCTTGTATCAAAAGAGGCAAAAAGGCCAATCGAAGGAGATGAAACGAAGAACACTTGTATTTCTCCAAATTTTGTCAAAATCATATTTTTATCTGTTTTCTCCCTTTTTGACAGTTTCCTTTTAATTTTGGTACTGGAAAATTCCAAAGTACTTGTGCAAGCTTGAACCTTGAGAATCCTTGTGAGAAAGGCCTTGAAGAATGAGAGGGCAAATTTTGGGGTACAACACTTGCCCCTGTTCAATCTTCTTGAACCTGAAGAGTTAGATTGGCAATTTTGCCGTTCGCGACTCGAAGGTAAAAGATGATTGGACACTAGAGTGCCCATAAATTTGCACTCGTCAAAATATAGCTGAGGAAATAGGCTTAAAGTTGCCATTTGGAGATGGTGGAATCTTGCTGGAGATGGGCCTAAAGATGCCATCCAAGAATGTTTGTTGAATTGTATGTTGTAGGTGAGTGGGTGAGTATCAGAAAGGTATCCATGTTTGGAACGTCTCTGAGCTGGGGGTCTGAATAAGCAACAGATTGGCATCCGTGTCGGGAGGCATCCGTAAACTATTTTCAGAAATCCTTGATGTTTGAAACTTGCTAAACTTATCCTGCGAAGGGTAAAATATTAGCTGAAACACAGAGTTATGCTGTATGATGCAATGTATGTGTTATATCAATGCTTATGATATATGAATGTAATGAATGCGCATGTAAGCTGATTAGGCGTCTTGCTGAGGAAGATAAATCCTGGATTGCTGGGGATAATAAAATCTTTGACTGTTGTCGGGGAAAATAAATCCTTGATTGCTACCGGGGATTGAAAATCCTTTGATCGTTGAAAATGAGAAGTCCTGGGACCACTATTGGGGAAATCAGGAGTTTGGGTTATATGCCAATCTACTGGGGATTCTTGTTTTGAGGAGATCCTCACCGGGGAATATCTGAAAACTCTGTGAGGAATTAAGAATGAGAGTCTTCATTCTGCTTGGGGAATTGGTGTTGAGGAGCCAAGAACGAGAATCTTCGATCTGCAGGAGATATGAAATTCTGACAAATTCATGCTAGGAGTAAAGAAAGCTCCGGAAAATAAGGATGAGAGTCTTGATTTTGTTAGGGAGTAAGAACTCTGTGGGTAATAGCCATACTGTTGCGGAGTGGCTATTCTGTTGGAGAGTAAAATTCAGGATTCTGGAAAAAGCTTATTCCTATTTGGAAAAAGTTCAGGTTCAGGTTGTATGCCACTTTGAGAATGAGAATCTTCATTCTGCCGGGAGTATCAGGAGGTTGGGAGTATGCCAATCTCTTGAGGTTTCAAGGATGAGAATCTTCATTCTGTTAACGGTATCAGGAGCTCGGGAGTATACCAATCTTTTGAGGTTTCAAGGATGAGAATCTTCATTATGTCAACGGTATCTGGAGCTTGAGAGTATACCAATCTTTTGAGGTTTCAAGGATGAGAATCTTCATTCTGTGAACGATATCAGGAGCTTGGGAGTATACCAATCTCTTGAGGTTTCAAGGATGAGAATCTTCATTCTGTTAACGGTATCAGGAGCTTGGGAGTGTACCAATCTTCTGAGATTTCAAGGATGAGAATCTTCATTCTGTTAACGGTATCAGGAGCTTAGGAGTATACCAATCTCTAAGGTTTCAAGGATGAGAATCTTCATTTTGTTAACGGTATCAGGAGCTTGGGAGTATACCAATCTCTTGAGGTTTCAAGGATGAGAATCATTATTCTGTTAACGGTATCAAGAGCTTGGGAGTATACTAATCTCTTGAGGTTTCAAGGATGAGAATCTTCATTCTGTTAACGGTATCAGGAGCTTGGGAGTATAACAATCTCTTGAGGTTTCAAGGATGAGAATCTTCATTCTGTTAACGGTATCAGGAGCTTGGGAGTATACCAATCTCTTGAGGTTTCAAGGATGAGAATCTTCATTCTGTTAACGGTATCAGGAGCTTGGGAGTATACCAATCTCTTGAGGTTTCAAGGATGAGAATCTTCATTCTGTTAACGGTATCAGGAGCTTGGGAGTATACCAATATCTTGAGGTTTCAAGGATGAGAATCTTCATTCTGTTAACGGTATCAGGAGCTTGGGAGTATACCAATCTCTTGAGGTTTCAAGGATGAGAATCTTCATTCTGTTAACGGTATCAGGAGCTTGGGATTATACCAATCTCTTGAGGTTTCAAGGATGAGAATCTTCATTCTGTTAACGGTATCAGGAGCTTGAAAGTATACCCATCTCTTGAGGTTTCAAGGATGAGAATCTTCATTCTGTTAACGGTATCAGAAGCTTAGGAGTATACCAATCTCTTGAGGTTTCAAGGATGAGAATCTTCATTCTGTTAACAGTATCAGGAGCTTGGGAGTATACCAATCTCTTAATGTTTCAAGGATGAGAATATTTATTCTGTTAACGGTATCAGGAGCTTGGGAGTATACCAATCTTCTGAGGTTTCAAGGATGAGAATCTTCATTTTGTTAACGGTATCAGGAGCTTGGGAGTATACCAATCTCTTGAGGTTTCAAGGATGAGAATCTTCATTCTGTGAACGGTATCAGGAGCTTGGGAGTATACCAATCTTCTGAGGTTTCAAGGATGAGAATCTTCATTCTTGAGAGAAACAGAATTTTAGGAGCTTCATTTGTCCATTATTCTGCAGGTGAGTTATTTCCGTTGAAATTTTAGGAACTTGTCCATAATTTAACTGAAGTAAAAGGTTTATCGCTTGAATTTGATTGTACCTTTCCTGAAAGGCAAATGTTAGTGGCATATATCAAACAATAATGTTCTCAAAATAAATGAGATCGCGTTGCATGATGTCCTGATGCACGGAGGTGTAAATGTTCTTCAAGACGACCTTTCGCTGGGGAAAATAAATCCCTAGCTGATGAAGGAGAAAAGACTTGGATTCTTCATCTCTGGTAGTGAAGATAATCAGAATAAATCGCTGAGAGATTTACCTGAAATATCAAAAACCTGGAATATCTTCCACTAGCATAAGAATTAGGGAGATCTTAGTGTTGATCTGATCAAAACAGAGAGGGTCTTGGATTAATTTTGATTCAACCGGATGATGGAGGAATCTTTGACGACCGTAACTTCCAACAGGTGATGAAGGAATCTTGATGACAATAACTTCCAACAAGTAATGAAGGAATCTTCGACGACCATAACTTCCAACAGGTGATGAAGGAATCTTTGACGACCAATCAAACTGTATATGTTATGAATGTTGTTGAAATGTAATTTTTTTTTGGAGAATAATTCCTTGACAAATGTTGGGGAAATAAACCCATGACTGCTGGTCTGCTAGAGAGGTGATGAACTTCTCGAGGACGCTTGACTTTCTTTTCATAAAGATTTCAGAGAGATTCGTCACTGCCCCTAATATCAAGTGCTTGTGGCACTGCCAGGAAACTTGGATTGTACGTAACCCTTTGATGAGATTGACGTTTAAATGCCCCAAATGATGGTGAGGGAGACTTGCCCCAGGTTAATCTGTAATTGAGAGATTTCTTGAAATCTTGACTGGACTGCCCCAGATTTGCCATGTCAGGTCCCCTTTTGCTGATGGGAGATTTTTTTTGCAATGGGAGTGTCATCCCACTTGAAGTGATTTTATTCACTGAGAGAGCTTTCGTTCCTCCGAACATTCACTGTATGAATTTCTTCGCTATCAAACAAATAAACATGTGTAAGCAACAATATTCAAATAATGCAAAGTTTTATGATTGTCTTGAAGTTTTGAAAAAATGTGTTTTTTAGCGTAAAACTTTTTATAAGACAAATTCAACACAAGATTTAGGGCAAAGCCTCACAGGAGTCAGGATACCTTTTGTAACAGTATGCTTTCGAACTAACCCATGCTTCAATTAGGACTTTTGAAGGGTTATAACGTGGCTTGGTTCACGGTTTAAGAAACAAAGGATAAAGGCTCAAAGTATACTTGTACCCACCCGCTCTTCATGATGTTCTTCAATCCTAAACTCAGTTAATTGTGCGTCGAACTCTATTCGAGTTTGGAACGATGTTTTGGTTTAGGCAGTCACTGAATCAAAAGAGAGTATATGATGGTGATGCGTGAATCTAAGGTTGCTACAGTTTAGGGGAAGTAAATCGAAAGGTACATTACTGAGGCCTTTTTACAAAAAACAATCTTAGAGTTTTGAAGGTTTGAGAATGTTGGAGAGTTTGAGAATATGGGAGAGTTTGAGTATTTTTTATGATTTTTTCTCTAGCAAAAATCTGGACCCTTTCTTTGTAAATGGTTTCTATATTTATAGAGAAAAGGTTTGGGAGTTTAAACAAAAGGGTGGCTTGGCTGAAACGTGATTATTAAGCTAAGTTAGATTTTCCAAGATCACAAGGTGAAGTACTGAAGTTGTTGGTTAAAAGGGGCTGACTCCCCTGACTTATGGTGAAGTACAAATAGGATTTAAGCAAAGCATGGGCTTAGAATAGGATTTGTACTAACAAATTCACTCTCAAGAAAATAATCTTCTGGACAAAGGCTTAATCACCTAGACAATAACTTAATCCAAAGTGTAAGCAATTAATTATGGAGTGAAATACAAGCATTAAGGCTTGTAAAGTAAGATCATGTAGCATGGTCCAAAAATTTGATCAGTGTCCTTTCAAAATCCTATTTTCCACTTGTGTCGAAGATTTCTAGAAATGTGCTAAAGAAGACTGCGTCGAAGGATTCAGAGTTGGGTTTGAAAGATGCTGATTCGAGGGGAACCAAAACTCCAATCGAAGCTTTTGTATGAAGGTGGCTCATGTCCAATCGAAGGCTTGCATGCCAGGGGTTACATGTGGTCAAACGAAAGAGTGTATATAAAGGGTCCCTGTCTTGTGACTTCATGACAACACGTAAAAGATCTATGTTCGAACGAAGCTTGTATAAAGGGAACCAACATGTCCAAACGAAAGGTGCATGTAGGAGGACAAAATGTTCAGATTCGAAAGAGGCATATAGGGAACAAAAAGTGCAAATCGAAGGATGCTAAAAGAGAGCCTTTTGCCTTGGAAATGAAATAGATTATAAGAGGCTTTTTTCCTTGTGAATCCAAACCAAAATGTGCCAGAGGCCCATGCCCAGTCGAAGGATGCAAGCCAAGGTTGTATCAAAAGAGGCCAAAAGGCCAATCGGAGGAGCTGAAACGAAGAACACTTGTATTTCTCCAAATTTTGTCAAAATCATATTTTTATCTGTTTTCTCCCTTTTTGACAGTTTCCTTTTAATTTTGGTACTGGAAAATTCCAAATTACTTGTGCAAGCTTGAACCTTAAGAATCCTTGTGAGAAAGGCCTTGGAGAATGAGAGGGCAAATTTTGGGGTACAACAAGAGGGTTTAGGCGCGACGGTCTTATATAATGAATGAATCTGCTGATAGGAAATATAGTTACCTGTTACTGTAGTATTCCAAGAAGTTGGTAGGAAGTTATGAATTGTATTGATGTGTTCGTTATGACGTCGTGTTGTTTTATGCTGTTGGACAAACTAGTGGTCGAGGAGGATGCTGATGTTGTTAGGTGTCAAGAGTCGTTTAGGCTGCATAGTGTGTTGGGGAATATATGTGTTTTATGTCAAGCGGCATTAGGCTGCAAGGCATGCCAAAGATCAAGGTACTGTTTTCGAGCAGAACGAAGTTGCAGGCTAAGTCGAGCAGTATGATTTAGTTGTTATTCTTCTTAGTTATTGTCTAAGTTATTCTGAGTTGAGAAATTACAGGGTGATGATTTATGTTGAGATGCCTCTAATTATGGGCAGTTATTAAGTTGTAGGCTTATGTCCAATGTTGATTTATGTTGATTAATGTTGAATTGTTTTCGAAGTTGTAGGCTTATGGCCAACGTTGATTTATGCTGATTTATGTTGAATTATTGTTAAGTTGTAGGCTTATGCCAATGTTGTTGTGTTGTTGTGATTTTTGTTGTGAATCTAGGTAAAGCTAATGTTGTGGCTGATTCTTTAAGTCGAAAGACTTTACATATGTCGGTAATGATGTTTAAAGAGTTGGATTTGATTGAACAATTCAGAGATATGAGCTTAGTTTGCATAGTGACACCGAAGAGCGTTATTTTGGGGATGTTGAAGATTAACAATGATTTTTTGGACGGTATCAAAGAAGCTCAGAAGTTATATGTGCAGGGCGTGTTGAGATTCCATAATCGAATTTGTATTCCTGATGATGCGGAGATGAAAAAAGTAATTCTTGAGTTGGAGGATACTTAACCTTCGTGTGAGGCTAAGTGAGTGTAATATGGACCGTGTAATATGTTGAGCGTTGGTGTCTCATCGACAAAATCAAATGAGTGGGAAATTATGGAAGTATTTGTAAACCTCAATGGAGATTATTGGATTATGGTGCTTTAGGTGACTTGAGTACAAGTTCTAAAAGAACACTATTATAGTTTGGTAATAATGGTTTATACTCCATCATGGTTGTCGATGATCTATTGACAAATTGAGGAACTGATCACCCTTAATCTCTTGTTGATAGTAGACGAGATCGTGTTGGATGGTATAGTCGATCAGCAGTTTGTGTGAAGTAATAGAGTGGTTAGGAAAGAGTTGAGACATATTTAATAATTCAGAGTAGTGGGTTTATATGCGAGCTAACGTTGCAAAGTGAAAGATTGAGTATATCAAGTGAACCATAATTTTATGGTGGATGTTAAAGAAGTATGAAACTAGATTGAAGCTTGTAAGTCATATAGTTGATGGAAATTTTAGTGAGGATGGTGACTTAAGATGGATGATCAGAGTTACGCAGCTGAAGCATGATATGGCGCAGTTGTATGCATGTACGACTCGTTAGAAGTGAAGGACTAAATATCAGAAGCATATGGGAATGATATGTCTTGATCTACATGTTTGAATTGGTGGATTGTTGATATAGGGATGATGTTCCAGGGTACTGTGTTTTCTCGTAAATATTTGTTGATTTATAAAGATATTAATGTGGTTGTTAGTTGATGGTGAGTTGTGTGTATATTTGTTGAGTTATACTGTTAAATTGACGTTATAATGATTGTGTTCCTGTTACTGTGATGTTGTTGTTGGTTACTGTAAAGGATGAATAATACTCCATAATATGAAGAAATTAATTATGTTGGCTATGTTGATGTCACTATGAGGGTGATACGACGATATGAATAGAGTTGTTGATAATTGACACACACACATATATATATATATATATATATATATATATATATATATATATATATATATATATATATATATATATATATATATATATATATATATATATATATATATATATATATATATATATATATATATATATATATGGGAATGGAATTGTGTATGTGTTTTGGTGTTGAAGATGTTGTTAAGATGATAATGTGATGTTATATATCCAAGTATAAGTGTGTTACTACTTTAAAATGTTGATATGTCAAGATATTGTTAAAGGGGTTGATAAGTTGTTAAAGATTATGTTGCGGAGGTGTTGAATGATTAGCATGTGTGTATTGGATTTAAATCGTATTGTTATTTTTATGTCGAGAAAGCAGCGGTCGAAGTGTTTCTAGACGCGACTTGGGTATCAGAGAGTGCGATGCAAAATTCGCATTAAGAGTGGTAGTATCGAGTATATTTTAGAGGACGAAAATATTCTAAGTGGGGGAGAGTTGTAATGCCCGTTAATTTAATTAATTATTTAATTAAATTATTTTGGATTATTGTGGAAGTTGTGAGATGTCGTGGATTGTTGGTATAAGTTGATAGATAGTCGATTAATAATAATGTTGGAATTAATGGAACAATTGTGTTGGGCTCATGTTATTGGTTGAAAGTAGTAAAGTAGGGGTGTGTAGGTTAGGCCCAATAGGATTGATATATATATATATATATATAAGGTTAAGCTGACATAAGGATTTGGCCTTTGGAGAATAAGGAGTTCTGTGCGTTGACCTTGTGAAGCCACACGACGAGAGGAGCAACTGCCCGGTGTCGAGCAAAGCAAGGTGAGGACTACGACCGGAGCTTTGGTTGAGCGAACTTAAATCCGGGTAAGGGTGGGGTTATAACCTTATAATAGGATTTATGATGTGTATCATGTGGGAATTGGTCGTTTGTATGACTGTGTGCGTTGATATTTCTAGATTTGTTATCGAAGTTGCTTGTTTCTCTATGTTGTGGTTGTTAGGGAGTCATTGTATGACTGTATCGTATGATTAGTGAACCTGTTATTGAAGTTTCCCGTTAGTAGTGTTATGGGCGGTTTTGGTTGTATGTATGATTTCCCGGTAAAATCGATGATTATGTTAGTGTAGTTTATCACTTGGTGGTGTGGTCGTTATGATGCTATGGTGTTCCGAGCAGTTGACAGGAAACTAGGAATTGTTGTTGTGGTCGTATTGGGATGGTTTATGTGCGACATTCTTATACAATGAACGAATCTGTTGATAGGAAATATAGTTGCCTGTCACCGTAGTATTCTAAGCAGTTGGTAGGAAGTTATGAATTGTATTTATGTGGCTGTTATGACGTCATGTTGTTCTGTGTTTTTGGATGAACTAGTGGTCGAGAAGGATGTTGATGGTGTTAGGTGTCAAGCGGCGTTTAGGCTGCAAAGTGTGTCGTGGAATATATGTGTTAGATGTCGAGTGGCATTAGGCTGCGAGGCGTGCCGAAGAGCACGATACTGTTGTCGAGTGGAACGAAGTTGCAGGTTGAGCCGAGGAGTATAAGTTAGTTGTTATTCTTCTTAGTTGTTGTGCAAGTTGTTCTGAGTTGAGAAATTACAAGTTGCTGAATTATGTTGAGATGCCTCTAATCATGGACAGTTATTAAGTTGTAGGCTTATAGACAATGTTGATTTATGTTGATTAATGTTGAATTGTTGTCGAAGTTTTAAATGACGATGAATTACCTCTATTTACTAGTAATAATGGTGATATAGGCTTATGCCTTGCGATGAATGATGATTGTTGTGAGTATGTGATAGTGCATTCATTAAGTCACATACATTTGCATATTTTGCAACGACCTAAACTGGAAAACTGCGAAGAAGGCTTATGCATTATTGATGCCTCGATTAATTGGCAATTATTAAGATTGCAACCCTCATATACCTTGTTCACAAGGATACTAGGGTTAGAAGCGCGATCTTAGGAAATAGGGTTTAAATTTTTATTAGGGGACTCGCCACGACTTTAACCGTATGCCTACGTATCCTCTTATGAGGAATCAGGGTCTCATTTCATAGTTCGGAGTTTTGTTTTTGTTTTTGTTTTTTATGGGTTGAAGAAATATCTCGAATTTCCCTTGAACTTGGTTCAGATTAATAAATTGTGGAATCATAGACATAGCTTACAGTCGATAAAAGGTATTAATACAACCCTTTTTGAAAATAAATATAAATTTAATTATATTAGTAAGAAAGATTGATTTAAGGTTGGTTAGTTGTATTAAGACGTAGGGTGAGGGAGTCTGATATAGTCTCCTCATCACGTGGACAGTTATTGGCCACGTGTTGCTCGCAGATGGATTATTTTGCGAAAAATATTTTGATATTTTGATGTAAATTATATTGCGAAAAATATTTTTAAGTGCGTAATTAAAAGAACAATTTAATGCAATAAAAAAATATTTTTATGAGTTAAAAATAATTAATTTGATAATAACAAATAAATATAATATAAATATAAAAATATATAAAAATTATAATAAAATAAAATAAAATTAAAACGCGGAGGGTGCAAAATTAACTTTTATAGTAAAAAGGTGGGGTGTTAATAGCATCGGCCTGAATTCAAATATTGAATTCAGGCCAAAAAAAAGGCAGAGAGGTGTATTTTTTAAGTGTTAGTAAAAACAAAAAGAAATGGGGTTGTTGTACCCCAAAATTTTCCCTCCCATTTTTACTCAAAACATACTCCTAGAGGTCCTCAATTGCTCAAGGTTGACTAAGGATTGACCAGACAAATCCTCCTCCTAAGACAATGAGCTTCAAACTATGGTTTCACTCCTCATTAAGATGTTTGAGTTCCAAGGGTCCTAAATGATTTCCATTGTCCTAAGATGTTCTCAAGATCATCCATACCAAGTTTCATGCCTTGCACACGAAGTTTGCTCAATCAACTGCTCAAATGCCTGAAAATCAACTATATTAGGTCAAAAGTCAATTGTGGCCCACATACAGTCAAACTTCAATATTTTTGGTCAAAATCAACATTTTGGAATAATATCCATCATTTGATCAAGGGTTGATCATGATTCCTCAAGGAATGCCCCAAATTCATCAAAACTCAAAAGTTGCTAAATTAGGGTTTCTATAAGAAAAGTCAACCAAACTTTGACTAGGCATAACTTTCTCATACTTTATCATAAATTTCTCATCCAAAGCTCATTTTGAAGAAATTCCAATTTCCTACAACTCATATTCATCCCTAAAGTTCAAAAAATTCACTCATGAAAAGATATAAATTCAAACATTATAGGTCATTTCAAAAAGTCAACAAAAACACCTTTTGAGTCAAAGCTCGTTACAAGCATATGGAAGATCCAATTGATATGAAACTAAAGAGGTTGCTTAGGGGACATCCTAAGCTTTCTAAAAAGTCTAAGAACACCCTCTTAGGGTCAAAATTGAGAGAGATATGCATTGTCAAAGTTGGCCATTTTTGGAAGTTTCTCCAAAGTCAACAATGACCAAAATTGCATTTTTTCCACATGGGCCCATTTTTTCAAGATTGAATCTCGGTCCTAGAATGGTCCACGACCTATGGGACCCTCCATGACTTTTTTTTTGTTTTATTTAATTTATTTTGATTTTTATTCATTTAAAAATCAAATAAATTCAAATAAATTAAAATTAAATCAAAATAAATCAAATTAAGGGAATGAGATTTGTTTTGCATTGAAATATGGATCATGCAAGATATATAATATCAAGAAAATCGTGCCAAGCCAAAACAAGGGGAAATCTCCAATTTTGGAAAGATTTGAATCAAAACTTCAAGACCATCAATCTCTTGATTTTTTCCATGTTTTATTGACCTAATTAGATTCACTACTTATACAGAAGCTTTGTGAACCCTAAGGGAGATAATTCACGTGCAACCTGCTGTTGTACCCAAATTTTTGCCCCTAAGATTCCTTATTATATTTCGTACATTTCACACATAGCATTGATCTCATGGTTATAAGATCGAAGAACTTTGACATTAGGGTTTTTCTCTCTGAATGGAGGTGGGTCGCTTCAAATGAAAAGTGACTAGAATATGTGGATTTAATTGAGATTGAGGTATATAACCTTCATTAGGTCATCTGATGCATCATGCATCATTAATCAATAGTTTGGCTTGAGATCGGGGATTTCGAGGAATTAGGTTTGTTGAATGGCTTTAAGGCGCTTATCTTCGCACAAGCTTGTCTCTGTTGATTTCTCCATCAATCATATGTTCGAATTAGGATTTTATTTCTTGGACTTCTTTATCATCAACTTACATGGATATTCTCTCTCCTCAGCATCAGGTCGCAATCTTTCTTCAATACTTAAGAATTAGGGTTTTCTTCTGTTATGCTTCAATTTGGGATCATTGGATTAGGGCTCGATCTTGTGGTTATCTTGTGTTTCTCCTTCTTCAACATTGGGGACTTGTTTCGAACGATACAATTTTTGGTTCTCATCAAATATTTATTACTTCAATTGCAAGTTAACTTGGACTATTGAGAGAAATGACTAGTGATCTGGATTCGTTGAAACTTCTAATCATGCTCAGAGTTAATATTAATTCAAGGGCTTATTAAGTTCATGACTTTGTTAACGATTGATTCAAGATAGGGTCAGGAGCTTATTTAGCTCATTTTATCAAATAAAAGATGTTTGTTTCAAATGCAAGATGACTAGAATTTATGGATCTAATTGAGATTAAGGTTCATTGACCAAGCATTCCATTTGAAGCCAACCGAGTTTCGACTTGTCATGAACGCTCGAGTTACATTAAGGATCGATTTAAGATGAAAATGGAATAGAAGTTTTTAATGTGATTCAAAGATAAGTCATTTAAATTGCTTGAAGCACAAGATATATGCGAGAGATGTTACATGACGTGTGGATAATTTTCCTAGTTTTCTTGTACTCATAATATAAGTGATTCATCAACTGGATTTGTTTAGAATTTGGATTATGTTTGAGATATAAAAAGAAGATTTTGAACTTAAGGTTAAAGAAGGGATCGTAATTCATTCAATGTACATTTTAAGAAGATGTAAGCATAAGAGAATAAATTCAAAGACAGGTGAATTAATTCAAAGTCTCTTTTCTTGATTCAACCATGGTTATTACAAAATCAAGAACTAGAACATATACATTTTCAACCATTTAAAATTACATAAAAGTGACAATTCCAATCCAACTTATGAGTATATTACATCAAAGTCCATAAACCAAAATTCAATTACATCCAAAAAAAAACCCAACACTCTCTCACACACACACTCTCTTCTCTCAATTCTCCTAACAATTAAGGCCAAACTAGTTCCCAATTTAGTTCATCCATTGAAGTCAAGGTTTTTTGGTAACCATTACACTCTTTTAACCAATCAACTTTATGGGGTTCAACCAAAGATTTCTTATTCTTCTTCTTCATCCAAGATAAGCATGAGCCTCAAGGCTGTTATTGTTGGTCTCCCAAATGTTGGCAAGTCTACTCTCTTCAATGCCGTTGTGAAAAATTGAAAAGCCCAAGCTGCTAATTTCCCTTTTTGTACAATTGAGCCAAATGTAGGGATTGTTGCTGTTCCAAATTCTCGTCTCCATGTGCTCTCCGACCTCAGTAAATCTCAACGAGCTGTTCCAGCGTCTATAGAGTTTGTAGATATTGTTGGGCTTATCAAGGGTGCAAGTCAAGGCGATGGGCTTGGTAATAAGTTTTTATCACATATTCTTGAAGTGGAATCCATACTTCAGACTTAGACAAGATTGAGAAAAGACTAGATAAACTAAAAAATCAAGGAAAAGGATTCACAAACTAAAGTCAAGGAAGAGGCAGAAAAGGCTTCTTTGAAAAAAAATCAGTGTAGCACTCTTGGATGGAAAACCTGCACGATTTGTGGCCTTAACAGGCTTTGAAAAGGATGTTATAAAGAATCTCTGCTTACTCACCATGAAACCCGTAATATATGTGGCAAATGTTGCAGAGACTGATCTAGCCGATGCTAAACAATGATTACATTGTAGGTGTCAAGAATGTTGCATCTGAGCTGAAGTCGAGAATTGTAACAATTTCAGCACAGTTTGAGGCAGAGCTTTCTGAACTAGAAATTGAGGAAACGCAAGAATATTTGAAATCCCTTGGTTTTAGTGAAAGTGGTCTTGGGAACCTAATTAGAGCAATCTATGATCTTTTGGGGTTGCGAACTTATTTTACTTCTGGTGAGAAGGAGACAAAAGCATGGACAATACTTGAAGGAATGACTGCACCTCAAGCTGCTGGAGTTATTCATTCTGACTTTGAGAAGGGTTTCATTCGAGCAGAGACAATGGCTTGTAATGACTTTGTTGCTGTTGGTTCACTTGCTGCAGCACGAGAAAAAGGACTTTTGAGATCTGAAGGCAAAGCTTGTTTCCAAAACGAAACCAGCTTCCAATACTTAGCCAGTCTCAGACAGCTGCCGCACCCCTTTACTGATCGTGCAAAATCACGTAAAAAAACAGTTAATTCAACAACCGTCTAACAGAATCCAACCACCTGAACAGAATTCCATAACTTCTCTAACTGTTAATAGAACTTTAAAATTGCTTTCTTGTTTGCTTTGTCTGCTTTATCCTTAAGGATTTTTTTTGGGTATTGTTGAAGATCCTACACCCGGATCAGGGGGGCACTTTTTAGGTAAACAACAATAGATCGTGGAGATTGTACGACATAGATCGATATGGTTTAAGCGATGGTTGTGTTGGTGTGACACTTTGGTTAGTACCGGTATCTTTCGTGTGGAAACGAGGAGGATATGGGGCCGACGCGTGGTGTCGTGATGCATTAACAAACCACAGAACATTAGTTGAACAAACATGGCCATTAGAAAGTAGTGAGATAGCCAGTCTCGGTATAAAGCTGAGGATTGGTTGATACTCGATGCTACACTCATTGAGATTAGACTTTCGGGATATTTCGGCCGCAAGAAAAAATTTCCTGAGCTGGAACAATGCCCGATAAAGGATGATCAGTGATATTAAGAATCCTTAGGACCCGATTACTTTTATAAGACAGGTTTGAAATCAACTAAACTTCAAGATGGTACTTACCTTTGACCACATTCAAGCCTTTGAAGCTAAGGTCTTTTGTGTGCTTTGCTTGTGTATGATTTACTATGTTTGAACATAACATCATGCATCATAACATAACATCCATTCTTATTACACTAACCATTTCAAGGACCGAGGGAATTTATCTTTGTTCTGTTTTGCAGATCATGGCTTCTGCTCGTAGAAACACTATCTGAATCAGCTTTGTGAGAATGCCTCTCCAGCTCAAGGAGCTAGTATCAAGGGTTCCTGAAACTTCTTCATTCACTAAGAGACATGGTCAAATTCTCAACCTGGTTAATTCGAGCTTTGATGAAAAGATGATGGGTGTACTCTTTCAGTTCTTTGATCCCAAGCACCATTGCTTCACATTTCCATACTATCAGTTGGTGCCTACTGTGATCGGTGGATCTGGAACTGACTGTTTAACGCTGGTTCGCGAAATGTTGCGGAAGCAAGAGTCGCCACCGTGTTTTATTTTCTCCAAATGGAAAGGACAAAAGCACAGAAAAATTCCTTTAAGAGATTGCTCTCGGTTCGGGAGGTAGGTTATAGAAAGGGAAGGTGTTAGCACCCTTTCTATCCATGGTTATCCATGGGCTCTTAGATACTTGCTCAATGTGTTTTCAAAATTGTTTGTTTGCTTTTCAATGTGGGTTTAAAAAAAGTTTCTTCGAAAAATTCAGTTTGACTCGTACGTCAGAGTGTTTGAAAATTTTGCTTTGAAAGCTTTTGAAAAAGTGTTGGTGTGAAAAGATTTCAGTTTGTTTTGAAGAGAGCAAGTATCCATGAGTCGTCTACCTACCCTAAGGAATTCGTCTGTGTAAATGTCCTTTAAAGTAGTGCCATCCCACCATTGAGAGGTAGGTAGCACCACCGTTGGAGGTGTTCGGGTCAATTCGGGGGTCGGGACATGGTGATCACCAGAGCAATGGGAAGACACCTTAGAAGCTACCCTCATGCCAAGTTCCCGGATCATGAGGACTTACTAAGACATCCTCTACTCGACGATCACCTTTCGAAAGGCAAGGCAACAGTGAGGCGTACCCTAGGGGTGGTATGTGCGATTCGTGCGTCGTTTTCATTGATATTTTTGTCTTGTCATGTTTGTTGTGATCTACGCTTGATTTTATTTAAGTCCATTCATTCTTGCATGCTTATTTAACAGTTAATATTTGCGGGAAAAGTAAATCTAACGCTATTACAAATGGCGCGGGTCCACATCGCCAAAATTAAACCGGACCCGATTTGACGGAAAGTAAATAAAGCAAAAGAAATAAAAGTGCGAGAAGTTTAAGTTACAATGCTTCGGGAGAGATACATAATGAATTAAGCGAAATAAAACAAATGTGCGAATAAAATAAATTACGAACGAGGGCGTTGGACCCTTTTGCAAAATATTATTAATAAGGAATTAAAATTAAGAATTAAAAGAAAATGTTTTTTAGTATTTTTGTGTTTTTTGAGATTTAATAAAAAAATAATTAATTAAAAACCAAAATGAAATGTTAAACCTAGTTCTAATAAGAATTAATTAAAAACCAAAATGAAATATTAAACCTAGTTCTAATTATTTTTAAGTTTATTATGAAAGTATTAAAATTTAACCTAAATGCAACCCTAATTAGTTTACAAGTTTAATTATGAAAATAAATAAATCACTAATATTATGGCAAAAAAAAAGGAAAATTAAAAGGAATAAAAAGTCATTAAACCTAATGCTATATTTTTGGATTTTTTATGAAAAAAAGAATTAATATTGCAAACCCTAATTTAAATTGAATTTATTTACATGCTAATTTATGTATAAGGAAATAATTAAAATAAAAATTATTTATCACATTTTTGTCTTTTCTGATTTTTTTATGATGTTTTTTATATTTGTGAAAAAAAATAATTAATTAAATTAAAACAAATCAGGAAAATAAAATAGCAATTAAAAATAAAATAAAAAGATAAAAAGAATTGCAAACCAGGGGGGGTGGAAGTCCCCAAAGTGGAGGTGTGGACTTGGCAAATCTGGCCCAATGACCTTCAGAATTCGTTGACTTTCCAGGCGCCATGTGGCTCTTTTGACTAAGGCTTATGGTACACCTCTGATCTATGCCCTTGATTTGGTCTCCAGGACGCGTGGCTGGTTGATCTTTGAGGATGTATGGTGTGTATTATCACTGGCGCTGCATAGGAGTTGGAATTGAAAAATAACATGAAATATTGTACAGACCTGGGACTCGAACCCAGGTCACTAGCATTACTGATCACTTCCCGCGCCACTGAACCACTTCAATTACTTTTAATATATAATGGCTATTAATCAATATAAAAGAAAATTGGTTAGTTATCTGAAAAACGCGCGCAATTCAAAAAGAACCACTGGTTGTTGGCCACGAGGTCTTCTTCTTCGTTCCTGCAAATATCAACAACAAAGGCCACGGTTTTATGTGTGTTCTCTTAGGCCGGTTTATAGAAAATAGCGATTACGCCGTCTCTAAACATAAATTAGGCGCGAGGATGGATTCTTCTTCGTCTGAACACGCTCATGCCAATGATATTACTCACGAGTCCTAATTTTGGCTTGGATGAAAAACCCTAATTCGAAAACCTGCAAACCCTAAAAAGCTACAATGGCATCTTTGTACATAACACAGGAAAACGCAATTAAATGGATCAGTTAGCTTTAGAATTGCAGGAGGAATAAGAATCCATGCAGAAAATGTTATGAAAATGCTTAAATTTAAGAATACGATTGTGAGTTTTTCACGACATATGCTGACTTCTGTACACTGATTCCTTGCCTTTTGATGAGTGTTATGAATTGGAATATGATCAGTGAACCACAAGGAAGCTTTTAGAATAAATATTAGGACTTGAATCCTCCTAGAACACTGATTTCAGTTTTGAACTTTTATGGCAATTTTTCAAGTTTCTAGGGAGCTTTTCTGCGCAGCTTAGAGTGTGTGGGCATTAGGTTTTGACTCATCACTTATGAGGGAAGGGAATTAGGTCATTAGCTGGCCTTGATCCATGCCCATGAGAGAATTAGTCTTAGGTCTTCCACCATTAACAAACTTTCCCTTTTTTAAGCAAAACCAAGACTTGGTGTACAACCTAACCCTAGCATGAGTTTGTGAGCTGGCACATGATATATGGAAGTTATCCAAATTCAAATGACACTATTCCATTGATTTTTAAATTTTATTTGAATTTTTAAAGATTTAAAATAAATTAAATTATCAAAAATTAAATAAAATAGAAAAATCAACGTTTGATCTTGAAATTAATCATGGGACACGTGTGTGGCATGACAAGGCTGAATCAAGTGGAAGAAAGTGGGCCCTTTTGTCAAAAATTGAAGTTTCAAGGATAGTTGACTTTTGCCATTTCACAAAAATTTCCCAACTTCTCCAATGCATAACTTGCTCAATTTTTAAGCTTTTCTCATGTTCTTGGACATTTTGGAAAGGTCTTTGAGTCCTTTAACCAATGCCTTTGGTCCCATGTCATTTTGATTTTCCAATCTCAAGTTATGGCCTTTGAATTAAAGTCCCTTTTTGTTGACTTTTGAAAATGACCTATAATGTTGAAATTGATAACTTTTTGTGAGAGCATTTCTTGGACTTGAAGTATGAAGATGAGTTGTAGGAAATGTCTTTCTCTTCAAAATGAGCTTTGGATGGAATTTTTCTGATAATCCATGTGAAAGTTATGCCCTGGTCAATTTCAGTTGACTTTTTCAGCTGTCCAAATAAGGAAACTTTTGCATCTTGATGATTTTCTGAGCCAAATTTTGAGAATCATGATCAAGCATTGATCAAATGATGTTTGTGGCTTCAAAATTATATGTTGACCAAAAATTTGAACTTTTGACTGTCAAATGACCATTTTGCCCCTACAGTTGACTGTAGTGCAATTTAGGGTTTTGACTGTGCAATTTTGAGCTGAATGCCTTGAAACTTGATATGAGGATGCTTGACCATGTTTGTAAGCCTATGAGACTTGATTGAGCCTTTGAACATTTCCTTTTCTTGATCAGACTCAAAACCCTAATTTTGACTGTTTAGGAGGCCCTTGCACTGTGCAACCCTTGGGGAATTTTGTGACTTGGCTTGGCAATTTCTTGAAGAATATGGGAGGGCAAATTTTGGGGTACAACAGTTGCCCCTGTTCAATCTTCTTAGACCTGAGGATGCAGATTGGCGGACGTGCCTTTCGTAATCCGAGGGTAGAAGATGATTGGACACTAGAGTGCCCAGAAATTTGCGCTCACATAGTGGCAGTGATGGTGGAATGGGCTTATAGATGCCATTTAGAGATTGCTGGATAGGGTGATGGGCTTATAGATGCCATCTGGACGTTGATCGCGTAGGAGATTCTTTAGCTAGAACCTGCATACCTGCAAAAGAACAAATGAGTACCTGACACGTTGCAGGGGCTGATTTTAGATGCTTGGTATAGATATGTCCTGACTGGTTACAAGAGCTGAGTCTGGAGCTTCGAACGGCGATGAAAGAACCAGGGATGGTTACTGCCTTAGCATGAATGGTAAGAAAACCTTGGGCGACTTTAATTTCAACAACGCTCGTTGAGAAAAAATCTTGGGTGACTTTAACTTCAACAACGCTCGTTGAGAAAAAATCTTGGATGTCTTCTATTGGGATAAGAATCAGGGAGATCTTAGGGTCGATCTGACTGAACCAGAGAGGCCTTTGACTGGATAAGCATCAGGAAAATCTTAGGGTCGATTTAACTGAACCGGACAAGGTCTTGGAATATCTTCAACTGGATAAGCATCAGGGAGATCTTAGGGTCGATCTGACTGAACCAGAGAAGGCCTTTGACTGGATAAGCATCAGGAAAATCTTAGGGTCGATTTAACTGAACCGGACAAGGTCTTGAAATATCTTCAACTGGATAAGCATCAGGGAGATCTTAGGGTCGATCTGACTGAACCAGAGAAGGCCTTTGACTGGATAAGCATCAGGAAAATCTTAGGGTCGATTTAACTGAACCGGTCTAGGTCTTGAAATATCTTCAACTGGATAAGCATCAGGGAGATCTTAGGGTCGATCTGACTGAACCAGAGAAGGCCTTTGACTGGATAAGCATCAGGAAAATCTTAGGGTCGACTTAACTGAACCGGTCTAGGTCTTAAAATATCTTCAACTGGATAAGCATCAGGGAGATCTTAGGGTCGATCTGACTGAACCAGAGAAGGCCTTTGACTGGATAAGCATCAGGAAAATCTTAGGGTCGACTTAACTGAACCGGTCTAGGTCTTGAAATATCTTCAACTGGATAAGCATCAGGGAGATCTTAGGGTCGATCTGACTGAACCAGAGAAGGCCTTTGACTGGATAAGCATCAGGAAAATCTTAGGGTCGACTTAACTGAACCGGTCTAGGTCTTGAAATATCTTCAACTGGATAAGCATCAGGGAGATCTTAGGGTCGATCTGACTGAACCAGAGAAGGCCTTTGACTGGATAAGCATCAGGAAAATCTTAGGGTCGATTTAACTGAACCGGTCTAGGTCTTGAAATATCTTCAACTGGATAAGCATCAGGGAGATCTTAGGGTCGATCTGACTGAACCAGAGAAGGCCTTTGACTGGATAAGCATCAGGAAAATCTTAGGGTCGACTTAACTGAACCGGTCTAGGTCTTGAAATATCTTCAACTGGATAAGCATCAGGGAGATCTTAGGGTCGATCTGACTGAACCAGAGAAGGCCTTTGACTGGATAAGCATCAGGAAAATCTTAGGGTCGACTTAACTGAACCGGTCTAGGTCTTGAAATATCTTCAACTGGATAAGCATCAGGGAGATCTTAGGGTCGATCTGACTGAACCAGAGAAGGCCTTTGACTGGATAAGCATCAGGAAAATCTTAGGGTCGATTTAACTGAACCGGTCTAGGTCTTGAAATATCTTCAACTGGATAAGCATCAGGGAGATCTTAGGGTCGATCTGACTGAACCAGAGAAGGCCTTTGACTGGATAAGCATCAGGAAAATCTTAGGGTCGATTTAACTGAACCGGTCTAGGTCTTGAAATATCTAACTGGAATAAGTGTCAGAACGTTGCCATATCTGGTTCACATCTGAACTATATCTGGAAGGAAATCTGGAAGCAGTATCAGAACGTCACCATATCTGGGTCATATCTGAAACTATATCTGGAAGGAAATCTGGAAGCAGTATCAGAACGTCACCATATCTGGTTTACATCTGAAACTATATCTAGAAGGAAATCATATCTGGGTCATATCTGAAACTATATCTAGAAGAAATCTGGAAGCAGTATCAGAACGTCACCATATCTGGGTCATATCTGAAACTATATCTAGAAGGAAATCTGGAAGCAGTATCAGAACGTCACCATCTCTGGGTCATATCTGAAACTATATCTAGAAAGAATTGCGATAGCTGATAGTAATCATTTTTGTATTGATCTTTTTCCTGAAAAGGCAAAACATAATTGTATGCAAAATCATGATGCATGAACTGTATGTCTTCAAAATTAATGAGATTCGTGTAGCATGATGCATATGCATGCTATAATGTATGAAGATGTGATGTTTATGAATGTATGTTTGTTTAAGAAAATAAATCCTTGACGGGTGCCGGGAAGTCGTATCCTGGGCTGATGTTGAAGAATAGTTTTTTTGCCTCCGCTGGGGATGATAGTTGCAAGTATACCGGTGGGAGAAGATAACTCCGTTGGGGAGTAAACTTGGCAAATGACGGATTCTGCAGGGAGAAAAGATACTCTAGTGACCGTGCTGGGGAGTGATATTCTGTGGGGACAGAGATGCTTTGCTGAATGTTGATAGTAGTTTGCTGGGGATACCCTTGTTGTGCCGGAAGTATGAATGGACTTCGCTGGGGATAATAAAATTGCGTCGACGACGATCTTTCCGTGGCTTTTGGCTGAGGATAACCCAGTTATATCCTGTTAAGGAAATAACTCTTTAAATGAAGCCGGGCGACGCGTTCGTGCTCTGCGAGGGGATAAGCTTCCAGAATCTACTGGGGATAAGCTTGCTGCTTGGGGAGATATGAATTCCAACTTTCCTGGGGAAACTAATTGGACTCTCCTGGGGAGTTTTGATGTGCTGGGGAAGTGATTCCTTTGAATGTTGATATGCCGCCGGGGAACAATCTTTAGACCAAGACCGCCGGGGATGCTTGTTAAGGATATATGTATATTGCTGCTGGGGAATGTTGAGATCTGTGGGGGATACTCAACTGCCTTAAGATTTGATAGTGTAGCTTGGAGAAGAGTACACTGACTTGATGGCTCACTCTCTGGGGAATTGAGGTACCTGGTCCTGTTCCTTAGCTGAACCTGCCTTGGTACCTTGGAGGACAGAACAACTAGATTGCTTAGACAACTCTTTATTGCCCCTGTTTCAGAGGTGGGAGAGGAAGACCTGTGAGGTGCTGATAGTTGTTGAGAGTCAAACCTTCTTCAGGTAGGCAGGTGACAAGATGACAGGACATAGTCGTACGCTTTGATCCCTAACTTTTTCCTGGACCGCCCTTTCGGGTTTTCAGTCCATCGGGATACCCATTTTTGCCCAAGCCGCCTTTTCAGGTTTTCGACTTGCCGGGTGTACAGATTTTTCATTTCATCCCTCCATTTTGCCCGAACCCTTTTGGTTCGCCGGGAAGCCTTTATTTTTGCCTAGGTATGTCAACCTAGCGGGTCTTTGATTTTGCGTGGTATCTTTTCGACTATGTCCCCGCTCTCAGAATGTAGGGAGTTGCCCCTGTTAGCAGTGTTTTGCCATGCCACCAGAAGGTATTTGATCGTGCAAGATTTGTTGCTGGAATTCCTGTCAAATGCCCCAAGTGACTTAGGCGGAGATTTGCCCCTGGTTATATTGGCATTTTGAGAGATTCTCTGAATCTTGACTGAATTGCCCCAGATGATGGACAATAATCACGTCTGCCCCTTGATTGGAAGTGCTTTTGTTCATTAGGTATTCATCGTGCGAATTTTCCTACTGTTCAAACAAATAGTTATATGCAAACAATGTTATATCAAAAATGCAAAGCTTATGTCTGTCTTGAAGATTTTGAAAATGCATTCTTTTTCCTAAAATAAGTGAATGTTTGTAAAACATGATGTCAACTCCGTATTTACCATAGGCCTTAAGGAGTCAGGATACCTTTCGTAACAGTATGCTTTCGAACTAACCCATGCTTCAGCTAGGTCTTTTAAGGGTTATAACGTGGCCTGGTTCACGGTTTAAGAAACAAAGGATAAAGGCTCAAATTATTTGTACCCACCCGCTCTTCGTGATATTCTCCAAACCTAAACTCAGTTGATCATACGTTAGACCTAGTTTGAGTCTTTGTTCTGATTTTCCAGTGATGGTTCGGATATTGATGATTTATTCTGAATAGGCAGTCATCATTTTTTGTCGAGGGTTTGTGGGACCTCTTTCTTTTTGATTTTGTTATCCCTATTTTTTGCCTGAACTGTTTCCTTTTTTGGAATTACAGTCAGCGGGATGCCCCAGTTTTGTAAGTCTCCTTCATGGGTTTTGACTTAATGGGTTTTTAATTTGAGAAGTAATGACTGCCTTTCTTTATTGAATATTCGGAACCATCACTGTCTTCTTTTTTTTGTAAGGACCTCTTTGGTGCCATTCGTTATGCACTTGGATCAACTGAGAGACTACCCTGCCCCAGGTTATGATTAAGGGTTTTAAATTTCGACAAGAAAAAACTCCTACTTCTTTGGCTCAGAGGGGTTGACGAGGGATTATCTTCCTTATTACTCCAGTGTTTAGGAATTGAAACAATGCCTGTACCTCATCAGCGGGGTCTGTTCAAAAGCATACTGTAAGGATTGTGGTATCGTTTTCGTCATCCTCCCTCAAAAGGCTCAGAATTATTAACCAAGAGTTGATCATCAGAAAAAATATGAAAAGAATTTTGAATATAATGAAAACAATTGTATTAATTCCCAAAACAGACGTATGCGATGCATTAATAGAATAAAAGAGTTTGCTATGACAGTAATTGTTTGTATAAGCGAAGAAAAATACAACTCAAAAATTCAAATAAACAAAGGCTTCAACGATTGGGTAACGGAGCAGTGATTATGTTCGGAGTCTCTGGCACTTCAAACTGAATCTCTCCGGCGTCAATCATATCTTGGATCTTGTTCTTGAGAGGCCAGCAGTTGTCTGTAGTATGCCCCGGGCTATCAGAATGATACGCGCACCTATCATTGGGATGATAGTTGGGAGCAGAAGTGTTCGGATTCCGGAGAGGAGCCCTTAAGGTGATCAGCCCTGCCTTCAACATTTGTTGCAGTGCTTGATCCAGCGACATGTTGAGTTTGGTATACTGTCGTTTCTCCTTTCGCTGTTGCCCCTGTCCTTGTTGAGCAGGTCCAGGATTGGAGATCTGGATTGCCTACCTCATGACGGCTCTTTTTACCGTGCACAGCATTGGATTCTTTCTTTCCATGATGAGGCTTCTTATCAGAAGGTGCAGCCTCTTGAATCTTCCCAGACCGGATGCCAGCTTCTATTCGCTCTCCAGTCAAGATAAGATCTGTGAATCCAGCAGACGAATTCCCAATTAGGTGGTTGTAGAATGGACCAGACAAAGTCCCCAAGAACATATCAACAAGTTCCCGATCAGTTAGAGGTGGTTGTACCCTTCCAGCAAGATCCCTCCATTTCTGCGCATATTCTTTAAAACCTTCACTTGATCCTAACGACATACCCTGGAGTTGGGTACGCGTAGGGGCAAGGTCGGCATTATATTGATACTGCTTGTAGAAAGCAGTAGCCAACTCCTCCCAGTTACGAACTTTGGTCCCATCTAGCTGATAGAACCATTCGAGATGAGTCCCTGAAAGACTCTCCTGGAAGAAGTGGATCCATAAATTCTTGTCCACCGTATATGGTTGAATCTTCCGAACATAGGACCTTAGATGCAGCTTGGGGCAAGACGCCCCGTCATATTTAGTAAAGGATGGTGCTTTGAACTTCCGAGGAATAATCACACCAGTTGACAAACCCAGATCTCCGAGATCCAGCCCAGGTACCTGTTGGATCTCCATAGCATTCAGCCTATCCTCCAACTGTTTATATTTGTCGTCTGCAGGAGGGTACTGTTCTTCATCAAAATCTGTCTCGTTGTCGGAGACCACTGGACTAGGAACCCTTTCCTCTTGGTGACTGCTCTTCCCCACAGATGGAGTTGTCCTCTCAGCTTGGTCCTGCAGTGTGTTCCCAGATCTGCGTCTAGGGCTGAACAAAACAGTCCTCTTCTTCTTCTTTTCTTTCTTCAAGAGCAAAGCCTTCAGATCTTGTTGCCCCTGGGTCAAGTTCATGATCAACCCTTGGAACTGGGCGTTCTGAGCCTGGAGGGCCTTGATGGACTGCTCAGCTGATGATTCAGGATTCATGATGATCGGCTGAAATAAACAGCGAAGAGGGGTAAGCAACCTGTCAAAGGGACACCTGCAATGCAATGAGATGTATGACATGCATGTAATGTTTTCAAGGACCTCGCGGGGTAAACAGAGAACTTGTTAGAGTTGGAAACTGGTAACTTGATTGAAAGAACTTCATGTTGTTGAGAGTCCTTCCTCAAGGGTCAAAGGCTCACCATATCCAGTGGGTCATAGCCCCTGACAACCTTGGCTAGAGGAAAATAAATCCTCCTTGCCCCTTGCTGGGATAGTTGGTTCATCATGACCTGCATCACAAGCCCTTGAGATCCTTGAAATGGGTTAGGATGTATGCAATGGTATGATGTCATGCTATGCATGGGGTGATGTAGGTAAACCCTGTTATGAGTCCCAATTAAGGACTATAAACAGACCCTGCAAGAAATTCAGTATACTTTGTTATGAGTCCCAATTAAAGACTATAAACAAGACCTGCAAGAAACAAGTGTCAGGTAACAAGCACGCAGATAGTCAAGTACGAAGGCACACAAGTCACACATAAGAGCCCTTAGGGTTTAGGCCGGCATGGGGTCTGGGTATTACCCTCTTGAAGTTGGTGGGTTCAACCTGTCCTATTAGAAGTAACCGGGTTCTAAGGGTCCCAATATCACGGGATTGCTTTCATTGTTCATCGTTTCGATTTAGCCACTGAACTGGCGACCGAAATATTCCAGGAAAGCAACCCTCAATTGAGTGTAGTATCGAGTATCAACCAACCTCGGACTGCACCAAAGTCAGTTATCTCACTACCCTAAAGAGGCCAAGATGGTCAATTAAGGTTCCTAAGGTCTGTTGATGCTTCATGACACCACATGGAGGCCCCGTACTCTCCTTGACTGAACTCAAGGGTTACCGGTACACACCAAAGTGCCACATCAACGTAGCAGACTGCTTCAACCATGTCGGTATACCCCGCACAGTTCCCTCACAACCTTGTTGCTACTTTCTAAGAAAGGTATCCCCAGATCCGGGTTAGGATCTATAGAACTCCCAAGCAACCCACAATAATAAAGCAAGCAAAGAAGACAATTGAAAACATAGTTATGACCTAGCCCTAAGGTATACCTCACTTTAAGTTTAATTCCCCAGCAGAGTCGCCAGTTCTGTGATCGGTGGATCTGGAACTGACTGTTTAACGCTGGTTCGCGAAATGTTGCGGAAGCAAGAGACGCCACCGTCTTTTATTTTCTCCAAATGGAAAGGACAAAAGCACAGAAAAATTCCTTTAAGAGATTGCTCTCGGTTCGGGAGGTAGGTTATAGAAAGGGAAGGTGTTAGCACCCTTTCTATCCATGGTTATCCATGGGCTCTTAGATACTTGCTCAATGTGTTTTCAAAATTGTTTGTTTGCTTTTCAATGTGGGTTTAAAAAAAGTTTCTTCGAAAAATTCAGTTCGACTCGTACGTCAGAGTGTTTGAAAATTTTGCTTTGAAAGCTTTTGAAAAAGTGTTGGTGTGAAAAGATTTCAGTTTGTTTTGAAGAGAGCAAGTATCCATGAGTCGTCTACCTACCCTAAGGAATTCGTCTGTGTAAATGTCCTTTAAAGTAGTGCCATCCCACCATTGAGAGGTAGGTAGCACCACCGTTGGAGGTGTTCGGGTCAATTCGGGGGTCGGGACATGGTGATCACCAGAGCAATGGGAAGACACCTTAGAAGCTACCCTCATGCCAAGTTCCCGGATCATGAGGACTTACTAAGACATCCTCTACTCGACGATCACCTTTCGAAAGGCAAGGCAACAGTGAGGCGTACCCTAGGGGTGGTGTGTGCGATTCGTGCGTCGTTTTCATTGATATTTTTGTCTTGTCATGTTTGTTGTGATCTACGCTTGATTTTATTGAAGTCCATTCATTCTTGCATGCTTATTTAACAGTTAATATTTGCGGGAAAAGTAAATCTAACGCTATTACAAATGGCGCGGGTCCACATCGCCAAAATTAAACCGGACCCGATTTGACGGAAAGTAAATAAAGCAAAAGAAATAAAAGTGCGAGAAGTTTAAGTTACAATGCTTCGGGAGAGATACATAATGAATTAAGCGAAATAAAACAAATGTGCGAATAAAATAAATTACGAACGAGGGCGTTGGACCCTTTTGCAAAATATTATTAATAAGGAATTAAAATTAAGAATTAAAAGAAAATATTTTTTAGTATTTTTGTGTTTTTTGAGATTTAATAAAAAAAGAATTAATTAAAAACCAAAATGAAATGTTAAACCTAGTTCTAATAAGAATTAATTAAAAACCAAAATGAAATGTTAAACCTAGTTCTAATTATTTTTAAGTTTATTATGAAAGTATTAAAATTTAACCTAAATGCAACCCTAATTAGTTTACAAGTTTAATTATGAAAATAAATAAATCACTAATATTATGGCAAAAAAAAGGAAAATTAAAAGGAATAAAAAGTCATTAAACCTAATGCTATATTTTTGGATTTTTTATGAAAAAAAGAATTAATATTGCAAACCCTAATTTAAATTGAATTTATTTACATGCTAATTTATGTATAAGGAAATAATTAAAATAAAAATTATTTATCACATTTTTGTCTTTTCTGATTTTTTTATGATGTTTTTTATATTTGTGAAAAAAAATAATTAATTAAATTAAAACAAATCAGGAAAATAAAATAGCAATTAAAAATAAAATAAAAAGATAAAAAGAATTGCAAACCAGGGGGGGTGGAAGTCCCCAAAGTGGAGGTGTGGACTTGGCAAATCTGGCCCAATGACCTTCAGAATTCGTTGACTTTCCAGGCGCCATGTGGCTCTTTTGACTAAGGCTTATGGTACACCTCTGATCTATGCCCTTGATTTGGTCTCCAGGACGCGTGGCTGGTTGATCTTTGAGGATGTATGGTGTGTATTATCACTGGCGCTGCATAGGAGTTGGAATTGAAAAATAACATGAAATATTGTACAGACCTGGGACTCGAACCCAGGTCACTAGCATTACTGATCACTTCCTGCGCCACTGAACCACTTCAATTACTTTTAATATATAATGGCTATTAATCAATATAAAAGAAAATTGGTTAGTTATCTGAAAAACGCGCGCAATTCAAAAAGAACCACTGGTTGTTGGCCACGAGGTCTTCTTCTTCGTTCCTGCAAATATCAACAACAAAGGCCACGGTTTTATGTGTGTTCTCTTAGGCCGGTTTATAGAAAATAGCGATTACGCCGTCTCTAAACATAAATTAGGCGCGAGGATGGATTCTTCTTCGTCTGAACACGCTCATGCCAATGATATTACTCACGAGTCCTAATTTTGCCTTGGATGAAAAGCCCTAATTCGAAAACCTGCAAACCCTAAAAAGCTACAATGGCATCTTTGTACATAACACAGGAAAACGCAATTAAATGGATCAGTTAGCTTTAGAATTGCAGGAGGAATAAGAATCCATGCAGAAAATGTTATGAAAATGCTTAAATTTAAGAATACGATTGTGAGTTTTTCACGACATATGCTGAGTTCTGTACACTAATTCCTTGCCTTTTGATGAGTGTTATGAATTGGAATATGATCAGTGAACCACAAGGAAGCTTTTAGAATCAATATTAGGACTTGAATCCTCCTAGAACACTGATTTCAGTTTTGAACTTTTATGGCAATTTTTCAAGTTTCTAGGGAGCTTTTCTGCGTAGCTTAGAGTGTGTGGGCATTAGGTTTTGACTCAGCACTTATGAGGGAAGGGAATTAGGTCATTAGCTGGCCTTGATCCATGCCCATGAGAGAATTAGTCTTAGGTCTTCCACCATTAACAAACTTTCCCTTTTTTAAGCAAAACCAAGACTTGGTGTACAACCTAACCCTAGCATGAGTTTGTGAGCTGGCACATGAT
Source organism: Vicia faba (assembly GCA_948472305.1). Classification (NCBI taxonomy): domain Eukaryota; kingdom Viridiplantae; phylum Streptophyta; class Magnoliopsida; order Fabales; family Fabaceae; genus Vicia; species Vicia faba. The sequence goes on from OX451735.1 coordinate 45,684,272, forward strand.
ATATGGAAGTTATCCAAATTCAAATGACACTATTCCATTGATTTTTAAATTTTATTTGAATTTTTAAAGATTTAAAATGAATTAAATTATCAAAAATTAAATAAAATAGAAAAATCAACGTTTGATCTTGAAATTAATCATGGGACACGTGTGTGGAATGACAAGGCTGAATCAAGTGGAAGAAAGTGGGCCCTTTTGTCAAAAATTGAAGTTTCAAGGATAGTTGACTTTTGCCATTTCACAAAAATTTCCCAACTTCTCCAATGCATAACTTGCTCAATTTTTAAGATTTTCTCATGTTCTTGGACATTTTGGAAAGGTCTTTGAGTCCTTTAACGAATGCCTTTGGTCCCATGTCATTTTGATTTTCCAATCTCAAGTTATGGCCTTTGACTTAAAGTCCCTTTTTGTTGACTTTTGAAAATGACCTATAATGTTGAAATTGATAACTTTTTGTGAGAGCATTTCTTGGACTTGAAGTATGAAGATGAGTTGTAGGAAATGTATTTCTCTTCAAAATTAGCTTTGGATGGAATTTTTCTGATAATCCATGTGAAAGTTATGCCCTGGTCAATTTCAGTTGACTTTTTCAGCTGTCCAAATAAGGAAACTTTTGCATCTTGATGATTTTCTGAGCCAAATTTTGAGAATCATGATCAAGCATTGATCAAATGATGTTTGTGGCTTCAAAATGATATGTTGACCAAAAATTTGAACTTTTGACTGTCAAATGACCATTTTGCCCCTACAGTTGACTGTAGTGCAATTTAGGGTTTTGACTGTGCAATTTTGAGCTGAATGCCTTGAAACTTGATATGAGGATGCTTGACCATGTTTGTAAGCCTATGAGACTTGATTGAGCCTTTGAACATTTCCTTTTCTTGATCAGACTCAAAACCCTAATTTTGACTGTTTAGGAGGCCCTTGCACTGTGCAACCCTTGGGGAATTTTGTGACTTGGCTTGGCAATTTCTTGAAGAATATGGGAGGGCAAATTTTGGGGTACAACACCTACCATGGAAGAGTTCTCTCAGTTATTGAATCTACCTATTCTTGACTAGATGCCTTTCAAAGGTTTAGAAGAAGATCCCAAGCCAGAGGTCATTGCCTCAACTTTGCATCTGAAACGGGCCGACGTGGTATCCAATTGGGAAACAAGAAGCGAAGTCAAGGGTTTTCTAGCCAAGTTCCTAATAGAGAAGGCCCAGCTATTTTGGAATGATTTGGACTTTCAAGCTTTTGAGGAGGTTTTGGCTCTTCTAATTTATGGGTAAGTACTATTCCTTAATCCAGACTTACTCATAGAGGTGAATGTTATCAAGATCTTCCTCTCTCGCAACCTTGTGCCTACTTTGCTGAGAGATATCTTGCATGCTCTCCACACTCGTACTATGAAGAGAAGAGGAGATTTTATATGCTGCAGGGACGGTCTTAAGTGAGTGCTGAAGAATGAAGAAGGTTTGGGTTGGTCGCAAAGGATAATGTCACTTTCTCACACGAATATTCTCTAGTATTCTCGATCTATGGGAGATATTTCTATTATTGCCCGCTGTGGGGAATTCCCTAATGTCCCACTACTTGGAATTAGGGGAGGTATAACTTATAATCCTTCTTTGGCTCTGCGACAATTTGGGTATGCTCGAAGGGACGGTCCTCACGAGATGCTTATCCAGGGAATTATGTTTAACTATGAGGATGATGTTCAAGGGTATCGCCAGAGGTTCATACGAGCTTGGGGCAGGGTAAACAGATCTGATATCAACACATTGGGGTCGAAGGCTTCCATTTCTATGGAACCTTATCTACAATGGGTACGAGCTCGTACTCAGAAACTGATGATGCCATACATAGTTGTCTTACCAGTGATTGTGGAGCCCATTACTGAAGGGGATATTCCCTACACGGTTCTTCATCCTGATATGCCCACTGATCTTGAAGAATTACAGAGGTCCTGGATTCAGCTGAAGAAAGAGCGGGATACTTATAGGGACCGGTTCTATACCCAGGAGAAGAAATTTTTAGAGCTCACGAAGCAGCTTCATGAGGAAAGAAGCCTTAATGTCTATCTCAGCACGAAGAGGAAGCATCCATGGGAAACTTGATTTTTTTTAGTTTTTAGAATTTTCAATTGTAACGCCTAAAAGGAAATTGTATTTTGAATTCTACTAATAAAATCTTTGTTCTCAAATTTAAATTTCCAAAGGTCCTTGAAATCATTGCATACGCATATCATCCATGACATTGCATAAACAGGTTTCATAACAGGATTCTCATCGTCTTCGCTGTTTATTTCAGCAATAATGACTTTTGAACAAAGTATCAAGGATCTCCAGGCACAAAATGCCAAATTTCAACAAATGTTTGTAGCTTTGGCAAAAGGGAGGGAAGATCTGAAGGCCCTTGTTCTGAAAGAGAAAAATAAGAATACAAAGAAGACTGTTGGTGTCCTGGATTTGGGCAAAAGATTCAAGGGACCGTTGAAGCAACCTGTTGATCTGACCTCCTCTTCCAAAGAAGGGGAGAATCAAAAGGGAGAGATAAGGAAGGAGGGCCCTAGCCCTGAGGTTTCTGATAATGACACAGATTACAATGAAGAATAGTATCCCCCGGTTGAGGATAGATACAAGCAGTTAGAGGATCGTCTAAATGCAATGGAGATCCAGAGAGTACAAGGACTGGATTTTGAAGAGCTGGGTTTGGTATCTGGGGTAGTCATTCCATAGAAGTTCAAGGCTCCAGTATTTGCGAAGTATGATGGGGTGTCTTGTCCAAAGCTTCATCTCCGCTCTTACGTGAGGAAGATTCAGCCTCACACTGCTGATAGGAACTTGTGGGCCCATTTCTTTCAGGACAGTCTGTCCGGGACTCAACTCGAGTGGTTCTAGCAGTTGGAGGGAACCAATGTCCGTAATTGGGAAGATCTGGCTGCTACTTTTTACAAGCATTATCAATATAACATTGACCTTGCTCCTACCCGTATTCAACTCCAGAGTATGTCCATTGGTGCAAGCGAAGGTTTCAAGGACTACGCGCATAAGTGGAGAGATTTGGCAGGAAGAGTCCAACCCCCTTTATCTGATAGGGAGTTGGTAGACATGTTTCTGGGTACGCTATCTGGTCCGTTCTTCAATCACTTGATTGGTAGCTCCTCAGTTGGTTTTATTGAGCTGATATTAACCAGAGAGAGGGTAGAAGATGGGATCCGAAGTGGCAAGATCCAGAAAGACACCTCTTCAAGTACAGTGAAGAAGCCATTCACGAGTAAGATGGAGGTTAATGTTGTCTACAATCCTAGAAGTCAGAATAGAATCGAGCACCATCCAGCGGTAGGGGCTGTCATGATCTCGAAGTCTGAACCCACCCAACAAAGGAGCAATCAACCAAGGATAGAAAGGCCAGTAAGACAGTACACCCGGATAAACATGACTCTGTCTCAAATATTGCCACAACTACTAAAGACAAATTTGGTAACCTGAAGGAGGCTCGCAAGAATCCCAACACCACATCTCCTCATTATAATCAAAACGCTCAGTGTGCTTACCATTCCAAGAGTCCAGGCCACGATAACAACAACTGCTGGGCTTTGAAGAACAAGGTGCAAGATCTGATCAAGGCAAAGGAGATTGAATTCGATCCCCCCGAGACTCCTAAGGTCATAACTACACCCATGCCCAAGCATGGATCGGGAATCAATGCTATTGAAGTTGTCTCCGCCACGGAAGATGCCGATGATGAGAATTCTGATATTGACAGCTGGATCTACCCTACTACCAACGGTGGACCTAGTAACTGGACGGCCAAGGATTTTGTGCCGATTACTTTTGTTCAGCAGTAATTGTCTTACTTGTTTTTCGAATTTGTAATAACCAATATAAACTCTATGGCCTTGTGTCTTACCTGAGCCACAATGGTTTATTTGTGAGGGTCATTATATGTCATTTTCATATGTCATCAATAAAACATTAGACGTTTCTTGCATACAAATTTTGCACTCTCTGTTTTTCTTTTCTGCTTTTCACTTTATCAATACAGCTATGCTCTTACACACGCTCACATATCAAAATGCAAATCCACATCCACTATGGATCCCATTGATAACAGTTCTGCTATTTCCAGTTATAACTTCAAAAATCCGATCAACCAAGCCGAGGATGAAGGTGAGGAAGATTGTGAGGTGACTGGAAAACTTGCTAGACTGTTACAACAGGAAGAGAGGGCTATACAGCCTCATGAAGAGCCAGTTGAGATTTTAAATATGGGAAAAGAGGTAGATGTTGTACCCCAAAATTTGCCCTCTCATATTCTTCAAGAATTGCCAAGAGCATGCTTCAAAATTCCCCAAGGGTTGCACAGTTAAAGGGCCTCTTAACAGTCAAAAACCAGGGTTTTGGTTCTGACAAAGGAAATGAAGTTTCCAAGGGTCCAATCAAGTCTCACATGCCTACAAACATGGTCAAGTATCCTCATGCCAAGTTTCAAGACTTACAGCACAAAATTGCACAGTCAAAAACCCTAATTGCACTACAGTCAACTGTAGGGGCAAAATGGTCATTTGACAGTCAAAAGTTCAAATTTTTGGTCAACATCTCATTTTGAAGCCACAAACATCATTTGATTAATGCTTGATCATGATTCTCAAAGCTTGGCTCAAAAAGTCTCAAGATGCAAAAGTTTCCATATTTGGACAGTTGAAAAAGTCAACTGTAACTTGACCAGGGCATAACTTCCACATGGATTATAAGAAAAATTCCATCCAAAGCTCATTTTGAAGAGAAAGAAATTTCCTACAACTCCTTTTCATACTTCAAGTCCAAGAGATGCTCTCACAAGAAGTTATCAATTTCAACATTATAGGTCATTTTCAAAAGTCAACAAAAAGGGACTTTAAGTCAAAGGCCATAACTTGAATTGGTAAATCAAAATGACATGGGACCAAAAGCATTGGTTAGAGGACTCAAAGACCTTTCCAAAATGTCCAAGAACATGAGCAAAGCTTAAAAATTGAGCAAGATATGCCTTGTGGAAGTTGGGAAATTTTTGGATATTTTGAAAAGTCAACATTGCTTCAAATGTCCTAAAATTGCTAATGGGCCTCTTTTTCTTCCAAAATCCATCATCTAAGGCATGTGCACGACCATTTGGCCCAAAGGGAAGTTTTTCATCATTTTTATTTATTTATTTGAATTTTTAAATGCTAATAATTCATTTAATTAAAATAAATATGTGGAAAATACTAAGCCTAACTTTTTAAATCTTTTTGTGCATGAAATAGTCTCAAGATTTTGTGTATAATCAGATTTGGAAAGAATCTTGATAATTGGACATGATTTGAACCAAAATAGAATGAAAAAGATTGAAAACTCATGGCTTGAAAATCAAATATCTTCTCCATCAATTCAAGGATTCTTTGGACAAAAAAACCAACCCTAATCATTCATACACATATATACATGCTAACCCTCGTGCCCAAGACCGGCCAGCTGCGCTAGAAATCCATAACCAAACTTGAATTTTTGACAAAAATTCCAAATACTAAAAACTGTCTTCCAGTACGATTCAAGCCAAAATAATTATCTCATCACCTTCTTGAGACATCAAGAAACGTGTGTGAATAGTTTTCCACGTCCCTAACGCCCAAAATTGGTGAATAGAACTCAAGCTTTTTTCACTTTTTTGCATAAATCGTATTTTATCATTCATGGCATGATTTTAAATTCTAATACTTGTTTTGTGTTGCTCTCATGATTCTGAAGCTAACCCTATAATTTAATTGAGTTTTTATGTTCTATACACGATTTCACCATTAAAGACAGTTAGGGTTCTTCAAATTTCAATTTGGGTGTTTCTGAATACTATAAAATTGAGACACTTCAGGGCCATGGTTGAAACCAGCATGCTTGGACGATTTGGAAACACTCCTCGCGCCTAATTTATGTGGCCATATGGCCTATTCGCTATTTTGAAAACAAGCATATTTTGGGGGGGTTTAAAACCCCCGCTAACCTTTGTTATATTTTCAGGAAAAAGGGCAAAACGGAGAAGATGATGAAGTGTCAAGGCATGATTGGGTTGTTTAAATTTGCGCGCTAATTTTCCACTAACTTTTTGTTTCATATTATATTGTTCATTGGCCAGATAATAATCAAAAGCGCGTGAATGGCATAGTGGTGGAGAAAGCACTTGGTAACCTTCAGGACCTGGGTTCGATCCCAGGTCCCCCTCCCTTTCCTTATATTTTTCCTCTAATTATCATCCTATGCAGTTTCAATACAAGAAGTCCACCATGCAACTGACAATCCAGCTTGCCACGCACATACTAAGACCAATCCAAGGGGCATAGTTTGAAGATCATCATGGACACAAGTCAAAGGTGCCACACGCTTCCAGGAAAAGTCCATGAAGGCCTTACAAAGATGGGCCTAAAATGCTAGCAATAACCTCCAATTGGGGACAAACCCCCCAAGGTTCGCTATTCCTTTTTTATTTTATTTTTTATTTGATTTAATTAATTCCCTTTAAATTCTTCAATTAATTTATTTTCATCAAATATAAAATAACAAAAACAATAGAAAAAAATCAGAAAAAGACAAAAATTAAAAAATATATTTTATTTTAATATTTTGTAAATAAATATTATTCATTAATTTTAGCTATTAAATTAGGTTTAATTCAAGCATTTTCTTAATTAACTTAAAATTTGTAGAATTAGGGTTTTAATCAATTTTTATCCTTTTTCTTTTCTTTTCACTAATAATTAAATATTATTTATTTTTATAAATCAAATTGCATGTAAATAATTAATTTAATTTTGGGTTTAAATTTTAACATGTTTTCTTAATAAATAAAAGTTGTAGAATTAGGGTTAATTAGTTAATTTCATTTAATTCTCATTAAAAAACCATAAATACGAAAACCTCAAAAATAATTTCTCTTTTTATTTTAATTGAATTAATTTGTAAATAATAATTTAATTTCATTAAAGGGTCCAACGCCCTCGCTTCTAATTTTGATTTAATTCGTGCGTTTTATTTTGTTTCTTTTAATTATTTATGTAACTCTCCCAAGGCCTTGTAAACTCGGACATTTTATTTCTCGCACTTTCCTTTATTTCTTTATCTTTTTGTCAAATCGGGTCCTGGATTAAATTTGGCGATGTGGACCCGCGCCTTTGTAATAGTTTAGAACTTTACATTTCTCGCAACTTTTTAACTTAAATAAATACATGTAAGAATGAATGGCCTAAAATAAAAACAAACGCATAGATCACTTTGACATGACAAGACAAAATAACTGAATCTGACACACAAATCACACACCACCCTTAGGGTACGCCTCACTGTTGCCTTGCCTCGAAAGGTGATCGTCGAGTAGAGGATGTCTTAGTAAGTCCTCATGATCTGGGAACCTGGCATGAGGGTAGCTTCTAAGGTGTCTTCCCATTGCTCCGGTGATCACCATGTCCCGAACCTCGAATTGACCCGAACACCTCCAACGGTGGTGCTACCTACCTCTCAATGGTGGGATGGCACTACTTTAAAGGACATTTACACAGACGAATTCCTTAGGGTAGGTAGGTTCTCGTAGATACTTGCTCTAATTTCAAAACAAATTTAAAAATACTTTTCACACCAACACATTTTCAAAAAGCTTTCGGAAGCATTTTTTCAAACACTCTTGAGGACCGATACAAGAGTCGAACTGAAATTTTCAAAGAAACTTTTTAAAACCCACAATTGAAAAGCAAACAAAACATTTTTGAAAACACAATGAGCAAGTATCTAAGGCCCATGGATAACCATGGATAGAAAGGGTGCTAACACCTTCCCTTTCTATAATCTACCTCCCGAACCGAGAGCAATCTCTTTAAGGAATTTTTCTGTGCTTTTGTCCTTTCCATTTGGAGAAAATAAAAGACGGTGGCGACTCTTGCTTCCGCGACATTTCGCGCACCAGCGTTAAACAGTCAGTTCCAGATCCACTGATCACAGAACTGGCGACTCTGCTGGGGACTTAAACTTAAAGTGAGGTGTACCTTAGGGTTAGTTCATAACTGTGTTTTCAATTGTATTGACTTGTCTGCTTTAAATTTGTGGGTTGCAGGGGAGTTACATAGATCCTAACCCGGATCTGGGGATACCCTTTTTAGGTAGCATAAGCTGTGAGGGACCTGTCCGGCGTATACCGACATGGGTGAAGCAGTGGCTACGTTGGTGTGGCGCCTTGGTCTGTACCGATATCCCTCGTGTTGAAACGGGGAGAATATGGGTCTTCCAAGGAGTCATTAAGCACCAACAGACCTTAGAACCTTAAATGACCCAACTTGGCCATTAGAACAGTAGCAGTATGCTACGCCCATCGAGGCTAAACTCTCGTGATGGTTCTGGCCGCAAGAAAAGATTGTGATGCTGGAGTTATGACCGATTGAGGGTAGTCAATGATATTGGGATCCTCTAAGAACCCGGTTACTTCTAATAGGACAGGTTGAGCCCACCAACTTCAAGAGGGTAATACCCAGACCCCATGCTGGCCTGAACTCTAAGGGTCTCTCTTGTATGACTTGTGTGCCTTCGTACTTGACTATTTGCATGCTTGTTATCTGACCCTTGAATTACTTGCAGGTTTTGTTTATAGTCCTTAATTGGGACTCATAACAGGGTGTACTATCTTGCAGGTTTTGTTTATAGTCCTTAATTGGGACTCATAACAGGGTGTACTATCTTGCAGGTTTTGTTTATAGTCTTTAATTGGGCTCATAATAGGTTTTACTTGAGTTTCTTGCAGGTTTTGGTTTGCAGTCCTTAATTGGGACTCATAACAGGGTTACTTGCATTACCCCATGCATAACATAACATCATACCATTGCATACATCCTAATCCATTTCAAGGATCTCAAGGGCTTGTGATGCAGGTCATGGTGAACCAAACGTCTAGCAAGGGGCAAAGAGGATTTATTTTCCTCTAGCCAAGATTGTCAGGGGCTATGACCCACTTGATATGGTGAGCTTTGACTCTTGAAGAAGGTTCCCCTAACCAAGGTTGTTTGGAAATCAAAACCAGACATGATGACTTAAGTCAGGGGCTATGACCCACTGGATATGGTGAGCCTTTGACCCTCGAAGAAGGACTCTCTACAACATGAAATTCCTTTAAATCAAGCTACCGGACCCAAATTCTAACAAACTTTCTTGTTTATCCCGCGAGGTCCTTGAAAACATTACATGCATGTCATACTCATCATTGCATAACAGGTATCCTTGTTGCGGGTCACTTACCTTTCTCGCTATTTATTTCAGCAATGGCTTCACAACAAGATAACCAGGACCTTCACACTCAAGAGACTCAGTTCAGAGAAATCTTCCTAAGCCTATCCAAGGGGCAGGAAGAGTTGAGGACACTCCTCATGGGGAATCTGATCAGAAAGAGTCCTGAAGATGACAAGGACGAACAGCTGAAACGTCTACAAGTTGAGGTAGACACATTGAAAACCCAGATGCTGGGGCAAAGGGCCCTCATTCAAGGTTTAGCTCAGGAGCAAGCAGAGCTGAGAGCCATGATCAGCCAGCTTCCTCAAGGCATGAAGCAACCAGCCCAAATCAGGGACCAGGTCATGGAACAGCTTCCAAGAGGGCAAAGGTCGGGTCCAATGAATAGACCTCTCCGAGTTGCTACTACTTCTCAGGTCCAACAACGACCTCGCCAAGAACAGCGGGTTGATCAGAACAGGTCGGACGAGCCTAAGAGACAATTCACCTACATCAACATGTCATGGTCACGAGCTTTGCAGCACATGTTAAGGATGAACCTGATTGCGGTGATCAACCCTCCTGCAAATCCAAAGACTTCCTCTCCAAATTACAACCCAGAAGCAAGGTGCGCTTACCATTCTGGTAGCCCGGGGCACGATACTGAGGATTGTTGGGCACTGAAGTACAAGATTCAGAGCATGATCGATGCTAAAGAGATCGAGTTCGAGCCCACCGAGACTCCCAACGTGATCACTGCTCCCTTGCCAAAACATGGCTAGGATTGAGAAATTTTTGTTCATTCGAATGTTCAAGTTGCAATTTTCTTTTGTTCAAATATTTACTCATGTTAAACATTGTTATTTCATTAATGCATCACATATGTCTGTTCTGAAACAATATATTCGTATTCACTAAATGCAAATTATTTTCATATTTTTTTTGATGATCAACTCTTAATTAATAATTCTAAGCCTCTTGAGGGAGGATGACGAAAACGATACCATAATCCACAGTATGCTTTTGAACAGACCCCGCTGATGAGGTACAGGCATTGTTTCAATCCCTAAACACTGGAGTTATAAGGAAGATAATCCCTCGTCAACCCATTTGAGCCAAAGAAGTAGGAGTTTTTCTTTTCGAAATTTAAAACCCTTAATCATAACCTGGGGCAGGGTAGTCTCTCAGTTGATCCAAGTGCATAACGAATGGCACTAAAGAGGTCCTTACAAAAAAGAAAGACAGTGATGGTTCCGAATAATCAATAAAGAAAGGCAGTCATTATCTCAAAAAATAAAAAACCCATTAAGTCGAAACCCATGAAGGAGACTTACAAAACTGGGGCATCCCGCTGACTGTAATTCCAAAAAAGGAAACAGTTCAGGCAAAAAAGGAAAGGGATAACAAAAATCAAAAAGAAAGAGGTCATACAAACCCTCAACAAAAGGAATGACTTCCTATTCAAAATAAATCATCAACATCTGAATCATCACCGGAAAATCAGAGCAAAGACTCAAACAAGGTCTAACGTATGATCAACTGAGTTTAGGTTTGGAGAACATCACGAAGAGCGGGTGGGTACAAACAAAATTTGAGCCTTTATCCTTTGTTTCTTAAACCGTGAACCAGGCCACGTTATAACCCTCAAAAGTCCTAGCTGAAGCATGGGTTAGTTCGAAAGCATACTGTTACGAAAGGTATCCTGACTCATTAAGGCTTGCTATAAAATATTGAGTTGACATCACGTTTTACAAACATTCATTTGTTTTATGAAAAAGAATGCGTTTTCAAAAACTTCAAGACAGACATAAGCTTTGCATTTTTAACATAACTTTGTTTGCATATGACTTTTTGTTTGAACAGCATAGAAGTTCGCACGACGAAAGCCTAACGAACAGAAGCACTTCCAATCAAGGGGCACGACATGATCATGGTCCACCATCTGGGGCAATCCAATCAAGATTCGGAGAATCTCTCAAAGGCCAAATAGCCTAGGGAAAATCTCCGCCTGAGTCACTTGGGGCATTCCAGCAACAAATTTTGCACGATCAGACATCTTCTGGTAATATGGCAACACAAACAGCCAGGGGCCACTCCCTACATTCTAAGAGAACGGACATAGTCGAAAAGAATACTACGCAAAATCAAAGACCCGCTAGGCTGACATGCCTAGGCAAAAATTAGGGCTTCCCGGCGAACCAAAAGGGTTCGGGCAAAATGAAGGGATGAAATGAAAAAATTTGTATACCCGGCAAGTCGAAAACCTGAAAAGGCGGCTTGGGCAAAAATGGGTATCCCGGTAGGCTGAAAACCCGAAAGGGCGGTCCAGGCAAAAGTTAGGGATCAAAGCGTACGACTATGTCCTGTCATCTTGTCACCTGCCTACCAGAAGAAGGTTGGTCCATCAACATCAGCACCTCACAGGTCTTCCTCTCCCACATCAGAAACAGGGGCAATGATGAGTTGTCCAAACGATCTAATGGCTCTGCCCACCAAGGTACTAAGATAGGTTCAGCTGAAGAAGGCAGCCAATACACCTTAATTCCCCAGAGAGTGAGCCAGCAAGTCAGTACACTCTCCCCAAGCAAAGCTATTATCCAACCTTAAAGAAGTTGGGTATCCTCCAGCAGATCTCAACATTCGCCAGCAGTATATGCATTCTTAACAAGCATCCCCGGCAGTCTTGGCCTAAAGATTGGTCCCCGGCGGTATATCAAACATTCAATGGAGTCACTTCCCCGATACAACTCAAAACTTCCCCAAGAGAGTCCAATCCAGTTTCCCCAGGAAAGTTGGAATCCATCTCCCCAAGCAGCAAGCTTATCCCCAATAGACTCTGGAAGCTTACCCCCACAGAGCACGAACGCGTCTCCCGGCTTCATTCAAAGAGTTACTTCCTTACCAGGATATAACTGGGTTATCCTCAGCCGAAAGCCACGGAAAGAGCGTCCTCGACACAGTCTTCTTATCCCCAGCGAAGTATATCGACACTTCCAACACAACAATGGTATCCCCAGCAAGTTACCTTCATCAAACTCAACAAAGTATCTCTCTCCCTACAGAGTATTGCTTCCCAGCAAGATCGTTAGAGTACTTTTCTCCCCGCAGAATAATCCGTTCGCCAAGTTTATTCCCCAACGGAGTTATCTTCTCCTACCGGTATTCTTGCAACTATCATCCCCAACGGAAGCAAAAATCTATTCTCCAACATCAGCCCAGGAGTGACTTCCCCGCACCCGTCAAGGATTTACTTTCCTAAGACGAAAAACATTCATAAACATCGCATTTCCATACATCATAGCATGCATAAACGCATCATATCTTACAATCTCATTTATGTTGAGGACATCATCGCTTGATTCATATCATGCCTTGCATATGACTGACCTTTACCTTTCAGGAAAGATCCAGTTAAGTTCTCAGCTACATTCAAGGCCTTCTCTGGTTCAGTCAGATCAACCCTAAGATCTCCCTGTTTCTTATCCAGTTGAAGACATTTCAAGACCTAGACCGGTTCAGTTAAATCGACCCTAAGATTTTTTCTGTTTCTTATCCAGTCCAAGGCCTTCTCTAGTCCAGCTAAATCGACCCCTAACAGATTTTTCTGATGAAGACTCAGTAGAAGATATCCAAGATTCTCTCAATGATTGCTGTTGAGGTTGTAGTCGCCTATGGTTCTCTCCCCGATACTGCGGAGGTAGTAATCATCCCCAGATTCTCTCAATGTTTGCTGTTGAGGTTGAAGTCGCCCAAGATTCTCTCAATGATTGCTGTTGAGGTTGAAGTCGCCCAAGATTCTCTCAATGTTTGCTGTTGAGGTTGAAGTCGCCCAAGATTCTCTCAATGATTGCTGTTGAGGTTGAAGTCGCCCAAGATTCTCTCAATGATTGTTGTTGAGGTTGAAGTCGCCTATGGTTCTCTCCCCGATACTGCGGAGGTAGTAATCATCCCCAGATTCTCTCAATGTTTGTTGTTGAGGTTGAAGTCGCCCAAGATTCTCTCAATGATTGCTGTTGAGGTTGAAGTCGCCCAAGATTCTCTCAATGATTGCTGTTGAGGTTAAAGTCGCCCAAGATTCTCTCAATGTTTGCTGTTGAGGTTGAAGTCGCCCAAGATTCTCTCAATGATTGCTGTTGAGGTTAAAGTCGCCCAAGATTCTCTCAATGATTGCTGTTGAGGTTGAAGTCGCCTATGGTTCTCTCCCCGATACTGTGGAGGTAGTAATCATCCCCAGATTCGCTCAGCGTTACTGTTGAGGTTGAAGTCGTCCAAGATTCTCTCAGCGTTCCTGTTAAGGTAGTAATCGTTCAAGGTTCTCCCACCGTTCCTGTTGAGGTAGTAACCATCCCTGGTTCATTCATCACCGTTTGAAGCTCCAGATTCAGCTCCTGTAACCAGTCAGGACACATCTATACAAAGAATTTGAAGACCAGCTCCTGTAACAGGTCAGGTAATCATTTTTCTTTTTCAGGTACGCAAGTTCTCGCTAAGGAATCTCTTACGCGATAAACACCCAGATGGCATCTATAAGCCCATCCACCTTCCATCATCTCTTAGAATGGCATCTATAAGCCCATCATCCTATTCATCAAATCCCCAAATCGCATCTGTAAGCCCATTCCACCAACACTACTATGTGAGCGCAAATTTCTCGGTACTCTAGTGTTCAATCATCTTCTACCTTCGGATTACGAAAGGCACGTCAGCCAATCTGCATCCTCAGGTCTAAGAAGATTGAACAGGGGCAACTGTTGTACCCCAAAATTTGCCCTCCCATATTCTTCAAGAATTGCCAAGAGCATGCTTCAAAATTCCCCAAGGGTTGCACAGTTAAAGGGCCTCTTAACAGTCAAAAACTAGGGTTTTGGTTCTGACAAAGGAAATGAAGTTTCCAAGGGTCCAATCAAGTCCCACATGCCTACAAACATGGTCAAGTATCCTCATGCCAAGTTTCAAGACTTATAGCACAAAATTGCACAGTCAAAAACCCTAATTGCACTACAGTCAACTGTAGGGGCAAAATGGTCATTTGACAGTCAAAAGTTCAAATTTTTGGTCAACATCTCATTTTGAAGCCACAAACATCATTTGATCAATGCTTGATCATGATTCTCAAAGCTTGGCTCAAAAAGTCTCAAGATGCAAAAGTTTCCATATTTGGACAGTTGAAAAAGTCAACTGTAACTTGACCAGGGCATAACTTCCACATGGATTATCAGAAAAATTCCATCCAAAGCTCATTTTGAAGAGAAAGAAATTTCCTACAACTCCTTTTCATACTTCAAGTCCAAGATATGCTCTCACAAAAAGTTATCAATTTCAACATTATAGGTCATTTTCAAAAGTCAACAAAAAGGGACTTTAAGTCAAAGGCCATAACTTGATATTGGTAAATCAAAATGACATGGGACCAAAGGAATTGGTTAGAGGACTCAAAGACCTTTCCAAAATGTCCAAGAACATGAGCAAAGCTTAAAAATTGAGCAAGATATGCCTTGTGGAAGTTGGGAATGTTTTGGATATTTTGAAAAGTCAACATTGCTTCAAATGTCCTAAAATTGCTAATGGGCCTCTTTTTCTTCCAAAATCCATCATCTAAGGCATGTGCACGACCATTTGGCCCAAAGGGAAGTTTTTCATCATTTTTATTTATTTATTTGAATTTTTAAATGCTAATAATTCATTTAATTAAAATAAATATGTGGAAAATACTAAGCCTAACTTTTTAAATCTTTTTGTGCATGAAATAGTCTCAAGATTTTGTGTATAATCAGATTTGTAAAGAATCTTGATAATTGGACATGATTTGAACCAAAATAGCATGAAAAAGATTGAAAACTCATGGCTTGAAAATCAAATATCTTCTCCATTAATTCAAGGATTCTTTGGACAAAAAAACCAACCCTAATCATTCATACACATATATACATGCTAACCCTCGTGCCCAAGACCTGCCAGCTGCGCTAGAAATCCATAACCAAACTTGAATTTTTGACAAAAATTCCAAATACTGAAAACTGTCTTCCAGTACGATTCAAGCCAAAATAATTATCTCATCACCTTCCTGAGACATCAAGAAACGTGTGTGAATAGTTTTCCACGTCCCTAACGCCCAGAATAGGTGAATAGAACTCAAGCTTTTTTCACTTTTTTGCATAAATCGTATTTTATCATTCATGGCATGATTTTAAATTCTAATACTTGTTTTGTGTTGCTCTCATGATTCTGAAGCTAACCCTATAATTTAATTGAGTTTTTATGTTCTATACACGATTTCCCCATTAAAGACAGTTAGGGTTCTTCATATTTCAATTTGGGTGTTTCTGAATACTATAAATTGAGACACTTCAGGGCCATGGTTGAAACCAGCATGCTTGGACGATTTGGAAACACTCCTCGCGCCTAATTTATGTGGCCATATGGCCTATTCGCTATTTTGAAAACAAGCATATTTTGGGGGGGTTTAAAACCCCCGCTAACCTTTGTTATATTTTCAGGAAAAAGGGCAAAACGGAGAAGATGATGAAGTGTCAAGGCATGATTGGGTTGTTTAAATTTGCGCGCTAATTTTCCACTAACTTTTTGTTTCATATTATATTGTTCATTGGCCAGATAATAATCAAAAGCGCGTGAATGGCATAGTGGTGGAGAAAGCACTTGGTAACCTTCAGGACCTGGGTTCGATCCCAGGTCCCCCTCCCTTTCCTTATATTTTTCCTCTAATTATCATCCTATGCAGTTTCAATACAAGAAGTCCACCATGCAACTGACAATCCAGCTTGCCACGCACATACTAAGACCAATCCAAGGGGCATAGTTTGAAGATCATCATGGACACAAGTCAAAGGTGCCACACGCTTCCAGGAAAAGTCCATGAAGGCCTTACAAAGATGGGCCTAAAATGCTAACAATAACCTCCAATTGGGGACAGGCCCCCCCAAGGTTTGTTATTCCTTTTTTATTTTATTTTTTATTTGATTTAATTAATTCCCTTTAAATTCTTCAATTAATTTATTTTCATCAAATATAAAATAACAAAAACAATAGAAAAAAATCAGAAAAAGACAAAAATTAAAAAATATATTTTATTTTAATATTTTGTAAATAAATATTATTCATTAATTTTAGCTATTAAATTAGGTTTAATTCAAGCATTTTCTTAATTAACTTAAAATTTGTAGAATTAGGGTTTTAATCAATTTTTATCCTTTTTCTTTTCTTTTCACTAGTAATTAAATATTATTTATTTTTATAAATCAAATTGCATGTAAATAATTAATTTAATTTTGGGTTTAAATTTTAACATGTTTTCTTAATAAATAAAAGTTGTAGAATTAGGGTTAATTAGTTAATTTCATTTAATTCTCATTAAAAAACCATAAATACGAAAACCTCAAAAATAATTTCTCTTTTTATTTTAATTGAATTAATTTGTAAATAATAATTTAATTTCATTAAAGGGTCCAACGCCCTCGCTTCTAATTTTGATTTAATTCGCGCGTTTTATTTTGTTTCTTTTAATTATTTATGTAACTCTCCCAAGGCCTTGTAAACTCGGACATTTTATTTCTCGCACTTTCCTTTATTTCTTTATCTTTTTGTCAAATCGGGTCCTGGATTAAATTTGGCGATGTGGACCCGCGCCTTTGTAATAGTTTAGAACTTTACATTTCTCGCAACTTTTTAACTTAAATAAATGCATGCAAGAATGAATGGCCTAAAATAAAAACAAACGCATAGATCACTTTGACATGACAAGACAAAATAACTGAATCTGACACACAAATCACACACCACCCTTAGGGTACGCCTCACTGTTGCCTTGCCTCGAAAGGTGATCGTCGAGTAGAGGATGTCTTAGTAAGTCCTCATGATCCGGGAACCTGGCATGAGGGTAGCTTCTAAGGTGTCTTCCCATTGCTCCGGTGATCACCATGTCCTGAACCTCGAATTGACCCGAACACCTCCAACGGTGGTGCTACCTACCTCTCAATGGTGGGATGGCACTACTTTAAAGGACATTTACACAGACGAATTCCTTAGGGTAGGTAGGTTCTCGTAGATACTTGCTCTAATTTCAAAACAAATTCAAAAATACTTTTCACACCAACACATTTTCAAAAAGCTTTCGGAAGCATTTTTTCAAACACTCTTGAGGACCGATACAAGAGTCGAACTGAAATTTTCAAAGAAACTTTTTAAAACCCACAGTTGAAAAGCAAACAAACCATTTTTGAAAACACAATGAGCAAGTATCTAAGAGCCCATGGATAACCATGGATAGAAAGGGTGCTAACACCTTCCCTTTCTATAATCTACCTCCCGAACCGAGAGCAATCTCTTTAAGGAATTTTTCTGTGCTTTTGTCCTTTCCATTTGGAGAAAATAAAAGACGGTGGCGACTCTTGCTTCCGCGACATTTCACGCACCAGCGTTAAACAGTCAGTTCCAGATCCACCGATCACAGTAGACATAAAAGAAGTCAATATCGGCGCAAATCTGGAGATGAATGTCAAACAACGGTTGATACATATGTTGCACGATTATGTTGAGATCTTCGCCTAATCATATGAAGACATGACTGGTTTAGACACTGATGTTGTGGTACATCGTCTGCAGACTAAAGAAGATTGTCCTTCGGTTAAACAAAAGGTTCGCCGTATGCGCCCTGAAATGTCAGAGAAGATCAAAGCAACAGTTATGAAACAGTTCAACGCTGGATTCTTAGCTGTCACCTCCTATCCACAGTGGGTTGCTAAAGTCGTTCCAATACCTAAGAATGACGGTAAGGTACGAATGTGTGTGGACTACAGAGACCTGAACAGGGCAAGCCCAAAGGATGACTTCCCGCTTCCCTACATCGATGTTCTGGTTGACAACACCGTACATCATAAAATATTTTCCTTCATGGATGGTTTCTTTGGCTACAACCAGATCAATATGGATCCTGAAGACATGGAGAAGACAACCTTCGTCACACTGAAGGGCACTTTCTATTACAAGGTGATTCCTTTTGGGTTGAAGAATGCTGGGGCAACTTACCAGCGAGCCATGGTAGCTTTGTTCCATGATATGATTCACCATGAGATAGAGTTTTATGTTGATGACATGATAGCCAGGTCTCAAACTGAGGAAGAACACCTTGTCATCTAGAAAAGTTGTTTGACAGGTTGAAGACATACAAGTTGAGGTTGAATCAGAACAAGTGAACCTTCGGGGTAAGGTCTGGTAAATTTATGGGGTTCATCGTTAGTGACAAAGGTATCTAGGTAGACCCTGCAAAGGTGAAGGCCATACAAGAGATGCCGGCTCCCTGTATTGAGAAAGAGGTTAGAGGTTTCTTGGGACGCCTAAATTATATCGCCAGGTTCGTTTCACATCTGACTGCTACTTGTGAGCCAATCTTCAAGCTCCTGAAGAAAGATCAAGTGGTAAAGTGGAATGAAGAATGCCATACCACTTTTGAAATAATCAAGGAATACCTTCAAGAACCACCAATTCTAATGCCTCCGATTGAAGGAAGACCTTTGATATTGTACTTAATGGTGCTAGAAAATTTAATGGGGTGTGTGTTGGGGCAGCATGACGAGTCTGGTCGAAAAGAGCACGCAATATACTACCTTAGCAAAAAGTTTACCGACTGTGAGACAAGATACTCATTGCTCGAGAAAACTTGTTGTGCTTTGGCATGGGATGCTCGCCGACTAAGACAGTATATGTTGACCCACACTACTTTGTTGATATCTAAGATGTATCCAATCAAGTACATCTTCGAGAAGCCCGCTCTCTCCGGAAGAATAGCAAGATGGCATATGATCTTAACCGAATAAGATATACAATATACAACCCAAAAAGCAATCAAGGGAAGTGTATTAGTTAATCATTTGGCCCGTCAGGCCGTGGATGACTACCAGTCCATGAATTTTGAGTTCTCGAACAAGAATATTATGCTAGTGACTGACTATGAAGAACCTGGACCGGATGAAGGACCTGAAGAAGGATACCGATGGACCATGGTTTTTTATGGATCCTCAAATGCACTTAGTGATGGCATTGGTGTTGTAATTATTTCTCCCGAGGGTTGTCATACTCCTTTCACCGCCCGACTATGCTTCAACTGTACCAATAACATGGCGGATTATGAATCCTGCATCATGGGTCTCAAAGTTGTTATCGACCTGAGGATCAAGTTCTTAAATGTTTTCGGGGATTCGGCCTTTGTGATAAGTCATATCAAAGGAGAGTGGGATACGAAGCATCCGAACCTCATCCCGTACAAAGAGCACGTGCTGACATTGCTCCCACTCTTTGAAGAGGTCACCTTTGAACATTTCCCACGAGAAGAGAATCAGTTAGCGGATGCGTTAGTTACTATGTCATCTATGTTCAAGGTCAGGTGGGACAACGAAGCTCCACGAATCACTATCGAGAGGTTGGATGAACCAGCGTGCTGCTGTGAAATTGATACTAAACAAGTAGCAGACAAACTTTGGTTTCACGAATTAAAAAGGTATCTCGAGGCTTAAGAGTATCCCGAGGGGGAATCTGTTAACGATAAGAAGTTTCTGAGAAGGTTCACCGCAAAATTCTTCCTCAATAATGGAATCCTCTACAAGCGCAACCATGACTCTACCTTACTGCGGTGTGTAGACAAGAGCGAAGCAAAGAGGATTATGGCAGATTTACATGAAGGTACCTTTGGCACTCATTCCAGTGGACATGCCATGGCTAAGAAGATCCTAAGGGCAAGATACTATTGGTCCACTATAGAAGCAGATTGTTATCAGCACTCCTGAACTTGTCAAAGTGCCAGACATACGCTGATAAAGTACATGTACCTCTGATTCCCTTGAATGTCTTGACGGCTCATTGGCCCTTTGCAATATGGGGCATTGACATGATCTGAGAGATTAGGCCTACTACTTCCAATGGACATTGCTTCATCTTGGTGGCCATTGATTACTTCATGAAGTGAGTCGAAGCTGCCTCCTTTACTACTGTTACCGAGAACGTTGTGACACGGTTTATCAAGCATAATCTGGTTTGCTGTTACAGTATTCCAGATAGAATCATCACGGACAATGGTACTAATCTCAACCACACGATGGTCACCAAACTCTGTAAGAAATTTAAGATACAGCATCATAACTCTTCTCCCTACCGGACGAAGATGCATGGCGCTGTTGAAGCTGCTAACAAGAACATCAAAAAAATCATACATAAGATGACAGTGACGTACAAAGACTGGCATGAGATGTTACAATTTACTCTTCATGGGTACCGCACCTCCGCGCGAACATGGACAGGGGCAACACCCTACTCTTTGGTATATGGAATGGAGGCAGTCCTACCTATTGAGGTCCAGATTCCTTCTCTAAGGATTATGAAGGATGTAGGTTTGAAAGAAGACGACTGGATCCAGACTCGAATTGATCAACTGAATCTGATTGATGAGAAGAGACTTAATGCTATTTGTCATAGTTAAATGTATCAAAAGCGGATGGTCAAGGCTTTCAACAAAAAATTCAAACGCCAAGAGTATCAAGTCGGGGATCTAGTGATCAAGCGCATCATACTGCTGCAAGATGATCCCAGGGGCAAATGGACTCCCACATACGAAGGGCCATTTGTGATCAAAAACATTTTCTCGGGTGGAGCCATGATTCTGACCACCATGGACGGTGACGACCTTCCTCACCCTGTCAATGCGGACATAGTGAAAAGATACTACGCATGATTAAAGATCCGCTAGGTTGAATGGACTAGGAAAAAATAAGGGCTTCCCAGCGAACCAAAAGGGTTCGGGCAAAAATTAGGGATGAAAACGAAAAAATATGTACACCCGGCAAGTTGAAAACCTGAAAAGCGGCTTGGGCAAAAAAGGGTATTCCGGTGGACTGAAAACCCGAAAGGGCGGTCTAGGAAAAAGTTAGGAATGTAAAGCGTATCACTATGTCCCATTGGATCACCTTACGACCAGACCTCAGTATCAACTATCAAGCTTGAACGACACCAATCAATCCAGTCAGCTTCGGACAAGCAGCAAAGTGATGAGACACTCGAAGACATAACGGCAATAGAGGAATTGAAATTCAATGGGATTATTGCACATAGTTGTTTTCATTTCTTTTATTGTATAGATTTCTTTTTCACAGCGGCGTTCTCTTAGTAGAACATCAGTTTCCTTGTACCAAAACGCCTATTATAGGCCAACTTCAAAAAATTAATACAAGTCATTTTTACAAAACCATTTGTTTGTCTTTTTCTGTTTTGTCTTGCAAAAACGTCCAATGATTTATTCTTTACATATGCATTTGAATATAATCGCTATTCACAAATATCTGCATAGGAAACGGAAAGACAATTGCTCGTAACTTAAGAAATAGGGGCAAAAACTAAAAAAAACCATGTCAAGCCCGACAGTTACTCTGTTCAGCAGGTACAGGGGTAGAGACAGTTTTGAAACCAGGTCATCATTACGATCCCGTGATGTCTACACTCCCCAACATATTAGGGGCAATAAAAACTTTATCATTGGCTTCCCCACACAGGAGTTACTATCCCCAACAAGGCTCCCTCAGAGAGTCGACATCTGTTCCCCAGCTAAATTTTATAAATTGCAAGCGGTTCAGAAAATTGTCTCGCAAGCAGAGTTTATTTCTCTGAACAGAGATACTCAACCCCCAATAGAACTTATTACTTCAGCTACGAAAGATCACCCTCCAACAGAATTATTCCCCCGCAGAGTTATTCTCAAGCAGAGCCTTTCCCGGGTAGAATATCCGTAAACAAGGAGCAAATCCCCAGCATAGTCATATTTGTTCACCACCCCCAGCGGAAGTAGAAGAACTGTTTTCTCTACAACAGTCCGAAATTCAATTTCCAGTACTCTCCAGCAACAGTCAGGTATTTATTTTCCCAGACTCAGATATGTCACAATAGCATTTCATATTCATACATCATGACATGCGCATACATATTGCATACATCATAATCTCATTTATTTTGAGAACATCATCACACAATACATTTCACGCATCACATATAATTAACCCTCTGCCTTTTCAGGAAAGATGGTTATCATCAACAATTCCAGCAATTCAAGATTAAATCCATGAAGCTATACATGTCACATCTGCAAACAACTAATGGAAAATCAGTTCCCGAAACCAAATGGGTCAACTAACCTCCGTGATCAAATGAGGCAAGCCCTACTATCCAGGCCTTCATTTCGAAGCAACCCTACTATATAGGTTACTTCTCATAGCCCTACTATCCAGGCTTTCATTTCGAAGAAACCCTACTATCCAGGTTCCTTCTTATAGCCCTACTATCCAGGATTTCATTTCGAAGAAACCATACTATCCAGGTTCCTTCTCATAGCCCTACTATCCAGGCTTTCATTTCGAAGTAACCATAATATCCAGGTTCCTTCTCATAGACCTACTATCCAGGCTTTCATTTCGAAGTAACCCTACTATCCAGGTTCCTTCTCATGGCCCTACTATCCAAGCTTTCATTTCTAAGAAACTCTAGTATCCAGGTTCCTTATGATAACCCTACTATCCAGGCTTTCATTTCGAAGAAACTCTACTATCCAGGCTTTCATTTCAAAGAAACCCTACTATCCATGTTCCTTCTCATAGCCCTACTATCCAGGCTTTCATTTCAAAGAAACCCTACTATCCAGGTTCCTTCTTATAGCCCTACTATCCAAGATTTCATTTCGAAGTAACCCTACTATCCAGGTTCCTTCTCATAGCCCTACAATCCAGGCTTTCATTTCAAAGTAACCCTACTATCCAGGTTCCTTCTCATAGCCCTACTATCCAGGCTTTCATTTCGAAGTAACCCTATTATCCAGGTTCCTTATTATAGCCCTAATATCCAGGCTTTCATTTCGAAGTAACCCTACTATCCAGGTTCCTTCTCGTAGCCCTACTATCCAGGCTTTCATTTAGAAGTAACCCTACTATCCAGGTTCTTTCTCATATCCCTACTATCCAGGCTTTCATTTCGAAGTAACCCTACTATCCATGTTCCTTCTCATAGCCCTACTATCCAGGCTTTCATTTCGAAGTAACCCTACTATCCAGGTTCCTTCTCATAGCCCTACTATCCAGGCTTTCATTTCTAAGTAACTCTACTATCCAGGTTCCTTCTCATAGCCCTACTATCCAGGATTTCATTTCGAAGTAACCCTACTATCCAGGTTCCTTCTCATAGCCCTATTATCCAGGCTTTCATTTCGAAGAAACCCAATATCCAGGTTCCTTCTCATAGCCCTATTATCCAAGCTTTCATTTCGAAGTAACCCTACTATCCAGGTTCCTTCTCATAGCCCTATTATCCAGGCTTTCAATTCGAAGTAACCACACTATCCAGGTTCCTTCTCATAGCCCTACTATCCAGGATTTCATTTCGAAGTAAACCAAAATGTTGCAACATCAGACTACTTCTAAAAAGTTAGAACTTCTTCATATGGACTTAATGGTACTAATGCACGTCGAAAGTATGTGTTGTAAAAAGTATGTTTATGTCCTCATAGATGATTTTTCTGGATACACTTGGATAAGATTTCTTAGACAAAAATCAGACGCCTTTAAGGTCTTTAAGGATTTGTGTCAGATTATTCAAGAAGAGAAGAATTACGATATTGTTAAAATTAGAAGTGAAAGTGTTATACCTCAATTTTTCCCCTAAGATCTCTCATCATCTCATGTCACAATACATCAAGACACACACATTAGGGTTGTTTCTCTCTTTATCCTATCTTTAAGATTTCTTTTGAGATATTACCAAGCACCTTGAATTTGTATCTTGTACACGTGTTCCTTTAAACTAACAATTGCATTCATCTCACCATCTAATCTAGGATTTGAGGGGTGATTCTAAATCAAATGGTTCTCTAATGGATTGCAAGAGCTCAATCTTCAAGCTCATGTTTACGACATCAAAGATTTATGGTTCGAGTAGCTCTTTCACTTTATTTAAGTCAAATTCTCCTCAAAGTTAGTGGTTGAAGTCATCAAGAAGATTCACAGGTTCATGTGTTTATTTCCATGCCTTCTTCAACAAGTTTCATTGAGACTTAAGCTCCACAGGTTCATGTGTTTATTTCCATGCCTTCTTCAATAAGTTTTGTTGTACCCCAAAATTTGCCCTCCCATATTCTTCAAAAGTTTTACCAAGCATCACCTCAAATGGTTCAAGGCTACTCCAAGGATTGCACAGTCAACCATCCTCCTAAGCCAGTCAAAATTAAGGTTTTGGTTCCTTCAAGGAATTTGAGGTTTTCAATGGTCCAATCAAGTCCCACATGCCTATAAACATTGTCAAGCACCTACATGTCAAGTTTCAAGGCTCACAAGGTCAAGTTGCACAGTCAAAAACCCTAATTGCTTCACAATCAACTGCAGGGGCAAAATGGTCATTTGGCAGTCAAAAGTCAAAAATTTTGGTCAACATCTTATTTTGAAGCCACAATCATTATTTGGTCAAATCTTGATCATGATTCCTCAAGCATGGCTCAAAAATCATCAAGGTGTCAAAAGTTTCTATTTTTGGACAGTTGAAAAGTCAATTGTACCTTGACCAAGGCATAACTTTTTCATGGTTCATCAGAAAAATCCCATACAATGCTCATTTTGAAGGGGAAGACATTTCCTACAACTCATCTTCACATTCCAAGTCCAAGAAATGCTCTCACAAAAAGTTATCAATTTCAACATTATAGGTCATTTTCAAAAGTCAACAAAAAGGAACTTTAAGTAAAAGACCATAACTTGATATTGGTAAATCAAATTGACATGGGACCAAAGGAATTGGTTAGAGGACTTCAAGACCTTTCCAAAATGTCCAAGAACATGTTCATAGCTTCAAAATTGAGCAAGATATGCATTGGAGAAGTTGGGAAATTTTTGTGAAAGGGCCAAAGTCAATTATCCTTGAAACTTCATTTTTGACAAAAGGGGCCCACTTTTTCCACTTGATTCAGCTTTGCCATACCTCCCACGTGTCCCATGTTTTATTTCAAGAATAAAAATTAATTTTTCTATTTTTGTTTAATTTTATTTGATTTAATTCATTTTAAATCTTTAAAATTCAAATAAAAATCAAGAAAATTAATGGGAGGATATTTTGTGGTTTGAATAGCTTTGATACACCATAAAACATATACCAAATTAGTTCAAGACCTATTTCAAGCAAAAAAATTCAAATTTGGAGCAAATATGGCAAGTTATTTCAATGGTGATTATGGAGAAAATCAAAACTTCATTGCAAGGCTTAAAAGCTCCTTAATGTGACTGATTCTCATCCAAGCCTATATATACAAGCCTTGCAAGCCTCATTCAGGACCTAGAAAAAAATGAGTGTGCACAAACGGCCAGAGGAAAAGTTCAAAATTTGTCCAAAAAAGTGAGAGATCTAAAGCGGTGTTGCAAACATTTTCAGATCAAAGCAAGCACGTGGCTTTCTTCCTTGCTACTCCCTGAAGCCAAAGCAACCACAAACGCGTCCTAAGGTCCACTACCAAGCGCTGTAAGTTGTCTCAAACTCACCCCTGTACACGAAATCATGTTTCTCCATTCTTGCACTTTTTCTGGAAAATAATAGCATATTCATACTCCATGCCTAATTTCCAATGTAACTGCTATATTCAATTTCATTTTTAGGCTTCATATAACAATACCCGTGCCTAGGGTTCGTTGGTTTTGTTTTTAGGTATTTTGTCTACAGGTGAAATTGGGACAAACCATAAGCATAGACGTGATCAGGAGACATGGACGATCACAACCATGGGCTTAGATGGAATTTTTGATGCCTAAGGATGATTTTGAGTAAAACCTCCAAAATCCGGCCTTCACCTCCTTGGTTTAGCATTTATTTTCTTATTTTCTTTCCTTTTATTAATTATTATTATTATTTAGTTAGTTCACAAATAATTATTTTCATAAATTCAAAAAAAAACAAAAAAAAAATGTAATTATTATTATTATTATTAATTTCACTTTAGTAATTATTTTTGTAAATAAAATACTAACAAATTAATTAGTTTAATTAGTTAATTTTAACCTTTTTTCACAATAAATAAAAACAAATTTAGACTTAGCCTTTTTCTTTTGACATTTTTAATTCTTTTTTTATTTTATTTCATAAAAACATAAAAAAGGTCAAAAAATATTTTCTTGTAATTAAAATAATTAATTAGTTTTCAATTTCATTTAATTACCAAAAAAAAAGACAAAAAAATTAATTCCCTTTTCTTTATTCGTGCGTATTTAATTTGTTCGATTATTATGTAATTGCTCCGGATATGTAATAGTAATTAGGACTTTTACTGTTTTTATTTACTTTCCATACTCATTTACCAAAAACGGGTCTTTGTAATTTTTAGCGATGTATAGACCCGCGCCTTGTAATAGCGTAGGATTTACGTTTCCGCAATTTACTTTCTGCACCCCTTAACTGTTAACTTGCATGAAAGAATGTATGTAAATAAAAACAACCTGTAGCTCACTAATTAACCAGACAAACATTAACCGAATACAACACACAAATACACACACCACTTCTAGGGTACGCCTCACTTGTTGCCTTCGAAACGTGGTCGTCAAGTATAGGATGTCTTAGCGGTCCTTATGTCCATGATCCAGTTGCCTCGAAACAGTTGCCTCGGAACAGTTGCCTCGAAACAGTTGCCTCGGAACAGTTGCCTCGAAATGGTTGCCTCGGATTAAAAAAAGATCAAGGACATAAGGGTAGCCTCTAAGGTGTCTTACTGTTGCTCCGGTGACCACACTGTCCCTACAATCGAATTGACCCGAACAACTCCAACGATGGTGCTACCTACCTCTCAATGGTGGGATAACACTATCTAAAGGACTCTTACACAGCTTAATTCCTTAGGGTAGGTAGATGACTCATGGATACTTGCTCTATTCAAAAACAAATCAAAAAACCTTTTCACACCGACACTTTCAAAAAGCTTTCAAAACAATTTTTCAAACACTCTTGAGGACTGATACAAGAGTTATTCAGAAATATTTCAAAGAAACTTTTTTCAAACCCACTCACATTTTGAAAAGCAAACATTTTGAAAACATAAGAACAAGTATCTAAGAGCCCGTGGATAACCACGGATAGAAAGGGTGCTAACACCTTCCCTTTCTATAAATCTACCTCCCGAACCGAGAAACATTCTCATAAGGAATTTTGCTGTGCTTTTGTCCTGTCCATGTTGGAGAAAATAAAAGACGGTGGCAACTCTTGCTTCTGCGACATTTCGCGAACCAGCTTTAAAACAGTCAGTTCCAGATCCACTGATCACAGAACTGGCGACTCTGCTGGGGATATTGTTAAAGTGAGGTGTACCTTAGGACTAAGATCACTGTGTTTTCAATTGCTTTGACTTGTTTGCTTTAAATTGTGGGACTGTCTTGGGAGTTCTATAGATCCTAACCCGGATCTGGGGATACCTTCTTAGAAAGTAGCAATAAGGCTGTGAGGGAACTGTGCGGGGTATACCGACATGGTTGAAACAGTCTGCTACGTTGATGTGGCACTTTGGTGTGTACTGGTAACCCTTGAGTTCAGTCAAGGAGAGTACGGGGCCGCCACGTGGTGTCGTGAAGCATCAACTGACCTTAGGAACCTTAATTGAACTATCTTGGCCTCTTTAGGGTAGTGAGATAACTGACTTTGGTGCAGTCCGAGGTTGGTTGATACTCGATACTACACTCAATTGAGGGTTGCTTTCCTGGAATATTTCTGTCGCCAGTTCAGTGGCTAAATCGAAACGACGAACAATGAAAGCAATCCAGTGATATTGGGACCCCTAGAACCTGGTTACTTCTAATAGGACAGGTTGAGCCCACCAACTTCAAGAGGGTAATACCCAGACCCCATGCAGGCCTAAACTCTAAGGGATTCTCTTGTGTGACTTGTGTGCCTTCCAACTTGACTATTTGCATGCTTGTTAACTGACACTTGAGTTTCTTGCAGGTTTTGTTTATAGTCCTTAATTGGGACTCATAACAGGGTTTACTGAGTTTCTTGCAGGTTTTGTTTATAGTCCTTAATTGGGACTCATAACAGGGTTTACTGAATTTCTTGCAGGTTTTGTTTATAGTCCTTAATTGGGACTCATAACATGGTTTACTGAGTTTCTTGCAGGTTTTGTTTATAGTCCTTAATTGGGACTCATAACAGGGTTTACCTACGTTACCCCATGCATAGCATAACATCATACTATTGCATACATCCCGCATAAGGACTAATCCGTTTCAAGGATCTCAAGGGCTTGTGATGCAGGTCATGATGAATCAAACTGTATAGCAAGGGGCAAAGGGGATTTATTTTCCTCTAGCCAAAGTTGTCAGGGGCTATGACCCACTGGATATGGTGAGCCTTTGACCCTTGAAGAAGGACTCTCAACAACATGAAGCTCCTTCAATCAAGCTACCGGATTCAAATTTTGACAATTGTTTCTTGTTTACCCCGCGAGATCCTTGAAAAACATTGCATATACATACATACATATCATTGCATAACAGGTACCCTTTTGACAGGTCACTTACCATCTCCACTGTTTATTTCAGCAATGGCTTCCCAACAAAATAACCAGGATCTTCAGGCTCAAGAGACTCAGTTCAGGGAGATCTTCCTAAGCTTATCCAAGGGGCAAGAAGAGTTACGAACACTCCTCATGGGGAATTTGGCCAAACAAAACCCTGAAGATGACAAGGACGAACGACTGAAACGTCTACAAGCTAAGGTAGACACATTGAAAACCCAGATGCTGGGGCAAAGGGATCTCATTCAAGGTTTAGCTCGGGAGCAAGGAGAGCTGAGGGCCATGATCAGTCAGCTTCATCAAGACATGAAGCAACCAACCCAAGTCAGGGACCAGGTCATGGAACAGCTTCCAAGAGGGCAAAGGTCTGGTCCAATGAATAGACCTCTCCAAGCTGCTACCACTTCACAGGTCCAACAACGACCTCGCCAAGAACAACGGGCTGATCAGAGCAAGCCAGACAAGCCTAAAAGGCAGTTCACCAAGCTCAACGTGTCCCCGTCTCAAGCTTTACAACAATTGTTGAGGTTGAATCTGGTGACGTTAAGGGACCCTCCTAAGAATCTCAACACAGCCTCCCCAAAGTACAATCCTGAGGAAAGATGTGCATACCACTCTGACAGTCCAGGACATGACACCGACGACTGCTGGGCTCTGAAGAATAAGATCCAAGACCTGATTAATGAAAGAGCTGTGGATTTCACCCAGATGGGCCAGGCTGAATGCTCCTGCCATCCCTACAAGATGCACCAGTTGAAGTAACAAGCCCTGAGATGAAAAGACTTTTGTTCATTAGGATTTTCAAGTTGTAATTTTCTTTTGTTCAAACATTTACTCATGTTAAACATTGTTATTTCATTAATGCATCGCATATGTCTATTTTGAAGCAATATATTCGTATTCACTATATGCAAATTATTTTCATATTTTTTCTGATGATCAACGCTCGATTAATAATTCTAAGCCTCTTGAGGGAGGATGACGAAAACGATACCGCAATCTACAGTATGCTTTTGAACAGACCCCGCTGATGAGGTACAGGCATTGTTTCAATTCCTAAACACTAGAGTTATAAGGATGATAATCCCTCGTCAACCCCTCTGAGCCAAAGAAGTAGGAGTTTTTCTTTTCGAAAATTAAAACCCTTTATCATAACCTGGGGCAGGGTAGTTCTCTCAGTTGATCCAAGTGCATAACAAATGGGACCAAAGAGGTCCTTACAAAAAAAAAAGAAGACTGTGATGATTCCGAATAATCATAAGGATAGGCAGTCATTATATCTCAAAAATAAAAACCCATTAAGTCAAAACCCATGAAGGAGACTTACAAAACTGGGGCATCCCGCTGACTGTAATCACAAAAGAAACAGTTCAGGTAAAAAATAGGGATAATAATAAATAAATAAAAGAGGTCCTACAGACCCTCAACACAAAAAAGAAATGACTGCCTATCCAAAATAAACATCCAGTATCCGAACCATCACCAGAATATCAAAGCAAAGACTCAAACAAGGTCTAACGCACGATCAACTGAGCTTAGGTTTGAAGAACATCACGAAGAGCGGGTGGGTACAAATAATTTGAGCCTTTATCCTTTGTTTCTTGAACCGTGAACCAGGCCACGTTATAACCCTTAAAAGTCCTAGCTGAAGCATGGGTTAGTTCGAAAGCATATTGTTACGAAAGGTATCCTGACTCCTTAAGGCTCACGGTAAAATACGGAGTTGACATCACGTTTTACAAACATTCACTTGTTTTATGGAAAAGAATGCATTTTCAAAATCTTCAAGACAGACATAAGCTTTGCATTTTTGATATAACATTGTTCGCATATGACTATTTGTTTGAACAGCAGGGAAATTCGCACGATGAATACCTAGTGAACAAAAGCACTTCCAATCAAGGGGCAGACGTGATTATTGTCCATCATCTGGGGCAATTAAGTCAAGATTCGAAGAATCTCTCAAAAGGCCAAACAGCCTGGGGCAAATCTCCGCCTGAGTCACTTGGGGCGCTCCAGCAACGAATCTTGCCTGATCAGACATCTTCTAGTGGTACGGCAACGCAACACTTCTAACAGGGGCAACTCCCTACATTCTGAGAGCACGGACATAGTCGAAAAAAATACGCATAATCAAAGACCCGCTAGGTTGACATACCTAGGCAAAAATAAGGGCCTCCCGACGAACCAAAAGGGTTCGGGCAAAAATAAGGGATGAAATGGAAAAAATCTGCATACCCGACAAGTCGAAAACCTGAAAAGGCGGCTTGGGCAAAAATGGGTATCCCGGTGGACTGAAAACCCGAAAGGGCGGTCCAGGAAAAAGTTAGGGATCAAAAGCGTACGACTATGTCCTGTCATCTTGCCTACCAGAAGAAGATTTGTCAATCAAGCACCTCCACAGGTATCTTCTCCCACAAAAACAGGGGCAGTAATGAGTTGTCTAAGCAATCTAGTTTCGCTGTCCACCAAGGTGACAAGGTGAGTTCGGCTGAAGAATGTAACCAAGATACCCTAATTCCCCATAGAATGAGACAAGGTTCAGCCATACTCCCCCGAGCAGAGAAGGCACAATACCTCCAGCAAGTCAGCAACACAAACTCCCCAAGCAGAGTTAGCCTACTCAGTCAGCCTTAAGGAAGTTGGATCATCCCCAGTACATCTCAAAAATTTCCCTAGGAGAGTCCAGTCCAGAAGTTTCCCCAGGAAAGTGGAATCCATCTCCCCAGCAGGAAGCTTATCCCCAGTAGATTCTGGAAGCTTATCCCCCGCCAGAGCACGAACGCGTCCCCCTGCTTTATTCAAATTTTATTCCCCACCAGAGCTTATAACTGGGTTATCCTCAGCTATTTGCCACGGAAAGATCGTCCTCAGCAAAGTCTTCCTATCCCTAGCGGAGTTCCTCCTCCCAAACGTAACTCAACAATGGTATCCCCAGCGGATTTCTCATACAACATCTCAGCGAAGTACCTCTCTTCCCACAGAGTATTTTTCCCCAGCAAGATCGCTAGAGTAATTTTCCCCGCAGAGTAATCTATTCGCCAAGTTTATTCCCCAACGGAGTTATCTTCTCCTACCGGTATTCTTGCAACGTCAGCCCAGGATAAGCTCCCGTCATTCGTCAAGGATTTATTTTCCTAGACAAAAATACATTCGCAAACATCACATTTTCATACATGATATAAACATCACATTCTACAATCCCATTGGTTATAAACGTCACGACACCGCGCATTCCATGCACCATGACATTGCATATAACTAATGTTTTTCCTTTTTTCAGGAAAGGTCAATATAAAGATGATTACTATCAACTATCGCAATCCCATATTCGATTCCTGTATCTAGCCAGGGCATGTCTGTGAGCGATTGATTATGGATTCGATACCTGTATCCGGCCAGGGCATGTCTACGTTAAGAAGATTAAAGAGATAGCTTGGAAATGCTCCAGATGTGGATGCTGTTCTTTTGCTTATTCAAAATTCCTTTCTAGATATGGTTCAGATGTGACCCAGGCATGGCGACGTTCTGATACTTATTCCAGATTTCTTCTCAGATATAACTTAGAGATGCTCCGGGCACGGAGGCTGTTCTGTTGTTTATTCAGAGATCACCTTTCTAGATATGGTTCAGATGTGACCCAGGCATGGCGACGTTCTGATACTTATTCCAGATTTCTTCTCATATATAACTTAGAGATGCTCCGGACACGGAGGCTGTTCTATTGTTTATTCAGAGATCTCCTTCTAGATATGGTTCAGATGTGACCCAGGCATGGCGACGTTCTGATACTCATTCCAGATTTCCTTTCAGAGATAGCTTGGAAATGCTCCAGATATGGATGTTGTTCTTTTGCTTATTCAAGACCCCTTCTAGATATAGTTCAGATGTGACCCAGGCATGGCGACGTTCTGATACTTATTCCAGATTTCCTTTCAGAGATAGCTTGGAAATGCTCCAGATATGGATGTTATTCTTTTGCTTATTCAAGACCCCTTCTAGATACAGTTCAGATGTGACCCAGGCATGGCGACGTTCTGATACTCATTCCAGATTTCCTTTCAGAGATAGCTTGGAAATGCTCCAGATATGGATGTTGTTCTTTTGCTTATTCAAGACTCCTTCTAGATATGGTTCAGATGTGACCCAGGCATGGCGACGTTCTGATACTCATTCCAGATTTCCTTTCAGAGATAGCTTGGAAATGCTCCAGATATGGATGTTGTTCTTTTGCTTATTCAAAATTCCTTCCTAGATATGGTTCAGATGTGACCCAGGCATGGCGACGTTCTGATACTTATTCCAGATTTCTTCTCAGATATAACTTAGAGATGCTCCGGACACGGAGGTTGTTCTATTGTTTATTCAGAGATCTCCTTCTAGATATGGTTCAGATGTGACCCAGGCATGGCGACGTTCTGATACTCATTCCAGATTTCCTTTCAGAGATAGCTTGGAAATGCTCCAGATATGGATGCTGTTCTTTTGCTTATTCAAGACTCCTTCTAGATATGGTTCAGATGTGACCCAGGCATGGCGACGTTCTGATACTCATTCCAGATTTCCTTTCAGAGATAGCTTGGAAATGCTCCAGATATGGATGCTGTTCTTTTGCTTACTCAAGACTCCTTCTAGATATGGTTCGGATGTGACCCAGGCATGGTGACGTTCTGATACTCATTCCAGATTTCCTTTCAGAGATAGCTTGGAAATGCTCCAGATATGGATGTTGTTCTTTTGCTTATTCAAGACTCCTTCTAGATATGGTTCAGATGTGACCCAGGCATGGCGACGTTCTGATACTCATTCCAGATTTCCTTTTAGAGATAGCTTGGAAATGCTCCAGATATGGATGCTGTTCTTTTGCTTATTCAAGACTCCTTCTAGATATGGTTCATATGTGACCCAGGCATGGCGACGTTCTGATACTCATTCCAGATTTCCTTTCAGAGATAGCTTAGACATGCTCCAGATATGGATGTTGTTTTCTTGCTTATTCAATACTCTTTCTAAAGATAGTTCAGATGTGACCCAGGCATGGCGACGTTCTGATACTTATTCCAGATTTACTTTGAGATATAGCTTAGAGATGCTCCGGATCCAGGCGCTATTCTATTGCTTATTCAGATTCAAACTTCTAAAGACAACTTAGAGATGCTCCATCCTGGATGCTATTATATTGTTCAGTCCAGATACGATCTAGATTCGGATGACATTCTGTTACTCATGCAGTATGGATATACCCCACACCCGGCGGTCATTCTACTACTCGTTCAGACGTCAACAATTAGATATAGACTAGATATGCCCCAGACACGGAAGCTATTCTATTTCTTATTCAGATTCAACTATCCATTACAGTTCCAAATGGCATCTATAAGCCCATTCCCGACAAGGTTCTGTCACACTTCCAGATTGCATCTATAAGCCCATCCTCCTACCCATCATCTCTCCAAATGGCATCTGTAAGCCCATTCCCGACATCACACTGCTGATACTCTACTATGTGAGTGCAAATTTCTGGGCACTCTAGTGTTTAATCAACTTCCACCCTCGGATCACGAAAGGCACACAAGCCAATCTACATCCTCGGGTCTAAGAAGATTGAACAGGGGCAACTGTTGTACCCCAAAATTTTCCCTCCCATATTCTTCAAAAGTTTTTCCAAGCATCACCTCAAATGGTTCAAGGCTACTCCAAGGATTGCACAGTCAACCATCCTTCTAAGCCAGTCAAAATTAAGGTTTTGGTTCCTTCAAGGAAGTTGAGGTTTTCAATGGTCAAATCAAGTCCCACATGCCTATAAATATTGTCAAGCACCTACATGTCAAGTTTCAAGGCTCACAAGGTCAAGTTGCACAGTCAAAACCCCTAATTGCTTCACAATCAACTGTAGGGGTAAAATGGTCATTTGGCAGTCAAAAGTCAAAAATTTTGGTCAACATCTTATTTTGAAGCCACAATCATTATTTGGTCAAATCTTGATCATGATTCCTCAAGCATGGCTCAAAAATCATCAAGGTGTCAAAAGTTTCTATTTTTGGACAGTTGAAAAGTCAACTGTACCTTGACCAAGGCATAACTTTTTCATGGTTCATCAGAAAAATCCCATACAATGCTCATTTTGAAGGGGAAGACATTTCCTACAACTCATCTTCACATTCCAAGTCCAAGAAATGCTCTCACAAAAAGTTATCAATTTCAACATTATAGGTCATTTTCAAAAGTCAACAAAAAGGAACTTTAAGTAAAAGACCATAACTTGATATTGGTAAATCAAATTGACATGGGACCAAAGGAATTGGTTAGAGGACTTCAAGACCTTTCCAAAATGTCCAAGAACATGTTCATAGCTTCAAAATTGAGCAAGATATGCATTGGAGAAGTTGGGAAATTTTTGTGAAAGGGCCAAAGTCAATTATCCTTGAAACTTCATTTTTGACAAAAGGGGCCCACTTTTTCCACTTGATTCAGCTTTGCCATACCTCCCACGTGTCCCATGTTTTATTTCAAGAATAAAAATTAATTTTTCTATTTTTGTTTAATTTTACTTGATTTAATTCATTTTAAATCTTTAAAATTCAAATAAAAATCAAGAAAATTAATGGGAGGATATTTTGTGGTTTGAATAGCTTTGATACACCATAAAACATATACCAAATTAGTTCAAGACCTATTTCAAGCAAAAAAATTCAAATTTGGAGCAAATATGGCAAGTTATTTCAATGGTGATTATGGAGAAAATCAAAACTTCATTGCAAGGCTTAAAAGCTCCTTAATGTGACAAATTCTCATCCAAGCCTATATACAAGCCTTGCAAGCCTCATTCAGGACCTAGAAAAAAATGAGTGTGCACAAACGGCCAGAGGAAAAGTTCAAAATTTGTCCAAAAAAGTGAGAGATCTAAAGCGGTGTTGCAAACATTTTCAGATCAAAGCAAGCACGTGGCTTTCTTCCTTGCCACTCCCTGAAGCCAAAGCAACCACAAACGCGTCCTAAGGTCCACTACCAAGCGCTGTAAGTTGTCTTAAACTCACCCCTGTACACGAAATCATGTTTCTCCATTCTTGCACTTTTTCTGGAAAATAATAGCATATTCATACTCCATGCCTAATTTCCAATGTAACTGCTATATTCAATTTCATTTTTAGGCTTCGTATAACAATACTCGTGCCTAGGGTTCGTTGGTTTTGTTTTTAGGTATTTTGTCTACAGGTGAAATTGGGACAAACCATAAGCATAGACGTGATCAGGAGACATGGACGATCACAACCATGAGCTTAGATGGAATTTTTGATGCCTAAGGATGATTTTGAGTAAAACCTCCAAAATCCGGCCTTCACCTCCTTGGTTTAGCATTTATTTTCTTATTTTCTTTCCTTTTATTAATTATTATTATTATTTAGTTAGTTCACAAATAATTATTTTCATAAATTCAAAAAAAAACAAAAAAAAATGTAATTATTATTATTATTATTAATTTCACTTTAGTAATTATTTTTGTAAATAAAATACTAACAAATTAATTAGTTTAATTAGTTAATTTTAACCTTTTTTCACAATAAATAAAAACAAATTTAGACTTAGGCTTTTTCTTTTGACATTTTTAATTCTTTTTTTATTTTATTTCATAAAAACATAAAAAAGGTCAAAAAATATTTTCTTGTAACTAAAATAATTAATTATTTTCAATTTCATTTAATTACCAAAAAAAAGACAAAAAAATTAATTCCCTTTTCTTTATTCGCGCGTATTTAATTTGTTCGATTATTATGTAATTGCTCCGGATATGTAATAGTAATTAGGACTTTTACTGTTTTTATTTACTTTCCGTACTCATTTACCAAAAACGGGTCTTTGTAATTTTTGGCGATGTATAGACCCGCGCCTTGTAATAGCGTAGGATTTACGTTTCCGCAATTTACTTTCTGCACCCCTTAACTGTTAACTTGCATGAAAGAATGTATGTAAATAAAAACAACCCGTAGCTCACTAATTAACCAGACAAACATTAATCGAATACAACACACAAATACACACACCACTTCTAGGGTACGCCTCACTTGTTGCCTTCGAAACGTGGTCGTTAAGTATAGGATGTCTTAGCGGTCCTTATGTCCATGATCCAGTTGCCTCGAAACAGTTGCCTCGGAACAGTTGCCTCGAAACAGTTGCCTCGGAACAGTTGCCTCGAAACGGTTGCCTTGGATTAAAAAAAGATCAAGGACATAAGGGTAGCCTCTAAGGTGTCTTACTGTTGCTTCGACAACCACACTGTCCCTACAATCGAATTGACCTGAACAACTCCAACGATGGTGCTACCTACCTCTCAATGGTGGGATAACACTATCTAAAGGACTCTTACACAGCTTAATTCCTTAGGGTAGGCAGATGACTCATGGATACTTGCTCTATTAAAAAACAAATCAAAAAACCTTTTCACACCGACACTTTCAAAAAGCTTTCAAAACAATTTTTCAAACACTCTTGAGGACTGATACAAGAGTTATTCAGAAATATTTCAAAGAAACTTTTTTCAAACCCACTCACATTTTGAAAAGCAAACATTTTGAAAACATAAGAGCAAGTATCTAAGAGCTCGTGGATAACCACGGATAGAAAGGGTGCTAACACCTTCCCTTTCTATAAATCTACCTCCCGAACCGAGAAACATTCTCATAAGGAATTTTGCTGTGCTTTTGTCCTGTCCATGTTGGAGAAAATAAAAGACGGTGGCGACTCTTGCTTCCGCGATATTTCGTGAAACCAGCTAAAAACAGTCAGTTCTAAATCCACCGATCACAAGTTTCATTGAGACTTAAGCTCCATCTTTGAGTGTTATTCAATAAAACACCATTTCAAGACCTCTTATGATTCATCATGCTTATTTTTCCAAGGAAGTTAAAAAATATTCAAGGTTGACTCGACAAACTTGACCTAATTGAACAAATACTTGATTCAGTTATCACAAGTGCATAACTCTTAATTTTCAACATTTTTAGTTGGTTCTTTTTATAAGGATTCTTATCATCATTAAAAATAGCTTCTCTTCACATGACAAGATCCAATTGTGCAAGAAATATCATCAAAAGTTAAAAGGGGTTTCAAGTAATTTTGACACTCTCTGAGTTAGGATTTGCTAACTTCTAAGGACCATATGATGCTCATTGTTTGAGATTTTTGATTGGTTCCAAAGCCATGACTCTCTTTAAATGGTCCTTAACAATCTCTCTTCATAAGTCTAAGGCTAATTTTGAATGAAAGATAACTAAAAGTTGAGAAATATTATAAGTCTCCTTGAAAGGCCTTTGATTTTTAGGGTTTGACTTCAAATGATCATAACTTGGTAAATTTTTATCTCCTTGAGCAAATTCTTTTTCCACAATAATATTCAGTATTTGAAGGCAAGAGATTATAGTTCACTTTTGAGCTTAAAACTTAGAAACTTTTCTATGTCCACAAATCCGTGTGTTTTTTCCAATTTCAATTGATCATAACTTTCAACTAAAATCACCAAATGGAAACTTTCAAAGCACATTGTTAATCTTGATTATTTATCTTTCCAAAGAATCCAAGATTGTACCATAAAGGTCCCTGAGCTGTTTGCACCATGGTTGTAAATTTGATGCTTTGAAACTAAAAAATCACTTGCAATCAATTTTCACTTTCCATAATATGGATTCTAATCACCAAATTACCATGCTTTTTCACTTAAACATGATTAGCAAAGATGTTTGAATCATTTAGAGTGTCAAAACAC
Source organism: Vicia faba (assembly GCA_948472305.1). Taxonomy (NCBI): domain Eukaryota; kingdom Viridiplantae; phylum Streptophyta; class Magnoliopsida; order Fabales; family Fabaceae; genus Vicia; species Vicia faba. The sequence goes on from OX451735.1 coordinate 45,722,850, forward strand.
ATCATTTGGATGAGTTTTCATACACATGTGGTCACACTTTCTTCATGATCATAGGTGTGCACGATTTCAGCTCAAATTACAACATCCACCCCTCCTCTTGATTCCATTCACTTCCCTATAAGTAGAGGATGATATCCCACTCATTTGATAAGCTTTAGACAACCAAAGAACCTCTGTTGAACTCCCTTCATAACTCATTATTATGCAACTTCGAATTCAATTCTAAATCATATTTCAATTCAATTTCCTTGTTTATTCTTCATCCTTGAACTTCACTGAAGCTAACAGAAGAAGAACCAAGCCTTGAGGTGCCCTGAATCGTGCTAGCCAAGTACAATTTTGGAGCTCTAAATTTGAACTTCAACAGGTAGATTCCTCCATCAATTATCTTCAAAGTTGTTGCTACAATGTAGTTATCCTCACTCAAATACTTATCACATCATTAGTTTTTAATTGGAAGTGAGTTTTGTGCGTGAAATTTCAAATCCCTTTCCAACTATTTTTCTTCTAATTTTTCTCAAATCGACTGAGTTGTGGGTTAAAGAATTTTTTCCCGAAGGTAGGGTTAGGATCGTCTTGAAGAGGCGAATCCAATGATACCACTATGAGTGTCTGATTTTTCCATTTGAAGAATCTCATTAAAACCAAACGCACAGGGGTCTGGAGGTTGAAGATGATTTACGTGTCGTTATTCAACTAATGATGGCGTGACATTTGTTTTAATTTCATTGGCCTGATTTTAATTGATTGTGTGTGTTTCTCACTAAGGTCCATATCAAGCACATAGCGCCAGGTCCTTTGGATCTATTTACTAACGCGTTTTGACTATGATCAGATGGTCCACATTATTTTGACTTTATTTTTATTTTCTGATTTTTATTTAATTATTTTAAACTTCAAAAATTCATTAAAAAATCATTTCAACTTCTAAAATTCTGAAACAATTCTCAAAAATACTTTTGATTTTTCTCATTGTGATTTTTATTTTTTCACAATTTTATTTTGTTATTTGATATTTTTTATGATTTTTCACTTTATTTAACTTGTTTTAATTGTTTAAAAATACTTTTCTTGATTTTTAAATTCTGGAAAAATTTATGGAAGGATCCAATAACCTCTTGATAAATATTGGTGACGTAATTTTATTTTTATTTCGGATTTTATTATTTTTCATAAATTTTGGTTTATTTTGCTTATTTCTTTAAATTTTAAAAATAGTTTATGACTTTAAAAAATTCTGAAAATTTTTGTCAACACTTATTGACTCATGTTTGAGCTCTGACTATTTTTTAGGATTTTTATTTGGTGTTTTAATATACTTTGTGTATTTTACTAATCATTTTCCTTTTGTTAATCATTTTTAATATTTTTTTATTAAGTATTATCTTATTATTTTTGTTTTGTTCTGATTTGGGTGTTATTTTGGGACAAGTTCCTCAATCTCATTGGATCTTGGGTGTTGATAGGTGGAAAAACCAAATCCACCAAAAATGGATGAATGATGTTGATGATATTTTAAACCCTAATATCATCTGATACATCCCCTTCCTCTTATTATTATCCCTTTCTTACTTGTACTAAATATTGTTGGAGAATGATCTACATATAATTTCTCTAACATGTGGTACCTAGATTGTTATTGACTGGCCTCAAAATAGGTGTGATTTCTATATAAGTCCACTTACGATTGCTTAACATAACACTAAATTTGTCCCGATTTGAGAAATGATCATTTATGGCCCAAACTTATGTTTGCAAGCAAAGTATGTTAATTTGAAACCTTTGATCAAATAAGCTTGAGGTTCATTGTTAGGAGGATTTGATCTTATCAACCCTGTAATGAATTTTCATGAATTTTGGTCTAAGTGGATCATTTAAATATCATTGATCATATATTCTTACCTTGAGTACTTGAAATGAAAGATATACTTGACAAAAAGAAAATAAAAGTTGTCGTTGAGAAGATATACTTTCAAATGCAAGTTTCAAGACGGTCATTCAACTAACCTCTAACTTCTAATTCATTAACAATTGACTTTATTTTTGTGCTTTTACTTTGTGGCCTTTATTTTTATGTCTTTACTTTTATCTACCATTTATTTTAGCATTTACATTTCATGCTATTTTTCATCTTTGCTCATTTGAGCATATATCTGTATGTCATTTTATCTTTGCTCATTTGAGTATTTATCTTTATGTCCTTTTTATTTTGCTCACTTGAGATTTCTTTTCTTTTTGAAGACACTTAATCACCAACTTGAACATTAAAAAAAACTTTAAAGTCACTTGGACTATCTCGTTACTAACCATGGCATAATGGAGTTATGAACCTCTTGGACCTAGGATTAGAAGCCTTGATTACCCTTAGGACCTTGTGATTTTGTTGTTATTTTGTCTGAAGTTCTTGGGGTTTACTCCAAGACATTAGATTGATTTTCTTTGTGTGCAAGTTATTCTGATTATATGTTTTGTCTGTGATTGAGAATTCCTCTATATACAACAGTTACTCTACCCAATTTTTGTGAAGACTTAATTCATCTAAAGCTTGGTATTCCTAAGAGGTTTAGTATTTTTTCTTGCTTGGTTTCAATCCAAAGGATGGGAATCCTATATTGACTCTTTATGTAAAGTGTTAGCTTCTTGTTGGTTAGATCATTCTTTTCCTTGGCCTTTATATTATGCTTTAGGATAGTCCCTTCATCTCCTCTCATCTTCTTTAATTTCAAAAATCTTCTCCCTCCTTTTCAAAACTCTTCTTGTTTTCTAACTTGAACCGATTTCATAATAAACTTGGACTTAGGTCCATGCATTTTTCAAAATCTTTTCTTAATCAAATTTTAATCAATATTAATCATACTTTGACATTTTTTGTGAGAATACTAAAAGTCAATCAAACTCATTCAAATCACTTTTCCACTCTGGCTTTTTACTTTAAAACTTTTCTCAATATATTAGACTCTTGTTGATTCTTGTAGTGATGTGAGCCACTATACTTCTATGATATATAGTGAAGTGAGATATTTTCCACTTGGGTGTTGAGTGAGGCTTTGTTGATTTTAAAATCCAAGCTATATCCTCCACTTTAAGATGATGCAGATTCTCCTTTCTCACGATTGTATGTAGTAAGTATGTTTTCCATTCAGATATGACAATGATATCTCTTCTCTTAAAATTAACAACCACACTTGTGTTTTAAAATTTTTGAGGTGAAGTACGAGTACCCTGATCCCCTATTACACGGAAGGTGGTACGTAGGAACTAAAGGTTCGCAACCGTGACGAGTGCAAAAAATATAAAAAATTACTTCTTTTCTTATCTCCACTATCTATATTTGTATACACCTTTTATAGCCAAAATACACAAATTTTCAAATAGATTCTTGCGATTACCATAGATGTTTAGGGTGCTAATATCTTCCATTTGCATAACCAACCCCCGTACCTAGAATCTTTCCCCCTCTCTTTTGGGTTTATTCGCTCTTTTCCCATTCCTCTTGAAACAATAAAGCGCATTGGTGATTTTATTTGATTTGTGCGAGTCAACTCAACTCAATGGCTTAGTCTCAACATTTCTACCGCTACAGAGAGTGGCAAAGAGTTTGAGAAGGTAAAATTCTCTAAATTATGTGTTTCTAGTAATATTAGTTATGAGTGCTCTTGGCAAAGTTGAATTGTTGAACAAGTAACCAAGAAGATTCTAGAATCATCTAGAGTCATGCTTCATGCTAAGAGGTTGCCTCTGTATTTTTGGGCACAAGCTGTGAATACTGCATGTTATGTTCGTAATAGAGTTTCCCTGCTAAGAAATACTTCAACCACTCCTTAAGAGCTATGGACAAGAACGAAGCCTAGACTCAACTACTTTCATATCTTAGGAAGTAACTGCTACTATTGGAATGAGAAAGGTAAGAAGGGGGAGGAAGAAGAAGAACATTAGGTATGAAGGGATTTTTATGGGTTATTTCTTGAAGAATAGGACTTACAGAGTTTTCAACTTCAGAACTGGAATGTCTGTGGAACCTATCAATATAGTAGTTAATGATTTGGTTGTTGAAGAAAAGGAGCTTGTCAGAAATGATGTTGAAACTTCCTATGTGCAAACTGATAAAGCACTAGGAGAGGATATTTGTGAATTCACAAACTATCAGCCAGAGAATTCTCAATCTAGTGGAGGTCTATCTACTAAGGGACATATAGCATAAACCATGGATTTATTCAAAATTCACCTTGATGAAGGGAGCATCATTAAATTTAAATAGAAAATATTTAATGCATATATATGTGTTTCCTTAAGGAAAACAAAATGAAGTTTCTCTAATTTGATGTTAAAAAGATACGATGTAACGAGATATGTCATGACATTTCATAATTAAGATCTAAATTCCTTCATACATCTTATTCAACATGACTGGTACAAGGATCTTGGTAGTTTCCAGCACTTGATAAGGCATCTTGTTGAAGGAAAGTAAGACACTCTAGAGCTTATGGAAAACAAGTAACAACTTCCCGTTATCAAAGACAGTGGGATTGAAACTTGTACTATTTATAGAAATTACGAAAAAGAGGATATGCAACGTCTACTGCATTATTCCTCTATGTTCTGAGGCGTGATACGCCTATTGTTGGGATTATTGGCTAGAGGGAAGGTATTTTGTAAAACAGTGGGGCTGGCTACAACACCAAGAAATGCACAAGGCTTTTTGGTAGGGGAAAGAGGCTCTTTGGCAGAGGGAGGAGGTGGTAGATCACCTGATGTTGACCAAGAGTTGTGTTTCCATCTGTGAGGTTGCTAGTGTGCAACTTGTGTTTCCATTTTTTAAATGCCTGAGTGCAATGTATTCTGAAGTGTTATGTGCAGTTCCATTGTGTACTTTTACTTTGTATCCTTTTGTCAATGTTTAGGCTAAAAAGGGGGAGGAAAGTGTTATGTCTTGATGTTACATCACATGTCTTAACATGTTGATTTAACATTGTGATAGGACTATGTGTGCTACTGCTTACGAGAGAGTAATGTGTGTTTGGTTGCTTATGAAATAATTAAGGGAGGCATGAGTTTTCTTGGTTGTGTATGCTGAAGTTGCTGCTGGTGCTTCTGTTGTGCCGATGCAGGTTCTCTGGTGTGGGTTTTATCCTTGAGGAGGATAACCTATTATGTTTGAGAGGGGGAGTTCTTGGCCTGTATGTATGTACAAGCTTCTAAGTTGTTTTTTTAAAAGTTTACATGATCATTGTGTAGCTTATGTTGTGGTGATATTCCTCTCTCCTAATTTTGTTTTTGGACTTTAGTTGTTTTAGCCAAAATTTTCCAAATGGGGAGATTGTTAGTTCCACTGTTTTATGGTTGCCTAAATTTTGACTAAGCATGGTTCTAACCATGGTTCTATGTTGATGTTGAGTAAGATGGTGCAACATCTTTATCAACTGACATAACAGGTTTTGTTGTTATGTGTTTTTCTGCTAGATGTCACAGAAGATGTTGTGATATCTTGAGGTTAATACAGCAGGCACTGCTTTTGGATTTCCTTGAAGATTTAATTTGAATATACGAGTATATGGAATATTCTGTACACATTATATGTGCAGTTTAATCAAGGATTTTGTTAAAAATAGGTGCAAATTTTATTGGTTTCTAAAATGGATCGATTGAGACTTTTTAGGAAACTATTTATGAAGATTGTTTCTATTTTTGTGGAGAATATTCTGCAGAGATTTTTCAGTTGAATATTGGAAGTTGATTGAAGAATCCAAGCCAGTACAAGCCCAACTGAAAAATCTTATATAAGGAGTCGTCCAAGACCTAGTTTTCTAATAATAGTTTTTATTATAAAACCTTGTGAAAAATAAGGGTTTAGAGTTTTTTAGTTCCTTAGGTTCTCCGTTTGTTTATGTACGTCCACATGTATCTATGATACATTTGAGTTGACTGATTGTTGCTTGTTCATCAAGCTATTGTTCTCCTCAAAGTTGTGAAGCAAGAGTTGAGTATTGTTCTTGGAGAAAGCTTTTAAGAAACTCCGAGTATTTAATTTGGAAGTGTTATCTTCCTGTTTATATCTTCATGTTGCTGTGGTTATAACTTGATTTGAGACAGCCCTTGTGATTGGGATAGTCTTTTATCACTCTAGTGATTTGAAGTGGGATGTCAATTTCTCATATCTAGGAAGGACCTAGGTATAAGTTTCATTGGGTAGGATTTAGTGGCAAAGTTGTAAGCTTAGGACTAGTTTAGCTTCAAACTAATACGACTAATAGTGGATTTCTTTCTTGGTTTGGCAGCCCTCATAGTATGTGAGTTAGCACCGAACTAGGTTAACATATCATTGTGTTCTTTAGTTTTCTGGAACTTATATTTCTGAATTGTTATTATTGTTGTTGTTCTGTCAGTAGTTGTTATAACATCTATCGTGACATTGCTTGTACGTTTAGACATCAGTCTTAACATATTTGGTGTGCATGCAAGATTTTCAATTGGCCTCAAGAGCATGCACCCTATTTTTGTTACTGGGTGAGATTCATAGATATATTTTCTGGCTATATGGAGAAAGAAGGAGGTTATAACAACAGACCACCCATGTTGGATGGTTCTAATTATGAGTGGTGGAAAGTTCATATGACAGATTTTATGAAAACTATGGACAACAAACCTTAAAAGGCTATTTTGAAATGATGGAAGCATCCTATTGTGAAGGTCATAGACAAAGATGTAAAGGAGGTTAAAACTGACACAATCAAATATGAAGAAGAGTGGAATGAAGATGTTGATAAAGAAGCCATTGGAAATTCCAAGGCTTTAAATGCTTTACTCAACAAAGTAGACAAAAATGTATTCGGGCTGATTAACATGTATACAGTATGTAGCAACTGGATTTTTAATCAGAGCCGCCACTATTAGTCTTTATCCTAGGGAAGGGAATCTAACAGAAAACCCTAATTCACAGACAGAGATTCTAGGTTCGGACATCTTTAGACGAAAGGAAGGTGTTAGGCACCTTTCATCTACCTTGTTCACCAGGATACTAGGTTTTAGGTTTTAGTTGGGGAAATAGGATTTAAATTTTATTAGGGGAAATGGTTTAGTTTTTTTATAGGAGAACTCGCTACGACTTTTGATCGTATGTCTACGTATCCTCTTATGAAGAATCAGAGTCCCAATTCGTACTTCGAATGGGGTTGGTGTTTTTTAGGGGTTGCAAACGTATTTTGAATCACCTCGCATTTTGGCCGGGAGTAGTGATTGCGGAGATTTTGACTAAATACGCGGTAAGTCAAAATCTGTTTGAAACCCTTTTGCAAAAAAAAAACAATTGATTAGTTTAGTTTATTGCGAAAAATAGTTTGTTGTTTGTTGAGTGTTTTATTTTTAATTGTATTAATTATGAAATTCTTGATTAATGCATGATATAAAAAATTTAATGCAAATAATATAACAAAATAATATGCATTTTTGACATAAAAATGATTTGGATGATAATATAGTAATATTTAAATAATAAATAAAATATATCAGTATTAATAATTAATATAAGAATAATAATATTTATGAAAAGAGAATTATAATAATAATATATACAAAAATAAGAAATAAATAATATTTCCTTATAATATAAAAATAAGAAAATAAAATTAATATAATAGAAATTTAAGAAAAGAATTAATTTAGGCAGGGGGTGCGTTTTCTAGTTATGCAGTAAAACTAGGGGGTACTGTTAGCAGTTGGGTTAGGCCTAGAAAGAGTTTAGGAAAAGGGGGTGCTAATTGTTTTATGGTTTAGTAAAAATACAAAAAGGTGGTGCGAAGAGTAGTTAGGCTTGGCCCAATACAAAGTTAAGAGGGGTCTGGATTGGTTACATGCGGAAAGGGTGCAGGGACTTAGCGTGTGACTTGGCCTATGGCCGTCTGGTGGAGATCGCGCGAATAAGAATTGAGGGAGTATATTAACTATTATGTGCAAGCGCGTATTGGATTACTACAGATTATACAATATTGTTTTAAATTTTTATAATTACAAAATTTTGTTTTTGTACAACAAACCCTAAGTCTCTCTCGTACCAACCCAATCCTCTTTCTCTAACCTAAATCCCTAAACCCCAACCTACCCCTCGCGGTGGCGCAATTATCCTCACTGTAACCCCTAACATAAACCCAATCAAAGCCCCAAATCCATAATCAGAACAAAGAAAAACTAAGTTTACCCCTTCGCGATGTCATTCTCTGGCCTTGAATTTTGAGATTTCTGACCCTTTCCCTCTTCTAATTTTGCAGGTTCCAATGATGGTTTCGAAGGTGTATTGCGCGGCGGCCAACAGTGGTATCGACTCCGGTGATTAGTAACAATCACAGCAATTAGGGTTTCAGATGTTGAAACCCTAATTTCTCTCTCTCTCTCTCTCTCTCTCTCTCTCTCTCTCTCTCTCTCTCTCTCTCTCTCTCTCTCTCTCTCTCTCTCTCTCTCTCTCTGTCTTCAACAACTAACGTTGGTATCACGATTTATTTCAGTGTATTCTTCAAATTTTTTGTTCTTCAAATTCTCCTCCATCTTCTGTATTTTCATCTTCTATTTATAGGGATAGGGGTTTGATTTAAGAATTGTTGTTACAATTCTGTTAGGGCTTAGATTTATGGATTGAGTAAGTTATAATTGATTTTGATTTGGTTTTATACATTTTCAGAGATTTGATTCGTAGATTGAATGTAATAAACGATGATTCTGAGTTTCTGAGATTCGAACTTGTAATAAAAATTTTGGGCTTTGAAATGGATACCATTGATTCTAATTTTTTTTTAGATTTATTCTGTAATCTTTCTAGGATTTGATTTAATTGATTTTATTCAAATTCAATCTCAACAGTATCTGTTAAGTTGATAAAACATGCGTATTTTTTCCTTCAACTGATACAGTATTTGTTTAATGGGCCCTGCATTACTTCTCAAACAGATCTGTAAAAAAAAACTATTGGGCTTCGAACTGTCCAGCCCACACGTTACTGTTTTTTCTATTGCAACAATAATATTTTTGTCTGCTACCGCATGGGCCTGAAATGGCATTGAAAGATTTGATCCGAAAATATTTTTTCTAAACACTAACTTCACGCTTACAAAAAAACCTTCAATAAAATGATTACACAAGATATTTTAATAATAAATGATAAAATAATTATAATAAATCTTCTTGATAATTGGTAAAAGAAAAATAATTATAATAATATGAACAATTCAATAATAATAGTTACAAAAAGAAGTGATTTTCGCTTGAATCGCCAAATGGGCCAGTTTAGTAGTTTTCAATGGGACTTATATTAATAAATAGCTTATATATATATATATATATATATATATATATATATATATATATATATATATATATATATATATATATATATATATATATATATATATATATATATATATATATATATATATATATATATATATATATATATATATATATATATATATATATATATATATATCAGTAAAACAATGTTTTAATAATAATGCCTTTTTTCCTAAAACAAAACAGCAACAAAACACCAAATAAGCTTCTAAGACTCAATGGGTTTGTAGTTTGCAACTATATCCTCCTTTTGCTATTTCCAATAAGAGATAGAAATGGGCCAACTGAAATGGACTAGTATATATCAATCTCACCCTTACTAACAACAATGATTCTTAAATGGACTTACTAATTATTTTTTGAAATAAATTTCCATTTTCGAATCTCATGGGCCATTGGCAAATATGCTTCGCGAATGGGTTTACGGATACATGAGTCTTTCTGATTTAGAAGGCCCCACTCTCCTGAATTAAAATACACCCCCTTGTTGACTTGGATTTAAGAATGAGCCATCAGATATTGCTGGACCGTCCACATTGCTGCACGACGTCTTAGGAAATGGACTTTATTATGGAACATGGAACAACACTACTGCACGATGTCTTAGGAAGTGGGTTGGATGAGGAGAGTACATTGAGGCTTAGAGGCAATGTACCGAGTTTGGAGAATACATTGAGGCTTAGAGGCAATGTATCGAGTTTAGAGAGTACATTGAGGCTTGGAGGCAATGTACCAAGTTTGGAGAATACATTGAGGCTTAGAGGCAATGTATCGAGTTTGGAGAGTACATTGAGGCTTAGAGGCAATGTACCAAGTTTTGTGAATACACTGAGGCTTAGAGGAAGTGTACCGAGATGGGAGAATACATTGAGGTTTAGGGGCAATGTATCAAGTTTTATGAATACATTGAGGCTTAGAGGCAATGTATCGAGTTCGGAGAGTGCATTGAGGCTTAGAGGAAATGTATCGAGTTTTGTGAATGCATTGAGGCTTAGAGGTAGTGTACCGAGATGGGAGAATACATTGAGGCTTAGGGGCAATGTATCGAGTTTTGTGAATACATTGAGGCTTAGAGGCAATGTATCGAGTTTGGAGAGTACATTGAGGCTTAGAAGCATTGTATCGAGTTTTGTGAATACACTGAGGCTTAGGGGCAGTGTACCGAGATAGGAGAATACATTGAGGCTTAGGGGAAATGTATCGAGCTTCATTCGTTACTACATGGAGACTTAGGTGATAGACTACTTTATTAGGAATTCATCACTGCACGGAGACTTAGGTGATAGGCTGAATGCGTCACGTCATGGAGACTTAGATGACAGACTGGATCGCAGGAGAAGTGTTTTGTCGGTTGACCCTTAGATAGTTAAATTGAGGGTGAGACTTTTTGTTTGCTGTTTTATATAGGCGTATGATGCGTGTTGAATGTTTGTATGTATGTAAAATGTATGATTTTTGATATTGATATGGAATCCTGAATATATGTGTATTGCATGCAAAAATGTATAGTGTATATATGCTTTGGATATGCAAAATGTATGTGTGAAATGTGTATAAAATGCGTGTATGCCTTGAAATGTCATGGAGACTATTTCTGGAATTCTCTCCTTTAAACCATTGGTTTTGAATTACCAATTCCCTGGCGCTATATGTTGCATTGTCATAATATTGTTGAATTTGAACGCAGTGGACAACCTCAGGAAAATTTTGAAAATTGGTTTTCTGTATTGAAAGCGTCGGGGTAGACGTATGTATTAGGCACAGACTTTTTGAGTTGTGAGCATAGACATAGGCGTGGATAGATGCATAGACTTTGTGCTACAGGTGCAACCATAGGCGCAGACGTAGACGTAGAAGTGGACATATGCGTGGGCGTGGTCGTGGATTTTCTTTTGATGTTTTTCTAACCAAATTGATTTTCGGATGTTTTGTCAAATGCTTTTATTTATTAATCCCCAAAATGATTTTAAGACAATATTTACAAGTAATAATCGTAGTATTTTATAAAAAAGTCATAGAAAATAAAACGCAATTTGAAAGATGCCGAGAAAGAAGATGTTTTATTGATATGCCTCTGGATAGGCGAGGATACAAGATGCAATTCCTAGAAAGAGGTAATTACAGAAAGTTTAAAACTGTAAATGGAAGTAATAAATGATAATTGCTGCTGCTGTTTCCCAATATCCTTTTAATAGCCCTTATCTCCCTTGCTTCTAAGTCATATGATTCAGATCTATCTCTCCCTTCATGGTTCGTAGTCGCAGTTCTTAGATCGCAGTCTTTTTGTTCTTTATTTCCTTTTGAATGATCCCTAATTTTTGCCTGGATTTCCCTTTCGTGTTTTTGATCCATCGGGACGCTCCTTTTTGCCTAAGTCGCCCTTTTAGGGTTTGAGCTCAACGATCTTTTTATACATAGTATTTTTTGACTGCGTCCGAGTTTGTCGGATGCGGTAGTTCTTCCCCATCCATTGTTGTGAGGGTAAGACCACCTCTGGAGAAAGCTGTTTTAACTACGTATGGACCTTCGTAGTTGGGTGTCCATTTACCACGTGAATCGAGGTGAGGTAGCAGAATCTTCTTGAGCACTAGATCCCCTCCTTTAAATATTCGAGGACGGACTTTCTTGTCGAAGGCTCTTTTCATCCGCTTCTGATGTAGCTGACTATGGCACAGAGTTGTCAATCGTTTTTCTTCAATAAGGTTGAGCTGATCGAGCCGTGTTTACACCCATTCTGCTTCTTCCAGCTTTGTTTCCATTAGGACCCGAAGTGATGGTATCTCGATTTCAACTAGAAGTACTGCCTCCATGCCATATACAACAAGAAAGGAGTCGTGCCTGTTGTTGTGCGTACCGAAGTGCGATAGCCATGTAGACCGAAGGGAAGCATTTCGTGCCAATATTTGTATGTCTTCACCATCTTCTGGATGATTTTCTTGATATTTTTGGTTGATGCTTCGATGGCCCCGTTCATCTTTAGTCTGTATGGTGAGGAATTATGATGCTCGATTTTGAAGTCGTCGCACAGTTCCTTCATCATTTTGTTGTTTAAATTGGACCCGTTATCTGTATTTATCCGGCTTGGAACACCATATATGTATATGATATTCGTCTTGATGAAGCGTGTAACCACTTAACTTGTCATGTTGGCGTAGGATGCCGCTTCTACCCATTTGGTTATGTAGTCGATGGCCACCGGTATAAAACAGTGTCTGTTGGATGCTTTCGGCTCAATCATGCCAATCATATTAATTACCCATATTGAGAATGGCCAAGGGAAGCTCATGACGTTCAGAGGAGTTGGTTGCACATTTATCTTATCGACGTAGATTTGACATTTATGACACGTCTTCATGTAGTGATAACAATCATCTTCCATTGTTAACTAATAATACCCTACTCACAGAACCTTTCTAGCCATGGCGTGCCCATTTGTATGAGTCCTAAAAGTACCCTCATGGATTTCTCTCATAAGTGTATATGCTTCTTGCTTCTCCACACACCTGAGTAGTACCATGTCGTAGTTTCTTTTGTATAGCACCCCATTACTCAGAAAAAAATTTGAAGCTAACCTTCACAGAGTTTGCTTGTCAATGATAGAGGCATTTTCTGGATATTCTTGCTTTTTCAAGTACTTCTTGATGTCGTAGAACCAAGGCTTGTTTTTCGGTCCTTCTTCAATAGCAAGACAGTGTGAGGGCTCTTAGAAATGTCTAATTGTGATGCTTGGTTTATGATTCGACCAGGTTACCTTGAACATAGCTGATAGAGTTACCAGAGCATCTGCCATTTGATTTTCTTCTCGTGGGATATGGCTGAAAGTGATATCGGTGAACTCCACGGCCAACTTTAAAACATGATCCCGATATGGAATCAATTTTGGGTGTTTTGTATCCCATTCGCCATTAACCTGATATATGACTAATGCAGAGTCCCCAAATACTTCGAGGTGCTTTATTCTCAGATGAATGGCCGCTTCCAGTCTTAGTATGCAAGCTTCGTACTCAGCAATGTTGTTGGTGTAGTCGAAACACAACCTTGCGGTATGTGGCTTGTGATAGTTCTTTGGAGAAGTCAAAACTACCCATATGTCGTGCCCCAGTGCATTTGAAGCCCCGTCGAATGTGAGTGTCCAACGTGCCCCTGGCTCGGGTCCTTCGTCGGGTCCTGGTATTTCATAGTCGGCTATAACCATGATGTCTTCGTCTAGAAATTCAAACTTCATAGGTTGATATTATGGTAGCGGTTGGTGAGCTAGATGATAAACTAGTATACTACCCTTTATGGCCTTCTGAGTGACATATTGGATGTCGTATTCTGATAGTAGCATCTTCCATCGGGTGATTCTCCCGGTAAAAGTTGGTTTTTCAAACACGTACTTTAAAGAACCTATTCTTGCTATTAACCACGTAGTGTGGGTTAACATATATTGCCTCAACCTCTTGGGAGCCCAAGACAACACACAACAAGTTTTCTCGAGGAGTGAGTACCTGGTTTCGCAGTTAGTGAATTTCTTGTTGAGGTAATAAATCACATGCTATTTTCTGCCTGTTTCATCCTACTGTCCCAAAACACAACCCATTGATCAGTCGAGCACTGCCAGATACATGATGAGTGGTCTTTCGGGAACTGGCGGCATTAAGATTGGTGGCTCTTGCAAATACTGTTTTATCGTCTCAAAGGCTGTCTGGAAATCATCATTCCATACTATCGTCTGCTCTTTTTATAATAACTTAAATATTGGCTCACAAGTAGCTGTTAGATATGATATAAACCTTGAGATGTAATTCAATGCCCTAAGAAACCACACACTTCTTTTTCTGTCCTTGGTGATGGCATTCCTTGTATAGCTTTTACTTTGTCGGGGTCTACTTTGATACCCCACTGTCTTACAATGAAACCCAACAATTTACCTGATCTGATGCCAAATGTACACTTGTTCGGATTTAACCTCAGTCTGAACTTGCACAGCCATTCAAATAGCTTTTGTAAATGTATGACGTGTTCCTCCTCTGTATGGGATTTAGAGATCATATCATCTACGTACACTTTAACCTCTTTGTGGATCATATCATGGAATAATGTGACCATTTCCCTCTGGTAGGTTTCCTCTGCATTCTTGAGATCGAATGGCATTACTTTGTAGCAGAAAGTTCCCCAAGGTGTCATGAAGGTAGTCTTTTCCATGTCTTCGGGTGCCATTTTGATTTGATTATAGCCTGAGAAGTCATCCATGAATGAGAATACTGAGGCTTAAGCCGTGTTATCTACCTCAACATATATGTAAGGCAACGAGAAGTCGTCCTTGGGGTTTGCTTTGTTCAGATCTCGACAATCCACACACATGCGTACCTTGCCATCTTTCTTGGGTATTGGCACAATGTTAGCTATCCAGGGTGGATAATCTACCACTGCTAGGAACCCTGCGTCAAACTGTTTAAGAACCTCTTCTCTAATTTTGCTGGACATATCTGGACGAGTTCTCCTGAGTTTTTGCCTAACTGGAGAACAATCTTCTTTGAGAGGTAGTCTGTGCACCATGATATCGGTATCTAACTATGACATGTCTCTGTGGGACCAAGCAATTATGTCTATGTACACGTGTAGTCGTTTGATCATCCTTTCTTTGACGCTCTACTCTAACACTGCCTCTAGTTTGATTTCTTTCGGACCTTCCTCCATTCCTAGATTAATGATCTCAATAGCCTCTCGGTATGGTTGCATGCTGTCAGCCTTTCGTTCCACTTCCTTCGCCATTTCCTCAGAGAGTTTAAGATCTTCATCATCTTCCTCTTCGGCTTGGTTGATAGGAGTATCAAAATTGTATCGGGTCACAACAGTAACATTATTAGTGGTTTTGGGCATGGATCTGCACATTTATCATGTTCTGGTGCATATATGAGATTCTGAAAATGCATATGCAGAGAAAGTATTGTCATTTTTAAAAAAAAATTAAAGAATAAATGCAAGAGAAAGACAAGGATCTTAATTGAAAACAGCATATAACTTTTATTAATTGCAAATATTGTCTGAAACAAAATGGGGGAACACTTACAAGCAACCCCTATGCCCCGGGCTTGATATAGGTTCTTTCAAAAACAAGAAACATTACTTAGGAAATAAAAAGATATCGGGAATCTCCACGACAGTCCATCTTTTGAGTTCTTCTTCTGGGGTGCATTCTCGGATGAATTCAGTCACCCCTTTGGTGTTGGCTTTGTTGTATATCTTCGCCACATGTCCTCCATGCTTTATAAAGGTCTCTTGGGTCGGAGGAAAATATGTTTCACCCTCGAAGGCTTCATTATTCTCCAATAGGAACCCACATTCCCATAGATATTCCTTCAATAAGCTTATTGTGGCTTTTGCTTGTCTGGTTGCCCCGCAGTCAGCGACTACTTCAATTGCATTTATTGTTGGTCCACCATGTGGAAGCATAGGGTTTGATTTGGTGTTAGGTTTCTAAAAAGTGATGTCTTGATATTCTAACAAGTCTTGGACCTTATGCTTGAATGCCCAACATTATTCTATGGTGTGCCTCAGAGAGTTAGCATGGTATTCGCACCTGGCTTCGGAATTGTACCTTTGCGGGAATGGTCTGACTGGAGGAGCTAAAGGCTTGATTTACACCAAGGATGCCTTAACCAAGTATTGTAATAACTGGCTAGGTGGCATGGGGAGTGGATCAAAATTTCTGGGTGGCCTTTTAAATCTATCTTGTTGTTATTCTTGTGGGATCACTAATGGTTGTGGTACCCTTGCTTGTGAGGCTACAACATTAATTTCTCCCTCTTGTCTTTTTGGGGAGTCTGAAGCTGGCCTTTTTGGATTATGGGGTCCTGCTTCTGGCTCTTTTCTTAGTCGGTGACCGCTTGATGCACCAATCATTTGAGCTACTTCTTCGAAAACTACCCTGGGAATCTGGTCTTGTTTGTCAATGAAGTTATTTAGGGCTAGGAGATATTGACTCAGATCTCCTTTAATCGAACTCACATCACCTTTGACTTGGTCTAGACCTTCCTTGAATGCAGCCTGGTTTTCCTTTATCTGCTCCAGGATTCTTTGTTGATAGGCCCTTGTTTGATATGGAGGCCAAAGAGGTGGTGATCTTCTTCTACCCATTGCTTAACTAGAGATAATTTTTTTGAAAAATCGAGATGAGTTTTGATATGATATGTAGGTGTTTATGAACGCATACATGCGTATGATTATGTATGAATATGATATGGTTGCTTGTTTTACATGTCTTATTCATTTGGGTACATGCTTGTCTTTTGCTTATTTTTATTCGGTGACCAACTTAAAAATAGATACGAAAACGAGATAGGAAAACAAAATGCCTTTATTGAAGGTAACATAATTCAGATATTGAAAAATATTACAATCTTAAACCAAAACTTTATTTGCATGAAATAAAGCAAAGGGAAATAAGTCTTCTAGGTGCGCTTGCGGATGTCTGCTCTTGAAATCATCCCCCATTGCTGGACAAAGCTTGAGAAAGTCTTTAGCACATTATTTCCTTTTTGTGGCTTTGATTTAAGACATGTTTGGCGTGTTGACGCGGACAAGTTGTTTACTTCGGTATCAATTTTTAAAGACAGACAACGAGATCTTGATTTTATTATTTTTTGTACCCTGTGAATACGACAAAGAAACGGGTGACGAATATATGATGAATGTATGAATGCATAAATCTAGGGTTGAGTGATGAGATTTTTGTGATAAGTACCTCTATAAGGTAGGGATGTATGGTTCAGTGACGGGGTTTTGTGATAAGTACCCTTAGAAGGTAGGTTCCTTAATTTTGACCTACGATTAGTCTACCCTCCCAGAAGGTGGTTTCCTTAAGGGTATCATGAATAACACCAGAGGGAAAAGGCACAAGGGCCTCCCTTAGGTGGAGCCTCTTTACAGACCAAAACTTTCGTCTAAAAGTCGTGAAAGGTCTCGTCATGAGATTTTAGGTTAAGGTCGTTACAAAGAGTCATGAGTGTCCTTCCAGAGTCCTACTCGTCAAGAGGATATCTCTCGATAAGTATTCCTTTTTCGGAAGTTCACCGATTTTAGGCGAAGTCGTCACATAAACTCGCATGGATGATGTACCCTCTAAGATAATAGACGAACCTTCTTTCTAAGGATTATTGAAAATATTTTGATAAATAAAAAATCCCGCCACGCAGTATATATGAAGATAAACAATAGACAATAATTAAATAAATGTAATGAATAAATGAAAGCAATGAATAAATAAAGCAATAAATAAATAAATAAAAACCCCAAAGCAAAAAACCCTAAAACCTAAAGTTGAAGTCCCCAGCACAGTCGCTAGC
Organism: Vicia faba; assembly: GCA_948472305.1. Lineage (NCBI taxonomy): Eukaryota > Viridiplantae > Streptophyta > Magnoliopsida > Fabales > Fabaceae > Vicia > Vicia faba. The sequence goes on from OX451735.1 coordinate 45,740,513, forward strand.
TGTAGCAACTGGATTTTTAATCAGAGTCGCCTCTATTAGTTGTTATCCTAGGGAAGGGAATCTAACAGAAAACCCTAATTCGCAGACAGAGATTCTAGGTTTCAGACTTCTTTAGACGAAAGGAAGGTGTTAGGCACCTTTCATCTACCTTGTTCAAAAGGATACTAGGTTTTAGGTTTGAGTTGGGGAAACAGGATTTAAATTTTATTAGGGGAAATTATTTAATTTTTTTTATAGGAGAACTCGTTATGATTTTTAATCGTATGCCTACGTATCTTCTTATGAGGAATCAGAGTCCCAATTTGTAGCTCGTATGGGGTTTGTGTTTTTTAGGGGTTGCAAACGTATTTTGAATCACCTCGCATTTTGGCTGGGAGTAGTGATTGCAGAGATTTTGACTAAATGCACGGTAAGTCAAAATCTGTTTGAAACCCTTTTGTAAAAAAACCAATTGATTAGTTTAGTTTATTGCGAAAAATAGTATGTTGTTTGTTGAGTGTTTTTTTAATGGTATTGATTGTGAAATTCTTGATTAATGCATGATATGAAAAATTTAATGAAAATAATATAACAAAATAATATGCATTTTTGACATAAAAATGATTTGGATGATAATATAGTAATATTTAAATAATAAATAAAATATATTAGTATTAATAATTAATAATAAGAATAATAATATTTATGAAAAGAGAATTATAATAATAATATATACAAAAATAAGAAATAAATAATATTTTCCTATAATAAAAAAATAAAAAATAAAATTAATATAATAAAAATTTAAGAAAAGAATTAATTTAGGTAGGGGGTGCGTTTTCTAGTTATGCAGTAAAACTAGGGGGTACTGTTAGCAGTTGGGTTAGGTCCAAAAACAGTTCAGGACAAGGGGGTGCTAATTGTTTTATGGTTTAGTAAAAATATAGAAAAGGGGTGTGAAGAGTAGCTGGGCTTGGCCCATTACATAGTTGAGAGCGGTCCGGATTGATTACGTGCGGCAAGGGTGCAGGGGCTTAGTGTGTTACTTAGCCTATGGCCGTCTAATGGAAATCGCGCGGATAAGAATTGAGGGAGTATATTAACTATTATGTGCAAGCGCATATTGGATTACTATGGATTATACAATATTGTTTTACATTTTTATTATTACAACATTTTGTTTTTGTACAACAAACCCTTTGTCTCTCTCGTCCCAACTTTGTCCTCTTTCTCTAACCTAAATCCCCAAACCTAACCTACCCCTTGCGGCGGCGCAGATGTGATACGGTGGAGGAACCGACTGTTATACTGTTTTGAGTTTTTTGTTCGGAATTGTTGCGGTAAGCAAGAGTCGCCACCTACTTTTATTTCATCTAACAAAGGAAAAGGAAAAAGAACAGAAAAAAACTTTTTTCGAGATATTTCTGAGTACGGGGGGTAGATTATAGAAAGGGAAGGTTTTAGCACCCCTTCTATCTGTGGTTTTCCACGGGCTCTTAGGTACTTGCTCATTTTTAAAATTTCTTGTATGTGTTTGTTTTGAAAAGTTTTGTTTTACTTCGTGATAACCCTTGTATCGGTCCTCAAGAGTGTGACGAAGTTGGTTTGAAAACTGTTTCGAAAAGTGTTTGTGTGAAAAAAATTTATTTTGAGAAAATACTTAAGATTTCTACCTACTCGAAAGAAAAAAAGTCTGTTCGTTTTTGTTTCCTTTAGACAACGCTATCCTACTATTTAGGAGTAGGTAGCTCCGTCGTTGGAACTTTAAAGGGACGTTCGAAGGGACAAAATGGTCTCTGAAGGCAACAAGTAAGGATACCTTAGCATTTCGAAGGGACAATCGTCATAAGATCAATTCGTAGGCAACTCTAGGGACAAATAGGGACTATGATCTTTATGACGACTTTGAATCACGGGTCATTGCTAAGGTATCCCTACGTTTGAGGGACACGACCATTATTTCCAAGGAAACCGAGCGGGGTAAACCCTAGGAGTGAGCATGTGCAAGTGTGCTTGATTCAGTTATTTTTGTCTTTTTTATTAGGTGAGCTAACGTTTTAATTTACAGTCTTATCATACATACCTAATTTGTAACAGTTAATATATACAAAAATATAAAGTGCGAGAATTGTAAATCTACGCTATTACATGGCTTTGGGACATTTACATAAAAGGTACAAAACAAAAAAAAAAAGAATTTCAAACCTAGCCTATTACATTCAATAATCAATTACATTATATATATATAAATGCGAGAAATAAAATAACGCGCGCGAGACGAGATCAACCGTCTAAGAAGAAAAACCTAAAAAAGTATTCTAAGTAAACAATAAAATCTTTTTTGATTGTTTATTAATTAGTTAGAAAAAAAGAAATAATCTAAAATCTAAACTTAAGTTAAGAAAATAAATTTGAAGCAAAGTTAACCTAATTCTAAATTCTTTTTATATTTTTTATTAAGAAAAACAATTTAAATTAAAATGGACCTAAGAATTGGTTTTAAGTTAATAAAACGAAATTGAAAATAATTAATTAATTGAATTAATTTTATAAAAACCTAAATCTATTTATTTATTATTTTGATTTTTTTATCATTAAAAAAAAGATTTTTGAAAACTAATAAATAATAACTAAAGAAAAAAAATAAGAAAAGAAATAACAAAAATATAGAAAATGGGCTTGGCTATCAAGAGAAAATAGGGGGGGGATTTGCTAAAAGCGTTTGGCCCATTTAAGAGAAGCTTATCAGCTGGCTTGATTCATTGAGGATCAACCTCAAGAGCATATGGTGTGCTTGCACGTTTGAAGCCTCTTGATCTAGATTGATCAAGATCTGATGGCTATGATCTGGAGAGCACACATTAGGCTTGCGTAACTAGCATACACTGGATCTGCAATCTACAATTGTTAGAAAAATAAAATGATAGACCTGGGACTCGAACCCAGGTCCCTTCCCTTCACAAAGCGCTTTTCTACCAATTGAGCTGGATGGTCATTCGTTGTATGAAATCATCCAATAATAATATATAAAAAAAGGTCAATATTATAGAAACAAAAAAATGGCGCACCGATTCATACGATCCATTGAGAGGCTGCCACAAAATTTTCTTCCACCTCTGTCCGTCGTTTTAGATCAATGTTCCTATAGCGACAGTTTTTTATCTGTCACTAAAAACCCCGCATTCAAAATAACAACAACAACAACACGCATAATAAATTTATGGTAAGGCCATGGATGAGTTGTCCTCAACCTCCTGAGCACCACGAGCCCCTTAGTTAGACCTAATTTTGGCTAAATCCAGAAATCCCAATTTTAGCTTGAAACCCTAAGAATGGTGATATCCAATCCCTGCACCAAACATCAAATCAAACCACACAGATAGCTTGCAAATACGAGCATGGTCAGTAATGCATGATTAGAAAGTGTTTATAGTGCATGAATTAAACAAATAAAAATGAATAAAAGATGCAAATTGTGTGACTTGGTTGTTATGTTCTGATACGTTCCAAGGCTCGAAAATTATTGGAATAGATTCAGGGATCCTCCAGGAATAGACTAGAAATCTTGGTTTGGAGTAATGGAGGCTCCAAATTGAATTTCGAGTTGGACAACTTTGGTGATTTTTTTGCAAAGTGGCAAGGGTTCTCCAAGCTATATGGGCGTGAGTTAGGCTTGCTAGCATGTTGTTTATATAGTGTGGAGTGAGGAGACACCATTAAATGGAAAGAATCGTGGTCATAACTCAATGTTTCCCAACAAAAATCAAACATATTCAAGGCCTTCCAATTTTGTCAAAACATGCCTTATCTTGCTTGAATGTATCTGGTCACTTTAGCACAAAATTATGGGCCTTGAAGTAATCCAAAACACTAGCCCACATGCCTAAACCCATTTCCAAATATTTTATATAATTTATTTTACATTTATTTGAAATAAATTAAAATAAATATGTGGAAAATAGGTATAAAATACAAGGCCATGCAAAAATAATATTAGAGGTACTCTATAACCTTAGGAAGATTTTTGAACCTTAAATGGCTAGGCCATTGACTCAAAAATCCAAATTTGCTTAGTGCACCATTCTTGAAATTTCCAAACTTCTCTCAACTTGGGCAAGCCATAACTTCCTCAATTTTTATTTCATGGTGATGATCTTGGACTTTTTAGAAAGATTAGGATGTCCTTTGAGCAACCTATTTGGTTTCATCTCAATTGAATCTTCCATGTTCATATAAGAAGCTTTGACCCAAAAGGTGTTTTTGTTGACTTTTTGAAATGACCTATAATGTCTGAATTCATATCTTTTCACGAGTGCATTTCCTAACCTTGAGGGATGAAGATGAGTTGTAGGGAGTCGGATTCTCTTCAAAATGAGCCTTGGATAAGAAATTTCTGATAAAGTATGAGAAAGTTATGCTTGGTCAAAGTTTGGTTGACTTTTCCTAAGAAACCCTAATTTAGCCATTTTTTAGTTTTGATGAATTAGGAGAATTCCTTGGGGAATCATGATCAACCCTTGATCAAATGATGGATATCACTTCAAAGTGTTAATGTTGACCAAAAATCTTGAAGTTTGACTGTATGTGGGCCACAGTTGACTTTTGACCTAATATAGTTGATTTGCAAGCATCTGAGCAGTTGACTGAGCAAACATCTTGTGCAAGGCATGAAACTTGGCATGGATGATCTTGAGAACATATTAGGACTATAGAGAGCATATAAGGCCTTTAGAGCTCACCTATCTTAATGAAAATGGAAACCCTAATTAATGGTTCATTGCTTTATGAGAGAATTTGTCTGGTCAACTCTTGGGCATCCTTGAGCAAATTGAGGATCTCAATGAAAATATGTTGAGTAAAATGAGAGGGCAACTTTTGGGGTACAACAGCAGCTATCCTCACTGTAACCCCTAACATAATCCCAATCAAATCCCCAAGTCCATAATCAGAACAAAGAAAAGTTAAGTTTACCCCTTCGCGATGTCGTTCTATGGCCTTGAATTTTGAGATTTCTGACCCTTTCCCTCTTCTGATTTCGCAGGTTCCAATGATGGTTTCGAAGGTGTATTGTGCGGCGGCCAATGGTGGTATCAACTCCGGTGATTAGAAACGATCACTACAATTAAGTTTTTATATGTTTAAACCCTAATTTCTCTCTCTCTATCTCTCTCTCTTCGTCTTCAACAACAAACGTTGGTATCTCGATTTATTTCTGTGTATTCTTCAAAAAAATTGTTCTTCAAATTCTCCTCCATCTTCTGTATTTTCATCTTCTATTTATAGGGCTAGGGTTTTGATTTAAGAATTGTTGTTACAATTCTGTTAGGGCTTATATTTAGGGATTGAGTAAGTTATAATTGATTTTGATTTGGTTTTGTACATTTTTAGAGATTTGATTCGTAGATTGAATGTAATAAATGATGATTCTGTATTTCTAAGATTCGAACTTGTAATAAATATTTTGGGCTTTGAATTGCATACCATTGATTCTATATTTTTTTTAGATTTATTCTATAATCTTTCTGGGATTTGATTTAATTTATTTTATTCAGATTCAATCTCAACAGTATCTGTTAAGTTGATAAAACGTGCACATTTTTTCCTTCAATTGATACAGTATTTGTTTAATGGGCCCTGTATTACTTCTCAAACAGATCTGCAAAAAAAATATTGGGCTTCGAACTGTCCAGCCTACACCTTACTATTTTTTCTATTGCAACAACAATATTTTTGTCTGCTACCGCATGGGCATGAAATGGCTTTGAAAGATTTGATCCAACAATATCTTTTCTAAACACTAACTTCATGCTTACAAAAAAACCTTCAATAAAATGATTACACAAGATATTTTAATAATAAATGATAAAATAATTATAATAAATCTTCTTGATAATTGGTAAAAGAAAAATAATTATCATAATAGGAACAGTTCAATAATAATAGTAACAAAAAGAAGTGATTTTCGCTTGAATCGCCAAATGGGTCAGTTTAGTAGTTTTCAATGGGACTTATAATAATACATTGTTTATATATTAAAAAAATCAGTAAAACAATGTCTTAATAATGATGTCCTTTTTTCCTAAAACAAACCAGCAACAAAACACCAAATAAGCTGCTAAGACTCAATGGGTTTGTAGTTTGCAACTATACCCTCCTTTTGCTATTTGCCAATAAAAGATAGAAATGGGCCAACTGAAATGGACTGGTATATTGCAATCTCACCCTTACTAACAACAATAATTCTTAAATGGACTTAATAATTAAGAACTTATTAATTATTTTTTGAAATAATTTTCCATTTTCGAGTCTCATGGGCCATTGGTCAACATGCTTCGCGAATGGGTTTACATATACATGGGTATTTCTTATTTAGAAGGCCTCACTCTCCTGAATTAAAATACACCCCCTAGTTAACTTGGATTTAAGAATGAGCCATCAGATATTGTTGGACTTTCCTTAATTAAATCATTTATCTTGTATTTTTAATCTTGAAAATATCATTGTAGAGGTAGGGAAAATTTGGGGTATGACACAGTGGCCAAGGAGGCTTGGGATGTTCTCAAGACAACTTATGAAGGTACTTTTTAAGTGAAGATCTTAAGAGTTCAGCTTCTCACCTCAAAATTTGAGAACTTAAAGATGAATGATGATGAGACAATTCAACAATATCAAATGAAGATTCTTAAAATTTCTAATGCATAAAGTGCCTTAGGAGAGAAGATGTTAGAAGCAAAGCTGTTCAGAAAGATTCTTAGGTCCTTGACTAGGAGATTTGATATGAAGGTCACAACAATTGAATAATCTCATGACATAAACAACTTAAGAGTTGGTGAACTTATTGGGTCACTTTAAACATTTGAATTGGCTATTAGTGACAAAGCTGAGAAAAAGAACAAAAGCATAGCTTTTGTATCCAATGTTGAAGATAAATGTTGAACTAACACTGATGAGGATCTTTCTAATACCATTGTTCTTCTTGTGAAACAATTAAATAGGGTACTAAAAAGGATGGACATAAAAGGAAGGCCAAATGTCAGTAATGTTGCATCTGATATCAGTTGTATAGAAAACTTTTAGAATAATGATATGCCCGAAGAAAAGATCAATCAAAGAAAAGGCATTTGATGCTTTGAGTGTGAAGGTTTTGGTGACATCAAACAAGAATGTCCCACTTTTCTCAAGAAGCAGAAAAATGGATTTACTGTGTCCTGGTATGAGAATGATGAGTCAGAAGATAAGTCCAACGATGAATTGACAAAGCTTGTTGTGGCTTTGTCTGGAAGATGGGCGTGTGAAGTAAAAGGTTGATGATGATATTATCCTCGATAAAGATCCTAATATATCCTGCAAAGGTACATGTAACAAGTGTGAAGCAATTGTCAAAACAGAGGATGATCAGAGAAAGACCACATCTGACTTGGAAAGTGAGAAGAAGAATCTTCTATGTAATGTATCTCATATTTAAAATGAGGTAACACTTTTGAATTACAAGATTAATACAATTTCAGTTCATGATGTGGTAACTGTGGCCCTAGATCTCAATTCATGATGCCATTCAAAGTGTTGCAGCATCAGACTACTTCTAAAAGGTTAGAACGTGTTCATATGCGCTTAATGGGACCAATGCAGGTTGAAAGTATGTGCCATATAAAGTATGTTTATGTACTCATAGATGATTTTTCTGGATACACCTGGATAAGATTTCTTAGACAAAAATCATATGCCTTTAAGGTCTTCAAGGATTTGTGTAAGATTATTCAAGAAGAGAATAATGATGATATTGTTCAAATCAGAAGTGAAAGTGACAAAGAATTTGAGAAGGTAAAATTCTCTAAATTATGTGCTTCTAGTAATATTCATTATGAGTTCTCTCAGCAAAGGTGAATTGTTGAACAAATAATCCAAGGAGATTCTAGAATCAGCTAGAGCCATGCTTCGTGCTATGAGGTTGCCTATGTATTTTTGGGCAGAAGTTGTGAAAACTGTATGTTATGTCTGTAATAGAGTTTCCCTGACAAGAAATACTTCAACCACTCCTTACGAGTTATGGGCAGGAATGAAGCCTAGAGTCAATTAATTTCATATCTTTGGAAGTAAATGCTACTACTGGAATGACAAAGAAAGAAGGGGAAGAAGAAGAACATTAAGGATGAAGAGATGCTTGTGGGTTATTCCTTGAAGAGTAGGACTTACAGAGTTTTCAACTAAAGAACTATAATGTCTAAGGAACCTATCAATATAGTAGTTGATGAATTGGTTTTTGAAGAAAAGGAGCATGTCAGAAATGATGTTAGAACTTCCTTTGTGCAAACTGATGAAGCACTAGGAGAGGATATTTGTGAATTCAAAAACTCTGTGCCAGAGAATTCTCAATCTAGCACAGATCTGTCTACTAAGGGACAAATAGCACAAATCGAGGATTTGATTGAAAGTCACCCTGATAAAGGGAGCGTCATAGATTTAAATAGAAAATATTAAATGAAGATCTACATGTTTCCTTGAGGAAAAAAAAGTATGTTTCTCTGATTTGATGTTGAAAAGATATGATGTCAAGAGAGATGTCATGACATTTCACAATGAAGATTTGAATTCCTTTAGATATCTTGTTCAACATGACTGGTACAAGGATCTTGGTAGTTTCAAGAAACTGATCATACATATTGTTGAAGGAAGGGAAGACACTTTGGAGCTTATGGACAACAAGGAACAACTTGCTATTATCAAAGATAGTAGGACTGGAACTTGTGTTTCCATTTGTTTTAAATTGCTTAAGTGCATTCTATTTTTAAGTGTTCTCTATAGTTCCACTGTGTACATTTACTCTGTGTCCTTTTGTCTATATTTTGGCTAAAAAGGGGGAGTAAAGTGTTGTGTCCTGATGTTACATCACATGTCTTAACATGTTGATTTATCATCGTGATAGGACTATGTGTGCTACTGATTTAACATTGTATTTTGTTTCTTGCAGCTGATAAAGGAAAAGAATGCAAGTTAGTGGGATACGCTGATTCGAGTTGGTGTAGTGATATTGAGGATCGAAAATACACGATAAGACATGTGTTTATACTAGGTGGTGCACCAATTTCTTAGAGTTCGAGAAAGGTATCAATAGTGACATTATCATCATGCGAAACAAAATACACAGTTCCTTCTCTTTGTGCATGTCAAGCAACTTGGATAGTGAACTTATTTGAAGAGATAATAGGTAAAGATCATGGAGAAATTACCATGAAAATCGACAACGTGTAAGCTATCAACTTGGCGAAGAACCTGATAGTTGACGGTCGAAGCAAGCACATCGAAATGAGGTTCCACTATATTCGGGAGCAGGTAGCAGATGTTGTGACCTACAGAGGCTGATTTAGCAGGAGCTTCTTTTGGATATCCTTGAAGATTTAATTTGAAGATATGAGTATCTAGAATATTTTTTACTCATTATAGGTGCAGGCCAATAAAGGATTTTGTTAGAAATAGGTGCAGATTTGAATGGTTACTAAAAAGGATCAATTGAGACTTTAGAAACTGTTTATGAAGATTGTTTCTATTTTTGTGGATAATATTCTGTAGATATTTTTCAGCTGAAGATTGGAAGTTGATTGAAGAATCTAAGACAGTCCAAGCCCAACTGCAGAATCTTATATAAGGAGTCATCCAAGACCTAGTTTTTTAAGCATAATTTTTACTGTAAAACCTTGTGAAAAATAAAGGATTAGGGTTTGATAGTTCCTTAGGTTCTCTGTATGTTTGTGCATGTCCTCGTGTATCTCTGATACATTTGAGTTGACTAATTGCTGCTTGTTCATCAAGTTATTGTTCTCCTCGAAGCTATGAAGCAAGAGTTGAGTATTATTCTTGGAGGAAGCTTTTAAGCAACTCATAGTATTTGATTTGGAAGTGTGATCTTCCTATTTTTATCTTCAAGTTGCTCTGATTGTAACTTGATTTGAGACAACCCCTTTGATTGGGATAGGTTTTTTATTACTACTGTGATTAGAAGTGGGATGTCGATTTCTCATATCTAGGGAGAACCTAGGTAGAAGTTTCACTGGATAGGGATTAGGCGCAAAGTTTTAAGCTTGGGACTAGTTTAGCTTCAAACTAATAATGCTAAATGTGGATTTCCTTCCTGGTTTTGTAGCCCCCATAGTATGTGAGTTAGCACCGAACTGGGTTAACATATCAATGTGTTATAACATCGGTTGTGACATTTCTTGTACATTGAGACACCAATCTTAACATATTTAGTGTGCGTGCCAGAATTTCAATTAGTCCTACTCCTACCACCCCAATCTCTACATTATTGCTCAAAACACCTCAAACACCTTGATTTCTATATTTCTAAGGGTATCACCTTACACCCAAGGTTCCCTCAACACATCAACACCTCAACCAACCCATATCATCACATCATTTATTTACAAAAATTAATTAAATAAATTGCAGCGTTACACCATAGCCTATAAGCTTTAACACCTTTAGGATATCCCATGAAAATGCCTCTTAGAGCTCTAGGTTTGACTTTGTCTTGCCTAATGTGAGCATAGGCTACACAACCAAATAATCTAAGTTTGTCGAGAGCTAGTGGATCTCCTCACCAAACTTCTTCAGGTGTCTTCATATCTAACGTAGTCGAAGTACATATGTTTCTCAGATATGTTGATGTTGAAACAACCTGTACCCAAAACACATTCTTTAATCCATCACTAGTCACCATGCATCTAAATCTTTCCAAAATAGTTTGATAAACCTCTCAGCCAGACCAGTTTGTCGGGGAATACCTACAATAATTATGTGCCTTTCAATACCAGAGGCTGCACAAAAATTGTCAAATGCCTCATTGCAAAATTCAAGGCCATTGTCGATTCTTAACCTCTTGACCTTTTTGACAGTCTCACTTTTGACCCGAGTCATCCAACTTTTGAAAATCTCAAGCATTTCATCCTTAGTCTTCTGGATGAATAACCACAAATTTCTAGAATAATCATCAACTATGGATAGAAAACACCTTTCTCCTGAATGTGATAGACACCTTGCAGGCCCCTAAAGATCATCATGAATGTAATCAAGAGATCCATGTGTTCTTTGTTTTCCTTTATCGAACTTTACTCAACAAGATTTTCCAAGTACACAGGGTTCACAAAACTTTAGCTTTTCTCCTTTGTCTCCCCCAAGAAGACTTTCACTCCCCAATTTGACGAGACCCATTTCACTGACATGACGCAATCTCATCTGCCAAATTTTTGTCTTTAACAAAGATTTTATGGATTCAACATCTGTTGAACCACTTACAACTTCATCCTCCAGGGTATACAATCCTTGTTTCTTCATGCCTATCAAGACTTCCTTTGACCCCTTCATGACTCTAAGGATACTTTTCTCTCTTTGAAAAATATATCCTTGTCGAATTCACCAAGAGAAATCAAATTTCTCTTCAAATCAGGTACATACATGAATTTATTCAACAAACTTATTGATTCATCATGGAGCTTGAATCTCACAGATCTAACACCTGCAATCTTGCAAGCTTTATTGTTTTCCAGTAATACATATCCATCATCTTGATCACATAGTCCCTCGAACAAGTAATTGTTTGGAGTCATGTGCCATGTGAAACCTGAATCTATAATCCACTCTTTACTTGAGTCACTGCTTGAAACCACAAGAACATCATACGAGTCGAAATCATCTTGAACAATGGTGGTGTTTCCATTATCCTTGCCTTCATGATATTTCAGGCGTTCAGGGCACAATTTTGTTGTATGGCCCTCCTTCTTACAATAATAACATCAAATACCAGATGCATCACCACTATAAGACTTCTTATGACTTTTACCCTTCTTCTTGTCGAACTTGACATCTCTCTTTGTGAATTTCACTTAACCAATAGACTTTCACTAGTCGAAGATGGCTTATGCTCCTATCGTTCATTCAAATCCTTAGAGTACAAGGATTATTTAACTTCTTCAAAGGTTAATGTCTTTCTTCTATATAAGAGAGTTTCATAGAAGTGATCGTATGTTCTGGGAAAAGCACACAATAATAATAGCGCTTAATCATCCTCCTCGATTTTGACATCAATATTTTCAAGATCAAGAATCAGCTTGTTGAACATATCCAACTTCTTAGACATGACTTGACCTTCACTTATCTTGAATGATTACAAAGCTTGCTTCAGGTGGAGGCGATTGACCAATGATTTGGTCATGTGCAAACTTTCAAGTTTCTCCCATAGACCTGACGACATCGTCTCTATCGACACCTGTCAAAGAACCTTATCACCAAGGCCCAATAAGATGGCGATGTAGGCTTTCTATACCATATCCATTTTTTCTTTATCCTTTAATGAAACTTCCATGGATGCAGCTCCCTTCAATGCTTCTAAACTACCCTGTTGAACTAGTAGGGATTTCATCTTCAAGGGCCATAGATTGAAATTGTTCACTATAGTGAACTTTTCAATCTCATGCTTTGTTGATGATATCTTCTCCACACACACCACACCAATTTGTTGTGAAAATAAAAAAGCAAAGAAAAGAGTATAACAGGTTTCTTCTGGGCAAGAAACCCACAAGAGTAGAAAAAGGGAAGCAAGAAGAACACATTGAATATGTTATAAACATATATTCTTTACTTTCTCTTTGAAACAAGATTACAAGTGTTACAGAATAACAAATAACTATTCTTACCCTAATTAGGATTTGCAGTGATTCAATGATGAGAGACTAATGAGCTATTTATAAGGAAACTAACATACTAAACTAATGAGCTTTTACACATAGACCCATTACAAGCTAACTTAGAGGACAAGCTAACTTAAACAATTTAGCAAAAAAAAACAAGCCCAATTCTACATGCTAACAAACCTAGAAAATATCCACTAATGCATGTTAGAATAACTTCGACTACAACACACACTATTTTGGCAGCAACATACGAATAAGCTTCAACCTCATACTTAATTCATCTCGGACCAAAAATTACCCTTTCGACAAAACTAGAGTTCGATCCAATATAAGTGAGATTTCATAGAGTATGTGGCATTTTACCTATTATTCAATTAAGAGACAAATATAATCTTGTGAGATTTTTTAGGAACTCCAAGTCATGAGAAATGGAACCTTGAATGTTGTTGTTAGAGATGTCTAAATACTTCAATTTTTTAAGGTTTCCTAGTGAAAGAGGTACCTCACATTCAAGATTATTAGAAGACAAATCAAGATGAGTGAGTTTGGAGAGAAGAACTATTTCTTTTGGGATAGTCCCTTGTAGTCTAATTAACCTGAAAACAATAATTTCTAAATTATGGAAAGAAGACAATTTAAGCATTACAAAGTGTGGAAATAATGACCACTTTCCCAAAGTTATGTAAGATTTGCAGGGTCGGCCCAAGCTATAGGCGAGTGAGGCTACCGCCTTAGGCCTCATATTTTTGGGCCTTTAAAATAGCCTTAAATCCAGAAAAATAAGGCCTAAACTATTATATAATAAATAAATATTTCATAAACTAGAAAGCAAAATGCAAAGGCGAAGTGGTGAAAGATCTAGAAAATTATCTTTTGGCACACGGGTCCGAATCCTATTGTGGTTATTTTGTAAAAAAAAATGATATATAACAACGAATTCACTAATTAATTTCTACGACATATTTTTATACTTGCATATTTAATTCTATATCTATTAATTGTTCATTATAAACCAAATTCTATAATTATTTATACAAAAATTAATAATAACAATTATATATATATATATATATATATATATATATATATATATATATATATATATATATATATATATATATATATAATTTCAATTTTAATTACATATTATTTTTTAAAATTTTAATCAAGTTTCACCTTAGGCCTCCGAACGCGTTGGGTCGGCCCTGAAGATATGTTGATTGCTCTTATGCTTCCAGCCTTGTTGCAAGATATAAAAGGCCAATTAAAACGGTTAGAGATATTTCAGAAGGAAGGGAACCACCATCTACTATTCTTTATAACATTTTCTTCCATTTGGAGTTGAGATATCATCGTGGCTGATTGACTCCCCACCATAAAACCTAAAATAAGAAGAAAGACAAATCACATATTTGGACATGTTTAGTGTAATTCCTTGAGTCGAAGCAGATTTCTTGATTGAGACAAGGAAATGTCGAAAAGATTTTATTTGATTTAGAACCGTGGAAATAATTTGATACACAAAGATTTGTTTTATATTTAGATAGATTGGATTTAGATTTAAAATAGATAGATTTGATTTAGTTCCAAAACAGGTATTTTGGACTTTTATAGTTTTGGGCTTTGGCTTAGGGAGCAAGCTAACCTAAATATATAAATAGGGAGTAACCCCTATTTTTTTGTAATGAAATCAATCAAATTGTATTTACAGAATATATAGTTGCAAGTGAATAATAAAGTTTTCAACAATTTATGGGCAGAGAGAAACTCTCCAGAAAAAATACATTCTTTCTTTCTTCATCTTTTATTTTTCATTGTCATTGTGTGGGTATTTCAACCTTGTTCATCAAGATTGGTATAAATTCATTATAGCTTTTGGTGGATTTCCAACATCTGGTATCAAGAGTTTCGGTTGAGTGATTCAAGGGAAGAACGATCAAGGAAGAAGAAGAAGAAGAAATTTACAATGGTGATGAATTAGACTAACAGAAATTTTCAAGCAAGTCTCCCAATTCTTAAAGGTGATAACTATGAGAATTGGTGCAAATAGATGAAGGTTATATTTTGTTTTCAAGGTCTTTGGAATCTTGTGAAACATGGATTAGAACCACTTGATGAAGATGCTTCATCGGAAGAAGAAGCTGCATATAGAGAACCGAAGAAGAATAATTATAAAGCTCTCTTTATAATTCACCAATGTGTCATCCAAGACAATTTCGAAAAGAAGTTATTTCGAAGATCTTGAGATCTTTGGATTCGAAGTTTGACCATGTGGTAGTTTCCATAGAAGAGTCGAAGGACATGTCAACTTTGTCGAAAGAACAACTTCAAGGGACTCTTGAATCTCATGAACAAAGAATTGTGGAAAGAGTTGCAGGAAAGTCAAAGAGTGGTGTGGCATTGTAGGCTCAATCAGCAAGAGACAGGAAAGGAAAAGGAAAGTGGTTCGACAACAAAGGTAAATGTGGCTACAACAATTCAACTAGTAGAGGAAATCAACACGAAGAAAACATGTAGAATCATAGAAAATAATACCAAGGCAACCAAAGAGGTGGTGTTGCAAATAGAGAAAGAGGTGGTGGTCGCAAACCTAACAAGAGTCACATTTAGTGTTTCAATTATCAGAATTACGATCACTATTCTAGTGATTGTTGAGAAAAGCGAAAGAATCAAGAAAGTGATGCAAAGTTTGCAAAACATGAGAAGAATAGATGATGCTAATGGTCTCAACAAAAGATGAAAATAAATTCAAGGACCAATGGTACTTGGATTCAAGATGGTCATCACATATGTCTGGAAGGAAATATTGGTTTGTAAACATAAAACCTCGATGAAGAACACGGTGAAATTCGGAAATGACAATACCCTAGAAGCTAAAGGTATTGGGGATGTTATGGTTATGAGGAAAGATGGAAAAAGGTTAGTAATTTCCATTGTGTTATACATACCAGACATGAAGAGCAATTTGCTCAGTATGGGCAGTTGGTCAAAAAGAATTACAAAGTGTTAATCAAAGACAAGATGATGAGAGTCATCGATGCAAATGGAAGGTTAATCTTAAAGCCTCACATGTCTCATAATAGGGCTTTTAAGATTGAACTTAACGTGATGGAGCACAAGTTCCTTTCGACTACAACTAGCAGACATGAATGGATATGGCACTATCGACTATGCCATCTCAAATTCAGAGACATCATAGATTTAAAAAGAAGAATTATGGTTTCAGGATTACCAGAAATTGATATTCCAAACGAGGTATGTGAGGAATGTGTGCAGGTGAAGCAACACAACAGAAGCTTCAGCAAGGATGCAGGAAGCAGGTTGAAGGCTCTCCTCTAAGTCATATACTCTAATGTATGTGGACCAATCAAGGTGGATTCGTTTGGAGGTAACAAATACTTTGTTACATTCATAGATGATTTTAGTGAAAACCTATGGACTTACCTGATAAAGAAGAAAAGTAAAGTGATCGAGGTATTTGCCAAATTTAAGTCTATGGTCAAAAGACAAATTGGTCGAAAGCTCAAAGTTTTGAGAACTGATGGTGGTAGAGAGTATGTGTCGAAAGATTTTGACAAGTTATGTGAGAAAGAAGGGATTATGCATGAGGTGGTTCCACCCTACACTACACAACAAAATGGAAGTTCATAAAGGAAGAATCGAACCATCATGAATATGGTGTAAATTATGTTGAAAGGCAAGAATTTAACTAAAGAGTTTTGAGGTGAAGCTGTGTCAACTGCAACATACATATTGAACAGATGTCCGACGAAGAAGCTAGAAGGAATTATTCTAGAAGAATGTTAGTTTAGTGTGAAGCCTAACTTGAGTCATCTGAAGGTATTTGGATCTATTGCACATAGACATGATCCATATCAGTTGAGAAGAAAACTTGATGTCAAGTCAAGTAAAATGATCCTAATTGGGTATTATTTGGCAGAAGGTTACAAGTTGTTCAACCCAGTGAACAAGCATATTATGATCAGCAGTGACATGATCATAGATGAGATTAAAGAATTGGATTAGAATAAAAATGTCAAGAAAGATTCAGTGAGAATATTACTTGAAGAACCATAAACTCAAGTCGAAAGAAAAGTTTGACATGAGGAACCAACAATTATAGATCAACCAAGTACAAGCAGACCTCAAAGAACAAGACACATGCCTGCAAGGTTGCAAGATTATGTGACTATATCAGATGATGTGGTTGATGATGAAGGTGAGCTTGTACATTATGCTTTCTTGAAGATATCGAACCAGTCAATGTAGGTGAAGCATTGAAGGATTCGAAGTGGGTGAAGGCAATGAACAAAGAACTAAAGTCCATCGAAGATGACAATACTTTGTCACTTGTCGAATTGCCTCAACAAAAGAAGGAAATTAATGTCAAGTAGGTATACAAGATGAAGATGAATCCCAAAGGGGAAGTAACTCGACAAAAAGCAAGGCTCATAAAGAAAGAATTTCTCCAAAAATAATGAATATACTTCGATGAAGTTTTTGCACCTATTGTTAAGATCGAAACAATCAAGTTGGTTATTGGTCTAGAAGACATAAACAGTTGACACATATGTCATATGGACGTGAAGTGTGAATTCTTGAATGAATCCTTAAGCGAAGAAGTTTATATTAAACAACCAGTTGGGTTTGTGAAACATGACAAAGAGAGAAAGGTCTATAGGCTGCATAAATCCATATATGGATTGAAACAAGCTCCAAGATATTAGACTAAGAAGATTGATATTTTCCCAAGGGAGAAGGAATTTGTGAAGTGCACAACTGAACTTGGAGTATATGTAAGAAGAAGAAATAGTAAATTTCTTATACTATGTCTCTATGTCGATGACTTGTTAATAACAGGTAGGCGCAAGAAGGAGATCGAAGACTTCAAAGGTGGTCTCAACAAGGAATTCCAAATGTCTGATCTGGGTGTCATTTCATATTTCCATGGCATCGAATTCTACAAGAGTATTAGAGGTTTGATGATGCATCAAAGAAGATATGCAAGATAAATTCTCAAGAGATTTGAGATGGAAGAATGCAAATCGACTTTGACACCTGCTGAACAAGGTTGCAACTTTTGAAAGGTGCAGATGAAGATGATGTCAATCCAACCCAATAAAAAAGACTCATTGGGTCATTAAGATACATTTGTCATACATGGCCTGACTTAGCATACAATGTGGTTATGGTAAGTAGATTCATGCAGAAGCCAAAAATATCACATCTAGAAGTGATGAAGAGAATACTAAGATATCTCAAAGGAACTCTCAACAATGGTATTTTGTTTCCTGCTGCTGATAAAGGAAAAGATTGAAAATTAGTGGGATACACTGATTCAAGTTGGTGTAGTGATGTTGAGGATCAAAAATTCATGGTAGGATAAGTGTTTATGCTAGGTGGTGCACCAGTTGCATGGAGTTCGAGAAATGAACCAATAGTGACATTATCATCATGCGATGCAAAATACATAGCTTCTTCTCTTTGTGCATGTCAAGCAACTTGGATGGTGAACTTGGTCCTAGAGATAACAAGTAAATATCATGGAGCAATTACCATTAAGATCGACAACATGTTAGCTATCAACTTGGCAAAGAACCCGATAGCTCACGGTCGAAGCAAGCACATCAAAATGAGGTTCCACTATCTTCGAGAGTAGGTAGCGGATGTTGTGACATATTGAGGCTGATGCAGCAGGCGTTGCTTTTGGATATCATTGAAGATAAAATTTGAAGATATGAGTATTTGGAATATTATGTACTAATTATAATGCGTTTGGAGAGAAGAACAATTTCTTTTGGGATAGTCCCTTGTAGTCTAATTAACCTTAAAACAATAATTTCTAAATCATGGAAAGAAGACAAATGGAGCGTTGCAAAGTGTGAAAATAATGACCACTTTCCCAAAGTTATGTAAGATATGCAAGGCCAGCCCAAGCTATAGGCGAGTGAGGCTATCGACTTAGGCCTCAAAATTTTGGGCCTTTAAAATAGCCTCAAATCCAGAAAAATAAGGAATCAACTATTATATAATAAATAAACGTTTCTAAACTAGAAAGCAAAATGCAAAGGCGAAGTTGTGGAAGATCTAGGAAATCATCTTTTGACACACGGGTCAAATCCTATTAATTGTTCATTACAAACCAAATTCTATAATTATTTATACAAAAATTAATATATATATATATATATATATATATATATATATATATATATATATATATATATATATATATATATATATATATATATATATATATATATATATATATATATATATATATATATATATATATATATATATATATATATATATATATATATATATATATATATATATATATATATATATATATATATATGATTTTAATTAAATATTATTGTTTTTAAATTTTAATCAAGTTTCTCCTTAGGCTTCTAAACACGTTGGGCCGACTCTAAAGATATGTTGATTGCTCTTATGCTTCGAGCCTTGTTGCAAGATATAAAAGGCAAATTACAATGATTAGAGATATTTCAAAAGGAAGGGAACCACCATCTACTGTGTTGTATATCATTTGCTTCCATTTGGAGTTGAGATATCACTGTGGCTGATTGACTCCCCACCATAAAACCTAAAATAAGTAGAAAGACAAACTACATATTTGTACATGTTGAAAGCAGTTCCTTGTGTCGAAGCAGTTTGCTCGATAGAGACAAGGAAATGTCGAAATTATTTGATTTGATTTAGAACTCTGGAAATAGTTTGTTACACACATATTTTTTTATATTTAGATAGATTTGATTTAGATCTAAAATTGATAGATTTGATTTAGTTCTAAAATAGGTATTTTGGGCATTTATAGTTTTGGGCTTTGGCTTAGGGAGAAAGCTAACTTAAATCTATAAATAGGGAGTAACCTCTATTTTTTGTAATAAATTCAATCAAGTTGTATTCACAAAATTTACAGTTGCAAGTGAATAATAAAGTTTTCGATAATTTGTGGGCAGAGAGAAACTCTGCAGAAAAAAAAATACTTTCTTTATTTCTTCATCTTTTATTTTTCATTGGTATTGTTTGGTGATATCAATCTTGTTCATCAAGATTGGTAGAAATTCATTATAGGTTTTGGTGGATTTCCAACATCTGGTATTAAGAGCTTTGTTTGAGTGATTCAAGGGAAGAACGATCAAGAACGATCGAGGAAGAAGAAGAAGAAATTCATGATGTCGATAAGTTACGCTAATAGAAATTTTCCAGCAAGTCTCCCAATTCTTAAAGGTGATAACTATGAGAATTGGTGCAAATAGATGAAGGTTATATGTTGTTTTCAAGGTCTTTGTGATCTTGTGAAATATGGATTAGAACCACTTGATGGAGATGCTTTAGAGGAAGAAGAAGCTGCATATAGATAATCGAAGAAAAAGAATTATAAAACTCTCTTTATAATTCACCAATGTGTTATCCTAGAAAATTTCGAAAAGGTTAGTGATGTTGAATCTGCAAAAGAAGCTTGGGAAATTCTGAAGAAATCGTTTGAAGGCGTTGAGAAGGTGAAAGAGGTGAGGTTACAAACTCACAAAAGAACGTATGAATTGCTTCAGATGAAAGATAGCGAAAGCATATCTAATTTCTTCATTAGGGTTACAAAACTAGTGAATAAAATCAAGACTTGTGGAGAGACTTTAACAACAAGAGCAGTTGTTTCGAAGATCTTGAGATCTTTGGCTCTAAAGTTCGACCATGTGGTAGTTGCCATAGAAGAGTTGAAGGACATGTCAACTTTGTCAAAAGAAGAGCTTCACGGGACGCTTAATCTCATGAACAAAGAATTGTTGAAAGAGTTACAGGAAAGTCGAAGAGTGATGTGGCTTTGCAGGTTCAATCAGCAAGAAACAAGAAAGGAAAAGGAAAGTGGTCCGACAATAAAGGTAAAGGTGGCTACAAAAATTCGAATTGTAGAGGAAATCAACACGAATAAAACGTGTCGAATCATAGAAATTAATACCAAGGCAACCAAAGAGGTGGTGGTCGAAAACCTAACAAGAGTCATATTTAGTGTTTCAATTGTCATAATTACGATCATTATTCTAGTAATTGTTCAGAAAAGTGAAATAATCAAGAATTTGATGCAAAGATTATAAAACATGAAGAAGAATAGATGATGCTAATGGTCACAATAAAAGATGAAAATAAATTCAAGGACCAATGGTACTTGGATTCAGGATGCTCATCACATATGTTTGGAAGGAAAGATTTGTTTGTCAATATAAAACCCTCGATGAAGAACATGGTGAAATTCGCAAATGAAAATACCCTAGAAGCTGAAGGTATTGGTGATGTTATGGTTATGATGAAAGATGGAAAAAGGTCACTAATTTTCAATGTGTTGTACATACCAGAAATGAAGAGCAATTTGCTCAGTATAGGGTAGTCGGTCAAAAAGAATTACAAAGTGTTAATCAAAGACAAGATGATGAGAGTCATCAATGCAAATGGAAGGTTAATATTGAAGCCTTACATGTCTCAGAATATGAATTTCAAGATTGAACTTAATGTGATGGAGCACAAGTGCCTTTCGACTACAGTTAAAAGAGATGAATGGATATGGAACTATTGACTAGGACATCTCAATTTCAGAGACATCATAGATTTCAAAAGAAGAAGTATGGTTTTAGGATTGCCAAAAATTGACATTCCAAGCGAAATATGTGGGGAATGTGTGCAGGAAAAGCAGCACAAGAACAACTTCATCAAGGATGCAGTAAGAAGGTCGAAGGCTCTCCCTGATGTCATATACTTTGATGTATGTGGACCAATCCAGGTGGATTCATTTGGAGATAACAAATATTTTGTAACATTCATATATGATTTTAGTCGAAAACTATTGACTTACCTGATCAAGAAGAAAAGTGAAGTGATCAAGATATTTGACAAATTTAAGTCTATGGTCAAAAGACAAAGTTGTCGAAAGCTCAAAGTTTTGAGAACTGATGGTGGTTAAGAGTATGTGTCGAAATATTTTGACAGGTTATGTGAGAAAGAAGGGATTATGCATGAGGTGGTGTCACCCTACACTCCACAACAAAATGGAACTGCATAAAGGAAGAATCGAACCATCATGAATATGGTGAGAAGTATGTTAAAATGCAAGAATATACCTAAAGAGTTTTGGGGTGAAGTTGTGTCGACTGCAACATACATATTGAACAGATGTTTGACGAAGAAGCTAGAAGGAATTACTCTAGAAGAATATTGGTCTGGTGTGAAGCCTAGTCTGAGTCATTTGAAGGAATTTGGATCTATTTCACATAGACATGTGCCATATAAGTTGAGAAGAAAACTTGATGACAATTCAAGTCAAATGGTCCTAGTTGGGTATCATTTGACAGGAGGTTACAAGTTGTTTGACCCAGTGAACAAGCAGATTTTGATCAACAGGAACGTGATCATAGATGAGCTTAAAGAATGGGATTTGACTAAAAATGTCAAGAAAGATTCAGTGAGAATATTACTTGAAGAACTAGAAACTCAATTCGAAAGAAAAGTTCGACAAGAGAAACCTACAATTATAGATCAACCAAGTACAAGCAGACCTCAAAGAATAAGATGCATGCCTGAAAGGTTGCACGATTATGTGACTATATTAGATGATATGGTTGATGATGAAGGTGAGCTTGTACATTATATTTTCTTGAAGATATCGAACCAGTCAATGTAGCTAAAGCATTGAAGGATTCTAAGTGGGTGAAAGCAATGAACAAAGAACTAAAGTCCATCAAAGACAACAATACTTTGTCACTTGTAGAATTGCCTCAAGGCAAGAAGGCAATTGATGTCAAGTGGGTATACAAGCTGAAGATGAATCCCAAAGGGGAAGTAACTCGACACAAAGCAAGGCTCGTGGCAAAAGGATTTCTCCAGAAAGAAGGAATATACTTAGATAAAGTTTTTGCACCTGGTGCTAGGACCGAAACAATTAAGTTGGTTGTTAGTTTAGTAGAAATGAACAGTTGGCACATATGTCAGATGGACGTGAAGTGTGAATTCTTGAATGGACCCTTAGACGAAGAAGTTTATATTAAATAACCAGTTGGATTTGTGAAACATGACAAAGAGAGAAAGGTGTACAGGATGCATAAAGCGCTATATGGATTGAAACAAGCTCCAAGAGCTTGGACTAAGAAGATTGATAGTTTCCTAAGAGAGAAGGAATTTTTGAAGTGCACAACTGAACATGGAGTATATGTAAGAAGAAGCAATAGTAAATTGTTGATACTATGTCTCTATGTCGATGACTTGTTAATAACAGGTAGCTACAAGAAGTAGATCGAAGACTTCAAAGGTGATCTCAACAAGGAGTTCGAAATGTCTGATCTGGGTAACATTTCATTTTTCCTTGGAATCAAATTCTACAAGAGAAGTAGAGGTTTGATGATTAATCAAAGAAGATATGAAAGTGAAATTATCAAGAGATTTGAGATGGAAGAATGCAACTCGACTTTGACACCTACTGAACCAAGATTGTAACTTTCGAAAGATACAGATGAAGATGATGTCACCCAATCCAATACAGAAGACTTATTGGGTCATTAAGATACATTTGTCATATAAGGCCTGACTTAGCATACAATGTGGGTATGGTAAGTAGATTCATGCAGAAGCCAAAGATATCACATCTAGTAGCGGTGAAGAGGATACTAAGATATCTCAAAGGAACTCTCAACTATGGTATTTTGTTTCTTGTAGCTGATAAAGGAAAAGAATGCAAGTTAGTGGGATACAGTGATTCGAGTTAGTGTAGTGATGTTGAGGATCGAAAATCTACGATAGGATATGTGTTTATGCTAGGTGGTGCACCAGTTGCTAGGAGTTTGAGAAAGGAACCAGTAATGACTTTATCATCATGCGAAGAAAAATACATAGTTGCTTCTCTTTGTGCATGTCAAGCAACTTGGATGGTGAACTTAGTCGAAGAGATAACAGGTAAAGATCATGGAGCAATTACAATGAATGTCGACAGCATGTCATCTATCAACTTGGTGAAGAACCCGATAGCTCACGGTCATAGCAAGCACATCGAAGTGAGGTTCCACTATCTTCTAGAGCGGGTAGTAGAAGGGAAGATGAATTTGGAACATTCCAAAACTCAGAATCAGATTGCTGACATCATTACGATGGGAATGAAAGTCGAACTATTTCGAAGACCAAGAGCTATTATAAATGTAGATAGCTTACACACAATGAATAGGTGTTGTGTTGAGAGTAATTTCTTGTGTCGAAGCAGTTTGCTCGACAGAGACAATGAAATTTCGAAAAGATTTGATTTGATTTTGAAGTGTGGAAACAGTTTGTTACACACAAGTTTGTTTCAGATTAAGATATATTTGATTTAGATCTAAAATAGATAGGTTTGATTTAGTTTCAAAATAGATATTTTGGACTTTTATAGTTTTGAGCTTTGGATTAAGGAGCAAACTAATATATAAATAGGGAGTAAACCCTATTTTTTTTAATGAAGTCAATCAAGTTGTATTCACAGAGTTTACAGTTGCAAATGGATAATAAAGTTTTCCACAGTTCGTGAGTAGAGAGAAACTCTACAAAAAAAATATTTTTTTCTTTCTTCATCTTTTATTTTTTCATTGTCATTGTGTGATGATATCAATCTTGTTAATCAAGATTGTCAGAAATTCATTATAGATTTTGATAGATTTTCAACCAAAAGACACAAGAAACTAAATATTTTGTCAAGTTGATTATCTTTGAGATATAACAAAATTGCAGACAATGTTTAAGGATGTATCATATATATATATATATATATATATATATATATATATATATATATATATATATATATATATATATATATATATATATATATATATATATAATATAACCTTTATATTGTTGTGTGACTAGACATGCCTATTTGTAACTCTCATTCTCACACAGAAGAAATTCACTATAATTTGATATTTTGATTATTGATTGCGCTAGGTATATATCACGGAATGATTGTGGGGACGTGATATATTGAAAATAACATTCTTAAAAAAATGCAACAAGCTTTGAAGGATATTAATCCAAGAAAGAAAATGTCAAAGTACTATATTCAAGTACAAATAGTTATAGTAAAATTAAATTATGATATAAAAATATATTTAATAAAAATTTTGTAAAACTTTTATTTTGTATGATTGTTCCTTTCTAAAACGAGATTTAGTAAGTATCGATGGTAAATAATCCTGAACTGATAGTGCCAAATTTTCATATGACAATACAGGATGGGACCTACAAGATTTTTGATGTTAAAACACTAAAGTAAATTTAGGATTCAAAATAATAAGAATGATTAAAATGGATATAAGAAAGTACACATCAAGTATCATCGGTGAAAGTTTTTATAAGTTATATTATTTAGAATGAACTAGTGTGTATATCTATATGTGACATGGGATAAAAATTCTTTATTTTATAATAATTCATTTTTTAAAATAATCTTTAAATATAATAATTATTAAATATAATAAAGTAAAAGTACCATTCATTATAATTCTAATATATTACAAAGATTAATCTTTACAATGGCTCAAAAGAGATTAGGTTTATACTAAAGAAAAATTATGTTTCATTTACTGAATGCCTACGACTCTTGTAATTAAGGTATGATTGTGAAATTAATATGATTTCATTTAATTGTGCATTTGTAGAGGTATTAATTTGTAGAGGAATTTTTTTTAGTTATACCTTTTAAACATTTGTAGAGGTATTCAAATTATCATTTAGTCTAATAAAATGCCTAAAGCAAACCATTAGATTGGCAAAATATTTGCACACAAATGACAAAATAAATTGAAAAATCTTGCTAATATCTTGAACATATCAAGAGTAGGTTAAACATTTATATTTTGCCCTCTTAAATTATCTCATAAAAAAATTAAGTGCTACTCTACCTCTTCATTGTTTTAGGATGTAGGAATTTTCTGTGTTGTAGGATGAAATGTCCTTTATATTCTCTTTAATGAATTTTTTGCCTATTAAAAAAAATAATTAACAAAAAGTTTTATTTTATAAAAATTTAGAGTATAAACTATCACCTCTATATATGAGACATGTATATCAAAGTCACTCAAAGTTCCATCAAAATTCAAACTGAATTTAATTGCATTTCATTTTAAATTTGAGTTTTATTTAATAGTAGAATTTCATTTCAAGTTAAACATATTTTGTTTTACATGAAACCACCACTCAATGTCCATTTTGATTCACGTTTCTATTGCACATGGTTAAGATTCAAATTCACTAATATTTAACATTGTTAAATGAATTTTATTTACAATTCAATTCTATTTAATTTCTCAATTCACAATTCATTTAACTCAAATTTACAATTTGCAACTTCACATTCGTTTATGTTCATTGGATTAACATTAATCAAGAGGTTAAAAATAATCCTCAATTGAATTGCAAAGGCTTCACTTGGATCACTAAAGAGAGTGACACATTTTCTATCATTTAGACTCCAAACTCAACAATTTACTGACAAACTTTCCCCCTCAAAACTCACTCAAAATATCATCACTCCCAACCTATATATGTGCCTTTAACTGAGCTGCATAGGTAGAAGAAAAAATATAGAGAAACTGCTGCATTAAAAATAAAAGTTAACCCTGTGTTATTGTAAGGACATAATCACATGGAGAGGTATTTGGAGTAGAATCCAACTAAGGAGCATCTCACAAAATACATTTTGTTCTAAGAAGCTAATTCCAATTCTCTCAGGAAACACAGAGGTCCACATCGACCACACCACAAGGATACATAATTAACTTACACCTCATATGCATGATAGCATGGAGAATAATATCAACTCAGCCAATGTGTTAAAACGGGATAATGGATCTGCACTGAAAACTTGGATATTATATATTACTCATACATATATTAATGTAATTTGTCATTGGTGGGAGGTTTCTTTACTTGAAACTGGAATTCATCTTCCCATCTTGGATCCCTGTATTTTTTTATGCAAACTATGTACGCAATGAAATTGAATGAAGCAATTATATGAGTAGTCTAAGTTTTCTACTTTTTCCCACCAATTTTTCTTTCTCTAGGAATACTTTGTTGAAAATATTAAATTTGATTTGGGCCTAAATTTATTAATTGGCTTTTGGGCTTAGTTATTTTGGGCTTAAGTAGTTTTCTAGAGAATTCTTGTAATATATGGAATCTCTAGATATTTCTTATAATTGTAATATTTTCTAGAATGGTCTTTGGATCTCTAGAGTTGAGAACTCTCTAGAATTAGTGTGTCTAGAGTTCTCCTTAGAGTACTATAAATAGAGATGTAATCTCACACATTTGAATCAAGCAAAAATACAAATTTCTTTTCCTCCATAAAGAATTATCCTACTTATCAAATTTATATTCAAACCTTCAATATTCCCACACACTTCTCCTGAACATAAAAGGTCTTATTTCCAACAAAGTGGTACCAGAGCTTCGAGATCCACAAAATGACGAATGCTGGTTTCCCTTTCCAAGTGCCGATGCTCACAAAGAACAACTATGATAATTGGAGTATCAAGATGAAGGCGCTACTAGAAACTCAAGATGTGTGGGATATTGTTGAAAAAGGCTTCAAGGATCAAGATGAATCCTCGCTAAGCCAAGGTGTAAGAGAGACATTGAAGGAGTCAAGAAAGAGAGACAAGAAAGATCTCTTTCTCATTTATCAATCGGTGGATAAAGATACGTTTGAGAAGATATCCAACACAACAACGACCAAAGAAGCATGGGACAAGCTTCAAACTTGTAACAAAGGAGTTGAGCAGGTAAAAAAGATTCGTCTTCAAACTCTTAGAGGTGACTTTGAACGTTTATTTATGGAGGAGTCCGAGTCAATTTCAGATTATTTTTCTCGAGTATTGGCTGTAGTCAATCAACTTAAGAGAAATGGTGAAGCAGTTGATGATGTGAAAGTCATGGAGAAAATACTTTGCACTTTAAATCCAAGTTTTGACTTCATTGTTATCAACATTGAAGAAAATAAGGATCTAAAGACCATGATTATTGAGCAACTCATGGGTTCCTTACAATCATACGAAGAAAAAAAAAGAAAAATTAAACAAAAGGAGGCTATGGAGAAATTACTACAACTCAACATAAAGGAAGCAAACTATGCGAATTATAAGAGCCAAAGAGGACGAGGTCGTGGCTAATATCATGGATGTGGACGAGGACATGAAGGAGAAGGAAGAGGCAGTTGCAATAACTACTCCAACAACTTCAACAATGGAGAAAGAAGTTGGAATCCACAAGCAACAAGAGGTCGTGGAAGAGGAACCTCATGGTCGAGGAGCAATAAATCACAAGTCAAATGTTTCAACTGCAACAAGATTGGTCATTACGCAACCGAGTGTAGATTCTCGAAGAAGGTGGAAGAGAAAGCTAATTTTGTAGAAGAAAAAGGTGGAGAAGAAGAAACTTTGCTACTCGCGTGTCAAAACGAAGTTGAAGAGAAAAGAAATAAGTGGTACTTGGACACTGGTGCAAGCAACCACACGTGTGGCGATCGAAGCATGTTCGTAGAGATCAATGAAGCGGCAACTGGTGATGTATCATTTGGAGATGACTCAAAGATACCGGTCAAAGGCAAAGGTAACATTCTCATATGCTTGAAGAATGAGAGTCATCAATTCATATCCTATGTCTATTATGTGCCTAACATGAAGAATAATATTTTGAGTTTGGGACAATTATTAGAGAAAGGCTATGACATCCACTTAAAAAAATAGTCTTTTCTTAAGAGATTGTACTCATAACTTGATTGCTAAGGTGCCTATGTCAAAAAATAGAATGTTCCTCTTGAACATTCAAAATGACGTAGCAAAGTGTCTCAAGACTTGCTATACTGATTCTTCATGGCTATGGCATCTACGATTCGGGCACCTCAACTTCGATGGTCTAGAACGTTTATCGAAGAAAGAGATGGTGAGAGGCTTGCCTGGGATCAACCACCTAGACCAACTCTGTGAAGGATGTTTAATTGGGAAGCAATTCCGAAAAAGTTTTCCAAAGGAATCAACGTCAAGAGCGACAAAGCCACTACAACTCATACACATGGATGTCTATGGACCAATCAAATCCAACTCGTTTGGTAAGAATAAATAATTTCTCCTCTTTATTGATGATTATTCCAGAAAAATATGGGTTTATTTCTTGAAGGAGAAGTCAGAAGTATTTGACAACTTTTAGAAGTTCAAAGCCTTTGTGGAGAAAGAAAGTGGTCTTTCCATCAAGGCTATGAGATTTGACCGAGGAGGAGAGTTCACTTCAAATGAGTTCAACAAATATTGTGAAGACCATGGAATCCGTCGCCCACTGACTATGACAAGATCGCCTCAAGAAAATGGAATAGCAGAGAGAAAGAATCGGACTATACTTAACATGGTACGAAGCATGCTTAAGAGCAAGAAGATGCCGAAGGAGTTTTGGGCCAAAGCAGTGGCATGTGCAGTTTACTTGACAAATCGTTCCCCAACAAGAAGTGTGCATGAAAAGACACCCCAAGAAGCATGGAGTGGAAGGAAACCTGGGATCTCTCACCTCAAAGTATTTGGAAGCATTGCCTATACCCATGTTCCAGATGAAAGAAGAACAAAGCTCCATGATAAAAGTGAGAAGTATGTGTTTGTGGGTTATGACTCAAGCTCTAGAGGGTACAAGCTTTATAACCCAAATAGTGGAAAGATCATCATAAGTCGTGATGTGGAGTTTGACGAAAAAGATTATTGGGATTGGAGTGCTCAAGAAGACAAGTATGATTTTCTTCCTTACTTTGAAGAAGAAGAAGAAGAAGAAATGGAACAACCAATGATAGAGGAACATATTACACCACCTTCCTCACTGATACCAAGGTTGGATGAAACAAGTTCAAGTGAGAAGAAACCACGACTAAGAAGCATTGAAGAGCTTTATGAGGTAACCGAAAACCAAAACGACATTAACCTTTTTTGCCTCTTTGGTGATTGTAAGCCTCTAAGCTATCAAGAAGCGGTAGAAAACATAAAGTGGAGAGATGCCATAGACGAAGAAATCAACTTTATCACGAAGAATGATACATGGGAACTTACTACACTTCCACAAGGACATAAAGCAATTGGAGTAAGGTGGGTGTACAAGGCAAAGATGAATGCAAAAGGAGATGTGGAGAGATACAAAGCAAGATTGGTGGCGAAAGGCTATAGTCAAAGACAAGGAATTGACTATGATGAGGTATTTGCTCCTATTGCTTGTCTTGAAACTATTAGACTGATCATTTCCTTGGCAGCTCAAAATGAATGGAAGATCTATCAAATGGACGTGAAATCAGCCTTCTTGAATGGTTTTCTTGAAGAAGAAGTTTATATCGAGCAACCACTAGGCTATGAAGTAAAAGGGAAAGAAGAAAAAGTCTTGAAGTTGAAGTATATAATGTCTCAAGATCAAGCTGCCGACATTTTCACCAAGCCACTAAAGTTGGAAACTTTCGTGAAGCTAAGGAGTATGCTTGGAGTCACAAATCAAGTTTAAGGGGGTATGTTGAAAATATTAAACTTGATTTGGGCCTAAATTTATTAATTGATTTTTGGGCTTAGTTATTTTGGGCTTAAGTAGTTTTCTAGAGAATTCTTATAATATATGGAATCTCTAGATATTTCTTATAATTGTAATATTTTCTAGAATGGTCTTTGGATCTCTAGAGTTGAGAACTCTCTAGAATTAGTGTGCCTAGAGTTCTCCTTAGAGTACTATAAATAGAGACGTAATCTCACACATTTGAATCAAGCATAAATACAAATTTCTTCTCCTCCATAAATAATTATCCTACTTATCAAATTTATATTCAAACCTTCAATATTCCCACACACTTCTCCTTAACATAAAAGGTCTTATTTCCAACATACTTACAAATTAACACAAGACTAACCAGCGACTAAAAAAACTATGTCAGGATCTGAAACCATAAAATTCTCTTCTAAAGCATGTCATGATCCCAACAACCATCTTCATTCTAACAATGTTCATGTCCTTGTCATCTGTGGCTTCAACAACCAGAGAAGAAAAATAGATAATAATAAACTTTATTTACTGACTTGAATTTCTAGATACTAAAATGTTTTCAAGATGATAAAATTCCAAAAATCAGGACTCGGGTGTCTCCTTATATTCAGAAGTTTGTTTTAAGTTTTTGGACATCATGTTAAAACTTAGAATCAGACTTTAGACAATATTTTGTATATTGCTCTTGTTAAAATAAAATACACTCTTGGTCTTTATATAGACCCAATGGCTTTTACAATTCTAAAAATATAACTGCTACTAATAAACTATCATAACTTACTAAACTTTTGTCCTTTCTACTACCATATTTAATATGAAACTTATTACTAACACATTAAAGTTTATTCAACTAAACTCCTCTGTAAACTTAAATGTTTCTTCCATCCAGCATTCCTATCATCTTCTTTCCTCTGTCGAAGATCTCTTTGAGATATGTGTCAATACGTGTGTTCCATGTCCTAGGTGCTTGCTTCAGCCCATACAGCGATTTATTTAGTTTCAACACCTTCTTTTCTTCTCCAATTCTCATATATCCAAGTGGTTATTCGACATAGATTTCTTCTTCGAGCACACCATTCAAAAATGTTGTCTTGACATCCATTTGAAATATTGGCCATTTGAATTGGGCAGCTTGAGAAATGAGTAATTGAATTGTCTCCATTCTTGCAACAGGCGCAAACACTTCATCATAGTCAATTCCTGCTTTCTGTTTGTATCCCTTCGCAACCAGTCATTCTTTGAATCTTTCGATTTCTCCTTGAGCATTCATCTTTTTCTTGAATACCCACTTTACACCAATGGGTTGACTACCTTTTGGCAATTCGACTAGCTCCCAAGTATTGTTGCATCGGGCCCAACCGATGTAAAAGCGTGGCCCTTACATCGGGCCTTAAACCCAACCGATGTAAAAAAACATGTCAACTTCACATAACCCTATTGTTACTATTCATATGTTTATTTGACAAAACGCAGTTCATCTTTTTCGCTCTACTACCTCCAAATCCAACAACCCTCCGTCTTCCTCCTTCTCCCTCCGCCCTCCGCCTCCGGACTTCGCTTCATATATCCGCCATTCGCCTCCAGACTCGAAACCCCATGCCGTCTGAACCGTCTTCCTCCGCCCTCTGCCTCCGGACGCGAATCAGGTTTTTCTCAATTGCGCCTCCGCCTCCGTCCACACCATCTGGTTTCGATAGGCTGGGCCTCCGCCTCCGTCTCTGTCATCGTCCCACCGAATTCGTCCGTCTCTGACGTCCTTGAGTTCTTCTATGTCTCTCAATCTCCCTCTGCCTCCGACATCGTCCCTGCGTTTCTGACATTTTAGGTTTAACATTATTGTTACTGTTATCCAGATTTATATTACATTTTATCTAAAGGAATGAATTTAAATTATAAAAATTAAAATATTGTTGTTAATCTTGCATGCTAACCACCAACAAAATTTCAATCCCGCGACATCATATTATGTTACAATTTTTATGTTTATAAGAATTCCTTATGGATTCTTGTAGTAGTACTACTCTCCCGTCGGACTTCCTATAAATGTATATTTCTATCCAAATATGAAACATTCAAGAACAGTTAAGTATGACGTATTCTATTTCTATATTGTTATTTATTCATTGTAGGTATTTGATGATCCAACAAAATTAACACAAGATGATTTATATGATTTGCGACTGCATTGAGAAAAATGTTTCTTTGAGTTATATAAAAATTAACCTTGAACTAGTGAGTTATATAGAATTGTCTATACATATCTGATTTGAGTTTTTTGATTTTAGTGTTGTCTGCTGATGTTAATTGGTTTTATTATTTATTGTTAGCAGATATGATTTTGGTGTTGTCTACTGAAGCTACAACTCATCATTTTGTGGATTGCACGTTGGTATTTCAAGTATGGATATTTTTGTATAATTTCATTGGTTTTGTTGTTGTAGTAATCCACCTTTTGTAAACTTCCTTATAATTTTGTACACTTGTGTAACCTAGATTATTACTTTTATAACTCAATGGTTCATTTTGAAGAATATATATGTGCATCATAGATATTTGATGCAATAAAATTACTCTTTACTGGTTAGAAAAATATGAAATTAGCGACCTAAATATGGTCAGTGTTATGTGGTAAAAATATAAACAAAAGTTACCTAAATGTGGTTGTGATGTTGGAAAAATATGAAAAATTAGGTATAAATAAATAAATTCCGAGAATGCACCTGATTTAGTTAAATATGACATATTAAACAAATATTTTACATCGGGTATATTAAGAAAATCGATGTAAAAAACAATTTATTACATCAGTAGATCAAAGAAACCAATGTAAAAGCTTGCCTTTATTTTTTTATTGTTTTTTATATCGGTTCTAAAAACTAACCGATGTAATAGGTTGAGTTTTTACATCGGGCTGTAGCCCGATGTAAAATATCTTTGATTTACTACATCGCTTGGATTTAAATCGGACCAAGACCTGATGTAAAAAGTACTTTTTGCCCGATGTAAAATATATTTCCTGCACTAGTGCATATTCATACTTCATTTTTGGGCATATTTCCAACTGTTACTTTCGCATTTGATTTTGATGTTATCTACTAACAAATTTTGTGAGATGTGCATATTTTAAGAAGCAAGTTAGACACTGATTGCTTTGGTGACAGATACATTTTCCTCGTACATATTGTTTATGCTTTTGACGCTATTTCTTGTTGATGCTAGCTTGCGGCGGCCTCCGAGCTTTCGCCATACATTGACTTTGCTTTGCGGGTTTTTTATTATCCGTTTGGTACAGTTTTAGGCCGTTTGTTGTAATATTGCATTTACCGCTTTCTAGAAATCATGTGAAGTAGGAAGCAGGAAATAAAGAGTGTGCGCTCGAAGTATCTGTTTAAAGTCCTGTAGCAGGCACCGCTTTCTGTAAGCTAATTGTGTTTGTTTAAAGTTCTATATTTGAATAGGCAATTATGCACGTGTTTAGTTTTCTCGCATGTCTTGTTTGGTGTCGTTATCGATGATGAGTTTGGTACTTGGTCTTGGATTCATTCTCGATGATGAGTTTGTTCCGAGTGGATTTGGTTTACATTACCTTTTTATCATTTACAATTATGTCAAAAATACAAAGAAAGGAATAATAATGATGTGCGCCTGATTTATACCCGTATGGGATGTTCCCTTTGAGGCTTGGTTTGATTTATTATCGATGATGAGTTTGCTCCTTCTTTATTTTACTTTTTGCACAAGCATAAAAAGAAAATAAATACTTAGATATTGTTTGCCGCAGTTCATTCTCGATGATGAGTTTGTTCCCTCTTTTGTGTCAGTTCACTCTCGATGATGAGTTTGTTCCATTTGCTCATTTTCTACGCGCTTATCTATTTGTACATTTTGTACTTGTTTTCTTCCCTTTGCCATGCTCCCTTAGGACTTGCGAATTATTCTCGACGATGAGTTTATTCCAAATAGCAACTAGGATGGTTCTTTCTCAGATGAGTTGGTTCCTAGTAAACCTTAGTCTGAACCCTAAGGCAATGTTTGTATGATAACTCTAGGCTAGAAATAGGTTAGTCCCCCATAGACTCTTCCTTTTTCTCCACTTTGCATGTGCATAAAATACATTCCTTCTTGGAAAATCTTTAAAACGCCTCTAGTAAGCTCAAAACCCTTTCACAAAGGTAAAACACACAAACAAATGCAACTTCTTTTTTATTGCCTTTTGGCTTTTCAATTTCAAACTGGATATGTTGTTGTCCCTCTATGCAATATGACGTGTAATTCCCCAAGGGTCGGGTTGCATTATGTTTACTTGCTACGAGTCGCGACGATAGCATTATTCGCCTCTGGGTACTTTTTGAGCACATTAATTCCTTCCTACTCTAGATGCGTAAAAGGTCGAGCTGCAGGTAGAATGTGAAATTGATGTCGTTCCCTGAAAAATATAAACCTACAAAAACTATTGAGCCGAACTACGGCTGCTCTGAGTCCTTAAAAGGGATACGTAGGCAGAGGATTTTGTGGGACCTAATCGAGCATAATTTGTATACTTCTTTCTTTTCCCCACACATTTTTCTTTCTCTTGCATAACATACCTTGTATAGCCTAGATATAGATTCTCACACCCTTTAACTAAACAACAAGAGTGGATATCATAGAGTACTACTGATGTGTGGGGTGCTAACACCTTCCCCTCGGGTAACAAACTCCCTTACACGATTTCTTGGTCGAAAGACCGTGATTTCTCCCTTTCAGGGTTTCTTCGATATTTCCCTTTCTTCTTCGCGAGATAAATAGATGTTTGGTGGCGACTTCATTAATTTTTATCCGATGAGTTTTGTCCAGTTCCTTCATCACGGTATTGTTGAATTTGGCCTCCACCTGTATTCTTCCTCTGTCGACAAGCTCGTATCTTACACAAACACTAATTGGGCATGTAACACCCTAAAAATCTCGACTCTTTATTATAAAAGATAAACAATTGTTTCCTCAAATTAAGGTGTTACGCATACTCAACATGCATACTTTTTTCAATTAAGTCAGAAACTTGCAGCAAAACTCAACAAATAAAACATACTTTAAATTATCTCTTCAAAATAAAGTACTTGATTAAATTTAAATAATTCAAAACATCAACTCAATAATTAACAAAATGACCCGTTCCCAGTGTTACATATCAGAGCATCTGAAAATTAAAATAAAGGAAAATGATAAATAACAAATAAAATCCTTAATGTCATTTTCCAACTTACAATAGTTATTGCTCCTTCTGAGCATCTTTATTACAGCGTATAAACACAACAATGTTTATGTATACAATGTGAAAAACATCTTAACTCAATGCATGTGGGACCATTTTGTGGACATCAGATTTATGTTATTGACATTCATCCACTTCTTGAGGTTCCTCTTTGAATCCAAACTCATCACTGATCTCCTCTTCTGAACCAGTGACTCATCACTTCTCAACCTCAACACACATGATGCATGATATGCATCCATAACATAAACAGGTGCATTAATTTCACAATTGGTTCCACTTTGGATTTCACAACATCAAAAAGCCTTTACAATAGTTCACATCTAAACTACACTCATAAACAACTCACCTTTCATGGCCACTCACCATTAAACTAAACATTAACTATTAAAAACCATGTAAAATAATTAACAACTCATCAAACACAACAAAATAGTAATTAACGATCATTAGGATCAAGAAAAGCTCAAAACATGATCAAAGAACAACTAACACAGTCATCACTTGCTAATCGACCATGAAATTTGCTAGGAGAGCTCTTGGTAAGCGCATTCATAACTCGGTAAGAGAGAGAGAGTCCCAAAAGCAATAAAAATTCCACACCGGCCTCTCTTGCGGAGCGATGCCCTTCTTCGCTAAGCGAACTCCCCCTCGTTAAGTGATAAGTGCCATAATGTTGTAATTTTGTGTATATAATATGTGGCACTTATCGATACTTTTTGTTGATATTCATTGAATAATCTCGACTTTGTTGTAAATATGTTTAGTTTGTATATAATTTAGTTTTTGAAATTCTGAAAAAGAGATATATATGATATTATAGCGTCAATTTAATGATATTGTATACGTTGCTATATACATTGCTTTGTTAGAAATTATACACTGATATACGCATTTCTTCTTTATAATATATGTGTTACTGTGGCGTATGATCTATGCATGCATACTGTAGCCATATGTTTTGTTGAGAGATAACAAATTGATAAAACATAACATATTGATGTCTACTGTAGCGTGAAGCTATGACACAATTGAATGAAACACGTTACTGTGATAATTGAAAGTTTGGCACTTAAGTACCTATGCTTTACATTTAAAATCTTGTCCAACTTTACTAATATACTATAGTATTTTATTAGTATAATAGTAACAATAATAATTTAGTATTATTAAGTATAATTATTTTTTTAAGGATCTTGAGTTAGATGTAATTATTTGAATTAATGGATTAGTTTAAATTATTTTCAATTTCATTAGAGTGTGAATAGAACAATTTTGAATAACTTTAAAATAATCCCAACTCAATGGCTGCATTTGCAATTCTTTGCCATAATCCTTAGAATAATAATACTTAAAAATAAAGGTAACACCTACATACACTATTTACTTTTAATTTGTTTTTTTTCTAAAACATTACATATATGCATTGTTTGTTTCTTTTTCAAAACAGAATATTGTAATAATGGCATAATTTTTTCCCAAATCTCCTTAAAAATTCGTAAAAAGATTTGAGAATGTTGAAATTGCTACAAATTTTTAGAATATTCTAAATATAATATGTATGGTAAGGGTAGAATATCCTAGAAACTATAGTGTGTATGAGTACGGTAGAATAATCTAGAATTATAAGTGTATGTAAAAGATAGAAGAACCTAGAACTATCATGATACTAATATATCATGAAAACTCTAGAAAAATCTAAAGTAATGTAGAAACATTCACCACCATTAAGAGGTTGGTGACTTGAGCCTATAAATAGGCATTTAGTACCTTGTAATGTATCATCCAAAAAATCAATGACATAGCCTTCTTTCTAAACAACTCTCTAAAACTATCATTTATCAACTATCAACTACACCACTACTAACAGTGGCATCAGAGCTACGTTCGGTCATACATTGGACGTAGTTAAATTAATACATGAGAGAAGGGACTTTAGTTAAAATGGTGTATCTGAGAGAAAGAATCACACAGTTATGGATATGGCACAATTATGGATATGGCTAAATCGATGCTCAAGGAGAAGGGACTTCCTAACATATTCTGGGCTGAAGCAGTCTACACTGCTGTTTACATACTTAACAGATGTCCAACTAAGTCAGTACAAGATAAGACTCCAATTGAAGCTTGGAACATGAAGAAGCCATCAGCAAAGCACCTAAGGGTCTTTGAATCTATATATTACATTCATATTCCAGACGTGAAGAGGCACAAGCTTGAAGAGAAAAGTATACGAGGTATCTTTCTGGGGTATAGCATAATCTCTAAAGGCTACCGTGTCTACAACTTGCAAACTAAAAAACTCATCATCAGTCGAGATGTTAAAGTTGATGAGAGTGCTTCTTGGAATTGGGATGAAAAAAAAGTGGAGAAGAACATCCTTATACCAGCTCAACTACCTTAAGAAGAATCTGAGGAAGAAGGCCCAGGTGAACCTTCTTCACCTCCACGATAACAACATGATCAAGAATTATCATCATCAGAGTCTACTCCCAGACGAGGAAGATCTTTGATGAATATATATATATGAAACCTGTAACTTGGCCATACTTGAACCTGGAAGCTTTGAAGAAGCATCAAATCAAGAAGTATGGGTCAAGACAATGGAAGAAGATATAAAGATGATCGAGAAAAACAACACACGGGAGTTAGTAAATCGTTTCCATGGAAAAGATATCATTGGGGTTAAGTGGATCTATAAGATAAAGCTCAACCTTGATGGCACCATACAGAAACACAAGGCAAGGTTAGTAGCTAAGGGTTACTCACAGCAACCTGGGATTGACTACAATGAGACATTTGCACCAGTAGCTCGTCTTGATACCATTAGAGCTCTAATAGCTATTGCGGAACAAAGAGGATGGAGTATTCAGAAACTAGATGTCAAATCAGCCTTCCTCAATGATGTACTTGAAGAAGAGATTTATGTGGAGCAGCCACAAGGATTCATTTCTGAAAGAGAAGAAAGCAAAGTGTTAAGACTAAGAAAAGCACTTTACGATTTGAAGCAAGCACCTCGAGCATGGTATAGCAGAATTGATTAGTATTTCATAGATCAAGGATTCAGGAGGAGCAAGAGTGAGCCTACACTTTACATCAATTCTCAAGGTTAGTACACTCTCTTACTCTCTCTATATGTAGATGACCTTATCTATGCGGGAAATAATACCAAGACGATGATGAAGTTCAAAGAAGACATGATGAAGACCTTTGAGATGACCGACCTTGGTTTGATGAGTTACTTCCTCGGTATAGAGGTAAGTCAGAGAAATGAAGGGATATTTATCTCGCAAAAGAAATACACAGAAGGCTTACTTAAGAAATTCAATATGTACGGTTGCAAACCTATCGCTACTCCACTCATAACAAATGAGAAACTACAGAAGAATGATGGAACACCAGAAGTTGATCCATCCAAATATCGAAATCTAATTGTAAGCCTTCTATATTTGACAGCTACACGGCCAGACATAATGTATGCTATAAGTCTTCTATCAAGATTCTTGCAAAGCCCAATTCAAATACAGTTTGGAGCAGGAAAAAGAATTTTAAAGTATCTACAAGGAACAAAAGAGTTTGGTATATGGTACACTACCGATACCAACTCATGATTACTTAGCTACACCGATAGTGATTGGGCAGGTTCGGTAGATGACATGAAGAGCACCTCTGGCTATGCCTTCTCACTAGGATTAGGAGTTTTCTCTTGGGCGTCGAAGAAGCAAGCTACAATTGCACAATCAACAGCAGAAGCAGAGTATATGGCTACTGCTGAAGCAACGAGTCAAGCTATATGGCTTCGCGTGATACTTGAAGACATGGGAGAAAAACAAAATGAGCCTACTAAAATTAATTGTGACAACAAATCAGCAATTGCAATGGCGAAAAATCCAGTGCATCACAGTAGAACAGAACACATAGCAATCAAGTATCACTTTATTAAGTTGAAGAACCTAAGGAGATCAAACTTGACTACTGCAAAACAGAAGAACAAATTGCAGACATATTCGTGAAGGCGTTACCGAGACCAAGATTTGAAGAGCTGCGAACTATGTTTGGAGTTACAGAAATTTGCATCAAGGAGGAGTGTTGAAATTGCTACAAATTTCTAGAATATTCTAAATATAATATGTATGGTAATGGTAGAATACCGTAGAAACTATAGTGTGTATGAGTATGGTAGAATAATCTAGAAGTATAAGTGTATGTAAAAGATAGAAAAACCTAGAACTATCATGATACCAACATATCATGAAAACTCTAGAAAAATCTAAAGTAATGTAGAAACATTCACCACCATTGAGAGTTTGGTGACTTGAGCCTATAAATAGGCATTTGGTATCTTGTAATGTATCATCCAAGAAATCAAAGACATAACTTTCTTTCTAAACAACTCTCTAAAACTATCTTCTATCAACTATCAACTACTCCACTACTAACTTAACCTCTATCTCAAATTTGTCTAAAATTTTCGCACTTATTACAAACAAATTTAACTCAAACATATATAATGAACAAAATAGCGGACAATTATGTCTGTCTTGTCTGTCCCATATCATGAAACTTTCACATAGATTTGAGACGGGATTCACACAAAAAAAAAAAAATCAAAGTAGTGACTTCTGGTTCAACTTTATCTCAAACTTTCACCTTTGAGCCAAAACTAACTAAAATAAAAAATAATACGAAACATTATATAGTGTATCTCAGACCATCTTAGATTTTGGACAAAATATTATAAATATTAACTTCTTTGCAATCCGTCCAAAATTCGTTTGAAAATCGAATATGACTCTAAACCAAAATGATTCCATCCCAAACTTGTGTCATAAATTAACAGTTATTTACCATTGCAGTTTTATTTAACAGTTA
The DNA here is from genome assembly GCA_948472305.1 of Vicia faba. Classification (NCBI taxonomy): domain Eukaryota; kingdom Viridiplantae; phylum Streptophyta; class Magnoliopsida; order Fabales; family Fabaceae; genus Vicia; species Vicia faba. Next base: position 45,780,890 of record OX451735.1, read on the forward strand.
TCTACAATTGCAATTTTGATTGAAGTAATTGACTTATCTTTATTTATTTTAATTAAATAAAGTAATACCAATTATGGAAAAGAGATGTAATTACATTTTATTCAAATGCACTGAAAACATGCCTATATTAATACACATAAAAGATGCCTGAACAACATAATTCAATATTATTTTCTAGCAACATATACAACAATATTTTCGTTAAATTATAAGTCACTAAATTTTATTCAAAGATTCGCAATATGAAATAAAGCCTTGAGTTCATGACTCATGAGTTGTTGCAACGAAACTCCACTCAAAAGAATGCTGAATGGTGGAAGCTCAATGACAAAACTTTTCGAAACACTTTTCATTGTTGGCCGTAAACAAGGATTTAGATTTAAGCAGGCAAATGCAAGTACCGCAACACGAATTATGTCGCGTATAACTATGTCATTGTTTGGAAGTGAGAGACGCTTATCCAATACTTGACATAATTTGATATCTTTTGTTGATGTTGATTGAAGTAATGCCAATATATCTCCAGGATGTCTTCCCACTAAAGTTTCAAGTGCAACTACACCAAAACTATATACATCACACTTTTCATTCACAACCATAGTATATGCAAGCTCTGCATTAATCAATTCAATTTGGTCATATTAAAACAAGTCAAGAAAATACTTAAAATTTCCTACTATATTCTTTCCTCCCACATATAAAGAAAGTGCAATAAATAATTTACCTGGAGCGATATATCCAATAGTTCCAGCAACTATGGTTCGGTTGGATGATTCGTATTGAAGAATTCGAGCTGTGCCAAAGTCAGCTACACTTGGCTCCCATTCAGAATTTAGCAAGATGTTGCCACTAGATACGTCTCTATGCACAATGGGAGGCAGGGAATCATGATGAAGATATGACAAACCAAATGCAACTCCTTTCACAAAGTTAACTCTCTTTCTCCAACTGAATTCTATGGCTTCTACATCATCATATAAGATAGAGAACAAGCTTCCTCTCTCCATGTATTGGTAAATCAAAAACATTATTCTTTTGTGCAAGCAAAAACCATAAAGCTTCACAATATGTCGATGCTTAATTTCACACAATATTTTCACTTCATTTCTAAAACTCTCGTCAAAAGATGGAATCTCAGCTTCATATCCGTGAAGTTTCTTTAAGGCAACAACTTTACCACATGGTAATTGTGCCTTATAAACACTTCCATAAGCTCCTGTTCCAATGCAATATCTTATGTCAAAGTCTTCAGTTCCTTTTATAATGTCATCATATGCAATTTTTCCATCATAATTCCATATACTAAAAAAATCTCCATTCTTTGTTCTCGTTGTGATTTCATGATTGTTTTTTATTGAACTATGACGAAGTTTAAAGCATATCAGGAGTGAGAATGCTAGAGTTAGAGTAATGAAAATTGAAATACCTATGACAATAAAATGCCTTTCTCTATTCTTTGTCTTATGAGGTGACCCATGTTGGAATTTGTTAAAAGAAATGTTGATACATTCATCCTTGTTCCTCGTATAAATGTTACTACAATGTGGAATGAGATCCTTGAAACAATTGTAGGAAATATCCACGTAACCGGAACCACAGAGAGATTTGGGAATCGTTCCTGTTAAATTGTTATTGTTGAGATAAAGTCGTTCAAAACTTCCAAACGAATATGGGACTTCTCCACTAAAATGGTTGTAACTGAGGTCCACTGTGAGAAATGGGAACATTGTGGAAGGAAGGGGGCCAAGGAGTAAATTGTGGGAAATGTCAAGTATGTCTAATTGAGAAAGATTTCTTAAGGAAACTGGAAAGGTCCCACCGATAAAGTTTTTACTTAAATCTAACACTCGCAAATTGGGTAGTTGATCCAAGTTAGATGGCAGGGAACCGTTGAACAAATTGTTAGAGATGTCTAAGTGATTTAGTTGTTTAAGATTGCCTAGTGAATGAGTTATTTCACCTTGAAGTGCATTACAAGACAAATCAAGAGTAGTGAGTTTTGTGAGATTTTCTAGTGATGGAAGCACCTTACCTCTAAATCTATTGTAAGATAGATTTAATCTTGTGAGATTTTTTAGGAACCTCAACTCACGAGGAATGGAACCTTGAATCATGTTGCTAGAGATGTCTAACACTTGTAGTTGTGTGAGATTTCCTAGTAAGGCAATGGAACCGTTAAAGCTGTTATGAGAGATATCCAAATACTTTAATTGTTTAAAGTTGCCTATTGAAGGAGGTATTTCACCTTCAAACATATTAGAAGACAAATTAAGATGAGTGAGTTTTGTGAGATTCAGTAATGAAGGAGGTATTTCACCTTCAAACATATTAGAAGACAAATCAAGATGAGTGAGTTTTGTGAGATTCAGTAATGAAGGAGGTATTTCACCTTCAAACATATTAGAAGACAAATCAAGATGAGTGAGTTTTGTGAGATTCTGTAATGAAGGAGGTATGTTACCTTTAAACATATTAGAAGACAAATCAAGATGAGTGAGTTTTATGAGATTCTGTAATGAAGGAGGTATGTTACCTTTAAAAATATTAAAAGCCAAATCAAGATGAGTGAGTTTTGTGAGATTCTGTAATGAATGAGGTATGTTACCTTCAAGATAGTTAGAAGACAAATCAAGATGAGTGAGTTTTGTGAGATTCTGTAATGAAGGAAGTATTTCACCTTCAAACATATTAGAAGACAAATCAAGATGAGTGAGTTTTGTGAGATTCTGTAATGAAGGAGGTATGTTACCTTCAAATATATTAGAAGACAAATCAAGATGAGTGAGTTTTGTGAGATTCTGTAATGAAGGAGGTATGTTACCTTCAAGATAGTTAGAAGCCAAATCAAGATGAGTGAGTTTTGTGAGATTCTGTAATGAAGGAGGTATGTTACCTTTAAACATATTAAAAGACAAATCAAGATGAGTGAGTTTTGTGAGATTCTGTAATGAAGGAGGTATGCTACCTTCAAGATAGTTAGAAGACAAATCAAGATGAGTGAGCTTGGAGAGGAGACCGATTTCAACTGGAACAGTCCCTCGCAGTCCAATTGAACTTAAAACAAGAATTTCTAAACTTTGAAAAGCAGATAGTTTGAGTGCTGAAAATTTAGCATCAAGAATAGGACTTTTCATGTTGATTTCTTTGATGCTTCCATCCTCATTGCATAATATACCGCGCCAATCGCAACGTCTTTTGATATTATTCTGTGCATCAGACCTCTCCTGGTAAGATGTATCCCACCATCCACTATTCAATATGGCGGTTGCTTCCATTTGAATTTGAGATACTGTTGTGGCAGATTGTGTCCCAAGGATGAAAACCAAAACAAGAAGAAAGGCCACCCATATTTTCAGACCATAAAAATTATAAGCCAAAGATTTTCTTAAGTTCATTGTTATGAGATGTAATGAACTGTATGCAATGTTGTGTGTCACTAGCATGCTCTTTGCCCACTCTTATATTATCACACGCAAGTTCATTACAATTTTGCTATTTTGCTATCTGATAAGATAAGTCTAGTTTGTGTGAATATGAAAAATCGAGTAACATTCATAGAAAATGCATATTTTTCTTAGTAGCAAGTCTTGAAGGAGACATTTGAATTTTTTTTGCCATCAACTTTGTGGAATTTTTTGGTATGTGGAGCCCAATATTGAAGGAGATATTTTACCCCTCAATCTACATTTTAAACAACTTTAGCCCTTGTTTAAGTTATTAGATTGGATGCAATAATTCTTCTTAAGTTTTATTTTCGATCCTAAACATAAAATATCTTTATATAGATCTAAATATTAAGAAAACTATAATATTATTAATTTTGCTAATTTATAAATTAGGAGGATGAATATTAACTACTAAAAAAAAAGATATTTCAGAAAACGTTTTTACATCGGGTATCAAAATATGTGATGTAAAAAATACAGTTAACAAACTTTTTACATCAGGTATTTATTTACAATGATATAAAAAATAAGGAAATTTTTTTTTGTCACCTATTACATCGGGCAATCTCATCCACCGATGTAAAAGATTTACAAAAAAAAAATACGGTGGCATTTTTGTAAATAAGAGACAACGTGTCTAAAACGTTAAAAAAATATAAGAAAGCTATTACATCGGTTGGAATTTCCACCGATGTAATAAACTCGTTGGATTTAGTATAAAAGATATATTAAAAAAAGGAGAAAAAACCAACGCGTGTCAACACAAGCTATTACATCGGGTGAAATATCCACCGATGTAATAAAGTAATAAAAACAAAAAAAAAATCAACGCGTGGCAAGCTATTACATCGGGTGAAATATCCACCGATGTAATAAAGTAATAAAAAAATGTGCATAATAACAGGTTATTACATCGGTTCTGATATTATAACCGATGTAAAAAAGGGACTTTTTACATCGGTCCCAGAACCGATGTAAAAAGTCCCTGATTTACTATATCGCATGACTTTACATCGGACCCAAAACCGATGTAAAAAGTCAATTTCACCCGATGTAAAAAGTCATTTCTGCACTAGTGATTGTTGGAAATCTACCAAATTCTATGATGAATTTCTACCACAATGACAATTTAATTATGAGACAAACAAAGAAAAGAAGATAAGACAAATAATTTCTGTAGAGTTTCTCTCAGCTCACAAACTGTGAAAATTTTATTACACTTTACAACTGCAAAATACTGTGAATGACTTGCTTGACTTGCTTACAAAAATAGGGGTTACTCCCTCTATTTATAACTGAGCTTACACCCTAACCCCAAAGCCCAAAATATCTTTTTGTTACTAAATTAAATCTAATTTATTCTAGACTTAAATCAAATCTATTTAAATCTAAAACAAATCAAATCTTTTCGACACATAGTTTCGACACACTGGATTACAATTTAACACACCACCTAATTCATTGTGTCTAAACTATCTATGTTCATCATGGCTCTTAGCTTTCTGAATACTTCGACTTGCACTCCCTTCGTCATGATGTTTGCAATCTGATTCTCAGTTTTGCAGTGTTCCAAATTCATCTTCCCATCTGCTACCTGCTCTTGAAGATAATGGAACCTCATTTCGATGTGCTTACTTCGACCATGTGCTATTGGGTTCTTCGCCAGATTGATAGTTGACATGCTGTCGATCTTCATGGTAATTGCTCCATGATCTTTCCCTGTTATCTCTTCGACCAAGTTCACCATCCAAGTTGCTTGACATGCACAAAGAGAAGTAGCTATGTATTCTGCTTCGCATGATGATAATGCCACTACTGGTTCCTTTCTTGAATTCCAAAGAACTGGTGCACCACCTAGCATAAACACATATCCTGCTGTTGACTTTAGATCTTCAACATCACTACACCAACTCGAATCAGTGTATTCCACTAACTTGCATTCTTTTCCTTTATCAGCAGCAGGAAACAAAATTCTATAATCGAAAGTTCCTTTGAGATACCTTAGTATCCTCTTCACTGCTGCTAGATGTGATACCTTTGACTTTTGCATGAATCTACTTACCATACCTACAATGTATGCTAAGTCAGGCCTTGTATGACAAAGGTAGCTCAATGATCCAATAAGTCTTTTGTATTGGGTTGGATCAACATCGTCTTCATCTGCATCTTTCGATAGTTGCAGTCTTGGTTCTGCAGGTGTCGATGTTGAGTTGCATTCTTCCATCTCAAACCTCTTGAGAATTTCTCCTGCATATCTTCTTTGATGCATCATCAAATCTCTACTGCTCTTGTAGAATTCGATGCCAAGGAAATATGAAATCTCCCAAATCAGACATTTCAAATTCTTTGCTGAGATCACCTTTGAAGTCTTCGATGTCACTTTTACAGCTACCTGTTATCAACAAATCATCTACATAGAGACATAGTATAAGTAATTTACTCTTGCTTCTTCTTACATATATTCCATGTTCAGTTGTGCACTTCACAAATTCCTTCTCCCTTAGAAAACTATCAATTTTATTATTCCAAGCCCTTGGAGCTTGTTTCAAGTCATACAGGGCTTTATGTAGCCTGTACATATTTCTTTCTTCGTCATGTTTCATAAACCCAACTGGTTGTTTAACATAGACTTCTTCATCTTAGGGTCCATTTAGGAATACACACTTCACGTCCATCTGACATATGTCCCAACTGTTTATTTCTGTTAGACCAACAACCAACCTGATTGTTTCGATCCTAGCAACAGGTGCAAAAACTTCATCGAAGTCATTCCTTTTTTCTGTAGAAATCCTTTTGCCACAAGTCTTGCTTTGTGTCGAGTTACTTCACCTTTCGAATTCGTTTTCACTTTGTATACCCACTTGACATCAATTGCCTTCTTGCCTTGAGGCAACTCGACAAGTGACCAAGTGTTGTTGTCTTCGATAGACTTTACTTCTTCGTTCATTTCTTTCACCCACTTCGAATCCTTTAATGCTTCAACTGCATTAACAGGTTCGACATCTGCATAGAAAGTATAATGTACCAACTCGCCTTCATTGTCTATTACATCATCTGATGTAATCATACAATCTTGCAATCTTGCAGGCATGCGTCTTGTTCTTTGAGGCCTGCTTGTATTTGGTATATCTGCTGGTTCCTCTTGTCGAACTTCTCTTTCGACTTGAGTTTCTGGCTCTTCAAGAAGGATTCCCACTGAATCTTTCTTGACATTATCAGTCCAATCTCATTCTTTAAACTCATCTATGTTCATGTCCCTGCTGATCACAATCTGCTTTTTCACTGGATCGAACAACTTATAGCCTCCTGTCGAATGATATCCAACTAGAACCATTTGACTTGACTTGTCGTCAAGTTTTCTTCTCAACTGATCTGGCACATGTCTATGTGCAATAGATCCAAATACCTTCAGATGACTCAAGCTAGGCTTCACACGAGACTAACATTCTTCTTGAGTAATTCCTTCTAGCTTCTTTGTAGGACATATGTTCAAAATGTATGTTGCAGTCGAAACAGCTTCACTCCAAAACTCTTTAGGTAAATTCTTTCCTTTCAACATACTTCTCACCATATTCATGATGGTTCGATTCTTCCTTTTTTCAATTGCATTTTGTTGTGGAGTATAGGGTGGCACCACCTCATGCATAATCCCTTCTTTTCACATAGCCTGTCGAAGCCTTTCAACACATATTCTCCACAACCATCAGTTCTCAAAACTTTGAGTTTTCTACCACTTTGTCTTTCGACCATAGACTTAAACTTGGCAAATACCTCGATCACTTCACTTTTCTTCTTGATCAGATAAGTCCACAGCTTTCGACTGAAATCATCTATGAATTGAACAAAGTATTTGTTACCTCTCATCGAATCCACCTGGATTGGTCCACATACATCAGAGTATATGACTTCAAGACTAGCCTTCGATCTGCTTCCTGCATCCTTGCTGAAGCTAATGGAATGTCAATTTCAGGAAATCCTGAAACCATATTTTTCTCTTCAAATATCTGATGTCTCTGAAGTTGAGAAAGCTTAGTCTATAATGCCATATCCATTCATCTCTGCTAGCTGCAGTCGAAAGGCACTTGTGCTCCATCACATTTAGTTTAATCTTGAAGGTTCGATTTTGAGACATAGGAGTGTGATCGGTGGATCTGGAACTGACTGTTTAACGCTGGTTCGCGAAATGTCGCGGAAGCAAGAGTCGCCACCGTCTTTTATTTTCTCCAAAGGGAAAGGACAAAAGCACAGAAAAATTCCTTAAAGAGATTGCTCTCGGTTCGGGAGGTAGATTATAGAAAGGGAAGGTGTTAGCACCCTTTCTATCCATGGTTATCCATGGGCTCTTAGATACTTGCTCACTTGTGTTTTCAAAAATGGTTTGTTTGCTTTTCAACTGTGGGTTTTTAAAAAGTTTCTTTGAAAGTTTCAGATCGACTCTTGTGTCAGAGTGTTTGAAAAATTTGCTTTGAAAGCTTTTGAAAATGTGTTGGTGTGAAAAGTCTTTTTGAGTTTGTTTTGAAAAGAGCAAGTATCCTTGAGAACCTACCTACCCTAAGGAATTCGTCTGTGTAAATGTCCTTGAAAGTAATGCCATCCCACCATTGAGAGGTTGGTAGCACCACCGTTGGAGGTGTTCGGGTCAATTCGAGTTTAGGGACGTGGTGATCACCAGAGCAATGGGAAGACACCTTAGAAGCTACCCTCATGCCAGGTTCCCGGATCATGAGGACTTACTAAGACGTCCTCTACTTGACGACCACCTTTCGAAAGGCAACAGTGAGGCGTACCCTAGGGGTGGTGTGTGCGAATTGTGTGTCATGTTTCAGTTATTTGTCTTGTCATGTTTGTCGTGTTCTACGCTTGATTTTAATTTGTCCATTCATTCTTGCATGCATATTTAACAGTTATAAAGTTTGCGAAAAATAAATCTACGACTATTACAAATGGCGCGGGTCCACATCGCCAAAATAAACCGGACCCGATTTAGCGGAAAATAAATAAAGCAATAAAAGTGCGATAAATAAAGTTACATGGCTTTGGGAGATTTACATAATTATTTAAACGATTATAAAATAAATGCACGAAATAAAGGAATTAAACAAAACTAGGGCGTTGGACCCTTTTGCAAACAATTAAAATTAACAAGGAATTTAAAATTAAAATTAAATGAAAATGGTATTTTTGTGTTTTTTAGATTTAATGAGAAAAAGGAGTTAATTGAAATTAAATTAAACGGCAAACCCTAATTCTAATATTTTTATTTATTATGAAAGAATTAAAATATAATCTACACTAAACCCTAAGTTATTTATGTACAACTTTTTAATTTATGAAAATAAATAAATAAATATTATTATTCTGAAAAAAAGGGAAAAATTAAAAAGAAAATAAAAAGTTATTAAACCTAAACTCTATTTTTTTGGATTTTTGTTATTAAAAGAATTAAATTTGAAAACCTAGTTAAAACTAAATAATTACAAACGTTTATTTATAAAAATAAAAATTATATTTTTCGGCATTTTTTAATTTTATGATGTTTTTGTATTTTGACTAAAAATTAAATAATAATAATTAAGATAAACATAACAATTAAAATAATAATTAAAAGATGTAAGAAAAATAAATAAAATTGTCAAACCAGGGTGGGGTGTAGCCCCAATTTAGGAGGTATGGATTTGAGAAGCCTGGCCCAATTAAGCTTGCAATTTGCTGACTTTCCTGGATCGTGTGCCAACGTGTTGACCTGGTGTATGATGCGCCCTGAATCTTGGCCATTGATTTGATTATGTTAGACGCGTGTATGGTCCAAATGGAAGACGTATGGTGAGTCTTCGTATTATGCCTGCATGAGAATACGCATTGAAAAATAGTATGAGAAATATGTAAGACCTGGGGTCGAACCCAGGTCATTCACATTGCAAACCTCCACGTGCACCACTGAACCCAACGCTTTTACTTTAACATATAATATCAAATAAATATAATAAGTAAAACATGGTGTTAGTGGAGGGCCTGGCGCGAATTTTCAAACGCGCCTATCACGTTTTGACACGGAGTCGTCTTCCTCCCTGTCCCTGAAAACAAAACAAAATAGGCAACGGTTTCTGGGCGTGGTTTTATGCAGGCTATGGAAAAATAGCGACTAGCGCTATGGTATATATAAATTGGGCGCGAGGGTCAAGACTTCTTCGTCTTGATGTGCTGAATCCAACCATGGTCGTTTGGAGTTCTAATTTTGCCTTGCCATGAAAGCCCCAAATTTCAGTCCTGCAAAAACCTAAAAATCGCGCATGGCAAATCCTTATAGACAGCAGGAAAATCAAATTAAATATGATGATTAGCTTTAAAACACCACAAAGAGCAAGAATCCATAATTAGAATGCAATGATAATGCTTAGAATGGAAAATACGATTGTGAGTTTCATGCTATACAGTTCCAGTTTAATCTACCAATTCTTGAGGTTTTGGTTGTTGTTGTTGATTGGAACGTGTTCAAGACAACCTTGGCAAGCTGTTGAGATAGTTTTGGAGGCTTGAATCGACCTCTAAGGTTGATTTCAGAATTAAGTTTTTATGGAAAAAATTTCAATATGCAATGGCTTCTTTGGGCGCAGCTTGCAGTCTCTTTGCATTAGGTTTACCTTCCTGATCATATAGTGAGTGATTAGGTTAAGAAAAATTGGACAAAATCCATTGCTTTGATGATTTTTGAATATTTGATTTCAAGGATCTTTTCCATATCTTTTTCATGTGCAATTTGGTGTCAATTAGTCCAAATCAAACCAAAACTTGCCTATTTAAGATGTGCACGAAATATTGACCTTGGAATGTGCATAAAAAGATTTTTTTAGGTTAGGTTTATATTTTTCACATATTTAAAATGATTTAATTGAATTAATATTAATATAAATTCAAATAAATAATTAAAAAATGAGAAAATACTTCCCTTTGGGCCTAATGGTCGTGCATAGGCTTGGCATGAAGAAACTTGGAAGAAAAATGGGCCCAATAGCATTTTTAGGCCTTTTGCATCAATGTTGACTTTTCAAAATTCCCAAAAATTTCCCAACTTCCACAAGGCATAACTTGGTCAATTTTTAAGCTTTTCACATGTTCTTGGACATTTTGGAAAGGTCTTTGAGTCCTTTAACCAATGCCTTTGGTCCCATGTCATTTTGATTTACCAATCTCAAGTTATGGTCTTTTACTTAAAGTCCCTTTTTGTTGACTTTTGAAAATGACCTATAATGTTGAAATTGATAACTTTTTGTGAGAGCATTTCTTGGACTTGGAATATGAAGATGAGTTGTAGGAAATGTCTTTCTCTTCAAAATGAGCTTTGGATGGAATTTTTCTGATAATCCATGTGAAAGTTATGCCCTGGTCAATTTCAGTTGACTTTTTCAGCTGTCCAAATATAGCAACTTTTGCATCTTGAGACTTTTTGAGCCATGCCTTGAGAATCATGATCAAGAATTGATCAAATGATGTTTGTGGCTTCAAAATAAGATGTTTGACCAAAAATTTGAACTTTTGACTGTCAAATGACCATTTTGCCCCTACAGTTGACTGCAGTGCAATTTAGGGTTTTGACTGTGCAATTTTGAGCTGAATGCCTTGAAACTTGATATGAGGATACTTGACCACATTTGTAGGCATGTGAGACTTGATTGGGCCTTTGAAAACTTCCTTTCCTTGATCAGAACCCAAACCCTAGTTTTGACTGTATAGGAGACAGTTGAGCTGCACAACCCTTGGGGAATTTTGTGACTTGGCTTGACAAATCTTGATGAATATGGGAGGGCAAATTTTGGGGTGCAACAAGGAGCCTTCAAGATTAATCTCCCATTTGCATCAACGACTCTAATCATCTTATCTTCGATTGACACTTTATAATTCTTTTTGACCAACTGCCCTATACTGAGCAAATTTCTCTTCATGCTTGGTATGTACAACACATTGGAAATTACTGACCTCTTGCCATCTTTCCTCATAATCATAACATCACCAATACCTTCAGCTACTAGGATATTGTCATTTGCAGATTTTACCATATTTTTCATTGAGGGATTTATATTGACAAACCAGTCTTTCCTTCCAGACATATGTGATGAACATCCTGAATCCAAGTACCATTGGTCCTTGAATCTATCTTCATCTCTTGTTGTGACCATCAGCATCAGCTCTTCTTCTTCTTCTTCATGTTTTGAAAGCTTTGCATCACTTTCTTAATTCTTTCATTTTTCTGGACAATCACTCGAATAGTGACCATACTTTTGACAATTATAACATTGAATGTGACTCTTATCAGCTTTTCGACCACCACCTCTTCCTCTATTTGCAACACTACCTCTTTGGTTGCCTTGGTATGGTCTTCTTTGATTCAACATGTTTCCTTCGATTTGGTTTCCTCTACCATTCGATTTGTTGTAGCAACCTCTACCTCTGTCAAAACACTTTCCTTTGTCTTTGGTTTCTTTTGCTGAATGTGCCTGCAAGGCCACATCACTCTTCGATTTTCCTGTAGCTCTTTCATTTATTCTTTGTTCATGAGATTCAAGCATCCCTTGAAGCTCTTCCTTTGTCAATTTTGACAAGTCTTTCCCCTCTTCTATCACCACCACTATGTGGTCGAACTTAGGAGCTAAAGATCTTAAGATCTTCGAAACAACATCTCTTGTTGTTAACGCTTCTCCAGATATCATGATTTGATTTACTAGTTTTGTAACTCTAGTGAAGAAATCAGATATGCTTTCACTATTTTCCATCTGAAGAAGTTCATACGTCCTTTTGTGAGTTCGTAACCTCACTTCTTTCACCTTCTCAGCGCCTCCAAAAGGCTTCTCAAGGATCTCCCAAGCTTCTTTTGCAGATTCTGAATCACTAACCTTTTCGAAATTGTCTGGGCTGACACATTAATGAATTATAAATAATGCTTTATAACTCAGTTTCTCAGATTCTGTGTATTTCTTCTTTTCTTCTTCTAAAGCGTTTTCTCCAAGCGCTTCGACTCCATATTTTACAAGGTCCCAAAGACCTTGACACCTGAATAAGACTTTCATCTGTTTGCACCAATTCTCATAGTTGTCAATTTTCAGAATTGATAGCGTTGCTGGATAGTTTGCATTCCCATAACTTGTCATCGTGAATTCTTCAATCGTTCTTGATTGACACTTCCCTCGAATCGAAACAAAGCTCTTGATACCAGATGTTGGAAATCCACCAAATTCTATGATGAATTTCTACCACAATGACAATTTAATTATGAGACAAACAAAGAAAAGAAGACAAGACAAATAATTTCTGCAGAGTTTCTCTCTGCTCACAAACTGTAAAAACTTTATTATTCACTTTACAACTGCAAAATAATGTGAATGACTTGCTTGACTTGCTTACAAAAATAGGGGTTACTCCCTCTATTTATAACTGAGCTTACACCCTAAGCCCAAAGCTCAAAATATCTTTTTGTTATTAAATCAAATCTAATTTATTCTAGACTTAAATCAAATCTATTTAAATCTAAAACAAATTAAATCTTTTCGACACACTGGATTACAATTTAACAAATATATTAGTTCATAATATTTATTGTTAGTTTTTTTTTTTACTCTCTCATGTAGATTAACAAATAGTGTATCGAGATTTTTGACTTTATGAGAATCCTTGAAGTTTTTATTTTTCTATTGGTGGTTTCTGATCTTTTGAAGTAGTGTAGTTGAATTGAAATCTAATTTGTTTCTCTTTTTGTGTTGAAATTTTAGAGGTTGGATTTTGTCTTTTTATTTGTCCCAGTCACTATGGATTGTTTTTGTTTGTTATTTATTTATTCATGATTTATTATTGGATTCTTTTTATTTTACTGTACTTTTATTTTTGGTACATTTTGAGCAATTTGATTACATACTTTGATATGTCATTTACCCTTTTTAATACTCATTTTAATATATTGTTTTTAAGAAAATAATTTCACCTTAAATGAAATGAGCTAGCTTAAGTTAAACTAGCTTGATAAGCTTTTTACAAATTAATTTATGTACAACAAACTCTTCAACGTGGACCCTTTTGTTACCATGTGAAAGCTATGCCCCTTGATTACGCGTACAATTATGCGTGTGTCCGAAGTCGTCTATTGACATAGTTAATCAAGCGTGTCCATAATGCAATAGTATTTCCAAGTCAAAAAGTCAATTTTGGCGTGTTTTATACGAGAAATATACTTTCTTGGTCACAACCCAACAGGTAAGCATTTAGACACGCATATAGCAGTGGATCCTCTAACATTCTGGTGACAGGATGTTCAGAACTGCGCCTACTGCTCAATCATCCATTTTTGGTGAGAACTTGTCAAAAGACCGCGTCCAGTCCGTAGCTCAAAAGTCTGTGTCTCGTCAGTCCGGACTTCAACATCAGCTCTATCAGTGGTCTGTTTCGCAATAGAACCATCTCTGTCTTTGGTCCTCACTGCAAAATAAGAAAATATTAAGAAAATATAAACTAACGGAAATTTCTAAATTTCCGGTATTTTCAAAAAAATTGAACTACCGAAAATTTCAAAATTTCTGGTATTTCGTGGCGTATTGAAATTTCAAAATTTCCGGTATAGATGGTAAATAAAAATATCGGATATTTTGAAATTTCCAGTATTAAAATACCAGCTATTTTAAAATTTTCGATAAAAATTACCGAAAATTTCTCAAATCTACCGTAAATTCTTGTTCACGGAATTTTCGGTATCACCTTTGAAATTTCCGTTATCGCCCAAAAATTTAAAAAATCTGGTTGGTCACGTAAATTTGGAGTTTGTAGGGAATAAATTGGATCTTGACAATTTGGTCTTTTCATACCGTTTGGGGGGTGTCATGTATAATGTGGAAGTGACAAGTTAATTTCTCAAGAAAAACTCTCCCCTGCTATGTGATTTAGTGACTTGATAAACATGTGGCAAAAACATGGAAGTTGTGACGCGTTTATCATGTTGCTACATGTTTTTAATATTAAAATAGTAGAAATAACGTTAGTACATGAGGAGTCAGATTTAAAAAAAAAAGTGGTGACACGGAAATCAAGTCGTAACGTAAAAATTAAAATAAAAAATATTAAAAGCTTCTAGCTTTAAGACGGGGTAAATTTCAAATTTTCAAAATTTAGGTTGTGGCGTGTATATCACTTCTCAACGCTTATTTCAAAAATTCAGAAAATTAAAGTGAGAAAGTTGAGTGATATGGAAGTGATGGGGTGCAGTTGACTGACAACTTTAGATAGTCTCATTATTATTGTAGCGGTAAAATTTTGAGACTAAGCCATTTATTGACTCAACTTACAATAATAACAAAATGTCACTGCACTTTATTGTTTCTAAGGAAATGAGAAAAGAGCGAATAAATCCAAAATAGAGAAGAGATTAAGGTAAGGAGGATTGGTTATGCAAAATGAAGGTTTTAAGCAACCTAAACATTTACGGTACTACGCAGAAATCTCTTTGAAAATTTGTGTATTTTGTAATTATTGAGTGCGCCTAATAGGCGGGTGAATTAGGACTTTGAAAATTTATCCGATTTTAAAATACTTGTTCTTATTTTTCTAGTTTGGTGCATGAGTTTATAAATGTGTTTCTTTCTTTTCTGGTCTATGATTTGCGATGAAAGTGGTAAATGCGAAAAAGTAAAGAACACAAGGATGTGAATCAAGTAATTTTAATTCCAAAATCCTGGAAAATAAGATATGAATACAACAAGAATTTTAAGAATAATGAAATTTGTAGAACAATTATTACTTTGAGTGATGTATCAATATACTTGATCTTTCCTTCCAAACAAGCAACTTATAATGATAGAATATAGTGCTCAAGTGTTAATGAGAATGATATGAATTTTCTGGATTGTTATAAACATACATATAGAAAAATTCTTTTTGAAATATCAAGAACAAAACACTTGTTTGAAATTTTGAGTAAATATAATATTGTTAAATTGCAATGGAAGAGGTAAATTTTAAATTTAAAAATATAGAGTTTATATAGTGCCTTAACATCCTTTAGAAAGTGTTCAAATTATTGAAACAATGTAAATTGGAAAATGTGTAGGATGGAAAACGTGCAGTATTTAAAATAATTTGCCTTTATTCAACTAAGGAAATCGATTTACCAATATGGGTAATCGATTTCCATCAAGCGTTGCGCCTAAAAATTTGAAAAAAAAATATGCAGCAAATCGATTTACTAAAATAGGGAATCAATTTCCATGTTAAAAAACAGTTTTCTGAAATTAAAGTAGTGCTTCATACTAATGCAAATTAGAGCGGATTTTAGTGATGTTACAATAGGTAAAACTTCCATAATTTACAAAAAAACAGAATGCACTATAAGTAAACTATAGTTGAATTCCATATAAATTTTTTGCTAGCTTTCATAATGATGAATCATTCACTTGAGGCTTTTTCCATTATTTTTGTCAAGATCATTTGAGTTGCACTATATACTTTGTCTGCATCAAAATATATTGGATGGAGAGTCTTGAGTTCACATTCTCCCCATTTTTTATGATGACAAACAATGAAAGTTGAGATGCTTGAATATTGTAGAATTAATGAGAATATCTTATGTGAATGCTCCCCTTATCTTGGATAACTCCCCCTTGATCAAAGCTCTTCCTTCAATCATAGAGAATTTGCATCTTTTGGGTTACAATAGTTAGAGACAAACATACACATACATACATATATCTTTTTCCCCTTTGTCATTATCAAAAAGGATGGGAAAAGACATAAAATATATAATGAAATTATGAACATAAAAAAATTTACCTATGAGTTTTTCCTCAAGAGTGACTTCATCAAACATTCATCCTTAATGAAATTTAAGCATGTGCAACAAAATTGTCTTTTACTTAGAACATTTTTCTTTAGTCCTTCAACATAAAGTACATCTTCAACAAATATGAAAGTTAGTGCTCCAACTTTGTCAATGCCAATAATTCTTCCTTTAGGGTATTCTCCATATGTGAAATAACCCTTGGACTTTTGAACTAGATTTTAAAGTTAGTTTATTTCTCCCAACAAATACTTAGAACCACCACTTATCAAAATACCATAGATTTTTAGTCGTTAAGCTAACCTATAAAACAAAATAAGTTTGATTTGGTACCCAATGTGCTTTGGGTCCATCATAGTTAGTTTCCTTCTTAACCCACACATAATATCCACTTACCACACTAACATTTCTAACATAACAAGCATTAGGTGTATGACCACTTATACCACAATAAAAACATGTAGGAACAAAATTACTTTTATATATAGGAGTATAAGATTTTTTTTAACAAATATTTTCCTTTTAGGATAATGATGAACAACCTTTGGTTTATTCACTTTCTCTTTGGATACATGGTCACTAGCCTTAACAAGGATAGTTTTGTTGGAACTTGGTTTAGAAATATTTTAATAATCAAGCTCACTTTTATCATTAGAATTTTGGCAAAGAATATTTTCCAATTCAACTTGTCCCTTTTCATACCTTTCAAGGAATCTTTTTAATTGAAAAATTTGGAAAGAAAGTGAATCACATTTTTGGCATACAAAATTCGGTTTTTGTTCATTAATAATATGTTGTTTTTCATCCTTGAAATTATTTTCCATTTTTTCAACTTATTCTTCTAAAGATGAAATATGTTTCTTTTGAGATGAAATAATTTTGTATAGAATTTTGCATTCATTTAAGATTTCATCAATTGCACCTTGTGTATAATTATCATAAAGAGAAAATCCATTACTAACCTCATCATTTTTATCATCTGAATGATGTGAAGTCATTAATGCAAGATTAACACGTTTATTGCTTTCAGAATCAGAAGATGAATTTTCCCAGGCTATATATTCTTTCTTAGACTTCTTATATTTATATCTCTTGAAATATTTCTTCTTGTTTTCATGTTTAGGACATTCACTCATAACATGTCCCTTTTCTCCATATTCAAAGCATGTAATCTTCCTTGTTGGTGTTTCCCTTTTTCTTTCTTTTCGTAGAACCTTTTCAATCTTCTTGATAAGACCATCATCTTCACTACTATTGGATTCATCCTCTTGATTGCTATCATAATTTTTTATCCTTCTCTTTAAAGAAATGTCTTTTGAATCTTTTACTTGAATTTCATGCTTTTCAAGTCTTTCAATTTCTGTTTCATATTCTTGAAGTTTTCCGAACAAAGTTGAGGAAGTCATTGTGGATAGATTCTTCTTCTCAGATATTGCCGTCATTTTTTGTTGCCATTCCTTGGATAAGTATCTAAGAACTTTAATATTAAGTTCATAATTAGTTAAAGTCTTACCTAGTGCTTTCAAATGATTTGTCAAATGTACGAATCTTTTTTGTAAGTCGAGGAATGATTCCCGGTGATCCACTGTCGCAGACGAATCAAAAACGAGTTACTTTTAAAAAAATGTAGTTAGCGACAGTGACTCAAGTATCATATCGCGAGGATTCTTGTATTGTTATTAACCAACATAAGTGATTATGGGGAATTTAATTCAGGATCAATTTTTAAAGTGCTGAGCACATAAGTGATTAAAATAAGTGATTATAAAAATAAGTCGATATACTGTTTTTAGGTTCCTGCTAATCATTGGTTTTTATCTTACCAATTCCCTAAGTGACTTTGACCTCTATTCTATTTCAATATCAATTAACAAGCGCAATAGATATAAAATAGATTGAATTTCCATTCCGAATTAAGCAAACAGATTAATACAATCATGAATTAAGAAAACACGATATAGAACGCGATTTAACGACTAAGCAACGTAAATAACGATTAAATATTAGGAATACAATCATACGAATTTAATTAAGACATTCCATGAAATATCATATTAAGAAAATGCAATTTCATAATATAGAATTGAAATAGAAACAAAATTGAATTGATAAATTAAAAACCTCAAAGCATCGGAACGCGATTACAGTAGATCAACTATGGATGATCAGTTCTTCATTCAAGCGTACAAGTCAAAGTTTCCATCGTGAAAATTGAATGATTTTTCTTCTTGTAGCACGACTGAAAACCTTAGAAACAAAATAGGGTTTTCCAATACTAACTCAAACTGGGTCGGAACATAAACCAGGTCCGTAAAATGACCCGAAACAAATTGTTTTCTAACGTCTTAAACTTCAACAAATTACTGAGAATTCTGTACTCTGAATCAACTTCCGACTCCAAAATGAAAGTTGTAGATATTTATCTCAGATTTCCAACGATTATTAGAATGCACCGATCCGATTCTCGAAGCTCCAGTTATGATTCTTTTCATTGAAAGCTGCTAATGCTGAAAATAAAATACGAAAATCAATTAAAGGTAAAAATGAACTAAATTATAAAAACATCATAAAATAGAAAAATAAACAAAACAAACCATGGAAATGCCTAAGTACAAACATAAGAGAATGTGCATCAATATGCACTGATCAAATTCCCACACACTTACACTTTTGCAGGCTATAAACTCAAGAAACGCAACACCATCACAATTACTTATTCCAGGCTACAAACTCTTCTTCGGTTAAGATTTCATCGTTAGGTACTAATCTTGCACACTAAGGATATCGTAGAAACACTACACCGTAATTGTGCAGTCATAAGCTTCCTGAATATACATCCCAATTCGAATCATGTTATTATGCCAAAGCCTAACTTAATCATCCTCCTTTTTTCTCTCTTTCATTCTGGCACAATCACATTAAGCCCGTTATCTCCACACACTCATAGTAAGACGACCGGTTAGTGACTCTGATCCTTTTTGCATGGGGTTTTGGTACATGAGTGGTATAACCATTTGCTTACCCAATTGTAGTTGCGGGGGATCGGACCGTAATCCACCCTGCTAAGTTCAGTACTAGGAACCTCTGAACCAACCAACAACGGGTCTGATGATCAAATTTTGTAGGTTCCACAACCATTGGGTTAAGTGACCGGGTGAGGGTTACCAAACTTAGAAGGTGCATTCCCTATTTTTTTTTCTTCAAATAAAACCTGGATCATTCACTTATATTCATCGGCTTCCCTATGTAGAGTATGTGTGAGATGGTGCTGACTGCTAAGCTAAACTACTCAAGATCTGTTAGAGAATGAGAATTCAAGGCTATGTCATAATAATTATTTAAATTAATTTCCATATGCAAGATACTTACGGTGTTAAGATGATACCAATCTTGCGAACTTTTCCCAAGTCTCCACAACTAACCTCAGATTAATCTTATAACCCAAAACTTACAAAAGGATGCAATTTTTTTTTATAATAACTGAAAACAAAGCAAAATAACGAACAACAACAAAGAAAACAAAACAAATAAATGATTCCCTCCCCACACTTAAAACGCACATTGTCCTCAATGAAAGAAACAAGCATAAAATAAGAGAGAGGAGAGAGAGGAAAGAACACACCTGAGGAATCAAGGCGGGTAGATGATTGCATAAGTAGCCTTTCCCAACAAGAGCTCTTTTATAGTTTCCTCTTCTAACGTGGGACTCTAATGGAATAGATTGAGGAGATGTCCTTTGACTTTGCAATTTTTATGAGTACCTTCACTTTTTATTCCTGGATCAAATGGGCACGTGAACATGATATTATCTTTCACAACATCAAGGATCAAAAGTTTATGGGGCTGCCTCACTGTTTTTGCTACATCTTCAAGTGAGATCCTATGCATACACATGGACGAACTAATATCATAAATATCATCCATGGTCCATCAAATTCCTTTCATATGCTTCTTCAAAACCTGCAAAAATTTACTTTCTTGATCAAAATAAAGTTTAGAAGAAATTATAACAGGAAGTTTTTCATTCATATCTAAATAAGCATATTTATGATTTTCAGGAATTGGTTTCAGCTCTCGGGGAGGTGGTTGTTCGATGGATGGTTTGTTTCGGACAACCGGAGTGTCGAGAGCTTCACCCACATGAATAACTTCATTTGCAACCTCATCTACAGTAAGAATATCAACTTGCAAGACGGCCTTAATTTCAGCACAAACAAAGCAAATTTTACTATCAGTACAAACATCACAAGAGTAAACATCATCAAAATCAGATAATGATGGAAAATCAGCTGCAAATAAATCAGTACAAGTATCATCAACAATCTCAGAAAGCGACTCTATTGGAAAAACAAAATTCTCTTCCAAGGGTAGATGGTTAGATCTTTGAGCTTGTTGCATGACATTCATCAAAGAGGCAAGTTGTTCAATCTGTGTTTGCAAAGTCTGGAGAGTAGAATCTATTTTTTATTGAAACTGGAGATTATTTGCAGCAATTTGTTTGACAATATCCTCTAGTGAAGGCCAAGAAGGTGAAGAGCACACAACCTGGAATTCCTTCATATGCTTATGCGGATCCTCACCTGAAAACCATTAAACTTTGACAACAAGTGTATTAAATCAGATTTCAATTCAAAAGGTGCATCAGCTGTAGGATAGTCAATATGTAAATAATTATAGTTCACATCAGGGACAACCAACTGCCTCAAAATTCTTTGTTCATCCATTTTATCAATAAACACATAAATACCAACTATGTCCCAAATAGACAGAAACAAATAGAAAGAAGGAAAACGATTAAAATAAATTCAAACAAATTCAAAAAAATTCAAAAACACCAAATTTAATCTAATGACACAAAATAAAAATTTTGAGAATTTTTTTGGAAATTTTCAACACTATCAAAACAGTAAACAATTATTTAAAAATAGAAAAAAGAGGAATTTGCGATTTTGAGGGCCGAAATTTTTTAGAATTTTATTCTAAAGAAGAATTGTTCATCAATTTTTTTCTGAACCTCTGGAAAAAATTCAGAGCAAATCGAAATAGTAGGTTTCAAACTTACCTGGTAGGCTGAAAAACTGTACTGCAACCGAAATTGCAACCCTGAAAATCAACAAACAAAAAAAATAGCAAGAACATTATACCTATGACTCTAATACTGGTTAATAACAACAAGAATTCTCGGCAACGACGCCAATTTTGATTTGCTGTCGCGCACAAATAAAAAATGAGTTACTTTAAAAAATATAGTTAGCGACAGTGACTCGAGTATCATATTGCGAGGATTCTTGTATTGTTATTATCCAACATAAGTGATTATGGGGAATTTAATTTAGGATCAATTTTTAAAGTGCTGAGCAAATAAGTGACTAAAATAAGTGATTATAAAAATAAGTCGATCTACTATTTTCAAGTTCCTGCTAATCATTGGTTTTTATCTTACCAATTCCCTAAGCGGCTTCGACCTCTATTCGATTTCAATATCAATTGACAAGCGCAGTAGATATAAAATAGATTGAATTCCCATTCTGAATTAAGCAAACAGATTAATACAATCGTGAATTAAACAAACACGATATAGAACACGACTTAACGACTAAGCGACATAAATAACGATTAAAGATTAGGAATACAATCATACGAATTTAATTAAGACATTCCATGAATACCAGATTAAGAAAATGCAATTTTATAAATAGAATTGAAAGAGAAACAAAATTGAATTGATAAATTAAAAACCTCAAAGCATCGGAACACGATTACAGTAGATCAACTCTGGATGATCAGTTCTTCATTCAAGCGTACAAGTCAAAGTTTCCATCGTGAAAACTGAATGATTTTTCTTCTTGTAGTACGGCTGAAAAGCTTATAAACAAAATAGGATTTTTCACTAGTAACTCAAATTGGGTCGGAACATAAACCAGGTCCATAAAATGATCCGAAACAAATTGTTTTCTAACGTCTGAAACTTCAACGAGTTACTGGGAATTCTGCACTACGAATCAGCTTCCGACTCCAAAATGAAAGTTGTATACCTTTCTCTCTGCTTTCCAACGATTATTAGAATGCACCGATCCGATTCCCGAAGCTCCAGTTATGATTTTTTCATTGAAAGCTGCTAATGCTGAAAATAAAATACGAAAATCAATTAAAGGTAAAAATGAACTAAATTATAAAAACATCATAAAATAGAAAAATAAACAAAACAAACCACAAAAATGCCTAATTACAAACATAAGAGAATGTGCATCAATATGCACTGATCATCCGGAGCTTCATTAAGAATAAATCGTACTCTTGACTTAAGGTATTCAATCTAGATCTTTTAACTTAGGCGGTTCCTTCATGAGTTTCTACCAATGTATCCAAAATTTCTTTTGCTGTTGTGCATGCCAAAATCTGAAATAATTCATCCATACTAAGTGCACTTTGAAGAAGATTGATTGCCTTTTTGTCATAGAGGAATTTTTTTATCATCGTCTTCCCATGAATCTTTAGGATTTGTCGTTCCAACACCACTAACAACACTTTTGAGAACAAATGGTCCATTTTGGACATCATCTCATTTTTCTTCTCCTTGTGCTTTTAAGTGAGGATTCATGCGAATTTTCCAGAGGTCGAAGTACTCACCATAAAACAATAGATGCTTGTTATTGCTTCCACTATCATTGAGAACTAGATTTCTATATGCGGAAGCCATTCTGGATCTTTTAGGAACATGTTACCTATAACCTGCTCTGATGCTAATTGTAAGTATTTAGTGCGCCCAAGACGGGGGTGAATTAGGACTTTAAAAATTTATCCGGTTTTAAAATACTTGTTCTTATTTTTCTGTTTTGGTGCATGAGTCTATAAATGTGTTTCTTTCATTTCTGGTCTATGATCTGTGATGAAAGCGATGAATGAGGAAAAGTAAAGAACACAAGGATGTATCCTGGTTTCCCTCATACTCCGAGAATACTCTAGTCCCCTTTCAACATGAAAGAGATTTCATTATTGTTAAATCTCTAGACATGACAACCTAGTCTTTCTATACAAGACTCTAACCAATAAAACCAACAAGAACGATCATCTTGGATCAACCTAGTTGAAATGAGAATAATCCTTTCACTTTCAACCTCTTTCTTCCAACAATCTTAGACAACAAGAGATACAAAACTAAATAATCTTAATTCTTACAATCCTGGAAAATAAGATTGAATACAACAAGAATTTTAAGAATAAATGAAAATTGTAGAACAATTATCACTTTGAGTGATGTATCAATATACTTGATCTTTCCTTCCAAATAAGCAACTTATAATGATAAAATATAGTGCTCCAGTGTTAATGAGAATGATATGAATTTTTTGGATTGTTATAAACATACATGCAAAAAAATTCTTTATGAAATATCAAGAACAAAACACTTGTTTGAAATTTTGAGTGAATATAGTGTTGTTAAATTGCAATGGAAGAGATAAATTTAACATATTAAAATATAGAGTTTATATAGTGCCTTAACACCCTTTAGAAAGTGTTTAAATTATTGAAACAATGTAAATTTGAAAAGGTGTAAGATGGAAAACGTGCAGAGTTTAAAACAGCCATATTTGCCTCTGTTCAGCTCAGGAAATCGATTTACCAATATGGGTAATCGATTTCCATCAAACGTTGCGCCTAAAAATTTGAAAAAAAATGAAGAAATTCGATTTACTAAAATGGGGAATCGATTTCCATGTAAAAAAACAGTTTTCTGAAATTAAAATACTGCTTCATACCAGTGCAAATTAGGGCAGTTTTAAGAGCTGTTACGACAGGTTAAACTGTCATAAATTAGCAAAGACAGAATGCACTATAAGTAAAAAATAGTTTAGGCATGCATATGAATCATGAATTATTTTGAGCACTTATTTATCAATCACATGCTTGTACCTCTAATGCTTAAGCTCCATGTTAATCTTCAAAGTTGAATTCTTGATAAATTTGTTGCTAGCTTTCATAGTGGTGAATCTTTCGCTTGAGGATTTTTCCGTTTTTTTAGTCAAGATCATTTGAGTTGCACTTTGTACTTTGTCTTCATCAAAACATATTGGATGGAGAGTCTTGACTTCACATATTTTGGCTATAAAAGAAAGTATTTACAAAATATATTGTGGAGAAGAGAAAAGAAGTATATTTTACAATTTTTGATTTGATAAAGCTTCCAATGAACTCTAGGCCTACATACAAACAATGTGAAATGTTAAAATCAAAATCCGTGTAGTTCTGGAAAAAAAAGACTAAAATTAGTGTATTGATTAATTTTAAAGAAAAGGTTTAAAAGTAAAAGATGCGCTAAGGCACAAAAAGTTTGAATGAGGTTGTTGACTTTTAGTCTTTCAAAAAAGGATATCAAATTATGACTAAATTTGTTATGGGTTTAATTAAGAAAAGTGTTTGAAAATACATGGACCTAAGTCCAAGTTTATTATGAAAGCGGTTCAAGTTAGAAAACATGAATCCTTTACAAAAGGTAGAATATTTTGAGAATAAAGAAGATTGAAAGAGATGAAGAGACCATCCTAAAGCTTAAATTAAAACCTAAGTTAAGGAAGAGTCTAATCAAACAAGAAGCCAATACTTGACATAGTAAAGTCAATATAGAATTCTCATCCTTTGGATTAAAGCCACAACATATGGTTGACCAAGAGCATATTAATTATTAAAACTAAGGAAGTATTAAAGAAATCAAAGGTTTTAAAAACCACAAAGCAAGGTCTCCAATATTGATCCATGTTCCATATAGATCACTTTAGGCGAACATAATAACACTTGTACATAGAAGATATCCCAATAGACAAAAAAATATTAATAAGGTAACACCAAGCTCAAAGGTCTCAAGGTTTCCAAATATCATGGTTTCTAATCCTAAGTCTAAGAAGTCCACAACTCTACAATACCAAGGATATTAACCAATAGTCCATGAAAGAATTAAGTCTTTTAATGTTCAAGTAGATTATTAAGTTTTTTGAAAAGAAAAGAAAGCTCAAGTGAGAAAATATAAAATGACACAAAAAGTAAATGCTCAAGTGATCAAAATGAAAATAGCATGAGATGTAAATGATAAAGGTAAAGTACACAAAGTAAATGCATAAAGTAAAATTAATTGTTAATGAGTTAGAAGTTAGTAGTTAATGGTCAATGATTACAAGGATGATCCATAATGATTCAATGATGATCATGGACCAAGGCTAATGAAACTCATTAGAGGATTGATAAAATCAAATCCTTATAACAACAAGTCTCAAAGTTAATGGACCTATGATAATACATCAACCATCCTTGGACAACAAGATATGAACTTGTGCGACTAAGAATCATCTAATTAAAAAAAGGGAAATCCATAATAAGTGATAAATGATGATTAATAATTGAACTTAGGCCAAGGTTGATGAAGACTTATTAGAGGATTGATAAAATCAAAGCTTTCTAACAAAAAGCTTCAAAGGTTTTGAACCATGATTCAAGAATCAATAATACTTGGACAATATCAAACATAAGGTTTGGCCCACTAATGATCACTTAAAAGGAAATAAGAAGGGGATAAGATGAAGGGGAAATAGAATATCACAGTGGAATCGATGTCTCAAATGAATCAAAATAAGGGTTTCAACTATCATCAATATCATTCATCCATTTTGATGGATTTGATTTCTCAAACTATCAACACCCAAGATCCAATGATATTGAGGAAATTGACCCAAAATATCAACAATTATTCACAAGTCAGAACCAATTATTATACCCCAATTTTTCCCCTAAGATCTCTCATCATTTCAATGTTAACCCAATCATATCAAGAACACACACTAGGGTTTGTTTCTTCTTCCTGTCTTTAGGTTTGGCCATAGGGGATCACCAAGCACCTTGATTTGCATGGTTTTGTACATGTGTGTTTTTATGATTGATTGACTTTTAACTAAAAAATACAATGTATGTATATTTTCTCTAAGGATGTTGGCATTATAGGTGATGGCACAACACATTTCATCAGGTTGATTCATAGGTTCATGAGTTTATTTCCATGTCTTCTTCGACAAAGCTTCATTGAGACTTAAGCTTCATCTTTAAGTGTGCTTTAATAAAATGTCATGACAAGGCCTATAATGATTCATCATGCTTCAATTTGCCAAATTAAGTTAAAAGATGCAAGATTTATTCAAGAAGTTTGACCTTATTAGACAAGTTCTTAATTCTTTGACCACAAGTGCATAACTCCATCAATTCTCAACATTTGTAAGTGATTTTTTCTTGAAATGGGTTCATATTATCATTTATAATAACTTCTCTTCACATGGAAAAAGAAATTTTTAAAGATAGATTGTCAAAAGTTGAAAGGGTTCCCAAGTCATTTTGATGCTTTAAGAGCTAGGATTTTGAACTTCTAAGGGCTATATCTTGTTCATCTTTTGAGATTTTTGAGTGATTCCAAATATATGTTTATCTTTAAATGGTTATTAACAAATAAGTTCAATAGTTTCAAGAAAATCTTTTATGGAAGATCACTAATGATTGAGAAAGATTACAAGTCCTCTAGATAGGCCATCAAATTCTTTTATGTGACTTCAAAGGATCATAACTTGGTCAATTTTTATCATATTGAGCTCATTCTTTTTTTCACATTGATCTTTTTCACATTGATCTTGATAATGTTAATTTTAACTCCATTTTTGGTCCAAAGATTGAAAATGGTGGGAAGATGCTTTTTGAGTTCAAAAGATTATAGGTCACCTCATGGATTTTCATCATTTAACAAGGCCATAACTTTTTCAATACTTGGAGTTTTTGAGTGAAACAAGTTTCACAATGCTATTTGGGAAGTCTACTTCATTATGGAATCATTGATCAAAGCATTAATCAAGATTTTTGCAATCGATATTATTAAAAAACACTCAACAAACAACAAACTATTTTTCGCATTCAATTAAGTTAATCAATAGTTTTTACTAAAGGGTTTCAAACAGATTTTGACTTACCGCGCATTTAGTCAAAATCTTCGCAATCACTACTCCCGGCCAAAATGCGAGGTGATTCAAAGTACATTTGCAACCCCTAAAAAACACTAACCCCATACGAACTACGAATTGGGACTCTGATTCCTCATAAGAGGATACGTAGTCATACGATCAAAAATCATAGCGAGTTCCCCTATAAAAAATTTAAACCCTTCCCCTAATAAAATTTAAATCCTGTTTCCCCAACTCAAACTTAAAACCTAGTATCCTTGTGAACAAGGTAGATGAAAGGTTCCTAACACCTTCCTTTCGCCTAAAGAAGTCTGAAACCTAGAATCTATGTATGTGAGTTAGGGTTCTCTGTTAGATTCCCTTCCCTAGGATAAAAACTAATAGTGGCGGCTCTGATTAAAAAACCAGTCGCAACACCTAAACCCTTATATTTCTCCCACGATTTTTTTTATGTGAATGATTGTTAATTTAGGTCTCGAAAGTCCTTATTTATAGACACTTGTAGAATGGACTTGGACTCTTCAATCAAATCCAATATTCTGTATTACATCAGCTGTAAGATCTTCACACAAAAA
Organism: Vicia faba; assembly: GCA_948472305.1. Lineage (NCBI taxonomy): Eukaryota > Viridiplantae > Streptophyta > Magnoliopsida > Fabales > Fabaceae > Vicia > Vicia faba. Next base: position 45,808,707 of record OX451735.1, read on the forward strand.
TAGGAACAAATCCTAAAAGTTTCCTAAAAATTCTCCAAGATCCTTTTTAATGAAACTAAATCAAATCTGCACATTTCATATTAAAATCTTCCTGACATACAAAATCAGTGAGATATACCCAATATGATCTCACAAAATAAAATCAAATATGTCGAAACATATAACAACAATGCATGTTATACAATAGGCCAAGATGTTAAGACATATGGCTCAACATTTGTCTGATATACGTGACAACAAAACCTTTCACGACAGTTGGTCAAGATGTTGTGACATCTTGCTTAACATCAATTTAGAACTATATTTTAGCAAAATTTAAGCCAATCACAAAACCATTGATCTAACCAACGACAAGATTGAAGTTGCATGTTTCTTATACACTAAGGGGCAGACTATACATGTCTCTGTTATATGGTTTTGTTGCATTTTCCTTAAGATTTATTTTGGTTTTATTTAATATAATTGAGTCTCCATTTAAATTATGCATTTTAAATCAAATTTTGGATCGTTTTTTAGCATGCATAATTCAAACTATTTGAGTTTGAGTTTGAGCAATATGCTTTAAGTTAATTAGTCGACTTTTTGAATTAAGAAACATATTTGAGAATGGTTCAAGTAAGGACATACGTGAAATCTTAAAACATCTTTAAATTGTAAAAATTTTGAGATTTTGGGTGTGTGGTTCGAATCACATAACCCTATGAGTTGAATCAAAACAAACAAAGGAAAATCAGTAGTCTATGAGTCAAATCACAATTTGTTCATGATTAGAATCATGAACATTGTGACTCGAATCACAAGTTGTTTATGAGTCGAATCATGAATGATGGTTTCCCCCTTTCTTGCTTGAGTCGATTACCACTTGTTCTTAACTCGAGTCTAGCCTTTCATGATTTGTATCATAGCTTTTTCATGACTCAAACTAGAGCTAAAACGGGTTTCTCAAAATAGTAGATCTTGTTCCAAACTAATTTCCCACTTGTCTCAAATCATGCAAGTGCACAAGACTTGAATCAAGAATAAATTTTCACTATATTTTGTGCTTATCTCCAACACTTATAAATAATTTTTTCTCTCAAATAATTCACAATATTTGAAAATGCATACTTCTATTATTGATTTGGAAACTCATATACCACTTGTTCTTTCATTTTTCAAAAGAGTTTTAGATCTTTTTTGAACACTTGTAAACAATTTCTTTCATCTCTAACCACATTTTATTCATTGCTACATGGATCCTAATCTCATCTTTGGAGATTCGTGATTGTGGAGGAATTTTTTTTTAATTTTGTGTTTCTTTTAAGATTTGACTAAGATTTCAGAGGTTCACAAGGGTGTATGGTATTATGACCGGTTCTGATAATTCCACTAAAAAGAAAGATGTTCTTCTCTCTAGGTTGACCTTGGTAGTGTTCTGTGGAAACCTATAAACAAGATAGGAGTTCTTCTCAATCTTCATACAGACCAATGCTCAATAAGTGAGTTTAAGTAAAGACTTCACATAGAGTTCAATTTGAAGACTCTGTACAAGTCAAATATCCATAAAAAAGACATTTATTTTTCAACATTTATTTTGGATATTGTGATTGTATGAACTATTGTAATTTTGTTACAAATAAAATTGGAAGATCAGTGGATTTTCAATGGGCTACTCTCTCTCTCTCTCTCTCTCTCTCTCTCTCTCTCTCTCTCTCTAATTTCATAGTTAATTGCATGTGTAGGTTGTTTTGTATTTCTTTATAGAAGTGTATGCCATTAAGATTTCTATTGGTGGTGATTATTTGTAAATGCTAGATTTTGTTAGAATTGGTAAATCAATATTGTCTTGTAGACGATTAAACATGAAAACTACGGTTGTAGTATTCATTGTGTATAATTTATGTTAATCAAAATTCTTGTATAATTTATCAATTGATCATTACATTGTTAGGTTGTGCATTTTTAGTCATACTCGTGTATTAATCTTATTTGAGCTTTGAACTGTTTGAGTTTTCATATAACAATTCCATGAAAAATCACTTTTGTTTTTGAAACTCTAATTGAATGTTTTACAAACTATTTTTCAAAAGAGGTTTTAAGACAGGGGTCTATTCGCCCCCTTATAAACTATTTATTGTCCATATTCTCATCCAACAAAGATAAGTACCTATGTGTGAGTTTTTCAAAACCGTGGTTTGGTCATCATCTCAACATGGACTTGTATCTTTCCCATACCTCACAGAGTTTCTGTTACACCTTGGAGAAACACCATGATGGTTGTCTTGGCTCCCATGAATTTTTTATGAGGATAAAATATGTTAAGGAACTTTTCCTCCAACAAATTTCAGTTTTCCATTGTTGTACCCCAATTTTTCCCCTAAGATTCCTCTATCATTTCATATCAACTCAATCACAACAAGGTCATAATTGGGTTTGGATCTTCTCCATATCTCTAGGTTTGCCTATGGGGAGTCACCAAGCACCTTGATTTATATTTTGTGATCATATATGTTTTATATTGATTAACTTGTAACTAACAAATACAATGAATGTTTTCCCTAATTGATGATATTATAGGTGAAAGCACTACACTTTCCCATCATGTTGATCTATAGGTTCATGAGTTTATTTGAGCCTATCTATGTTTATATTTGTATATGTGCTACTATGTGTTATATCTTATATGTTTTATATATGTTTGTTTGGATTTTTCTGTTTTTCAAGGTGCTTGGTGATTTCTCATAAGTCCTATACCCGGACTTGGGAAAATTTAAGATAGGGCAGGCGGTATAGTCATGTTAACTTTGAGGGAGTAATCCCAAAAAAGGAGGCATGAGATCCCCCACTCAGTGGAGGCCCTTTTGACAATAGTGTCATTTACAGAGTAATCGAGAAGACGTGCTGCTTTCGACTTGGGAGCCTGCTGAAACTGAGGACCGTAGAATACCTAACCCATATTATCCTTTTAGGTATAGTGCAAAAGCTATGACGGAGTAATCCGGAAGTATTTGTCACGCGATACTATGCTCGGACGAGTTTTTCTTGAGAATATTGCTAATTACCGAGTTAATCGGGAAGTTGGTAATATCTGAAGGAAGGATGTAGACCCTAGGAACCTCTGAACCTTGTTCGGCAGGTGATAACTTTTAGACCATACCTTATGGGTAGTACCTTCGACCTCATGCTCGTGACGCTGGACCTATGGACCCTATGTTTGTGATCTTGTGTGTGATTGCTGCATGATGCATTCATGCACCCATGAGCATCTCTTAAAAGAAATCTTATTTCAAGGGACTTAAAAGTTGACTATTTGTGAATATCTCATGTACTTTTTAACTATGGATTCTGGAAAAAGAAAGACCGGTAAGTACAATTTCAAAGATCCCAAGATAGATGATTTGATGAGTATGATTCTCGATATTGAGTGTTCTGCAGATTTTTAGAGGAAGTACGGGTCCATCATTTCTCTCGTGAAGCTCAGGATGAAGGAGATTATTCTCTCGACCTTGGTCCAATTCTATGATCTGATGTATCGATGCTTTACTTTCCCTGACTATCAGTTTATGCCTACACTAGAGGAGTATTCTTATATGTTGGGTTTACCTATTATTTATCGTGTTCCTTTTACTAGTTTGGAAGGGGAGCCAAAATCATATGAGATTTCTACTTTGATTCATTTGGGAAAGTCTGACGTTGAAGCCCACATGACTACCAAAGGAGGTATTATAGGATTACCAACTCAGTTCTTGTTGGAGAAAGCTTGCTACTTTGCTAGGATGAAGAGTACGGTCGCTTTCGAAGCCATCTATTCTCTACTGGCTTATGGTTTGTTCTTTTTTCCCAATGTAGACAAATTTGTTGATATCAATGTCATCAGGATCTTTATGATTGGAAACCCGGTTCCTACATTGTTGGGTGATGCTTATTACTCTATTCATCTTAGGGATTATTATCATGGAGGGATGATCATCTACTGCACGCCTCTGTTGTATCAGTAGTTTACTTCTCATTTGCCTCGATTTGATGCTTTCTGGGATGTCCAGAATGAACCTCGTTGGGCTCCAAAGATCATGGCACTTACTCATTCAGATATTGTTTGGTATCATCAGGCTTATCGTGATGTAAAGATTGTCGACAGTTGCAATAGTTTCCCCAATGTACCTCTTCTTGGTACAAAGGGAAGAATTAACTACAACCCTGTTCTTGCATGACGACAACTTAAATATCCAATGAGGGATAAGCCAAATATTATTCATTTGAGTAGTTTCTTCCTGAAAGAGGGAGGAGACCATAAGGAAACTAGGGAGCAGATTTCGAAGGCTTGGCATCACATTCACAGTAAGAGTAGGAAGGACTTCAGACCTAGAGGGGCTGTTTCTTTGGAGCCTTATCTACAATGGGTGCAAGAAAGAGTTATTCAGTCGAAGATGCCACATTCTCGAGAAGTACCTATGCCTGATGTAATATGGTGGGGGAACTGACTTGGTTGTTTTTGCATTTGATCGCAATTGTTGCGTATAGCAAGAGTCGCCACCGATTTTTCTTTTATCCAATTGGGAAAGGGTGAAAAGAATAGGAAAGACCTTTGAGATATTTTATTGAGTTTGGGGGGTAGGTTATTAAAATGGAAGGTGTTATAACCCTTTTCATCCATAGTTATCTATGGGCTCTTAGTTGCTTGCTAGATCACTTTTGAAATTGCTTTGTTTGAAATGTGTTTATGGTGGGTTTTGAAAGTATTTTTGAAAAGAGCCTTCGTTAAGGAAAACTTTGTAATGATTCTCGTCTCTATAAGAATGCATACAAATTGTTGGACTTTTGAAGACATTTCATGTTTATGAAAGTGTTTAGTGTGTTTGAAAAGATGTCTTTTTGATGATGGATTGTGAGCAAGCAACTAAGAACGTTCTACCTACTCAAAAGTCTTTTGTTCATTTCCTCTTTCCTTTGATATTGCTATCTTACCATTGATTGGTAAGAAGCCCTATCATTGGATGTGAAGGGATATGCGTGGGTCATCGTATAGTCATAAAATGCAATGTTGCGAGATACCTTAGAAATTTTCTTAAGGGTCTAAGATCATTTGTAAGGAAACATTTGAAGCGTCATCGAGGGACTATGATCTTGTATTTTTTATTATTTTTGCTAAAGTGTCTCACATGCATGACATGACTATTTTTCTTAAGGAAATAAATTGGATTTAACCCTAGAGGTGCAAAGTGTGCAAGTGTTTTATATTCCATACTTGATTTATCTTATATTTAGGGTTTTCTAGTATTGATTTTTATCTTTCCATACAAACCCTAATTTACTAACAATTATATGAAAGCGATAAATTGCGGAAAATAAATACCCAACGCTATTACATCATTTGGGGATGGGGGATACAAATTTAAAAATGGGGATCGCAAGAAATTAAATCTTAATTATCTATTACAACCATATTGAATTTGAATAAATGTACAAGAATGAATAAATATACAAGAAAATAAATGTGATGTATAAAGGAAGAGAAAAATGTTTTTGTTTTGGACTTTTGTTTAAGAGAAATGGGTTTAACCTAATTAACTAAAAGAAAATAATTAATTAAAATAAGTAAAATTCAACCTAAAATTAATAAAGAAAGCATTTTTAGTGTTTTTTAGAAGAGGCTTTAAATGTTAATTTTAATTAAAAAAGAACACAAATTAAATTCTAGTTTAATTAAGAAAAAGAAAATGAATTTAATTAAGAAAATGTTTTTGTCTTTTTTTTTATTACTAAAAATAATATTTATAATAATATTAATAATAATAATAATAATAATTAAAGAAAAGAAAATAAGAAAATAAACTAAAATAAAGAAAATAAAGTCACGGTGGTGAAAAAAGAAACAGAATGGGATGTTTTTTTTGTGTGAAAACAGTTTTTGGTTAAGCCTGGCCCAATATATATTTTGTAGTCAGAAAATAAAGAAAATAAAAAGAGTTAATGGGTTGCGTAGTTAAAACATGAATGGGGGGTATGACTGAGAAAAATAGTCCAAAGCCCAACAATAGAGCCCAAACGCTGCCTGATTCAAACAAAAAAGAAATGGAAAAAATGTGAAAATTGAAAAAGGTCTCACTGGAGCTCGAACCCAATACCTTCTAATACGCGCACACTTCTTGTACCACTGAGGTGGCATGTTTCATCCGTTAGTTATACAACTTGCACTAAATATAAAATAAACTCATTTCTAAAAATTTGAACATGGCTTCATCTTCTTCCTTCGCGCGCGCAGGGATGCACATCACCATTGTTAACATTCTAAAACTTTCATTTCTCATCCAAATAAAAAATTGTAAACATCAAACCTGCTCAAAATTTTAATACGAATCTAACCATGTAACTTTTAAAAGTTATGGATTATAGGTTAGCACGAATTTTGTTTGGTACCAAAATCAAAACCTAACTGGTGAGAGTTGAAATTCTTAAGACACGAGCAATGAAAATCATAACTAAGATCATGGTCAACTTCCTAGATATGATATCTACATCTTTCCTTTTATTTGTATGAGCTGAAAATGCTTGTATCAAGATATCACAGTTAAGAAATCTTACCTCTTGAAGTGAGAACCAAATGATCTCTATATGACTTCCAGAAATGGTTTGATGATGGATTAAGCTTGCAGGGACCTTCCTTGAGCTAGTGGAATCATTACTTTGCTTTGAAAGCCACTAAATCAATGTAACCAAGTCAAGGTGCAATGGTAAAATATGGAAATGGTGTATGATGATGGGATGGTTACAGAAACGTGTCAGGGGTATGGATGAGTTATATATAATGTATAGATGATGTTTGAATGGAAAAATGGAAAACACACGAAGGATTTTGGAGTTGGCTCTTCAAAGTCAGAAATGGCAAACAATGTGGCTTTGGATGCATATTCTGAGTTCAAGGAGTTTTGAGAAGTTTTGAGGGCTTCTAATATCGTGTGTAGCTTGAAAATGGACCTCTCTATTTATAGAGAAAGGTTGGAGGGAAGGGACTGGTCAGATTGTAAGATTACAAGTTATAGTTTAGTTGAAACATAACTTGTGACTTCTTTGAGAAATCAAAATTCCAAAGCATGGTAAAATAGCTTGTAGGGAGATTGAACCCTTTAAACATGTTGTTTCTGAGAATACATGTTAAGTGTGTGTAGAGGGAGTAAGTGTGAAGCTCAATGCATTGGCTTTATGAAAAAGCTTGCTTTACAAGAATGGAAATGCAACCTTTCTCCCTAAAATGGAAAAATGATTTGGATAATGCTCAAACCAAATGGATAAAGGCTCAAAAGTTTGTGCAAACCATTAATTATAGAGTTATAAACAAGTTTGAGGCCTGCAAAGTGAAGATTATGCAGCATGGCAATGAGATTTGCTCAAGTGTTCATCAAGAAAATGACCTATAATTTAAGTTTATGAGGCCATCTTCATCTCTTCGAAACTTCTAGCTCAAGTATGATCAAAATGAGTTCTTGAACTACTTAGAAAGCTTGTAACATTCTCTAAAACTTTCATGTTGGACATTTTTGAAAATTCAATTTGGAACTATATGAAACTTGGCCAAGAAGTTAGGTCCAAAATCTGCCTAACTAGGGCAAAATTTCGCTAAGTGTTTTTTAAGTTTCATGTACATGTCTTTATGAAATTATAACTTAAAATATAAGCAATTTTAGAACTTGATTCCTTCTAAAAAGTTTTAGATTTCATTAAGATCTACAACTTTCATGTTGGAAGTTTTTCTTGAATCACCTTGCATCATGATGAAAAATTGGCACAAAATTATGAATATAAGTAAATTTCTAGGATGTTATCTCCATTCTACCGCGATACCGGCCGCGCCTATTGCTAGAATGCGTGCGTTAACGTCGCCCACTAAAAAACACAAACAAACCAACCATTTTCTAAGAGGAACTATGATGTTCTGATTCCTTCATTGGATACGTAGGCAAAGGGTCACGAAACCCTCACAAACGCAATAATCAAAAACCATCCATTTCCCTTTAGCAAGCATAGTTGTAAATAAACACACCCTTTAAGACAAACAAACAAAATGGATCCCGTTGAGTACAACGGATGCGAGGGGTTCTAATACCTTCCCCTCGCATAACCGACTCCCTTACCCTTTCTCTTGGTCACAAGACCATCTTATCCATTCCCTTGTGGTTTTATCGATATTTCCCCTTCCTTAGGGATAAATAAAGTTCGGTGGCGGCTCTGTGTTTTCTGCCGGTGGTTTCAGCTGGTGACTCTGTTGGGGAATTAAAGCGAGTCTCTCCTAGTTTTGTTTACTTGTCTTTTTGGGTGTTTATTTATTTGCTTTATCTTGCTTTACTGTTTTATTTCTTTATTTATTCTTTTGTATATATTGCATATTTGTTGCTACTCACATATTCTAGATATATTGTGTTGTTGGGTTTGATGATTACTTTTGATAAGTCCTCTACCCAGAGTTGGGTTACACATAGGATTAGGACGGGCGGTATAGTCATGTTAACTTTGAGGGAGTAATCCCGAAGAAGGAGGCATGAGAATCCCCCACTCAGTGGAGGTCCCCTTGAAAGTAGTGATGTTTACCGAGTAATTGGGAAGACGTCGTTGCTTTTGACCTGGGAGCTCGAGAAGCTGAGAGCCGTAGAACAATTAACCCATCTTGGCCTTTTAGGTGCAATGCGGAGATTGTAACGGAGTAATCCGGAAGTAGTTGTCACGCGATATTGCACTCGGACGAGTTTTTCCTGCGAATATTATTAATTACCAAGTAATTTGGACATCGGTAATATCCAAAGGAAGAGCGTAGACTTCGAGAACTCTTTAGAACCTTGTTCGGCAGGTGAAAAACCCCTAGTACATACCTCGTGGGTGGTTACTTTGACTCCATGCCTGTGACGTCGAACCTTTGATCCTGTTACTTTTAGACTGTGCAACGGACTACACAATGGTTATCCAGAATATGTGGAGCTGAGACTTCATGTCATAGCATACCATGACATCATATCATCATATACATCTCATATCTAGGGAAATCCAAAGACGAGTCTCGTTGACATAGCTTTTCAAAACAAAAAAAAAGGGGAAATTTTAAAAAGGGGATAAACGAGTCTTTAGGTCTCCTCGGAAATGAAGATAAAGCATTCATCCATACTACCATGCATTCATTTTTCACAACAAAACTCATTGGGGTCCCCTTTCTCAGAATCCAATAAACAACAAAGACGACTCATCAACATCAGTACACACAGAGACAACTGTATGTTCAACGAGCACAATCTGGGTCTTTTCATCCGAGTCATCAACCCCATGGGTAACAAGGAAGAAAGAGGAAGAAATTTATTGAAAGGAGGGTGGATCCCATTCCCATGTCTTATGTTTAACTTCTCCCTTAGTTGTTGGCCAATCAGTTGGTTCAACTGCGTGAACTAGGTTCAACACCAAATCTCCCACGAGGGTATGACGTCAGTGCTTGTTGCGAATTCCATTCAGGGGCTCTTGGACACACAATTGAGAATTGTAGGGCATTAAAAAACAACGTTCAAGACCTCCTTGATGCCAAAGTTATCACGTTCACTCCAAAGGGTTTGATAATGGATTGAATCCCCTTGATGAGATAGGTGTCAAGACTACAAGAGCGTCTCCTCAAATGACCCAGGGCTGAAGAAGTCTCCTGAGCATGGCAATTTCTAATTTCATTTGCATTATCATTTGTAATCTTTCTTGTTTTGTTCAGTACCCATTGTATGCAAAATTGTTTGTCTTTTTATATTGAATCACCATGCATTGACTGTGTTTGTCTTGAACTAATCCATTCATATTCAGTCATTTACGTTTTGCTATTGTACTTGCTTAACTCTTTTTAATTTAAAGAAGAAAAAAATATATAACTCTTGAGGGAGGATGATGAAGATCTGATACTTAGATTCTAAAACGGTATGCTTTTGAATAAAACCTTGCTGAAGATGTACATGCATTGTTTCAAATCCCCAAACACCGGAGTTATAAGGAAGATAGACCCTCGTTAACCCTTTCGAGCCTTGAAGTAGGAGTTTCTTTTACACAGAAAAACCCTCAATTTTAACCCCGGGGCAGGTAGATTTCAGTTAATCTGATCGAGCATTCAGAACTCGTCAAGAGGGAGTTCCTAGGGATACCACAATGGTTATCCATCAAAGGGCTAGAGAAGTCAACACCATAATGATAAACTGTCACCTACCAGCAGCGTGCATCGAAGAGAATGATATCCCGATGGGTATCTCTTGCACAATCAGGAGGTCAACAGATGACAATACCGCAACAATTATTCTTCATATATCTAGGACTCCGACAACCACAACCATTTCCAACCGATCGAAGATGGTGCAAAGATCAATAACTTGTTCAAAAAGAAAGAGACAAAAAGCCCCGTTAAGTCAAAACTTGAAAAAACAGGAGACTTAAGCAAAAGTCAGGGCATCCCGCTGGACTGCAACTTCAAAATCAAGAAATTTGTCCAAAAAAGTTTTTTTAGGGAAAGCGAATAAAAAATAATAATAATCCTCAGCAAAGAACAAGATCGAGTCATCAGACGCCAGGAAGCCAATGATTGTCGGGTCTTAGAAATCCTTGTGGTTCCCCAATCATTACAAACTCTCTTCTCAGGAGATGAGCGCTCGTATCGAGTTAACTGAATATAGGAATGGAGAACATCATGGAGAATGGGTGGGCACCAAATAATTTTGAGCCTTAAATCTTTTTTCTAAAACCGTGAACCAGGCCACGTTACAACCCTTAAAAGTCCTAACTGAAGCATGGGTTAATTCAAAAGCAATATTGTAGCGAGAGTACGGTAACCTGACTCCTCAGAGATGTACTAAAATTTGATTTGGTAAAACGTCACCTATTCTTAAAAACAAAAAAACTGATGCTTCGACATCTTTTCAATGAAAGTTTTTTTGAACTTCAAGACAAACATAGAATTTGCATTAGAATCATCATTCTTAGACAAACATTCGTTGCATATAAATAAGTGCTTGAACATCAAGTAAGCTTGCGTGATGAGCATCATTTAAAAATATGGTCATCTCGAAGGACGATTGCTGCAGAAACTTGTCAAAAAACAAAGATGGATCTTATTCTGGGGCATTCCCTCAAGCTGCCAATCAGAGGCTATCACGTCGATAAATCTCTTCCATATTTTTGCCAGTCAATCAGAAGCAACCATGTCGATAAATCTCTTTAAACTTCAAACTGGGGGAATCAGGCTCAGTAACCTATTCAAAATTTGTGCAACCTGGGGCAGTTACGTCGAGATTCGACAAATCTTTACAAGAATCCATGATCAGAGGCAGACATTGGGGCATGCCACTTTGCGTCGTATTATGAAACGAATCTTTCAGCATTCCACCCGAAGAGATCCTTGCAGACAAGGGCATTCCTCCTCCCCCCCTTATGGAGCTACTCAAGCAAATTCCTGTCATCCGTACAAATTCAATCAAGCTAAAAGCGTCATGACGTTCACTTTGGTTCAGTTAGCGTCCCCAGAATCATCATCATTCCCTACAAATGTTTAAACACGCAACTCCCCAGCAATGAAGTGAACTCGGGGCATCTGAAGACATTAATGTCCATTTCCTAATCCCCAAGTGGTTCGTGAAGTAAGGAAAGTCAGACGGGGCCCTTTCCTCCCTGGCAATAGAGAAAACTTGGGGCATTTGATGAGATCCATGTCTCTATTCAGTCATTCACAAGAAGTCCAACACATGAAGAAAGTTAGATCAAGCTACTCCTCCTCAACAAGATTTAATCCCCAGTGAACTCGACAAGGATTTAACTCAAGCACCAGTCCATATTGGTACCTCAAGATGACGGACAACAGATCCCAATGATTTTTTGACATTTTGCATACAATAATCATCATAACATATTGCATTGCATCCTCAAACGCATAGCATACCCATGGATCATCATGTCACACTTCAAATGCATATGAAGCATGAGCCAGATTAGTCCCCAAATCAACAAAACATCCTGTTGTACCCTAAAATTTGCCCTCCCATATTTCTCAAAACATTTCAAGAAAATTCACAAGTCCAACCCGACGCGTTATATTCAGGTGTTCTTTCGCCAAGATATCTCTGATAACATATTCTCAAATTCAGGTTCGGCTCAAGAGTCAATTCTTTAAAGAAGGTATCCGAATGTGTGAGTTTTCTTGAAGAAATATGGTGAAAAAGTGTGCTGAAAGTGCAGTTTTTACGCGCTAAAAAATTCATAACTTGAAGATCGTGACTCGTTTTGAACCCGTTCCGGTGGCCAAAATTCCGTCTTGACATTATCTACGTTTTCATCTCTCACGGCTGGAAGCCAATTTCGATCAGAAGGTCTTCAAAAATGTGGATTTATCAAGTATTTTCGTGCAGAAAATTTGTGACAGAAGTTTATTTGCGTCATGTTCAGAAAATCATAACTTGGTCGATTTTCATCGTATCGAGCTGGTTCCGGTGCCAAAATTTCACAAATTGAGTTGGCTACATTTTCACAGAAGGTATTGAGTTCAAACGGTATTCAAAAGGCCTTCGTTTTTTGCTCAGAGTGTGTGACACGCTGAAAATCCTGAATGCTGAATATTATTTCATCTGAGCCGAAACTTCGAAAATTCATAACTCGGTCAATTTTTATCGGATTGGACTCGTATTTTTACACAAGGTTACTGACTCATAGATCTACAACTTTGCTTCAAAAGTCGAGACCGGATTATGCACCGATCAATACCAGTTTTTTATTGAAGAACGTGTCAGAGTCGACACTGGAGCCCAAAATAAGTTTGTCTGAGCTGAAACTTCAAAAATTCATAACTAATTCACCGTTTATCCGATTGAGTCGATTTTCGGACAGGAGTTAGTTCTCGATGTCGGCTACATTTTGTTTTCACATTTCAACTTCAAAAAATGCACTTAAGTCCCTGCGATTTAGCCTGGAAAGTGACGAATTCAAGTGAAAATTGGAGGCCCAATTGCACATTCAAAGCCCATTTGCTTTACCCTAATTTTCATTATATAATCACCTTCTTGTCACACAAACCAGAGGGAAGAAAAAGAGGAGAAAAGAGGGGAGAAAAAAAGAAAAAAAGAGGGAAGAGGAAAAGAGAAAAAAACCTTGCCACAACACTGTTGGAATATCAAACTCTTTCAAGAACCCTAAAACCTTGAAATCCTTATTACAAATCCCTCTCTCACTACAAACAAAGCCATCTCAGTTACAAACCAACACCTCACTACTTCTCCAGTAAGGATAAGGCTGACTTGATCTCCATGATCCAAAGGGCATAAAAGCATTCATGTCACTACTTTTCCAGTAAGGGTAAGATTGATTTGATCTCCATGATCAAAAGGGTATAATCATTCATACATGCCATATTGTGCCTAAACATTAAATTTCTTCATATGTTGGTTTTATTTGAATTTTTATGATTTTATTTAATGTGTTCATGAGGTTCAACACTGCAGATTTAGACAGGATCCCATGCAGGTTCATTAAGGAACGTTGAGGCCAAAAGGCCAAAAGCCAAATGGCCAAAACAGAACATTTTATGCATGACACCAATACATGGCGAGGCAGACATTAAGCCAGACATTAAGGGAACGTTGAAGCCAGAACACAAATGGCCAAAAGCCAAATGGCCAAAGTAGAACAACTTATGCATGAAACTCAATCCAATGGCCAAAGAATGCAGACCACGGTACTCAGGAGTCAATACTTCAAAAAACCTCCCCTTGGGCCAGACACCCCCTATGGTTTGCTCAATTTTTAATTTTTATTTGTTTTTCCTTTTTATTCTTTTAATTGTTTTTTAATTGTTTTCTTTTAATTCCATAAAATAATTTTCATAATAAATATAAAATACAGAAAAATCAAAAAAATGTTTATTTTATTAATATTAATTTTACTATTATTATTTTTGTAAATAAACTTTAAACAATTAATTAGATTAATTTAGGTTTCAAAACTTTAATATTTTTCTTAATAAATTAAATATGTAGAAATTAGGGTTTTTAACTTTTTCATCATTTTTTTTAATAAATAATTTTCTCATCATTATTATTATTATTAACTACTAATTTATTTTGTAAATAAACATGTACATAAATTCTTTAGTAAATTAAGTTAAACTTTAACATTTTTCTCAAATAATTAAAAATAACTTAGAATTAGGGTTTCTTTTAATTTTAATTTTAATTTTCTTATTTCATAAATACAAAAAAAAAACCTAAAAAACACTTCTTTTATTTCAATAAATAATTAATTAATTTTTAATTTCATTTAATTTCTTTAAAGGGTCCAACGCCCTCGAACGTTCTATTTTTATTTCTTTCGCACATTTATTTTCTTTCAAATATTATGTAATTGCTCAAGCCATGTAACTCGGACATTTTATATTTCCCGCATTTTATTTCTTTATTTTATGTCAAATCGGGTCCTGGTTTAATTTGGCGATGTGGACCCGCGCCTTTGTAATAGTTTAGGAATTTTATCTTTCCGCACTTTTTAACTGTTAAATAAATGCATGCAAGAATGAATGACAAAAATAAAAACAAAACGTTAGATCACCAATAACCTGACAAGACAAAAATAAATGAATCTGACACACAAATCACACACCACCCCTAGGGTACGCCTCACTGTTGCCTTGCCTCAAAAGGTGATCGTCGAGTAGAGGATGTCTTAGTAAGTCCTCATGATCCAGGAACCTGGCATGAGGGTAGCTTCTAAGGTGTCTTCCCATTGCTCTGGTGATCACCATGTCCCGAACCTCGAATTGACCCGAACACCTCCAACGGTGGTGCTACCTACCTCTCAATGGTGGGATGGCACTACTTTAAAGGACATTTACACAGACGAATTCCTTAGGGTAGGTAGACAACTCTAGATACTTGCTCTAATTTCGAAACAAAAATTCAAACATACTTTTCACACCGACACCTTTTCAAAAAGCTTTCGAACGCAATTTTTCAAACACTCTTGAGGACCGATACAAGAGTCGAACTGGAATTTTCAAAGAAACTTTTTTTAAACCCACAATTGAAAAGCAAACAAACCATTTTGAAAACACAAATGAGCAAGTATCTAAGAGCCCATGGATAACCATGGATAGAAAGGGTGCTAATACCTTCCCTTTCTATAACCTACCTCCCGAACCGAGAGCAATCTCTATAAGGAATTTTTCTGTGCTTTTGTCCTTTCCATTTGGAGAAAATAAAAGACGGTGGCGACTCTTGCTTCCGCGACATTTCGCGAACCAGCGTTAAACAGTCAGTTCCAGATCCACCGATCACACATCCTCACAAAGAATTTCATCCTCATAATTCCCAGTTAACATCTGTTATTACATTACCAACTGAAATAAACCATGGTGCCAGTACGTCGTACTCCCCCAAATCTTAACACTCACGTTATCTTTCATAGGGTCGTAGGTCGCTCGTAGGTCTTACCCTCACGTTATCTTTGCTAGGGTCGTAGGTCGCTCGTAGGTCTTACCCTCATGTTATCTTTACTAGGGTCGTAGGTCGCTCGTAGGTCTTACCCTCACGTTATCTTTGCTAGGGTCGTAGGTCGCTCGTAGGTCTTACCCTCACGTTATCTTTCATAGGGTCGTAGGTCGCTCGTAGGTCTTACCCTCACGTTATCTTTACTAGGGTCATAGGTCGCTCGTAGGTTTTACCCTCACGTTATCTTTCATAGGGTCGTAGGTCACTCGTAGGTCTTACCCTCATGTTATCTTTGCTAGGGTCATAGGTCGCTCGTAGGTCTTACCCTCAAGTTATCTTTCATAGGGTCGTAGGTCGCTCGTAGGTCTTACCCTCACGTTATCTTTTATAGGGTCATAGGTCGCTCGTAGGTCTTACCCTCACATTATCTTTGCTAGGGTCGTAGATCGCTCGTAGGTCTTACCCTCACGTTATCTTTCATATGGTCGTAGGTCGCTCGTAGGTCTTACCCTCACGTTATCTTTACTAGGGTCATAGGTCGCTCGTAGGTCTTACCCTCACGTTATCTTTCATAGGGTCGTAGGTCGCTCGTAGGTCTTACCCTCAAGTTATCTTTGCTAGGGTCGTAGGTCGCTCGTAGGTCTTACCCTCACGTTATCTTTCATAGGGTCGTAGGTCGCTCGTAGGTCTTACCCTCACGTTATCTTTTATAGGGTCATAGGTCGCTCGTAGGTCTTACCCTCACGTTATCTTTACTAGGGTCGTAGATCACTCGTAGGTCTTACCCTCACGTTATCTTTGCTAGGGTCGTAGGTCACTCGTAGGTCTTACCCTCACGTTATCTTTGCTAGGGTCGTAGGTCGCTCGTAGGTCTTACCCTCATGTTATCTTTGCTAGGGTCGTAGGTCGCTCGTAGGTCTTACCCTCATGTTGTCTTTTATAGGGTCGTAGGTCGCTCGTAGGTCTTACCCTCATGTTATCTTTTATAGGGTCATAGGTCGCTCGTAGGTCTTACCCTCATGTTGTCTTTCATAAGGTCGTAGGTCTCTCGTAGGTCTTACCCTCATGTTATCTTTTATAGGGTCGTAGGTCGCTCATAGGTCTTACCCTCATGTTATCTTTACTAGGGTCATAGGTCGCTCGTAGGTCTTACCCTCACGTTATCTTTCATAGGGTCATAGGTCGCTCGTAGGTCTTACCCTCACGTTATCTTTCATAGGGTCATAGGTCGCTCGTAGGTCTTACCCTCATGTTATCTATTTTAGGGTCGTAGGTCGCCCGTAGGTCTTACCCTCACTTTACCTTTCTCTTGGGTCATAGATTATATGCTGATCTTTACCCATTATCTTTACCTTTCTTTTTGGGTCGTGAAATACCGCTTGATAGATCCTCTGTCGTCATCAAGTTCTACTCATTGCATTTAAGTTATCATTTTGTCAAGTAATTCTACTTTCAGTCATCACGACATCGTCAACCATATCCTTTCAGTCGCTTTACTACTAAAAAAAATAAAAACCTTGTATTGGCACCGTTACCCCAGTACGAGCTACCCTTTTCAACCATGTTTTATCCATCATGACCAGTCCACCAGAAGACCAATTTGTCTTTCCCCAAGCAGACATTCCCACCAGTGAATAACATTCACACCATCTCTCCAGGGCAATTTTCGGGTCCTGGTATTTAATTATCTTGCACCTTGAACTCTCGAAAGGCTGGCGCCAATCTCGCATTCAGGTTTAAGATGATTAAATAGGGGCAGATGTCGTACCCCAAATTTGCCCTATCTCTTTATTTTTGGTCTAGCTTTGAACTTTGCATTCCATTTGCATCATTTTATCATTCAGTCATTTGCATATCCCACATCTCATGGGATCAGGCGCTTTGGTTTGAAGTATTAGGGCTACGCCCTCTTTTTGTCTAATCTTGTTTTGAGGTTTTCTTATCAGGTAAAAAGGAAGCGCATCTAGTTCTCGATTAGTGGATCATGGAACGAATTTTGTCATCATGTTACAAGGGTGGTTCTTGCTCAATTTTATCATAGCCTGGATTAGGGTTTATTTCCCTATATGTACTGGTCAAGATGCTAGAGTTTCGAGTTTTTGGTTTCTGTGAAGATGTTTATGTCGCCTGCCTCGAGGATGGTTCAAAGCTCAGGGCATTAGGCCTTTCTCACAAGGATTCTCAGGGTTTAAGTATGCACAAGTACAATTGGATCATATTGGATTTTCAAGCATCAAGTCTAAGAGGAAACTATTGAAAGAGCAAAGCAGATAAATTTGTTTTTTTGACGAAATTGAAGAAGAGCAAGTTTGCTTCGATTTAGAGGTTTCGATTGAGCATCTGGCTTCCTTCGATCAAGCTGGATTTCGAGGCTTCGATTGAGCATCTGGCTTCCTTCGAGCAAGTTGGATTTAGGGGCTTCGATTGAGCATATGGCTTCCTTCAATCAAGCTGGATTTCGAGGCTTCAATTGAGCATCTGGCTTCCTTCGAGCAAGTTGGATTCAGGGGCTTCGATTGAGCATCTGGCTTCCTTAGAGCAAGCTCTGATCCATAAGCTTCGATTAATAAATTATTTCCTTCATTTGTTTTTGCTCCAATTCATAAAGCATTGACCTTCTACTGACTTGCTTTGATTCAGAAAGCAGCAACCTCCTACATGAAATCTTCGACCAAGCTATGGCTTCCTGCATGCAAGATTAGATTGGATAATGGCTCTTCATGCAAGCTTTGTTTAAGAAATGTCCTCTTGCATGCTTTCTTTGATTCACAAAAGTTGTAGCCTCCTGCATGCTTTGTTTCGATTCACCAAGCTTACTGCCTACAAGCCTGCTTCGACTGGACAAGTTTGCTGCCTGCATGCTTGCTTCGTTTGGACAAGTTTCGATGGGACAAAGTAACCACCTCTATGCATCCTTCGAATCCACTTTCACCAAGGGCCTCTTGCATACTTTGCTTCATACAAGTTTCGTTTGAGCCAAGAGTTATCTTCATGCAAGATTTGACTAAGTTCTTGCTTCCCTTGAAAAAGAGCCCTTCAATTCAGAAGCCAGGAACTTCCCTCATGCTAAAAAGACAAAAGGCAATGACTCCCTTTATGTTTGTTTCGATCCACATGCTTCGATTGGGCAATGTGCTTCCTTCGAGCTTGAGCTTTCAATTTGACAGTTTGTTTCCTTCGATACAAGCTTCGACTGGGCATTAGCTTGTTTCGACCACAAGCTTCGACTGAGACAAAGGCTTCCTTCGAACAGGTGTGCTTCGATCTCACTCTTGCATTCGACTCAAGACCAAATTCCCATATACTGCCAAACCCAAGCCAGTTGTGCTGCCATGCAACGTTCCTGCACCAACCTGCCACAACGCTCCAAAACATTGTTGAGCCTGCATTGTCTCAGTCCCATACTTACACAAAATTGGAATAAATACAAACTGTGTTTCATAAAGCAAAATAACAGAGTTATAGCTTTGGTTTGGTCTGATCCAAGTTTCAACTCATTTTCCCTCTCTTTTTTTCATCCTCCTCCTCTATATAACAGTGGTATCAACAAAAAGAAAAAGGGGGGGGGGGGGGGAATTCACATAATTACACACTAATTTCCAGCCTCCCAAAATAATCACAGTACCAATAGCCATTCTTCACTAAACACCATAAACATTTCATACCACATCTGCAGAATTCTCAACACAATGATTCAAAATTTTAAACGAATAACGTAGTTCCCATCAAAACAACACTATAATAGTAAGGAGGATCTTTGGACCAGAGGAACGAATCCCCCAAATTTTCTCAAACACAACAAAACTCTCAAGTTCGTCAACACTTGAGAAATAAAAAAAACCCAGAATCCCAAACACTCACCTCTTTCGATTCTGAAGAACACCCCATGCATATAAGTTTGTTCAAACTCAAAGAAAACCTTCTGTGATAACTCTTTGAACCAAAAGCAAACCCCTTGTGACTACTCTTCGAATTCCAGAAACGTCTAGGTAAAAGTTCAAGTTCGAATTCCACATCCATTTAAAGCCTGAAGCAAGGAAACAGGAAATAGGAAACAAAGCTTCTGGCTTCTATCCTCTTTCTCCAGGTCGAACGAAAGAGACAATCAGGAGGAAAACCATACACTGACTTCCAGGCTCACTCGAAAGGCATTCCCTCACTGCTTTCAACCTCCAGTCGAAGAAGGCAACAAGGAAGAATCAAAAGGCTTCGCCATACACTGACTTCCAGGCCCCAGTCGAAGGATACAACTTGCTGCTTCCTTTGCCCAATCGAAGGACAGGACTTTGCCTCTGCTAAGGCCCAATCGAAAGATGTGACTTTGCTATTGCCAGCCCCAATCGAAGGAGGCAAACAGAATGCAAATTGAAGGCTGCTTCCCCCCAATCGAAAGACACTCATTTTTCTTAATTTCATCTTATTTTTCCTTCATATTTTTTATGCCTTTTGATATGGTTGTAATAGCGTAGGATTTTATCTTTCTGCATTTTATTTACTTTGTACAAATGCTAGTAATTAGGCGTGTATGGCAAGATAAAATCAACAAGTAAACAAACCAATCAAAAATCCAAAAAAACACTCTTTAATCATTACTTGAACTTATTTTAAAACTCACAAAAACACTCAACCAAGCAAAACTCCCCCAAGGGCATGTTATCTCCATTCTACCGCGATACCAGCCGTGCCTATTACTAGAATGCGTGCGTTAACGTCGCCCACTAAAAAACACAAACAAACCAATCAAAAATCCAAAAAAACACTCTTTAATCATTACTTGAACTTATTTTAAAACTCGCAAAAACACTCAACCAAGCAAAACTCCCCCAAGGGCATGTTATCTCCATTCTACCGCGACACCGACTGCACCTATTGCTAGAATGCGTGCGTTAACGTCGCCCACTAAAAAACACAAACAAACCAACCATTTTCTAAGAGGAACTACGATGTTCTGATTCCTTCATTGGATATGTAGGCAAAGGGTCGCGAAACCCTCACGAACGCAATAATCAAAAACCATCCATTTCCCTTTAGCAAGCATAGTTGTAAATAAACACATCCTTTAAGACAAACAAACAAAATGGATCCCGTTGAGTACAACGGATGCGAGGGGTGCTAATACCTTCCCCTCGCATAACCGACTCCCTTACCCTTTCTCTTGGTCGCAAGACCATCTTATCCATTCCCTTGTGGTTTTATCGATATTTCCCCTTCCTTCGGGATAAATAAAGTTCTGTGGCGGCTCTGTGTTTTCTGCCGGTGGTTTCAATATGGAATACTCTTCTAAGTGCTCAAGAACAATTTTCAGTATGCATATGAAAATGATGAACAAAAATCTTGAGTATAGAGAGTATGATTTAAAGAATAGAAAATAATAGTTGTTAGTGATTGTTGTTGTTTTTTCAAAATTCTAAATAAAAATAATTTATAGTGTAGTAATACCTCTTCAATGAATCATAGAAATGTTTAAACCATTTTTACTAGAAAAAAAGTATTTGAAAAGATACAAAGATTTCTATGAAAAGGTGTTACAAAAAGTTGCTGGAAAAATAAAATTTTTCAAAAACTGAAGCATAACAACCGGTTGCACTAAAGCAACAATCGATTGCAGCACAACAACGTTTTAAAAAATTTGAAAAATATAACTATGACAACCGATTGTCATTGAGGAGCAATCGGTTGCTCATAAGCCAACATTCAAAAAATTTTAAAACAGAACACATGACAATCATTTGCTGCTATATGACAATCGATTGTATGTCAAATAGAATGCTTTTGTTTTTTGAATGCAACCGATTGTCCTAGCATGACAATCGATTGCTTGTGTACAAAAATTGAAAAATCAAAATAATCAAAGATTTGAAGCAATTTAAAACATCCTTCTTCAATCATATATAGTATATACTCAAAATATTATTTTAATAAAGTAAATGCATGATTAAAAATAGAGCACTAAGAGCATAAGATCAAAAATTTCATATACCTAAAGCCATAAGTCTTGAAAAGTTGATCTTGATCAATGAATCTTTGCTTGAGATAAATCTTCTATCTTGATCCATTCATTTGTGCATGCTAGCTTATCTTCATCAAAACATTTGGAAAGCTTGATTTCAAAGTCTCCCCCTTTTTGATGATGACAACCATTGCTTGAAGTTTGGAGTGCATCTTGGTTTTCTCTAATCATGTTGTTTAAAAACTCCCCCTAAGTCAAAGACTCCCCCTTGATCTATTGCATGAGGGTTTTGAAGATTGCTTTCTTGCTGCAATTTGGGTTAGAGAAACACAAAAGAAACTACAAAGTCTTCTCCCCCTTTGTCATTAGCAAAAAGGAATGGGAAAGAAGATCATAAAAAATTTGCACATAGAAACAACATATCATAAATAAAGTTTGCATACATAGATATGACAGAAACAAAGTGCACAAAACGAAAGGGATCACAATACATGAAGTGTCTTAAACGAAACTAGAAAAACGACATAAAATATAAGAACATAAAGTACTAAGAACATAAGAACTTAAAGACTAATCATCCATGCCTTGAACAAAGTCTTCATCATCTTGATCTTCACCATTATTGCCTTCATTGGTTTGAGGTTGGATGAAAGGGTAATGATAGGGTTGAGCTTCATAAGGAGGGACATTGGTATGGGCATAGAGATGAGCAAATTGATTTTTCATGTTGTTGTTCATGTATTGAAGATAGTCAAAAACTTGATTGTAAGAGTTTTCCATTGGTTGTGGAGGTTGGTTTTGAAGTGGTTGTTCTTGTGGAGGTTAGTTTTGTGGAGGAGTATGAATGTATGTGATGGTTCTATTAATCAGATCAAATTTGACGCCAGTTTTGGTATTACATACTTTCTTCGAAGTGATTTCATGTTTGGGGTTAGTCATAGGCACCATGTGTTCACCAGACAAGGAAACATTGAACTTCTCAAACACAAGGGTAAGCCAGGAGCCATAAGGAAGAGCAGAAGCATTTTCATTATGTAGTGCCATATGAATCACATAAGACCAGTTGATTTGAATACCATTCTTCATCGCATACAGAATTTGCATCTCACAATCATTGATATTGGAAATGTTTGAGAATCTTGGCATAACCACATACGCCAAAAAAGTAGTGGATCAAACGATCATCAATAGTGAGAATTCCTGCAGACCAAGAGTTCCTCTCCGGAGTTCCACCAATAAGCCTTTGCCTTTTCTGAATAAAATCACGCTCGGGAATTCTTGCAACTCCATAGTAGAAGTCTCTTTTTCTGTAGCCGGGAAGATTTGCATTTGAGAGAAGTTTAATGCAAGCACCATCATGTGGAATACCCAAAGCTTCACCAAAATTCTGCACTGTGAGTTCTATAGGAACCCCTTTGATATTTGAGATCATGCATCCTCTACTAATGGTTAGATTTCTGTAGAAAATCCTAACCAAAGCGGGGTAGATGGGTCTATTAACACCAATCAACTTGTATATCCCTTGAGATCTAAATAAATCTGGAAAACTAAAGCATTCGGAATAGAAGTTGTCAAGATTACCGAACCTTGGTAGAAGAACCGGCATCTTCTGAAAGTGAGACACAAATATTTCCCTTTGGATTCTTGATGGAATGAGTTTTGAGATATCATCACCTTGAGATGAGGAAGAAGCTTTTCCCTTTCCTTTCTTTGATGTTGACATGGTGAGGGATGAGAGAATTGGAAGGGGAAAAGGGTATTTAGTGTTTGTAGGGTTTCTTGAGACAAAAGAGGATATATGAAGTTTAGGTTTTGGTTGGGCTTTTATAGATAGATAGGCATTCAATGGATAGGTAAGGCATTCAATGGTTTAGTCAAGACAATAAAGACTTGTAGCATAGAGATTCTTGAGTGTGTGACTATCCAAAAAATATTGTGTCATAGGAAAAGACTAAGCATTAAAAAGTTGTTGACCAAACACTTGAAACATTCAAAAAAGAGAATAAAAATCTTGTACAAAATAAATAATAGTAATGGCGATGGAAGAGAAAGAATAAAAGAGAGTGTAACTGAAAAAAATAAAAAAAAAATAAAAATTTTGAACTGTGCAATCGATTGTTGTTTGATGAAAACCGATTGCATCTTTTGAAAATTTAAACAGGGGCGAAAAAATTGAGAGAGCAACCGGTTGTCTTGGAGTGAGAACCGATTGTTGTGAAGACAAAATCTAAAGTTTTTTAGATACAACCGATTGTCACTCTATGACAACCGATTGTCATTAGTGAAAAAGTGAAAAAATGCTTAATGTTTGGGGATTTCATGGTCATATATCAAAAATTTAGTAATAAAAACATGGATCATGATATATTACCATAAAGTTAAGATTAAGATCATAGCCATGTACCTTAATTAGATAATGCCATTTTCGTCCAAGATACCTAGCTCTCTTCGGATCTTGAAGAATGGTTCTTTTGCCAACGGTTTAGTGAAGATATCTTCTAGTTGATTATGCGTATCCACGAAGGTGACTTTGACATCTCCTTGAAGTACATGATCATGAAGAAAGTGATGTCGAATGTCGATATGCTTTGTTCTAGAATGCATCAAAGGATTTTTTGTAATGTTGATTGCACTTGTGTTGTCGCATCAGAGTGGAATGCATCCAAGGTCGAGTCCGTAGTCATGGAGTTGTTGCTTGAGCCATATAATTTGCGCACAACAACTACCCGCTACAATATATTCCGCCTCGGCCATACTAAGAGCCACACAAGCTTGTTTCTTACATGCCCAAGAGACTAATGCATTTCCCAAAATGTGACAAGTGCCACTTGTGCTTTTTCTATCTGTTTTACATCCTGCATAATCAGCGTCAGAATAACCAATTAAATTGCATATATTACCTTTTGGGTACCATAGGCCGACATTGGTTGTTCCTTTGAGATATTTCATGATTCTTTTTACCGCCATAAGGTGAGATTCCTTCGGGTTTGCTTAAAATCGTGCACACAGACATACACTGAACATGATGTCAGGACGACTTGCCGTAAAGTATAACAGTGACCCAATCATGCCTCGATATTTAGTAATATCATTGGAAATACCGGATTCATCTTGATCAACATAAGTACCGGAGCCCATTGGCGTGTGCATTGATTTGCAATTATCCATATCAAAATTTTTCAAAAGTTCCTTGCAATATTTTGATTGATTAATGAAGATACCATCTTTCAGTTGCTTAATTTGCAATCCAAGGAAATAGTTCATCTTGCCCATCATAGACATCTCAAATTCTCCTTGCATCATCAACGAGAATTCTTCACACAAATCTTTGTTAGTTGAACCAAATATAATATCATCGACATAGACTTGTATTAATAAAGTGTTACCTTTGATCTTCTTTATGAACAAGGTCTTATCCACTTTACCTTTCTCGAAATCTTTTTCGCATAAGAATGTACTGAGTCTGTCATACCATGCTCTAGGTGCTTGTTTTAAGCCATAAAGAGCTTTTCTCAACTTAAAGACATGTGAAGGATTCTTGAAGTCTTCAAATCCCGGGGGTTGTTTGCCATAGACTTCTTCATTGATGTAGCCATTTAAGAATGCACTTTTGACGTCCATTTGGTAAAGCTAAAAATTCAATGAACAAGCGTAAGCAAGTAAAACACGGATAGCTTCTAACCTTGCAACCGGAGCGAAAGTTTCTTCAAAGTCAATTCCCTCTTCTTAGTTGTATCCTTGGGCTACCAATCTTGCTTTGTTTCGAACAATTATACCGTTCTCATCAAGTTTGTTTTTGAACACCCATCTGGTACCTATGACGTGTTTGTCACTTGGTCTAGGAACAAGTTCCCAAACTTGATTTCTCTCGAACTAATTTAATTCTTCTTGCATAGCAATCATCCATTGGTCGTCTCGTAATGCGTCGTCGACTTTGGAAGGTTCGATTTGAGAAATGAATGCCATGTTCAAGCAAGCATCTTTGAGGTTCAATCTTGTTGAAACGCATTGACTGATGTCACCGATGATTTTATCAATAGGGTGATCTCTATGGGTTCTCCATTCCTTAGGTAGATCATTGACATTTGATTCTTCCAGAATTTGTTTTTCTTGTTGTTCCAATTGATTCTCATTGTTGGTCTTGGAGCCATCTTTTTGAGGAATATCTAAAATCTCATCATCATTATTTAAAATAATAGTATCCTCCTCGGAGGGGTTAGATTCATCAAATGATACATGCATAGATTCCTCAATAGTTAAAGTTCTTTTATTGTAAATACGATAAGCTTTACTAGATAAGGAGTATCCAAGAAAAATACCTTCATCCGATTTTTCATCAAACTTACCAAGGTTGTCTTTGTCGTTGTTAAGGACAAAACATTTGCAGCCAAAGACATGAAAGAATGAAATATTTGGTTTCCTTCCTCGAAAGAGTTCATACGGAGTCTTCTTTAAGATAGGTCGAATATTAACTCTATTTCTTACAAAGCATGCCGTGCTTACAACATTCGCCCAGAAATATTTTGGAAGGTTTGAATCACTAAGCATTGTCCTTGCAAGTTCAATAAGAGACCTATTCTTCCTTTCTACAACTCCATTCTGTTGAGGAGTCCTTGGTGCTGAGAAATTATGTGATATTCCATGTTCTTCACAGAAATCTTCAAAGGAGGAATTCTGGAATTCTCCACCATGGTCGCTTCTTATGGAGGCAATAGATAGTGACTTCTCATTTTGAATTTTCTTTGCATATTTCTTGAACGCCTTGAATGTATCATTTTTCTGCACTAAAAAGAGTGTCCAAGTATATCTAGAAAAGTCATCAACAATAACTAGAGCGTATACATTACCTCCGAAGCTCCTCGTTCTAGAAGGGCCAAACAAGTCCATATGAAGCAATTGTAGTGCCCTAGTAGTGGACACCACATTCTTGGATTTGAAAGTTGATTTTGTTTGCTTTCCCTTTTGACATGCATCGCAAAGTCTATCTTTGATGAACTTTATCTTAGGTAGTCCAACAACAAGGTCATGCTTAATCAATTTGTTTAAATGCTCCATATGAATATGAGCGATTCTTTTGTGCCATAGCCATGAGCCGTTGTTGTTTGCCATGAGACATTTAACCTTCAAAGATAAATCGTTAAGGGAAATCATAAAAATATTATTTACTCTTTTACCTTTAAGTTTAGCCTCATGTGTGACTTCATCTTCTATCAAACATTCATCTTTAGTGAACTTGATCTTGAAGCCTTTGTCACATAGTTGGCTAATACTTAGAAGATTGTGCTTTAGTCCTTAGACATAAAGAACATCTTCAATTGATGTGAAAGGTGGACCACCAACTTTGCCTATGCCAAGAATCTTTCCTTTGTTTTTATCTCCATATGTCACATAACCCTTGGCCTTAAGCGCTAGATGTGAAAAATTGTCGATATCTCCCGTCATATGCTTGGAACAACCACTATCGAGATACCATAGATTTGAAGTGGTCGTCAAGCTTACCTAAAAAACAAGATTAGGTTTTTTTAGGTACCCAAGTTGCTTTGGGTCCTTCATAGTTAGTTCCTTTCTTAACCCACACATAATTCCCATTTGCCATGCCAAAGTTTCTAACATAACAAGCATTAGATATGTGTCCTTGAATACCACAATAAAAACAAGTAGGTTCAAATTTACTTCTATATCTAGAGGGATAAGATTTCTTCTTAGAGGGTATTTTCTTTTTAGGATAGTGATGAACTATTTTGGGAGTGATTTCTTTCTCTTTGGTTGGTTGATCGCTAGCCTTGACAAAGATGGTTTTGTTGGTACTTGGTTTTGAAAATTTTGAGTATCCAAGACCACTTTTGTCATTTGAGTATCTTTGTTGGCTAAGAACACCTTCCAATCCAATTTGTCCTTTTTCATACCTTTCAATAACCCTTTTCAATTGGACAACTTGGAAAGATAGAGATTCACACTTTGTGCATACAAAATTCTGTTTTTCATCACTAACTTTTTGCTTTTCATCTTTGAGATCTTTTTCAATAGATCCACATTTTTCTTCCAACGATGAAATTTGTTTCTTTTGTGATGAGATAGTTTTGTACAGAATTTTGCATTCATTTAACAGTTCATTTATATCACCTTATGCATCACTATCAAAAAGAGAGAATACGTTACTAACCTCATCATCTTCGCTTTCGGAGTGGTGTGATGCCATTAATGCAAGATTGGCACTTTCGTCGCTATCGGAGTCAGATGACGAACTCAGTTCAACATCTTCCCATGCAACATATGCTTTCTTATCTTTTTATTCCTTCTTGCCTTTGTAGCCACTTTTCTTTGAAAGTTTTGGACAGTCCAGTTTGATGTGACCTTGTTTACCACATTCATAACAAGTAACTTATTGTGTTGATGAGGATCCTTCCTTCTTCTTGAAGTGTTTCTTCTTCTTTGAGTGCGAGAAGGCTTTGTCATTTTTACCAAAGAATTTTCCAAGTCTTCTAACGAGAAGCATGAAGTTTTCATCTTCGTCAGGATTATCTTTCTTTTCTTCTTCCTTGGAGTCAATCTTCAAGGAAATGTTCTTAGACTTCTTTTCTTGATTTTCACGCTTTTCCAATCTACCAAGTTCTGTCTCGTATTCTTGAAGTTTCCCGAACAAAGTTGCGAATGTCATAGTAGCGAGACTCTTCTTTTCTGAGATTGCCGTTACTTTTGGTTGCCATTCTCTAGTCAAGGATCTGAGCACTTTTAGGTTCAACTCATCATTGGTCAATGTTTTGCCAAGTGCCCTTAGATGATTTGTTAGATGCACAAATCTCTTTTGTAAATCAAGAATGGATTCTCCGGGTTGCATGCGGAACAATTCATATTCTTGACTTAACGTATTAAGTCTCGATCTCTTTACTTCAATTGTTCCTTCATGTGTTTCAACCAGTGTATCCCAAATTTCTTTTACCATTGTGCATGCTGAGACACGGAAGAATTCATCCATACTAAGTGCGCTTTGAAGGAGGTTTATTGCCTTTTTGTCATACAGAACCTTTTTCTTATCATCATCATCCCATGTAGTTTTAGGCTTTGATGAACCAACACCGTTTACTACAGTTACCAGAACAAAAGGGCCATTTGGGAGAACATCCCATATTTCTTCTCCTTGTGCTTCTAGATGAGCCTTCATACGAATCTTCCAGAAATCAAAATATTCACCACAGAATAGAGGAGGCTTGTTGCTACTGCCACCGTCTTTGAATACATAATTGTTGTTTGCGGAAGCCATTCTGGATCTAGTAGGAACATGTTACCTATAACCTGCTCTGATGCCAATTGTAAGTTCAGATGCGCCTAAGAGGGGGTGAATTAGGCTCTTTAAAACTTTTTCTGAATTGTATGAATATTTTTGCACGAGTTTCTTTTCTTTCTTTTTCTGATAAGTGATGAAAGCAGTAAATGCGGAAAGTAAAGAACACAAAGATGTATCCTGGTTCCCCTCACAGTCCGAGAGTACTCCAGTCCCCTTTCAACATGAAAGAGATTTCCTTATAGTTGGTAATTTGTACAAAGACTACCTAACAACCAAGAACAATCCTCTTGGATTTTCACTAAGACCACAAAGAGAACAATCCTCCCTAAGTGTCTTTCTTGTTTCCAACAATCCTGAAAACAAGGATACAATAGTTTGTTTGATTTGTATAAGAGTTTGAATAATGAAAGATCAATGTCAATCACTTTATTGATCTTTTCTATTCAATATGAAATTTAAGATGGAATACTCTTCTAAGTGCTCAAGAACAATTTTCAGTATGCATGTGAAAATGATGAACAAAAATCTTGAGTATAGAGAGTATGATTCAAAGAATAGAAAATAATAGTTGTTAGTGATTGTTGTTGTTTTTTCAAAATTCTAAATAAAAATAATTTATAGTGTAGTAATACCTCTTCAATGAATCATAGCAATGTTTAAACCATTTTTACTAGAAAAAAAGTATTTGAAAAGATACAAAGATTGCCATGAAAAGGTGTTACAAAAAGTTGCTGGAAAAATAAAATTTTTCAAAAACTGAAGCATAACAACCGGTTGCACTAAAGCAACAATCGATTGTAGCACAACAACGTTTTAAAAAATTTGAAAAATATAACTATGACAACCGATTGTCATTGAGGAGCAATCGGTTGCTCATAAGCCAACGTTCAAAAAATTTGAAAACAGAACACATGACAATCGATTGCTGCTAGATGACAATCGATTGTATGCCAAACAGAATGCTTTTGTTTTTTGAATGAAACCAATTGTCCTAGCATGACAATTGATTGCTTGTGTACAAAAATTGAAAAATCATTATTTTCAAAGATTTGAAGCAATTTAAAACATCCTTCTTCAATCATACATAGTATATACTCAAAATATTATTTTAATAAAGTAAATGCATGATTAAAAATAGTTTTGTGCACTAAGAGCATAAGATCAAAAATTTCATATAACTAAATCCATAAGTCTTGAAAAGTTGATCTTGATAAATGAATCTTTGCTTGAGATAAATCTTCTATCTTGATCCATTCATTTTTGCATGCTAGCTTGTCTTCATCAAAACATTTGGAAAGCTTGATTTCACAATTTCAACTATCAATCAATTGATCTTTGGGAATGTTTTAAGCCATGCCATTAAGTCACAATGATGTATTTGAAACCTTGATATCATATCTCAAATCAAAAATTCATGTGTTAGGTCAAAAGTCCAAAATTGAACCTTCTCAGTCAAAACCCTAAATTTGACCATTTTGCCCTTTTGATGATCTGATCAAATTTCTTGAGGAATTGTGATCCAAACTTGATAAATTGACATATATGGGTTCCAAAGTGTTGATATGGATAAAGAATTATGAATTTTGACTGTAAATTGACCATAGTTGACTTTTTCCCCAATACAGTTTAGTTTAGGTCAATTGATAAATTGATTGAGAAAAAATCTGATCTAAAGCTTGAAACTTGACATGAGAAATCTTGGGAGTCCAAAATAACCTATGAAAGTCATATGAAGCATTAAAATCGCAATTGTCCTTATACAAACTCAAACCCTAATTCTGAGTCATCGGTGCTCGAGGAGGTATCTTGAGCTGATCAAACCTTGTGTAGTCTTGAATTAATGGAGGTCTTGTCAGAGAATTCTTGAGAAACTTTGAGGGCAAATTTTGGGGTACAACACCTGATATGTTTATGAATACCACTCCTCCCCTATTTGATGATGTAGAAGAGCTCCAGCTTGCTTTAGTCAGGATGCAGCAGGAAAGGAAGCTTGGAAGAATAAGTACCAGACTCTAGAGGTTTCTCACCGAGAAGACTTGAAGGAGAAAGACGACTTCATTGAGATTCTTGAGAGTCGGGCTATTGAGATGATGGATAGGAAAGGAGATTTATTTTATCCTAAGCCTCAATCAGGCACTACTTGCTCACTTCTTGGTTCAGATGATTGGAAAGAGGTCGCTACCAGATATGCGGAAGAAAACCAGAGGTTAAAGGTTCAGATTAACAGACTTATCGTGAAGCGTCAGCATATAGAGTGATCTCCATCAGCTTTGCTTCTTAGAGTTTTAGACTTTATTTTCATCTTGTACTAGGGACTATTAAAACTTGTAATCCATTTTGAATTTATTATAATAAAAAATTTGCATATTTCAAATGTGTTATTACTTTGATATTTGCAAATTGTTTATAAAATCTTTAAGTCCCTTGAAATAATAATAAAATGAATCATGTGCATTCCATATCATGAATCATATTTACATACTTCTTGCATTTTTTATTCATATCCAGGTGTCTTACTGAGTTTCTTTACTTCGTTCAGCAAGTTGTCTCACTAGTACAATACCCGAGCTAATTTCAGAAGGAAGATGGATAACCTAGAACAAGAGAGTCGTGAGCTACGCGAGGAATTTTATGCTCTGAAGTCCGGCATGGACAATCTCACTGCTCTGATGGAATCTCTGGTGGCTGCTCAGAATCAGTCACTGATTGTTCAGCCTTAACAAACAATGGTTACTACTGAAGCTCCAATTGTCCCTGTTTCTACTACTCCAATTGTTGTTCAAAATCGTATGCCTCTGGGATATCCTATCCTTGGGGAATATCAGAGAACTTTATGCCATAAAGTTTTAATCAAGACCCTCAGATTGCTCCGCTAACTCAGACTGCTGCTGCTCCCGCACCTCTTATGGTGCATGTTATCTCTGCTGCTAGAAACGAAATCCACCATGCTGCACCACCCTCGGTGAATGTGGTTCTGTTTGCTAATGATGAATTATATTGCCTTATTCCTCCACCAAGTGAAAGCTTGGGTTTCTATGATCGAATGGACTATTTCCAAGACCAGTTTGACAAAATGAAGAAAGTGTTGAAGGCCCTCAGGGGAAAAGAGCTGTTTGGGAAGAATGTGAATGATATGTGCTTGGTTCCCAATGTGAAGATACATGCAAAGTTTAAAGTACCGGAGTTCAAAAAATAAAAGATGAATGTAAGAAGAATGTATGTAAGAAGAATGTCTACTCATACAGATGATCAGCGCCTGTTGATTCATTTCTTTCAAGACAGTTTAACCGGTGCAGTGTTGAAATGGTACATGAGCCTAGACTGTGCCATTATTCATCCTTTTAATGACTTGGGGGAAGCATTTATCAGACAATACAAATACAATGTGGACATGGCGCCTGACCGTGATCAACTTATGGCCATGGTACAGAAGGACATGGAATCATTCAAAGAATATGCACAGAGATGGCGTGAGGTAGCCGCCCAAGTGGTTCCTCCAATGGAGGAAAAAGAGATGACAAAGATTTTCCTGAAGACACTAGGTGCATTTTACTATGAGAGAATGGTGGCTAGTGCGCCAAGTGATGTTACTGAAATGGTGGGAATGGGTGTTCATTTGGAAGAGGCTGTGAGAGAAGGTCGTCTCACAAAAAGTGAAAGTACCAACAATGTGAAGAAGCCATCATATGGATTTGTTAAGAAGAAAGAGGGAGAGACAAATGCTGTTATTCAAGAAATAAGGGTTAACACCTCTAGAAGAAATCATCAGCTCCCTCAACAGGTTGCCTCGGTAACTCCGGTTGTAAATGAGGCACCAACTACATTTGCTTATCAAAGGCCAACCCCTCAGGGAAGCCAAGGGTACAATCATAAGAGAGAACCTTTTGACTTTATCCCTATGAGTTATGCAGAGCTACTTCCAGCATTAATCCAGAAAAAGTTGGTCCAAGATAGGCCACCTCCTGTTGTGCCATCCCCTTTACCTTGGTACTATAAGACAGATCAGACGTGCGCTTTTCATCAGGGTGCGCCAGGGCATAATATGGAGAATTGTTATCCTCTAAAGCATGAGATACATAAAATGGTTAGAACTGGCCTTTTGGCTTTCAAAGATGTTAGCCCTAATGTAAAAGATAACCCTATCCCAAAACATTGAGGAACAAATGTTGTTAACATGGTTGCTGGTTGTCTAGGGGACTTCCGCATCTATGATATTAACCTGGTAAGAGGAGACTTGGTAAAGATGCATGTAGACATTTGCGAGTTTAGTTACTATACTCATAACCATGCTGGTTGTGGTATCTGTAGTACTAATATACAAGGTTGTGATAAGATAAAGGCTGATTTTCAGGAGATGATGGATGAGGGCCTTATCCATATAATCAGGCCTATAGAAGAGTATGAAGAAGAAGTAAACATGGTTTCTGGATGTCCTGGAGAGTTCAGAGTCTTTGATGTAGAACATATGAATGATGATCTTGTATAATTACATGCTACTTTCTGCCACATGGCTGGTCAGGTAGAGCACCACTATGGATCTTGTCGGGTTTGCTGCAGGATTCCCAATGATGTTCAATTGTAAGGAAAGGTATTCAGTTGTTGTTGGATAATGGAACCATCAAGGTTTCAGGGCAAAGAGATGATTACCATGAGGTTAATGAGATAGAGGTTTGCCTAGCTGAGGAAGAATCAAATGATGATGAATATGCTTACGCGGATGAATCCTTCTCTTCAGATGAGAGTGTATTCTCTGGTGATAATTCTTTAATGTCAGAATTTTCTGAGGAAGATGCGAATGTGATTGTTCTGTTTTCAATTTTTTTCCCCTGTTGAAATTGAATAATGTAGTAAACCAGTTGTTGCCCCTGTGGTGATTTGCTTACTGGGGCTCGTTCCTTACAAATCCAACAAGGATGTACCATAAAAGTATAATGCTACAGTTTTAGAGGACGGTGTGGAAATTCCCATCCAGCCTATGTCTAATGTTGAAAATATTGTTGAGATTAGTAGGGTGACCCGCAGCGGTCATGTGTTCACACATGTTGTATTGGGAATTGATAATGTTGGAAAGAAGGTTGTTGAAAGTGTTAACGATAATAATGTTGTAGGGGAATCCAGTGGTGCTACCTTGGAGAAGGACATAGATGACATTTTGAAGATAATCAAAGTGAGCGACTACCGAATTGTGGATCAGTTATTGCAGACTCCTTCAAAAATATCTATTTGGCTTTGTTGATGAGTTCTGCTGCCCATAAAGAATCTTTAATGAGGGTGTTGGACCAAGCCTTCGTGGAGTATGACATGCCGTTAGATCAATTCAAAAGTTTGGTAGGTGTGATACGGTGGGAGAACTGACGTAGGTGTTTTGCGTTTTATCGCAAATATTGCGGTTAGAAAGAGTGGCCACCGACTTTTCTTTTATCCAAAAGGAAAGGTGAAAAAGCACAGGAAAGACCTTTGAGATTATTTCTTGAGTTCGGGGGGGGGGGGGGGGGGGAGTAGATTATAGAAAGGGAAGGTATTAGCACCCTTTCATCCATGGTTTTCCATGGGCTCTTAGTTACTTGCTAGATCACTTGCTTTTGTTTGAAAATGTGCTTTGTGTGGTTTTTGAAAGTATTTTTTGAAAAGAGGCCATTGTTTAGGAAAACTTTGTAATGATTCTTGTTCGTAAGAATGTATACAAAGGTGTTGATCTTTTGAAAATGTTTTCAAGTTTGAAAGGTGTTTTGAAAGTGTATGTTTTTGAAAATATCAAGGATGTTTTTGTTTTGAAATGGAGCAAGTAACTAGGAACATTC
Organism: Vicia faba; assembly: GCA_948472305.1. Classification (NCBI taxonomy): domain Eukaryota; kingdom Viridiplantae; phylum Streptophyta; class Magnoliopsida; order Fabales; family Fabaceae; genus Vicia; species Vicia faba. The sequence goes on from OX451735.1 coordinate 45,843,189, forward strand.
TACCTACTCAAAAGTCTTTCATGTTCATTTCCTATTTCCTTTGACATTGTTATCTTACCATTGATTTGGTAAGCAAACCTATATTTGGATGTAAAAGGGACGGGTAAAGGTCATCGTATAACCATGATTAGAAATGTTGCAAGATATCTTAGCATTTTTATTTAGGGACTAAGATCATTTTGAAAGGCAACATAAATAGCGTCATCGAGGGACTATGATCTTGTATTTTGCTTGTTTTTGCTAAGATACCTCACATGTATAATATGGCCATTTTTGTAAGGCAACCAAGTGGATTTACCCTATGAGGTGTTTGTGTACAAGTGTATTGATTTCCATGCTTGATTTATCTTTGATTAGGGTTTTCTATTGATTGGTTTTAGTCTTTTAATACAAAACCCTAATTACTAGCATTTTGTATATAAAGCGATAAATTGCGGAAATTAAAATTACTACGCTATTACAATACTTAGGGGAGGGGGGTGTACAAATTACAAATGGAAAATATTGCAAGAATTTAAATCTAAATAAATATTACAACCATATTGAATTTTGAATAAATGTACAAAATAAATAAATAAAGTGCAAGAATACAAATGTAAAAAAGAAAATGTAATTTTTGTTTGTTTTTTATGAAAGGTTTTTTTAACCTAATAAATTAAAATAAAATAATTAACTAAAAATAAGAAAATTAAGATTAAAATAGTAAACTAAATTAATTTAAAGAAAATGTAAAAAAAATGTTTTCATTCTTTTGTTTTTGTGAAGAAAAATAAAATATAAAAATGTGAAAATAATAAATAAAAATATTTTTGAGTTTTTATTACTAATAATAAAAATTAATATTAATAATAATACTAATAATAATAATAGTGAAAATAAAAAATAAAAAGAAAATGAAATGGGCCAGGATATATAAACAGCAAGGCAAAGGGGTTTAATCATAGCAAAAAAATAAAGCCCAACAAGAGGGAGCCCAGGCGCTGCAAAAAGAGTAAAAAATGTAAGAAAATGTGAAAAATGCAAAAAAGGTCACGCTGGGGCTTGAACCCAAGACCTCATAGTGACAGGCGCGCGCTTTAACCACTGGGGTGGTGATACATACATTAACTTATGTAAAACCATAAATATATAACACAAATCTTGCCTTAAATACACTTCATCTTCAACCTCCATCCAGAAGCCCCGCAACTTGTTCATTTCTCAACCATTTGCAAAAATGTAAACATGAAAGTTGCTCCATTTTTCATACGAATCCAACCATATAAATATCATGAACTATAAATCAAAGATGAATGAGAATTTTTGAAAGTACCAAATTCTGACCTAATTATTTTCAGATATTCAATCCTAAAATTCTCCTAGCTCAATCAATATAAATGAAATCTATAGACATGTACAGCTTCAGGACAACAATGTCTATATTTTATCTTCACAAATGCAAGCCTAACAATGCCTAAGTAATGAGATAGAAGTTCAAGAAAATACCTCAAAACTGGAAATCGTGAAATGCAAATGCGCTTTATTCAAGGTGTTGCAATGATCAGGTTAGCTTCCTCAAGTCCCCAGGAAGCTAATGCAATGGTTTTCTTGAGCAATGGATGGCCGGAATGGCTTGGAGAAGTCAATGTGCAATGCTCTGTTTTTGGTTATGAAGGATATGGTAAATGATGTTACAGTAATGAAACAGGGACAACGATAGGTTACACTCTATTTAAGGAAGCTTTATACACTAAAAGGCCAAGAAATGCACAAGGGAAATATGAGTTTGGTGTTCAAGGTCAGAAACTGTGCAACAATGGAGTTTTTGGGCAATTTCTGATTTGAGAGAGTTTCAGTGTGTTTCAAGGTGCTTCAGCCTGTCCCATAGATCATAAATAGTGCCTCTATTTATAAAGCAACAAGTATGGAGGCTTGTATCTTATCAGAATTCAAAATCACATGTTTAAGCTCAACATGTGATTTTTTGAGAAATCAAGTTTCAATGCTTTGTGTACCGGCTAAGATAGAGTGGTTATGATTTAAACACATTTGCTTCTGACTTTGTGGATGAAGTGTGGTCAGAGGGAACAAGTTAGAGGCTCAAGAATTGACTTTGCATAAAAAGCTTGCTTTTCTAAAATGGAAGTGTTCACTTTGTGCCATTAATGGAAATGTGGATTGGATAAAGCTTAAACCACTTGGATTAAAGCTCAAAAGTTTGTGTAATCCATTATTGATGGATAAATACACAAGTTATAAGGCCTGCAAAGCAATATTATGCAGCCTAACATTGAAATTGCATTTTTGTTTATCATGAAAATGACCTATAATTTTAGTTTGAAACCCTAACTTCCTCTCTTCGATTCTCCCTGCTCAAGAATGATATCAACGAGTTCTTAGACATTTTGGAAAGCTTGAAATGTGCTCCACAACCCTTCTTTGAATTACTTTTGAAAATTCTCCTTGGAACTATATGAAAAAGTGCCTTGAAGTTAGGTTAAAATCCTGCCTAAACTAGGGCAAAATTTCACAAAGTGTTTAATTTCAAGACCATGACTTTATGAATTAATAACTTGAGATCCAAGCATTTTTTAGGAGAATTTGTGTAAATAAATGTTGTAGATATCACGGAGATATACAACTTTCATGTTGAAAGTTTCTTTTGAATCATCTTGCATCATGGTGAAAATTTTGCTCAAAGTTGTGAAAAAACATGAAGATTTAAACACTTAGAAAAAATTTTAAGTTAGAAAACTTTGACTTTTCAACATGAAATATTGACTTGTTGATTTCTTGATGAATAAGTTTCATATTTTAACATGTTTTGATGAATTGTGATCTTTGACAGTTGATCTTGACCAAAAAGTCAAAGTTTGACTTTTCAATGTACAGTTGACTTTTGATCAGTTGACTGAAAATTCACTATCAATCCAATTGATTTTGAGAAATGTTTTGGGTCATGCCATTAGGTCAAAATTATGCAATTTAACTCTTGAGGTTATGCCTCAAACCAATTAACCATTTGCTAGGGAGAAAATCAGAAATTGCCTTTCCTCAGTTAAAACCCTAATTTTGACCATTTTGCCCTTTTGATGATTTGATCAAATTTCTTGAGGAATTATGGTCCAAACTTGATCAAATGATACATATGAGTTTATAATGTTTATGTGGATAAAAATTATGAAGTTTGACTGTAAATTGGCCACAACTGACTTTTTCCCCAATACACTTGATTTTTAGGTCAACTGCTTAATTGACTGAGCAAAAATGTGATTCAAAGCTTGAAACTTGACATGAGCAATCTTGGGGGTCCATAATGATCCATGAAAGTCATATGAGGCATTTAAAGTTCAATTATCCTTGTGCAATCTCAAACCCTAATTTGAGTCATCAGTGCTTAAGGAGGTGTCTTGAGTTGATCAACCTTAGTGTAGTCTTGAACCAAATGAGATCTTGTGAGAAAATACTTGATAAATAAGAAGGAAAATTTTGGGGTACAACAGTAGGTAATATTACATCATGTAATAACCTAAACTTTTGCAATGATGAATTGCCTGACGAGGGGAGGAATCACAATTTGGCTCTCCACATATCCATGAACTGCAAAAGTGATTCATTATCAAATGTGTTGATTGATAATGGATCTACCTTAAATGTGATACCGAGGAGTACACTAATGAAGTTGAAATATCAAGGAGCTCCTATGCGCCCGATTGGTATTATTATCAAAGCTTTCGATGGGTCAAGGAAGTCGATTATTGGGGAGGTCGATCTGCCTATTCATATAGGCCCGCATATGTTCCAGATCACTTTCCAAGTCATGGATATTGTGCCCACATATAGTTGTCTACTGGGAAGACCATGGATACATGAAGCAGGGGTTGTTACCTCCACTCTGCACCAAAATTTGAAATTCGTGCGTGAAGGTATAGTGGTTATTATAAACAGAGAGCAAGCATTGTTGATATCTCATCTATCATCTTTCAGTGATGTGGAGGCAGATGAAGCTGCTGCGGGGACGTAGTTCCAGGCTATGTTTGATGATAATGTAAGAAGGAATGAGAACTCTATGAATTCATTCAAGGATGCTCAGCAGTTTGTGCGCAATGGTCCAAGTAAAGTATGGGGACAAGTCGTTGATCCTCCAATAAACAAGAACGGGGCTGGTTTGGGGTTCTTAACCAAGAACAAAAAAAGCGAAAGCCTGAAGCCAAATTCTACTATGAGCAGCTATCATGATATCTTCCGCAGCAGGGGATACCTCTATCCAACTGTTTATGGAGTTAATGCTATTGAGGATGATGATGAAGATTAGGAAATGTCGAGTTATGTGACGCTTGGAGTCAGAATCCAGAACTAGGTCACTTATGATGTTCCTTCTTGCATCCATGTCTCAAAGTAATTTGTTTTCTTTTGCAAAAAGCTTTCATTCTACCCAAGATGAAAGTTAATATTGTATGGGCTTATATGTTTGTTTTGATAATTAAAATCATAAATAAAAGTTGTCTTTGATTCTCAAAATTGTGTCTTTTATTTTTCTCCTTTTTCATGGAAAATGGTAATAAAAAAACCCTTTTGAATAAAATATATTATAAATCTGCATAATCATTTAATGTATGTGTTAGTTTCTAAAAGCAATCACAAATCACATGTGCAGATTAATTAATAAACCCGTTGAACACAATAACCTTGTGCCCTCTCCCAGCTTTGAATATGTTGTGTTTGGGACATAAGAAGAAGAATATGATGAGATTCTAGAAGAGGTTTCACGGTTGCTCGAGCACGAGGAAAGTACCATTCAACCGTATAAAGAGTCGTTGGAAACAATCAATTTGGGTTCAGAAGAAGAGCCAAAGGAAGTCAAGATTGGAGCATCGTGGCATCCTGATGTGAAGAGCAGATTGATTGAGCTATTGAAAGAGTATGTGGACATCTTTGCTTGGTCTTACCAAGATATGTCGGGTCTAGATACTGATATTGTGGAACATCATTTTCCTTTGAAGCCAGAGTGCCCGCCCATCAAGCAAAAGTGGAGAAGAACTCACCCTGATATGGCAGTAAAAATCAAAGAACAAGTGTTAAAGTAGATAAATGCCGGTTTTCTTGTGACATCAGTGTATCCTCAATGGATAGCCAACATTGTGCTTGTACGAAAGAAAGATGGAAAAGTCTGCATGTGCGTAGATTACAGATATCTAAATAAAGCTAGTCCAAAATATGATTTCCCATTGCCGCACATTGATATGCTGGTTGATAGCACAACAAAATTCAAAGTATTCTCATTCATGAACGGATTTTCTGGATATAATCAAATAAGAATGGGTCCTGAGGACATGGAAAAAACAACGTTTATCACACCCTGGGGAACATTCTGTTATAGAGTGATTCCCTTCAGGTTGAAGATCGCTGGTGCAACGTAACAGAGGGCTATGACAACCCTATTCCATGATCTAATGCACAGGGAAATTGAGGTATATTTTTATGACATGATTTCCAAATCACAGACCGAAGAAGGGCATGTGGAAGATTTGTTGAAGTTATTCCAACGTTTGAGGAAGTATCGTCTCCGCTTGAATCCAAATAAATGCACCTTCAGTGTTCGACCAGAGAAGTTATTGGGTTTCATTGTCAGCCAGAAAGGGATTGAAGTGGACCCAGATAAGGTCAAATCCATCCAAGAAATTCCTGCGCCAAGGAATGAGAAGCAATTTAGAGGTTTCCTCGAGCGCCTGAATTATATTTCTAGATTCATCTCCCACATGACCGCAACATGTGAACCGATCTTTAAGTTGCTAAAGAAAGATCAGGGTTGTGTGCAGACAGAGGATTGCCAAAGGGTATTTGAAATTATCAAAGAATATTTGCTTGAACCTCCTATTTTTCTCCCTCCCGTTGAAGGAAGACCATTGATCATGTATATAATAGTGTTGGATAGTTCTATGGGCTGTATTTTGGGAAAACAAGATGAAACAGGACAGAAAGAATATGCCATATACTACCTCAATAAGAAATTTACTGATTGTGAGTAACGGTATTCTATTTTGGAGAAGACATGTTGCACATTGGCTTGAGAGGCAAAGCGGTTGTGACAATATATGTTGAACAATACTACTTGGTTGATTTCCAAAATGAATTCAATTAAGTATATTTTTGAAAATCCACCTCTCACAGGGAGAATTTCCTGTTGGCAAATGTTATTGTCTGAATATGACATTGAGTACCACGCTCAAAAGGCCATAAAAAGTAGTGTGTTGGCAGATTATCTTGCTCACCAACTGGTAGATGACTATCAATCTATCATGTTTTATTTCCGCGATGAGGATGTGATGTTCTTGAAGACAAAAGATTATGATGAGCCTTTACCTGGAGAAGGTCTAGATCCTGAATATCGCTGGGGCATGGTATTTGATGGAGCAGTGAATGCTTATGTAAAAGGAATTGGTGTGGTGATCAACACTCCACATGGATCACACATTCCTTTTTCTAAAACATTGACATTTGATTGTACTAATAATATGGCGGAGTATGAGGCCTGCATTATGGGCCTCGAGGAGGCCATTGATCTCAGAATCAAGATTCTAGATGTATATGGTGATTCTGCTTTGGTTGTTAATCAGATTAAAAGATAATGGGATACTTGTCACCCTGGCTTAATCCCTTACAAAGATTATGATAGAATACTATTACCTTTCTTCAATAAAGTTGAATTCTATCATATTCCAAGAGATGAAAACCAGATGGCGGATGCTTTGGAAACATTAGGTTCTATGTATCAGGTTAATACTTGGAATGATGTGCCTCGTATTACTGTACGACGTTTGGATAGACCAGCTCATGTGTTTACAAAAGAGGATATGGTAGATGAAAAACGTTGGTATTATGATATCAAGCATTTTCTCTGAACCTAGGAATACCCAATTGGTACATCAAATAAAGATAGAAATACATTGAGAAGGTTGGCAGGCAGTTTTTTCCTTAATGAATATGTATTGTATAAGAGAAATCATGACATGGTTTTACTCAGATGCGTGTATAGACACGAAGCAGACATGCTGATGCATGGGGTTTATGAAGGTTCATTTGATACCCATGCCAATGGACATTCAATGGCGAAGAAGATGCTTATGGCAGATTACTATTGGCTGACAATGGAATCTGATTGTTACAAATTTGCGAAGGAATGCCATAAATACCAAATTTATGTTGAGAAAATTCATGTACCGCCGATAATCCTTAATGTCATTTCCTCCCCCATGGCCTTTCTCTATGTGGGGTATTGACATGATCGAGATGATTGAACCAAAGGCATCGAATGGGCATCGTTTTATCTTAGTAGAAATTGATTATTTTACCAAATGGGTGGAGGAAGCTTCATATGCTAATGTCACTAAACATGTGGTAGCGAGCTTCATCAAGAACAACCTCATATGTTGGTATGGTGTGCCAAGCAAGATTATCACCGATAATGGCTCATATTTGAATAACAAAATGATGTTTGAACTTTGTAAGGAATTTAAGATTGTCCATCATAATTCATCTCCCTACAGATGGCAGATGCTTTGGAAACTCTGGCTTTTATGTATCAGGTTAATACTTGGAATGATGTGCCTCGTATTACAATACAATGTTTATATAGACCGGCTCATGTGATTACAATATAGTATATGGCAGATGAAAAACCTTGGTATTCTGATATCAAGAATTTTCTCCGAACCCAGGAATACCCAATTGGTACATCAAATAAAGATAGAAAGACATTGAGAAGGTTGGCAGGCATCTTTTTCCTTAACAAAGATGTAATGTATAAGAGAAATCATGACATGGTTTTGCTCAGATGCGTGGATAGACACGAAGCAAACATGTTAATGCGTGAGGTTTATGAAGGTTCATTTGGTACCCATTCCAATGGACATTCAATGGAGAAAAAGATGCTTAGGGCAGGTTACTATTGGCTGACAATGGAAGCTGACTGTTACAAATTTGTGAAGAAATGCCATAAATGCCAAATTTATGCTGATAAAATTCATGTACCTCTGACACTCCTCAATTTCATTTCCTCTCCATGGCCTTTCTCTATGTGGGGTATTAACATGATCAGGATGATTGAACCAAAGGCGTCGAATGGGCATCATTTTATCTTAGTAGCAATTGATTATTTTACCAAATGGGTGAAGGTAGCTTCATATGCTAATGTCACTAAACATGTGGTAGTGCGCTTCATCAAGAACAACCTCAATTGTCGGTATGGTGCGCCAAAAAGGATTATCACCAACAATAGCTCAAATCTGAATAACAAAATGATGTCTGAACTTTGTAAGGAATATAAGATTGTCCATCATAATTCATCTCCCTACAAGCCAAAGATGAATAGGGCTGTTGAAGCGGCCAATAAGAACATCAAGAAGATTATCCAGAAAATGGTTGTTACTTATAAAGATTGGCATGAAATGCTCCCTTTTTGTCTGCATGGGTATCAGACATTTGTACGCACTTCAACAGGGGCAACCCCGTTCTCTATTGTATACAGTATGGAAGCAGTGCTCCATATTGAAGTCGAGATTCCCTCTTTGCGTGCAATAATGGAAGCCAAGTTGTCAGAAACTGAATGGGTTCAGAACAGGTTTGACCAATTGAATTTGATAGAAGAGAAAAGAATGACGGATTTGTGTCATGGCCAATTATACCAAAAGAGAATGAAGAAAGCTTTTAATAAGAATGTCAAACCTCGTGAATTTATAGAAGGAAACCTCGTGCTCAGGAAGATCATGTCTTTTAACGCTGATTCTAGGGGCAAGTGGACTCCCAATTTTGAAGGCCTGTATGTTGTCAAGAAAGCCTTCTCTGGCGGTGCACTGATTCTTGAAACAATGGATGGCGAGGAGTTCCCACATCCTGTGAATTGCTGATGCAATCAAGAAATACTTCGCCTATAAAAATAAAAGAACAGCTCGCTAAGACGAAAACCCGAAAGGGCGGCTTAGGCAAAAAGGAACATCTCGGTAGGCCGAAAACCCGAAATGGAAGTCTAGGAAAAAATTAGAGACATAAACAGAATAAATTTTCCCGGTAGGTTAATAACCCGCAAGGGAAACCTAGGAAAAATTTATGGATTTTCTGGCAAGTAACTGCATTAGACAAGACTTGATCAATGGAGCAATAATATGCTTGATCTTGCTACTCTTCGACCAAAGTTTCGGCTCAGGAATTCAAAGTTTCTAGAGAGAATAGCGGTCATTGTAATTCAATGTATCTTTTCTAATATATATTACCATGTTCCAAACTTTGTAATCATCTATGGAGTCTTGCCATTCGCAGACTACCATTCTATTAATAAAGTTTGAGCCTTTTTTACAATTATTTACAATTCTTATTTTATTAAGCTTATAAAGATTTCATTTATTATTGATAGTAATGATCAAAGCAAACAAATTAAATTACAAAATTATTTTTTAAAAGAATTTACAAATTTCTTTAAATTTTGTGATACAAGGAGGACAAGATTAGTGATTTCAGGGACGTATAAACTCAAAGGTTTGTATCATATGAGGACTCTATCCAAGTCTCCCCGGTGAAGGCTTCACTCATTTGGTAAAAGTTTTGTCTCTCTGTACATGCTGAGATTGGACTCATTTGTGAAACATCTCCTTTCGGTAGTACTAGCATTTGCTTGTTTGCTCGGAGTCAGGAAAGGGTAATGTCTTATTGAATAAGTGTTGAATTGGTTATCAACTGTTTGGGTTTTCTTCCACCGAATACTGAATTGAATTTAAAATCCCCATAAGTTTTCTTGCTGTAGTGTATGACTTCTTGAAAATTCCCCGGGTGATGTTGAGACAAGATATTTTTTCTGAAATTGTTTCCCCGTGAGGTTTTTGTACTTCCTCCCTAGAGAAGTTGGTGCAATTATCACTCTCATTATTGAGAATGTATCTTGAAGTATTCTTATCCAATATACTATTATCCTTCCCAGTGAAGTCAGTATGTAATCCCCAACTGATGTCTCAATAAGGTGATATTGTTTTTCCCCAGTGAAGTCAACCATAGCAGAAGTATGAACTTCAAACATTTTGTTCCCCTGAAGTTTGTATGGTTTCACAGTAGAAGCACGGAGGAAGATGTTACATCATCATTTTGTTTGATCTTGTGCCTCCCCAGCGAAGTTAAGATATGGAATAAGAATTTGTTTCTTCGGTTGGTGCTTACTATCTTATGGAATTTCCATCCTGTTTGTGATTTAGTCGGGTATTGATTGTACCCATTTTTGGTCTTGTGTGTAACCCCAGTGTTATATGACTGTTTCGTCAGCATACACATGATAACATTCATACCTTCATATCACCATCATGCATAATCATTGCTCATTTGCATTTTTTTTAATATCTTGTTGGTATTTTATCCTGTTTTACAGAGTTATGTTACTCTCTCTCCAATAGAGTGACAACATTAAGCAAAAAGTGTATATTCCTTCAACTTCCCCACTGAGTTATCCCTCGTGGAAGAATTTTTGTTTCAGCCTTCTTTTCAGCTCGTTGTCTGGAAGAAATGGGATTCCCTCTTGAGTTTATTTCTCAGGAGATGTATTTTCGTTGACTGCTTCGTTCTGGTTTATTTCTGTTTGGAGTGGATACCCTCAACAACATTATTATTCAGATTTTGGCAAGCTTTGAGCTTTATTTTAGGAATGTGTATTTATTTTGCACAAGAAGATTTTATCCCCTCAGTAGGAATTTATTGGCATTTCTCCAAGAGTAGCATCTCTTTCACTAGGAAGCCATATTTCCTCCTTCAGGAAAGTCTTTATTGCATTTCCTCCTCATATCAGCAAGTGGAAGGTCTCTTTATTTGAACAACCTGTACTTCCCTCAGTGATCTGATAACTCCCAGAGAATATTCAGATTTTATTACTCCAACGAATGGTAGCCTTGTCTTTATGGAATGTAGTTTGTTATTGAGATTTGTTACTCCAATGAATGGTAGCCTTGTCATTATGTAAGGTAGTTCATTGCTGAGATTTTTTTACTTCAATGGATGGTAGCCTTGTCATTATGGAAGGTAGTTCGTTGTTGATATCTTACTCCAATGAATGGTAGCCTTGTAATTATGGAAGGTAGTTCATTGCTGAGATTTTGTTACTCTAATGGATGGTAGTCTTGTCATTATGGAAGGTAATTCATTGTTGAGATTTTGATACTCCAATGAATGGTAGCCTTATCTTTATGGAAGGTAGTTCATTGCTGAGATTTCGGTACTCCAATGGATGGTAGCCTTGTCATTATGGAAGGTAGTTTGTTGTTGAGATTTTGTTACTCCAATGGATGGTAGCCTTGTCATTATGGAAGGTAGTTCATTATTGAGATCTTACTCCAATGAATGGTAGCCTTGTCATTATGGAAGGCAGTTTGTTGCTAAGATTTTGTTACTCCAATGGATGGTAGCCTTGTCATTATGGAAGGTAGTTTGTTGTTGAGATTTTGGTACTCCAATGAATGGTAGCCTTGTCTTTATGGAAGATAGTTCGTTGTTGAGATTTTTTACTCCAATGAATGGTAGCCTTGTCGTTATGGAAGGTAGTTTTTTGTTGAGATCTTTTTCCAATGGATGGTAACCTTGTCATTATGGAAGGTAGTTCGTCGTTGAAATTTTATTACTCTGAAGAAGTTCATCTATTTTTAGTCATGAGTACTGAATGCTTACCTTAATATTGAAATTTATTAGTATTATATTACCACTTCTTTCCCCGGTTGGTCGATGTTACCTTTTTTCTATCTCCCGAATGAGTGGATAGTTCACAGTCATTTGTCGGTCACTGTTATACTTCACTTTCTCTCCTCAATTTTTGAGTTGAAGAAGCTTTATCTCCCCTTTGGGCTTTACCCCAAAAGAGTCTAATCTTTTGCTCACCAATGATTTATCTTCCTTGTCGAGTTTTCCTTTTAAGCCTATTTTTATTTACTATATCTCTAGTGGGGTCTTGCGTCCTTTTTGTATTTGTTCATTTGCATCCATAATCATGAGCATTGCATGGCATCTTAGGACCAAAAATAGGGCTTGTTTTATATTTAAGTATCTTCAATCGCGTCGACATGAAGATTTTAACCTTCGTATATACGGATAGAAGACACTTAAATAATGGAAGCTGTTGTACCCCAATTTTTCCCCTAAGATCCCTTCATCATATCATATCAATTCAATCACATCAAGATCACCCACTAGGGTTTTCTTTTCCTCCCTATCTTTAGCTTTTCTCTGTGAGGAATAACCAAGCAACTTGACTTATATTTTTTGATCATCTATGTTTTGATTATACTTTAACTAATAAAATACAATATATGTGTGCCCTAATTGTTTATGATGTAGGTGAAAGCACAATGCATTCCATCAAAGTTGGTCTTTAGACTCATAAGTTTATTCTTTGTGTTTTCCTTAACAAAGATTATTGAGATTCAACCCTCATCATTAAAAATGTTTGAAGTAATGTCATGACAAATCCTATTATTATTCATCACACTTCAAGTTGTCAAAAATAGTTCAAAGGTACAAGGGTTGATTGAAGAAGTTTGGCATAGTTGGACAAGCCTGTGTTTCCATTGATCACAAGTGCATATCTCCTTCATTTATCAAGATATGGAAGTGGTGATGGTTGCTATGAATTCTCATTATCATCCTCAACAACTTATATTTACATGACAAACTTATTGGTGCAAGAAGGTTGATCAAAATTGCAAAGGTATCCCAAAGCATTTTCTTTCTCTAGGAGTTAGGGTTTTGAACTTCTAAGGGGTATATCTTGCTCATATTTTGGTATTTTTAAGTGATTCCAAAGACATCCTTCTATTTAAAGGGTTATTAACAAATGATTTCAAATTTTCTAGGAAATTTTGTGTGTAAGAAACTTGATGATGAAGAAAGATTACAAGTCCTCCAGATGAACCGTCAAATTACTTTATGTGACTTCAAATGATCATAACTTGATCCATTTTTATCACCTTGAACCCATTCTTTTTCCACAATGATCTTGAATGTGTGAACTTCAACCAATCTTCAAAGTTCCAAGTGCAAAAGTGGATGGAAGATGCCCTAAGGATGCAAAAGATTATAGATCATTTCATGAATTTTTGCCAACTTCAACAAGTCATAACTCTCTCAATTTTTGGAGATTTTGAATGGTTCAAGTCTAAAAATGTCATTCAAGAGATCTACTTCATGCCATCTTTTTTGGTCAATAAAAATTCCAAGTGGAAGGCCATGTTTGGATGCAAGACATTATAAGTCATTTTTGAAGAAAAACTTAGAAATTTTCTAAGTATGGAAAGTCAACTTCTTTTTCCAAACTTTGACTCTTTGCAACTTTCACCTCAAGCAACCATTTCATCCCATTCTTTCACCATTGCAAAGCTTGCAACTTCCTCTTTCTAAAGCTTCAAGAATCCCCTAAGACCCCTTGAGTTGAAAATGGCATTGGTTCAAAAATGGCACCTTGGAACTGAAGTTTCTCAAACAGTCGGAATTTGATTTCCATAATACAACTTCTAATCACCAAAATCCCACGCATTTTACACTTAAGCTTGATGAGCAAACGTGTATGGACCATTTAGAGTTTCAAAATGCATCATTTGGATGAGTTTAAATGAATATGTGATCACACTTTCTTCATGATCACAAGTGTGCACGAATTCCCTCCAAATTGCATCATCCACCCCTCCTCTTGATCCCATTCACTTCTCCTATAAATACAGGCTCTATTCCACTCATTTTTCTCAAGCTTGAACATCCAAAATCACTCTTCCAAACTCTCTCCATAGCTCACTTTTCTGCAACTTCAAAATCAGTGTTCTAGCTTTCTTTAATCCATTTTCTTTATCAATTCACCTTCCTTGAACCTAACTGAAGCTAACAGAAGAAGAATCAAGTTCTAAAACTCCCTGAATCGTGCTAGCCAAGTCCAGTTTCAGAACTCTGCAACTTAACTTCAATAGGTAGATTCCTCCATCAATTCTCTCAAACTTTGATACTATTGTGAAGCTCTTGTCATCCTGGTTCTAGTTGCAACACTTGCTTTTAACTGGAAACACAATTTGACCATGAAATTTCAAATCCCTTTTCAAAACTTCTCTTCCAAATTGTTGGAGCTACAGTTTACATAAATTTTTCGCGGAGGTGTGGTTGTCTTCGTCTTGATGAGACGAAGCGAATGGTACCGGTTTCGTGCTCTAATTTTACAGTTTGAGCGACCTGGTTTTGAGACTAGCTGGAGGTTGAAAGTGACCAATGTGTCATCCTTCAACCAATGAAACAACATCATTTGGAATTTTTGAATTTCTGATTTTATATTGAATATTGTGCTTTATTCATTAATGACCATCATATGCATAGCGCACCAGATCCCTTGGATTTTATTACTAACGTGTTTTGACTCTCATCCAATGGTCCACATATTTTTGACTTTTTTTTTTATTTCTGAGTTTTATATTTAATTGTTTTAAATTTAAAAAATTCATAGAAAATTTATTTTAACTCCAAAAAATCTGAAAAAATTATGGAAAATACTTTTGATTTTTCTCTTTTTGATTTTTATTTTTTCACAATTTTATTGTGTTTTGATATTTTTTTATAATTTTTCACTTTATTTAATTTGTTTAAAATGTTTAAAAATACTTTTCATTTTTAAATTATGAAAAAATAGGGAAGGATCCAATGACATTTTGAAAAATATTGGTGACCTTATTTATTTTTTATTTCTGACTTTATTATTTTTTATCATTTTTGATTTATTTTACCTATTTCTTTTAATTTTAAAAATAGTTGCTGACTTTAAAAAATTACAAAAACAATTATAAAAATATTTGAGTTCATTTATGATTTTTATATGGCCTTACTTAATTTTTCTTGATTAGTTTGAATATAGTTTCTATTTTTCCTCTATTATTTCCATATTATAATCATTTTAAAATCCTTATTCTTTTATTTTTAATACAATTCTATTTTTGTATATTTTCTGGCTGATCTTGGGTTGCAATTTTGATCATGAACTTTGTTAACATCATTGGAACCATGGTGTTGAGTCTAACTCCATAAAAATGGATGAATGATTTTAATAATAGTTTAATTAAAATTTTGGTTCAAATGTGGTTTGTTCATTTTCCCCATCCCTCTTCATCTTACCCCCTTCTTATTGTATTACATGTTATGGGATGATGATCTCTATATCATTTATCCAAACATGAAGTACATAGATTGCTATTGATCGGCCTCAAAATAGGTGTGACTTCTATATAAGTCCACTTACGATTGCTTAACATAGCGATAAATTTTGTCCTGATTTGAGAAAATGATCATTCGTGGCCCAAACATATGTTTGCAAGCCCAAGCATGTTAATTTGAACCCTTTGATCCAATAGCCTTGAGATCCATTGTTAGGTGGCTTTGGTTCTACCAATCCTCTAATGGAACTTCATCAATTTTATTCAAAATGGATCACTTAAACATCATTGATCATTAAGTGTTACTTTGAAGTTCTTAAATGGATGATATACTTGACAAAAAAGCAAAGGCAACTTGTTGTTGAGAGGCTTTGGTTCTACCAATCCTCTAATGAGTTCCGAATGCAAGTTTCAAGATGGTCATCCAACTAACCATTAACTACTAACAATTAATCTTATTTTATGTTTTTATTTTATGCTTTTACTTTATGTACCATTTACCTTAGCATCTACATTTCATGATATTTTTATCTTTGCTCACTTTTGCCTTTATATTCATGTCATTTTTAATTTGCTCACTTGATCTTTTTATTTCTTTTTGAAGATACCTAATAATCAACTTAAACCCTAAAAACTTTTAGTGTTACTTTGACTACTTGGTTGCTATCCTTGCCATTGTGGAGTTATAGACTTCTTGGACTTAGGAATAGAAACCCTGACCTATGTTGAAGACCTTGTGACCTTGATTGTTGATTTGTCTGGAGTTCTTGGGGTTTACCACAAGACATTGGGTTGTTTGTTTGTTTTGTGTGCAGACTATTGTGATTACATGTTTTGTCAGTGATTTGGAATTCATCTGTATACAGCTGTTACTCTGCCCAATTTTTGTGAAGACTTAATGCAATTAAAGTTTGGTATTCTTAAGAGGTTTATTAATTGTTTGCTTGGTTTCAAATCCAAAGGATGTGATTCTACATTGACCCATTATGTCAAGTGTTGGCTTCTTGTTTGGTTAGATGGTTCTTCTCCTTAGCTTTTACATTATGCTTTAGGATAGTCTCTTCATCTCCTCCCAGCTTCTTTAATTTTAAAAAATTTCTCCCTCCTTTTGAAAAATCTTCTTGTTTTAAAAGTTGAACCATTTCATAATAAACTTGTACTTATGTCCATGCATTTTCAAACAAAAATTTTGTTTCTTAATCAAATTTCAATTAACTTAACAATACCTTGACACTTTTTTTGTGAGACGACTAAAAGTCAATGAATCTCATTCAACTATTTTGCCATTTTTGCTCTTATCTTTAAAAACTTTTCTAAAAAAAAAGAGATTAGACTCTTGTCAATCATTGTAGTGATGCATACAGCTATACTTATACAATATATAGTGAAGTGAGATATTTTCTACTTGAGTGTTGAGTGAGGCATTGTTGCTTTTAAAATCCAAGCCATATCCTCCACTTTGAGATGATCCAAATTCTCCTTTCTCATAATTGTGGGTAGTAACTATGTTTTCCACACGGACGATGACAATGACGTCTTGTCTCTTAAAACTAACCAACACACTTATGTTTAAAATTTTTAAAGAGGAACTATGTGTACCCTGATCCCCTATTGCACGGAAGATGGTACATAGGCACTAAAGGTTCTCAACCTGGAGGGTGCAAAAATCATAAAAAATATACTTCTTTTTTCTCATCCCCACAATCTATTTTACATACAACATTTTATAGCCAAAATATACAGATTTACAAAGAGGTTCCTGCGGAGTACCGTAGATGTTTAGGATGCTAATATCTTCCCTTTGCATAACCAACCCCCTTACCTAGAATCTTTCCCCTTCATTTGGTTTATTCGCTTTTTCCCATTCCTTTGGAAACAATAAAGCGCAGTGGCGATTTTTATTTTGATCTTTATAAGTTAAGTCAATGCAATGGCTTTGCCTTAACATTTCTACCTCTACAGGATGCAAGACATTATAGGTCATTTTTGGAAAAAACTTAGAATTTTTCTAAGTACAAAAAGTCATCATCTTTTTCTCAACTTTGATTCATCATAACTTTCAACTCAAACATCCATTGGATTCCATTCTTTGCACATTGTAAAGTTTGTGATCTCATCTTTCCAATGCATCAAGAATTAAGTCCTAAGATTTCCTAAATCGTGCACACCATTGATTCAAAGATGGTACCTTGAAACTGAAGTTTTCTCCAAATTAAGAATTTGAAATTCATGATTTGGCCTCTAAACACAAAATTCCTGCGCGTTTTTACTTCTAATCATGTTTAACAATCTTCCAGAAGGGATTAGCACCTTGAAACACAAGTTTTCATTTAGTTTTGAGAAAAATAGAAGTCACACTTCTCATGCTTCAAAAAAATTCCCTCCAAACTTCATCATTCCACACGCTTGAGCATCCCATTTGCTTCCCTATAAATAGTGGGTCGTACCTCATTCATTTTCTCAAGCTTAGATAGCCAGAATCACCCTGTCCAAACCTCTCCTTAACCCATATTTCTGCAACTTCGAAATTGGTCATACAGCTTCCTTCAATCCATTTCCTTTGTCAATTATTCATCCGTGAACTTCACTGAAGCTAACAAAAGAAGTACCAACCACTAAGACATCCTAAATCGTGCTAGCTAAGTCAAGTTTTAGAGCTTTGAATTTGACCTTCAATAGGTATATTTCTTCATCAATTCTCTCAAACTTTGGTAATATAATGAAGCTCTCATCATTCGGATACTAGTCATAATATTTATTTTTAACTGGAAGTGAATTTTGGCCATGAATTTTCAAATTCCTTTTCAAATTTTTCCTTCTGGTTTTTTGCAAAATGACTGAGCTACACCTTAAATAAATTTTTCGCAAGGGTACCATTAGAATCGTCTTGAAGAGACGAAGCGGATGGTACCAGTCTCGAGCTCTAATTTTTCAATTTCGTGAACCTGCAAATCGCGTGTACAGAAGTTAAAGACGACCTACGTGTCTGTCTTAAACCAATGGGAATTTGCCACGCATTTTTTCAAATCTGATTTAATATTGGATCACATGTTTTATTCATTAAAGACCATGATATGCACAACACGTCTAATCCATTGGATTAGCTTACTAACGCGTTTTAACTCTCATCCAACGGTCTATAGTTTTTTTACATTATTTTTCACTTCTGATTTTTATATTTAATTGTTTTAAACTTCAAAAAAATATAGAAAATTAATTTATGACTCAAAAATTATGAAAAAAATCACAAAAATACTTTCAAATATTCTCTTTCTGGTTTTTATTTTTTCATAATTTTAATTTATGATTTGGTACTTTTTATAATTTTTTTTTGTTTTGGCTTGTTTTTAATTGTTTAAAAATACTTTTGGACATTTTTAAATTCTGGAAAAATTTGTCAAAATTATTTTTCTTATTTATGACTTTCTGTAATTTTTCTAGAATTTTATTCTAATTTTTACTATTTTTTATCTTTTTTTACTTATTTGAGCAATTTTAATTAGTTTTAATATACTTTTCTAATTTGAAAAATTACTAAAAAATGTTGTAAAAATATTTGAGGTAATTTCTGATTTTTCTATGGTCTCTTTTAATTTTTCTTTGATCGTTTGAATATAGTTTTCCATTTTCACTTTATTTTCATTTTATAAACATTTTAAAAAATCATTTTCTTTTTTATTTTATCCATTAAATGCAATTTTATTTTTTTTTATATATTCTAACCTTTTGACTTTTGATCATGGATTTCATTAACATAATTGGATCTTGGGTGTTGATTTTAACTCCACCAAAATGGATGAATGATTTTAATGTTAGTTTGATTAATTTTTTTATTTCAAATATATCCCTTTCCTCTTCATCTCATCCTTTTCTTTTTGTGTTACATGTTATTGGAGGATGATATACATATCATCTCTTCAAACATATGGCACATAAATTGCTATTGACCATCCTCAAAATAGGTGCGATTTCTATATAAGTCCACTTACGATTGCTTAACATAGCGCTAAATGTTTTCTCGATTCGATAAATGATCATTTGTGGCCCAAACCCTAGTTTGCAAGCCCAAGGATGTTTAATTTGAAACCTTTGACCCAATAACCTTGAGATCTATTGTTAGGAGACTTTGGTCTTATCAATCCTCTAATGAATCTTCATAAATTTTGGTATAAGTGGATCCTTTAAACATTATTGATCATATGTTGTTACATTGAGAACTTGAAATGAATGATATACTTGACAAAAAGCAAATGAAACTTTTTATTGAGAGGCTTTGATTTTATCAATCTTCTAATGAGTTTTCAAATGCAAGTTTCAAGATGGTCATTCAACTAACCTCTAATTACTAATTTATTAACATTTGACTTTTACTTTATGCCCCTTTATTTTGTGCTTTTATTTTCATGCCTTTACTTTATGCACCATTTTATTTTAGCATTTATATTTCATGCTATTTTCATCTTTGCTCACTTGAGCATTTACGTTTATATCTTATTTTTATTATTTTGCTCACTTGAGCTTTTCATTTCTTTTTGAAGATACCTTAAAATCAACTTGAACCATTAAAAACTTTAATGTTACTTGGACTATTTGGTTATTATCCTTGGCATTATGGAGTGATTGACTTTTTGGACTTAGGATTAGAGACCTTGACCTACCTTGAGACCTTGTGACTTTTATTGCAATATTTTATAGAGTTCTTGGGGTTTATCCCAAGACATTGGAATGTTTGTTTTCTTTGAGTGTAGGTTATTCTGGTTATATGCTTTGTCTGCGATTGGGAATTCATCTGTATACAGTCGTTACTCTGCCCAATTTTTGTGAAGACCTAATGCATTTGAAGTTTGGTTTTCTTAAGAGGTTTTCTATCTTCGCTTGTTTGGTTTCAAATATAAATAACTGGAATTCTACATTGACTCATTATGTCAAGTGTTGGCTTTTTGTTGGTTAGACGGTTCTTTTCTCTAGCTTTTACCTTATGCTTTAGGATAGTCCCTTCATCTCCTCCAACTTTCTTTAATTTTAAAAAATCTTCTCTCTCCTTTTCAAAACTATTCTTGTTTTCTAACTTGAACAACTTTCATAATAAACTTGGACATAGGTCCATGCATTTTCAAAATATTTTCTTAATCAAACCTTAAACAACTTAATAATACTTTGACATTTATTTGTGAGAAGACTAAAAGTCAAACAATCTCATTCAAACTATTTTGCCACTTTGGCTTTTATTTTAAAATGTTTCTCAAAAGATTAGACTGTTGTCAATTCTTGTAGTGATGCGAACTACTATACTTCTATGATATATTGTAAAGTGAGATATTTTCCACTTGGGTGCTGAGTAAGGCTTTGTTGATTTTAAAATCCAAGTTATATCCTCCACTTTGAGATGATTCAAATTCTCCTTTCTCACAATTGTGAGTAGTCAATATGTTTTCCACTCGGATGTGACGATGATGTCTCATCTCTTAAAATTAACCAACACACTTATGTTTTAGAATTTTTAAAGGAGAACTACGAGTACCCTGATCCCCTATTGCACGGAAGGTGGTACGTAGGCAATAAATGTTCACAACCGCGAAGGGTGCAAAGTTGTAAAAAATACTTTTTCCCATCTCCACCATCTATTTTATATACAACTTTTATAGCCAAAATACACAGATTTACAAAGAGGTTACTGCCGAGTACTATAGATGTTTAGGGTGCTAATACCTTCGCTTTGCATAACTAACCCCCTTACCTAGATTCTCTCCCCTTCTTTTTGGGTTATTCTCTCTTTTCCCATTCCTTTGGAAACAATAAAGTGTGGTGGCGATTTTTATTTTTGATTTGTGCGAGTCAAGTCAATCCAATGACTTTGTCTCAACATTTCTACTGCTACGGAAATGGAGACTTCATTGGGGAAATATTGACCTATTGTTGGTCCATCCTTAAGTGGGTTGAGCCTATCTCATCTTATCTGTGTATGTGCTATTGTTTTTTGTATATTATGTGATATTGTAGATATGTTTGTCTGGATTTTCTTGGTTTTCAGAGTGCTTGGTGATTTCTCATAAGTCCTCTACCCGGACTTGGGAAAACATAACTTAGGACGAACGTATCGTCATGTTAACTTTGAGGGAGTAATCCCAAAAAAGAATACATGAGATACCCCACTCAGTGGAGGCCCCTTTGATTGTAGTGTCGTTTACCGAGTAATTGGGAAGACGTGCTACATTCGACCTGAGAGCCTGCTGAAACTGAGGAGTGTAGAACCTTTAACCCAACATGGAATTTTAGGTGTAGTGTGGAAGCTATGACAGAGTAATCCGGAAATGTTTGTCACGCGATACTACACTCACACGAGTTTTTCTTGAGAATATTACTAATTACCGAGTCAATCAGGATGTTGGTAATATCCGAACGAAAGATGTAGACTATGGGAACCTCTTAGAACCTTGTTAGGCATGTGATAAACTATTAGACCATACCCTGTGGGTAGTAACTTTGACTCCATACTCGTGACGTCAAACCTATGAACCCCCCATGTTTGTGATCTTGTGTGTGATTGTTGCATCATGCATTCATGCACCCGTGAGCATCTTTTAGGACATTATGGTTCAAGGGACTTAAAGTTGACTCATTGTGAATATCTCAGGTACTTTTGACCATGGATTCTGGAAAAAGAAAGAATTGGAAGTTCAGTTTCAAGAATTCCAAGATAGATGAGTTGATGAGTCTAATTCCCGAGATTAAGAGTTCTACATATTTTCGGAAGAAGTATGGATCCATCGTTCCTCTCATGAAGCTCAAGATGAAGGAGGGTATTCTCTCGACTTTGATCCAGTTCTATGATCTGATGTATCAATGTTTCACCTTCCCTAATTATCAGTTGATGCCTACATTAGAAGAGTATTCTGATCTACTGGGTTTACCTGTTATTGATAGTGTCCCTTTCATTAGTTTAGAGGGGGAGCCAAAATCTCATGAGATTGTTGCTTTGGTTCATTTAGGGAAGTATGAGATCGAGACCCACATGACTACCAAGGGAGGGAACATAGGATTATCCGATCAATTCTTATTGTAGAAAGCTCGCTACTTTGCTAGGATGAATAGTACGGTTGCTTTTGAGGCCATCTTTGCTCTACTTGCATATGGGTTGTTCTTATTTCTGAATGTCGACAACTTTGTGGATATCAATGCCATAAGGATATTTTTTATAGGGAATCTAGTCCCTACATTATTGGAAGATAATTATTACTAAATTCATTTTCGGGATTCTTATCATGAAGGGATGATCATATGTTGCACGTCTTTATTGTATCGGTGGTTTATTTCACACTTGCCTTGGTTTGATTCTTTCTGGGATGTCAAGAAGGAACTCCGTTGGGCTCCGAAGGTTATGGCCTTCACTTATTTAGATATTGTTTGGTACCATCAGGCTTACCATGATGTAGAGATTGTAGATAGTTGTGGTAGTTTCCCAAATGTACCTCTTCTTAGTACAAAGGGAGGAATTAACTATAATCTTGTTCTTGCACGACAACAACTTGGATATCCGATGAGGGATAAGCCAAATAGTATTAATTTAAATGGTTTCTGTCTTAGATAGGGAGAGAATCATAAGGAAGCTAAGAAGCAGATTGCAAAGGCTAGGCGTCATATACACAGGAAGAGTAGAAATGACTTGGGACCTAGATGGGTTGTTTCTTTGGAGCCTTATCTTCAGTGGGTACAAGCAAGAGTCATCCAGTTGAAGATGCCATATTCCCGTGAAGCACCTATGCCTAATATGATTGTGAAGACCACTCCTCCCATTTTGGATGATGTGGAAGAGCTTCAGCTGGCCCTAGTCAGGATGCAGTGGGAGAAAGAGACTTGGAAGAATAAGTGTCAGACTTTAGAGATGTCCTACCGAGCAGAATTGAAGGAGAAGGATGACTTGATTGAGATTCTCGAGAGTCGTGTTGTAGAGATGATGAAGAAGCAAGAGGATTCATTTTCCTCTGGCGTTTATTCAGGACTTAGTCATTCACTTCCCGACTCTAGTGATTGGAAATTGGTTGCCGACAGGTATGCAAAAGAGAATAAGCAGTTGAAGGCTCGGATTGCAAGACTCACAAAAAAGCGTCTCTGTGTGAGTTGATCTTCATCAGCTTTGATTTCTTGGTTTCTTTAGATTCTATCTTCTTTTTGTACTTGGGATTGTTGAAACCTGTACTAAAAAAGTTGTAATCCATTTTGAAGTTATTATAATGAGATTTTTCAGTATTTCAGAATGTGTTAATACTTTAATATTTGCAAATTGTCTATAATTCTTTGAGTCCGTCGAAGTATTAATAATAAAATAAATCATGTGCATTTCATATCATGCATCATCTTGTACATATTTCTTGCATTTCTTTTCATATCCAAGTGTCTTACTAAATTTATCTACTTCATTCAGGAAGTTGTCTCACTGGTATAACACTCGAGCTAATTCCAAGAAGAAAATGGAGAATCTTGAACAGGAAACTCATGAGTTGCACGAAGAAGTTACTACTTTGAAGACCGGTATGTCCAACCTGACTGCTTTGATGGAATTATTGGTGGCTGCTCAATATCATCCACCACTTGCCCAGCCTCAACAAACAACATTTGCTTCTGAAGATCCATCAGTTCCTCTTTCTGTTGCCCGAGTTACTGTTGCTCATAATCGTATGCCTCAGGGTTATCCATAGGGAATGCCAGAAAACTTCATGCCAGAATGTTGTGCCATTTGTCAACGATGAAATTTATCATCCTATTCCTCCACCAAGTGAAAGCTTGGGTTTCTATGATTGGATGGACGATTTTCATGATCATTTTGATAAGATGCAGAAAGAGATGAAGGCCCTCAGAGGAAAAGAATTGTTTGGGCAGAATGTGAATGAACTCTGTTTGGTTCCAAATGTAAAAAATACCTGCAAAGTTCAAAGTACCAGAATTCGAGAAATACAAGGGAAATACTTGTCCTCGTGCTCACCTTGTGATGTATGTGAGAAGGATATTTACTCACACCGATGATTAACGCCTGTTAATCCATTTTTTCCAAGACAGTTTGACTGGTGTTGCATTGAAGTGGTACATGAACACAACACATTTGATCCATTGGATTAGCTTACTAACTCGTTTTGACTCTCATCCAATGGTCTATATTTTTTTTACTTTATTTTTTATTTCTAATTTTTATATTTAATTGTTTTAAACTTAAAAAAATCATAGAAAATTCATTTCTGACTCAAAATTATGAAAAAATTTACAAATATATTTTCAAATATTCTCTTTCTGATTTTTATTTTTTATAATTTTATTTTCAGATTTTGTATTTTTTAAAATAATTTTTCTTTCTTTTGGCTGGTTTTTAATTGTTTAAAAATACTTTTGCCATTTTTAAATTCTGGAAAAATTTATCAAAATTATTTTTCTTATTTCTTACCTTCTAAAATTTTTCTAGAATTTTATTTTAATTTCTACTATTTTTGATCTTTTTTTATTTATTTGAGAAATTTTAATTAGTTTAAAAATACTTTTCTGATTTGAAAAATTATTAAAAAATTTTGTAAAAATATTTGAGATCATTTCTGATTTATCTATGGTCTTTTGAATATAGTTTGCAATTTTCCCTTTTATTTTCATTTAAAAAAATCATTTTATTTTTTATTTTATCCATTAAATGCAATTTTATTTTTGTATATATTCTGATCTTTTGACTTTTGATCATGGACTTCATTAACATCATTGGATTTTGGGTGTTGATTTTAAGTCCACCAAAATAGACAAATGATTTTAATGATAGTTTGATTAATTTTTTTATTTCAAATATATCCCTTCCCTCGTCATCTCATCTTTTTCTTATTGTGTTACATGTTATTGGAGGATGATATACATATCATCTCTCTAAACATATGACACATATATTTCTATTGACCGGCCTCAAAATAGGTACAACTTCTATATCAGTCCACTTACGATTGCTTAACATAACGCTAAATTTTGTCCCGATTCGAGAAATAATCATTTGTGGCCCAAACCCTAGTTTGTAAGCCCTAGAATGTTTAATTCGAAACCTTTGACCAATAACCTTGAGATTCATTGTTAGGAGGTTTTGGTCTTATCAATCCTCTAATGAACCTTCATAAATTTGGGTATAAGTGGATCATTTAAACATTATTGATCATATGTTGTTACACTGAGAACCTGAAATGAATGATATACTTGACAAAAAGCAAATGAAACTTATTGTTGAGAGGCTTTGATTTTATCAATCTTCTAATGAGTTTTCAAATTCAAGTTTCAAGATGGTCATTCAACTAGCCTCAAATTACTAATTTATTAACATTTGACTTTTACTTTATGCCTATTTATTTTGTGTTTTTATTTTTTTATGCCTTTACTTTATGCACCATTTTATTTTAACATTTATATTTCATGCTATTTTCATCTTTGCTCACTTGAGCGTTTACTTTCATGTCTTTTTTTAATTATTTTTCTATCTTGAGCTATTCATTTCTTTTTGAAGATACCTAATAATCAACTTTAACCATTAAAAAACTTTAATGTTACTTGGACTATTTGGTTACTATCTTTGGCATTATGGAGTGATAGACTTCTTGGACTTAGGATTATAGACCTTGACCTACCTTGAGGCCTTGTGACTTTTATTGCAATATTGTCTGGAGTTCTTGGGGTTTACCCTAAGATATTGGGTTGTTTGTTTTCTTTGTGTGCAGGTTATTCTGGTTATATGCTTTGTCTGTGATTGAGAATTCATCTGTATACAGTCGTTACTCTGCCAAATTTTTGTGAATACCTAATGCATTTGAAGTTTGGTTTTCTCAAGAGGTTTTCTATCTTTGTTTGTTTCGTTTCAAATCCAAAGAATGTGAATTCTACATTGACTCATTATATCAAGTGTTGGATTCTTGTTGGTTAGACGGTTCTTTTCTCTAACTTTTATCTTATGCTCTAGGATAGTCCCTTCATCTCCTCCAACTTTCTTTAATTTCAAAAAAGTTTCTCTCTCCTTTTCAAAACTATTCCTATTTTCTAACTTGAACTGCTTCCATAATAAACTTGGATTTAAGTCCATGCATTTTCAAAATATTTTCTTAATCAAATCTTAAACAACTTAATAATACTTTGACATTTTTTTGAGAGAAGACTAAAAGTTAACCAATCTCATTCAAACTATTTTACCACTTTGGCTTTTATTTTAAAACTTTTCTCAAAATATTAGACTCTTATTAGTTTTTGTAGTGATGCTAACTACTATAGTTCTACGATATATAGTGAAGTGAGATATTTTCCACTTGGATGTTGAGTGAGGCTTTGCTGATTTTAAAATCCAAGCTACATCCTCCACTTTGAGATGACACAAATTCTCCTTTATCATAATTGTGCGTAGTAAGTATGTTTTCCACTCGGATACGACGATGATGTCTCATCTCTTAAAATTAACCAACACACTTGTGTTTTAAATTTTTTAAAGAAGAACTACGAGTACCGTGATCCTCTATTGCATGGAAGGTGGTACGTAGGAACTAAAGGTTCGCAACTGCAGCATGTGCAAAATTGTAAAAAATACTTCTTTTCTCATCTCCACCATCTATTTTATATAAACTTTAATAGCCAATATACACAGATTTACAAAGAGGTTCCTGCGGAGTACCGTAGATGTTTTGGGTGATAATACCTTCCCTTTACATAACCAACCCTCTTATCTAGATTCTCTCCCCTTCTTTTTATATTATTCGCTCTTTTCTCATTTCTTTGCAAACAATAAAGCGCGGTGGCGATTTTTATTTTTGATTTGTGCGAGTCAAGTCAATCAACTGACTTTGTCTCAACATTTCTAACGCTACAGTCATCATTGACGTGGATTTATCTAGATACCACTCCTTTGATTTTCCAATTAGAGTGTGTGAAAATAATTGTAAGAATATCGCCTTTTCCTCATTTTCAGTGTACGAGCAATTTCCTAGAATTTCATGAGGTGTCTGTACGAATTGGTCTTCATGATCTAAACCTATAAAAGGTTTAGCATACAAAATCTACAATAATCTTATTTTCATTTCTTTTTGTTGGACATTCCTTTACGTGCTAGTGTTATGAGCGAGAAATCTCAGACTATGTTGACATGGTGTGTCATCATTGTAGTTAGTGTTGTTGTCTGCTTCTGCCATAGTTCTTTGTATTGCGACAAAAAACTCTTCTAGATCTATTCATCCGACTCTTTGTTTCTTTAACTATTAAATTACATTTATTTTAGGGTTCTTTCATTTTCGGGATCAAATAACAATTATTTTGTAGGAACCTTAACTCGTATAAATTAGTAAAAACAGAACTAACTTTAAATGTTAATGGATTTAGTGTTTATAAAAAATACAACTATTATCAATATATCATTATGATATTTCTAAATATTAATGGATTAGTGTTTACCTTCGATGTCATCAAATTTATCTGATACCACTATATTCTTGTGATATTTCCAAATCGTCCATACCACGATATGTTAAATCAACAAACCTCTCCCCATAAGCCTAAACGAATTACCACTATAGAAAAACATTTGAAAAAAGTCAAAAAAATCCCTTGGTATGACTACAGACCAACATAATCACCTCACAAAGAATAAATAAATAAAAGAACCACTCTAAAAACTTTGGTGGTTGGTGGATCTCTTCTTATACTTAGTGGACTTCCAATTTGGCTTACAAGACTTTACGACACTGGTTAGTTAGGAGATATATCTAATTCTTGGATTTCTCTCTAGTGAATTTGATCTTAGGTGTTTCTGGTTTTATTGTTTTTGTGTCTTAGTTTTCTATTAAATTTTGAGTGGCTCTATCTTTCTTTTTTTTCTTTTTTTTTTTAATAATGTTTTGATTATTGCGTGTTGTAAGAGTGCCACTATTTGTTTTAAAGAAAACTATAGAATTGTATAGAAGATGATCAAATGCATCATTAGTTGCCTCAATTTCAGGCCCTTTAGACAAGCTAATGACAAACACAACTTACACAACTTTCCATCCCAAAAATCAGATTAACAAGACAGCATCAACCATTGGATATCACATAAAGAATGTGTTTCCCATATTTCAACCAATAGTTAGCAAACTTCATTTGAATTAGTATATGTTAATATTAATACCCTACATTATCGCAACTTATAAGGAAATTCAGCCTATGGTTTTGTGCATATAGCAAGAGGCAGACAAACATACCATCCAAGAATAAAATGCCACTAAACGAATTATTAGTTGCTTAATTTCATGGCATATTTTATATGTTTCTTTCACTGTTTTCTTGGCACTGACTCATATATTAATCATAACATTTGGTTATATTAATATGGATTAGTTATGGCTATGGCTACGTGTTTCTTATATTTATCGTACACTGTATTAAATTAAACAGGAATCATATTCCTACACTATTATTTGACATCAATACTTACATCAAAATATTATTTACCGTATTTATATGATGAACAGTGTTTTTTTAAATAAAAATATATATTTATAAACAGTATTGTGAACAATATTTAAATAGTGTCTGTGAACAGTGCATAAATAGTGTATGTAAACGGTGTACGAACAGCATGTGAACAATGATTTTAAATAGTAAAATAAAATTAGTTTATAAAATGTAAAAAATTGATTAAAGAAGTGATGGAATTGATTAATAAATATTCAGAGATTAGAAATGATATAGCTGCTCCTAGTCCGACAACTGGAGCAAGAACCAAGGATGGCACGAATAATTTCTAATAATAAAATAAAATTGGTTAATAAAATATAAAAAATTGATTAATAGAATGTCTAGATTTTTAATTGTTATGAAGTTGGTTAATAAAGTAAAATGTTCATTAATGGAGTTATGAAGTTGATTAATCACATAATTTTGTTTCTGTACTTCTTCAATCTAAAAAAAATATTTTTTATTAAAAATAAAATTATAACATTTCACTGTTTATTATATTGGTGAACACTAAAATACGATGTAGGAGTAGAATATGATGTAAAATTATCATTTTTCTAAATTAAAGTGACTAGAGAACAAAAATAAAATTACTTATAATTTTCGTATTTCTTATTCAAAAAAAGAAATTAGTGATCGTCATAATATAGACTTTCACAACCTTTTGTCCTTATAAAACTACTCACTCATGCTGAGGTAAACAACAACTCACCAAATAAAGGATATAATATTCAAAGTATGCAAAGTATATAAATCACAAATAATAAACCTATTGATTTAAATCGCAAATAAAAAACCTGTTGATTTAAATAAAGATAACTAGATAAAATACATAAAAAGTTGCAGTGAAATACAATTAAGAATTTAGAACAAAAGCTAAAATAAGGTGATGTAAAGCCTATAGTCTCCTAAGTGTCACCCTTAGGTCTCTCTCCCACTAATTCCAAACAACGGTTCACTATTTATACAGGAATTATATAAGTTAGTCCACTTAAAATCCATTTAAATTTATGCACTAACATAAAAGGGACAAATATTGATGAAATGAAGCATTATTGAAAGTCTGTAAGTTGGTAAAATATTATGAAATGTTAAAGTTCAGAGCAAAAGTTAGGCCTAACTATGGGGAAGTCGTGTCAGGCAACATGGCCAGACCTTATACTCCTCAGGAAATTATTATGGGGGAGCCTTCATGGGCCAACATGGCACGTGTCTGCTGACACAGCTAGGTTGTGTCGGCCAGGGGTCTTTTGTACTCGGATGACTTGCAAATGCACGATTTTTTGTCTTTTTTGATTCAATCTTTCCCGACACTTCCTTATTAATTGAAATCAACAAAAACACACAAAGTGCATTAAAGTGAAGAAAAAAAAGATAAATACACATAATAAAACGGGAATCAAATACGCTTCAATAATCACTTATCAATACACCTCAGAGGGATTCGTATGTAGGCTGAAGCATACCCCTTAGGGTTCCGCCAAATAATCTCAAGGGATTTTATCATAGGCGCATGGATACATCTTAGGATTCCAACATACACTGCAAAAGCAATTGTCTGTAAGCGCAACGATACCTTTTATGGTTCCATCATATACCTCGAATAGAGTCACCCATATATGCAATGTTAGTCCTTAGGGTTTCTTCATATTCCCTTGAGGGAGTCACCCAAGGGTGCACAAATACTCCTTAGAGTCCCAATATATACCTAGAATGGAGCTTCATGTTGGCACAAATATACCCCTTAAGATTCCAGCACATACCCAGGAGGTATCGTAGTAGGTGCAAGGAGACCTCTTAGGGTTCCAAACTATACTTCAGGGGGAGTCTCCCGTAGGCGCAAGGATACCCCATATGGTTCCCACGTTTACTATAGAAAATATTGTCGATAGGCACAAGGGTATCCCTTAGAGTTTCAGCATATTCCCTTAAGAGAGACACTTATAGGCTTAAGGATACCCTTTAGAGTTTCAACATATTTTCTTGCAAAACACTTGGAGACGTTGTTGAGCTTTTGTCCTTCTTCTTAAATATAATTTATTTAAACAATTATTGTTCCTCATTAAAAACTATTTCCCTTAAAGAGGAAAAGTGTTCCACCTTAATGCTTTATTTCTTTTTTAATTACACTCCCAGTGTTATATATCATCTAATCCTAAAGGCTTTTCTTAACTATAATAATGTATTGAATTAACAAAGTTCCAGGATTTGTGGATTTCTTCACCTTTTAGACACCTTAGTTTTTAATCACCTTGAGACATTCTTTGTCGTACTCAAAAGGGGTCCTCATAGTTGGGAAACAATTTTACGTTCTCGATTGATACCTCTACCTACTTTTGCACTAGGTTTCCATCCTTCATTTCTCTAGACATTACTTTGGTCCTATATGTTCTCGCCATTATCTGTTTTGTGGAAAATTCCTTAATAAAGGTTACCTATCTATATTTTTCCACAAGATCGTCTAAAAATTTGAGCCTTGCCTCAGTACCTCCAATATCAAAGTTTGGTCATCGCTAAGTGGTTATGTTGATTTCAATAGGGAGAAAGACATCTAAAATATAGACCATTTTGAAGGGAGTATCCTTGGTAAATGAGTGTGGAATCCTATGGTACGACCATAATACTTGTATTACTTAATGGCAACCTTGACGTTTATGTAAATACATAGATGAGATATCATGTATTGGATATATAAAACAAAAATTCATAGCTTAGGGCATATATGTATAATAAGAAATTATAGGTTACCTCGTGTAGATGCTCTTTGCAGAGCCCCTTTTGCTTTGTCGAGCTTCTTTTTTATTTTGTTAAGTATAATCATGTTAGACGATTCTACTTTTCCATTCGTTTGGGGACGCTCAACCAAAAAGAACTTTGAATGTACTCCTAAATTGTAGCATAAGTCGACCACAGTGGAACTGGAAAGTTGCGTTCCATTTTAGGAAATAATACACTTCAGAAGACCAAACCTGTAACACCCCAATTCTACCCCAAGCAATTATGCAAAATAAATCAGAGTTATAAAATTTCAATCATACAAATGAATCGGGACTTCACAAATTCTTCTAACAAATTAATTGTATTCATCGTGGATATATAACACTTTTTCAAACATCGGATGAACCATCAACATAGCATCTTTAATCAAATAAATCAACATCTACGTAGCGGAATTCTTAACAACATCTCTAACAATTCAGCAACTTTGAAAACATCTCATATTTAATAATAATCAATTTAAAATTCAACAACTAAAAATCATCAATCAAAACAACAAGCGTTCATCCCCCCGAGTGTTACATATCAGAGCAATGACACCGACTCGAACTACTGAAGGTATACAACGTTCACTATCAATTACCTGCACGTTACCAACATAGGGGCAACATTCAAACAGAAGGGGTGAGATATCTAACAATATAATAAAGTGCATGATAATTAATATATTAAATTAGATCAACATCATTACCACTTCTCATCTCATAATCAACAACAACCTCAACAATAATATACATTCATCAACATCAAAATATACTTCTTTATGAAATCATATAATGCGACTTAATACTATGCAAATGCATGTGGTGCCATTGGAACAGGACTCCCATCTCAAAAATCTGCCAATTAATAGAGGCATCAACAAGGCATAACCTTCATCTCAAAATTTGCCAATCCAGGCCATCTCAATGAGCATAAGCTCCATCTCGGAAATGCAATGTACGCGACACAACCATGAATGTAATGATAACACCCAAGTTAACAACATCTCAAATCATCTCAAAACATCTCAAATTATCATCTCAAAACATCTCAAATTATCATCTCAAAATAACATCTCAAATTATCATCTCAAAATAACATCTCAAAATAATTCATCAACGTCATGTATTCATAAATCATCAAACATCATTATTTATTAATAACTTCTTATTAATAACTCAATAATATTCTAATTCCACAGTAAAACAATACTGTCATTCTGCAACTCTAAAGTCAAGACCGTCACTTTCCTACTGTTATAGCTCAAACAACAGCTTCTAGCATCTAACGTCCATCGTTCAACACAAAACAACGCACAAGTCATCCAACTTCTGACCACGCAATCTCTAACCAACGCTATTTCTAAGTACATAACTTCTAATGATGCAACCTCTGGGCGACACAATCTTCTGACTACTATAACTTCTAATTAATGCAACCTCTGATCAGATGCAACCTCTGATCATCTCATCTTCTGACCATTCATCCTCTGACCAGATACAACTTCTGATCATCTCATCTTCTGATCACCCAACCTCTGATCATTACATCTTCTAACCAGGTACAACTTCTGATCATCTCATCTTCTGATTAATACAACCTCTGACTAGCCATATCTTCTGACTAATACAAATTCTTACTAGTGCAACTTCTAACATCAGAACTGCTACTTTCCAATGATTTAACGTAACTTCTAATAACTTACGTCTGACTTCAGAACTTCTATCTTGCACTAATCTAACGCAACTTCTATCAGCATCCTTCTAACGTCAGAACTGCTACTTTTCCTTAATGTTATTATCTTAATTCCTTTTCTTGTTATCAACCTAATTAGGAACAGTACCCAACGCCATCCCTAATTGATTCATTATTCTAAAACAACAACTTCTGATTTTTCTGCACGCCTAATTCTGCGTTTCCCTTCCCTGCATAATTTTGCGTTTTCATTACTGCTACATTCAATGTTTTCCATTACTGCATCTCACCAGGATTCCATAACTAAGCCCTAAAACTTAATCTAATCAAGCCAATTCATCACCCATAATTACCCTATAATCTTACAGCATTTTAACAGCATCAAGACATCAATATTCATCAGAATTCGTCAATCCTCATCATACATTAATCATATATTCTCATATCAAAACAGGACATAAATCACCTCTAACCCACATATCAATCATCATAAACTCAATTATAGAGTTAGAACCCCGCCCTTACCTTGGATTGAAGGTCGCTCTACAATTCCGGTTGGATTCGCGTTCTTGTCGTTATTCCTCCTTCTCACGCAACTTGCACGTTCTTCTCAATTCTTATTTCTTCTAATGCCTCCTTCTTTCTATTCTCTTCTAACAACAAGTAATAAAATAACCCTATTATTCTATTATCTCCTTATTGGGCTTAAAAAAAATACACCCCCTTATTACTTCTATTCTCTCAAAGTAAGCCCATATTAAATAATATTACATTTTTAATATTATTTCACCATATAATATTATATCTCTAATATTATTTCTCCACTTAATAAAATAAATCCAATTAATTATAATACATCTTCATAAATATTCCAAAAATAATTTAATTACATAATTAATTAAATTACGGGCCTTACAACTCTCCCCACTTAGAATATTTTCGTCCTCGAAAATTTACCTCAATCAAACAATTCAGGATAGGAGTCTCGCATCTTGCTCTCCAACTCCCAAGTCATGCTTTCACCAGCAGCTCCTAGCCAAACAACTTTAACCAAGGCAATCTCATTTCCCCTCAGAGTCTTCATTTAACGATCCATAACCCGTATAGGCATCGTCTCGATCGTAAGATTATCCCGTACTTGCACATCGTCCATATGAATCACATGAGATAGATCTGAAATATACTTCCGAAGTTGCGACACATGAAACACATCATGCAAATTCGAAAGATTAGGCGGTAAAGCCACTCTATAAGCAACATTCCCCACTCTCTCCGAAATCTGATACGGTCCAATAAAACGAGAAGTGAGCTTCTTAGACTTCAATGCTCGCCCAACACCAGTCACAGGTGTAACTCTCAAAAACACATGATCACTAGCTTGAAATTCTAAATCTTTCCTTCGCTTGTCATGACAACTCTTCTGTCTACTCTGTGAAGCTTTCATCTTTTCTCGAATCAACTTCACTTTCTCGGTAGTCTCACGAACAAGTTCAGGTCCAAGTACTACACTCTCACTAGATTCATGCCAAGATAACGGAGTTCTACACCTTCGACCATACAACGCCTCAAAAGGTGCCATCTCAATACTAGAATGGTAACTGTTATTATACGTGAACTTTATCAATGGAAGATAAGTATCCCATGAACCTCCCTGCTCAAGAACACATGCCCTCAACAAGTCTTCCAATGATTGAATAGTTTGTTCAGTCTGACCATCTGTCTGAGGATGATACGTTGAACTCAACCTCAACTTAGAACCCAACACTTCTTGCAAACTCTTCCAAAAATCAGAAGTAAATCTTGGATCTCTATCTGACACAATGCATAAAGGAACACCATGCAGCTTCACAATCACACTAATATAAATCTCAGCCAACTTCGACACTGGAAAACTGATGTTAATAGGAATAAAATGAGCTGACTTCATAAGCCTATCGAAAATCACCCAAATCGAATCATGTACTCTTAAAGTACTAGGAAACCCCGTCACAAAGTCCATTTAAATGCTATCCCATTTCCATTCTGGAACTTCCAACAGTTGCATCAATCCTGCAGGCTTCTGATGTTTAACTTTCAACTTCTGACAAGTCAAACATGCATACACAAACCGAGCCACATCACTCTTCATCCTAGGCCACCAAAACAAACCTTTCAAATCTTGGTACATCTTTGTAGCTCCTGGATGAATACTCAACTTACTTCTATGGCTCTCTTCAAGTATCACCTTCTTCATCTCAACATCATCAGGAATACAAATCCGGTTACGAAATCTCAACACACCTTTCTCATCTAGCTTAAAATCATTATTCTCAGACTGGTCAATCCCAACCATCAAATCTACCAGTTTCACATCCAATTTCTGAGCTTCTATGATACTTTCTAAAAATTCATTATTAATCTTCAACATACCCAACATAACACTTTGTGGAGTAACCTCGCAACCTAAGCACATATCTCTGAACTGCTCAATCAATTCCAACTCTTTAATCATCATTGCTGACATATGTAAAGTCTTTTGACTCAACGCATCAGCTACCACATTCGCTTTTCCTGGATGATAATTCAAACCGAAATCATAGTCCTTTAACAATTCCAACCATCTTCGTTGCCTCATATTCAGCCCTTTCTGATCAAAAAAAATACTTCAAACTCTTATGGTCACTAAACACTTCAAATCTAGAACCATAATGATAATGCCTCCAAATCTTCAACAAAAAAACAACTGCAGCGAGCTCTAAATCATGCGTAGGATAATTCTTCTCATGAGTCCTTAACTGCCTCGACGCATAAGCAACTACCTTACCATTCTGCAAGCGCACCTCCTAAACCCATCTTAGAAGCATCACAATACACGACAAAAGGCTCTTTTGGATTAGGCAATGTCAAAATCGGAGCCGACGTCAACCTATTCTTCAATTCGGTAAAACTTTCTTCGCACTGAACATCCCAAACAAAAGCTCTACCTTT
Source organism: Vicia faba (assembly GCA_948472305.1). Classification (NCBI taxonomy): domain Eukaryota; kingdom Viridiplantae; phylum Streptophyta; class Magnoliopsida; order Fabales; family Fabaceae; genus Vicia; species Vicia faba. The sequence continues at coordinate 45,879,269 of OX451735.1, forward strand.
ACAAGTCAACCTAGTCAATGGAAGTGACAACTTAGAAAACCCTTCGATAAACCTTCTATAATATCCAGCTAATCCCAAGAAGCTTCTAATCTCAGTAGTTGACTTTGGAGTTTCCCATTACAACACAACATCAACCTTCGATGGATCTACAACAATGCCACTACCTGAAATCACATGACCAAGAAAACTAACCTCTTTTAACCAGAATTCACACTTGGACAACTTTGCATACAACCTCTTCTCTTTCAAAATCTGCAATACTACCCTTAAATGTTCAACATGCTCTTCTTCTGTCTTAGAGTAAATCAAAATATCATCAATGAACACCACTATGAACCGATCCAAATAAGTATGAAAGATACGATTCATATATTCCATGAATACTCCCGACGCGTTAGTAACACCGAAAGGCATCACCGAATACTCGTAATGTCCATAACGCATTCTGAAAGCCGTCTTCTGGATATCTTCATCCTTCACTTTAATCTGATGGTAACCCGGCCTCAGATTAATCTTACTAAACACACGAGCATCCACCAATTAGTCCATCAAGTCATCTATTCTTGGAAGAGGATAATTATTCTTAATCGTCACATTATTCAACTGTCTATAATCAACACAAAGCCTCATACTTCCATCTTTCTTCTTCACTAACAACACTGGAGCACCCCACGGCGATACACTTGGTCTTACAAAATTCTTCTCAAGTAACTCTTCTAATTGCTTCTTCAACTCTGACAACTCAGATGCAGACATCCTGTATGGTGCCATAGACACAGGTCTGGTACTAGGTACAAGATCAATTGCAAATTCAACTTCCCTCTCTGGCGGTACATCAGGAATCTCATCAGGGAAAACTTCAGGAAATTCACATACCACCTGCAATTCCTCAATTAAAGCTTGAGTCTCTACAGATAGCAACGCCATCAACGAGAACATCTGTACTTCCTCTTGCATCAACTTCCTCAACTGTCTAGTAGACAACAGACCATCTTCTTCTTCTTCTTCAGGAGTAGAAAACTTCACCGACTTGTCATAATAGTTAATATGAACATAGTTATGCTCTAACCAGTTCATACCCAAAATTACATCCAAACCTCTTAACGGTAAACAAACCAAATCAACAACAAAGTCTCTGTCGAAGATCGACAAGGGACACTTTACACACACCAAAGAAGTAGTCACCGACCCCTTGGCTGGAGTATCGACGACCATTTCTCCATCCAAAGAAGACAACACAAAACCCAATCTTTCAACACAATCAACAGCAATAAAACAATGCGTAGCACCAGTATCAATAATAGTGATTAAAGGAGTACTATTAATGAAACATGTACCTCTAATAAGTCTGTCCTTAACAGCTGTCTGATCCTCAACCAAAGCAAACACTTTACCACTTGATTGAGCCCTCTTCGGTTTTGGACACTGGCTACCAATGTGCCCTTCTTTTTTACAGTTGAAACAAACCACACTCTTATGCTCACACTCAGATACAACATGTCTGTTCTTACCACAATGGAAACACCTCTTCACTTCAGTAGTGCACACATTACTCTTGTTCCCAGGTTTCCCGCACTTAAAGCGAATCACACCAGCAGGAGCATCTCCCCACTAGTCCTCTGACCATAAGCAACTCTCTGTTTACCCTTACCAGTTGGGGAATCATAAGGCTTACCATGATTATGTGGGTGCTTACCCCTCTTCTCACTGATAATCTTGTAATGACCATTATTATCTTCCTTATAGATCCTGCAGCTATCAACCAGATCAGCAAAGACACGAATTTTCTGATATCCAACTGATTTCTTAATCTCTGGGCGCAACCCATTCTCAAACTTAATACACTTTGAAAAATCAGCATTTTCCTCAGCATAATGCGGATAGATCTTAGCCAACTCAGCAAACTTGGCAGCATACTCAACAACAGACTTACTTCCTTGCTTTAACTCAAGGAACTCAATTTCCTTCTTTCCACGAACATCTTCAGGGAAATACTTTCTCAAAAACTCCCTATGGAACACAGCCCAAGTGACATTCTCACATGCAGCTTGTAACTTCCGACAAGTCTCTAGCCACCAGTCATCAGCCTCGACTGCTAGCATATGAGTCCCATAACGAAAGTTCTGCGCTGGAGTGCAATCCATCACGCAAAATATTCTCTCTATCTCTTTCAACCATTCCAAAGCTCCGTCAGGGTCATACTTTCCCTTGAACGTAGGTGGATTCTCTCTCTGGAAAGTCCCCAAGCTACGAGATCCAGCATCCCCGTCAACATTCGACTGATTTTCCATCACATGAGCCATTGCTTCTAAAGCAGCAGCAAGTGCAACATCATTCCTTCCAGCCATCTCAACTTCTCACTACAACATAAACAACGATTAGAACTCAAATAACAATACTCGATTGTTAGACAACTACAACTCGACGACAAGGTCGGACCAACCTTTTGGTCTGATACCAACTTTATAACACCCCAATTCTACCCCAAGCAATTATGCAAAATAAATCAGAGTTATAAAATTTCAATCATACAAATGAATCGGGATGTCACAAATTCTTCTAACAAATTCATTGCATTCATTGTGGATATATAACACTTTTTCAAACATTGGATGAACCATCAACATAGCATCTTTTATGAAATAAATCAACATCTACGCAGTGGAATTCTTAATAACATATCTAACAATTCAGCAACCTTGAAAACATCTCATATTTAATAATAATCAATTTAAAATTCAACAACTAAAAATCATCAATCAAAACAGCAAGCGCTCATCCCCCCGAGTGTTACATATCAGAGCAATGACACCGACTCGAACTACTGAAGGTATACAACCTTCACTCTCGATTACCTGCACATTACCAACATAGGGGAAACATTCAAACAGAAGGGGTGATATATATAACAATATAATAAAGCGCATGATAATTAATATATTAAATTAGATCAACAACATCACCACTTCTCATCTCATAATCAACAACAATATCAACAATAATATACATTCATCAACATCAAAATATACTTCTATATGAAATCATATAATGCGACTCAATACTATGAAAATGCATGTGGTGCCATTGGAGCAGGACTCCCATCTCAAAAATCTGCCAATTAATAGAGGCATCAACAAGGCATAGCCTTCATCTCAAAATTTGCCAATCCATGCCATCTCAACGAGCATAAGCTCCATCTCAGAAATGCAATGTATGCGACACAACCATGAATGTAATGATAACACCCAAGTTAACAACATCTCAAATCATCTCAAAACATCTCAAATTATCATCTCAAAACATCTCAAATTATCATCTCAAAATAATATCTCAAATTATCATCTCAAAATAACATCTCAAAATAATTCATCAAGGTCATTTATTAATAAATCATCAAACATCATTATTTATTAATAACTTTGGGCGACTTCAACCTCAGCAGAATGATGAGAGAATCTTAGGCGACTACAACCTCAGCAGAATGATGAGGGAATCTTGGACGTCTTCTACCTCAAAAGGTAAAGACTTTTATCTGTTGATCGTCTTTTCCTGAAAAGTAACGAGTTAGTTGTATGCAATGTCATAATGTATGACATGCGAGATGTGATAAGTGAGATTGTATGTTCGTGATGCGTATATGCATGCTATAATGTATGAAGATGCGATGTTTATGAATGTATGTTTTCGTCTTAAGAAAATAAATCCTTGACGGATGCCGGGAAGTTAAATCCTGGGCTGATGTAGAGCTTTTGTTTCCACTGGGGAGTGATGGTTGCAAGAATACCGGTAGGAGAAGATGACTCCGTTGAGGGATAAACTTGTTGGAGAGATTACTCTGCGGGGGGAATTACTCTAGCGATCTTGCTGGGGAACAATACTCTGTGGGAAGAGAGATACTTTGCTGGGATGTTGATGATAACTCCGCTGGGGATACCGTTGTTATGTTGTGGAATTAATAGACTTCGCTGGGGATAGGAAGACTTTGCCGGCGACGATCTTTCCATGGCCTTTGGCTGAGGATAACCCAGTTATATCCTGGTAGGGAAATAACCTTTGAATAAATCCGGGAGACGCGTTCATGCTCTGCAGGGGATAAGTTTCCAGAATCTACTGGGGATAAGCTTCCTGCTAGGGAGATGTATTCCACTTTCCTGGGGAAATCTTTAGACTGGACTCTCTTGGGGAAATTTTTGAGATGTATTAGAAGTGGCTCCACTGAATGTCTGTAAACCACCGGGGAACAATCTTAGATCAAGACTGCCGGGAATGCTTGTTAAGAATGTTTGTATATTGCGTTGGGGAATGTTGAGATCTGCTGGGGATACCCAACTTCCTTAAGGCTGACAGGATAACTCTGCTTGGGGAGAGTGCATTGACTTGCTGGCTCACTCTCTAGGGACTTAAGATATCTTGGTTACGTTCTTCAGCTGAGCTTACCTTGGTACCTTGGTGGACAGAGCAAATAGATTGCTTAGACAACTCATTATTGCCCCTGTTTCTGAGGTGAGGGAAGAAGATACCTTGTGGAGGCGCTTGATGACTGCCGATTGACAAATCTTCCTCTGGTAGGCAAGTGACGAGATTCCGGGACATAGTCGTACGCTTTGATCCCTAACTTTTGCCTGGACTGCCCTTTCGGGTTTTCAGTCCACCGGGATACGCATTTTTGCCCAAGCCGCCTTTTCAGGTTTTCGACTTGCCGGGTGTACAATTTTTTTTTATTTTCATCCCTTAATTTTGCCCGAACCCTTTTGGTTCGCCGGGAAGCCCTTAAATTTTCCTAGGTGTGTCAACCTAGCGGGTCTTTGATTATGCGTAGTATTTTTCGACTATGTCCGTGCTCTCAGGATGTAGGGAGATGCCCCTGTTGATAGTGTTTCCATGCGACCAGAAGATCTTCGTTTGACCATCTAATGCCCCAAGTGATCCAGACGGAGATTTTCCCCTGGTATTTGGCATTTGAGAGATTCTCTGAATCTTGACTTGACTGCCCCAGATGATGGACCATGATCATGTCTGCCCCTTGGTTGGAAATGCTTTTGTTCACTAGATATTCATTGTGCGAATTTCCCTGTTGTTCAAACAAATAGTCATATGCAAACAATGTTATATCAAAAATGCAAAGCTTATGTCTGTCTTGAAGTTTTTGAAAAATGCATTTTTCATAAAAACAAGTGAATGTTTGTAAAATGTGATGTCAACTCCGTATTTACCGTAGGCCTTAAGGAGTCAGGATACCTTTTCGTAATAGTGTGCTTTCGAACTAACCCATGCTTCAGCTAAGACTTTTAAGGGTTATAACGTGGCCTGGTTCATGGTTTAAGAAACAAAGGATAAAGGCTCAAATTATTTGTACCCACCCGCTCTTCGTGATGTTCTTCAATCCTAAACTCAGCTGATCGTGCGTTAGACCTTATTTGAGTTTTTGTCCTGATATTCCCGTGATGGTTCGGATGTTGACAATTTACTTTGAATAGGCAGTCATTTCTTTTTTGTTGAGGGTTTGTAGGACCTCTTTCTTTTTGATTTTGTTATCCCTAAATTTTGCCTGAATTGTTTCTTTTGTGATTACAGTCAGCGGGATGCCCCAGTTTTGTAAGTCTCCTTCATAGGTTTTGACTTAACGGGCTTTTATTACGATAGATAACGACTGCCTGTCTTGATGATTATTCAGAACCATCACTGTCTTTTGTTCTGTAAGGACTTCTTTTGATGCCATTCGTTGTGCACCTGGATCAGCTGAGAGAACTACCCTGCCCCAGGTTATGATTAAGGGTTTTAATTTTCGAAAAGAAAAACTCCTACTTCTTTGGCTCAGAGGGGTTTGACGAGGGATTATCATCCTTATAACTCCAGTGTTTAGGAATTGAAACAATGCCTGTACCTCCTCAGCGGGGTCTGTTCAAAAGCATACTGTAAAGATCGTGGTATCGTTTTCTTCATCCTCCCTCAAGAGGCTTAGAATTATTAATCGAGCATTGAACATCACAAAAAAATGAAAGCAATTTTAAATATAGCGAATGCGAATATATTGATTCAAAACAGACATATGCGATGCATTGATAAAGTAATAAAGTTTGCTATGACAATAATTGTTTGTATAAGCAAAGAAAATACAACTTGAACATTCGAATGAACAAAAAGTCTTCTAGTCTCAGGACTTGTCACTTCAAATGGTGAATCTCGCAGGGATAGTAGAAGAACTCGACCTAACCATCTGGGGTAAATTCCACAGCTTCTTCATCAATCAGGCTTTGGATTTTGTACCTCAACTTCCAACAGTCGTCAGTATCATGTCCCGGGCTGTTAGAATGGTATGCGCACCTAGCCCCAGGATTATAGTTGGGTGAATAAGTCTTAGGATTAGGGTGAGGTCCTATCAACGTCACCAGATTCAACTTCAACAGGTGTTGCAAAGCTTGGGACATCGACGTGTTGAGCTGGGTGAATTTCCTTCTGGGCTTGCTCTGATCAACCCGTTGCTCTGGGTGAGGTTGTGGTTGGACCTGTGAAGTGGTAGCAATTTGGAGAGGTCTATTCTTCACCATACCAGACCCTTGACCTCTCGGAAGCTGATCAGTGACCTGGTTCCTGACTTGGACTGGTTGCTTCATGTTGTATCTGTCTTGATGAAGCTGGTTGACCATGGCTTTCAACTCTTCTTGCTCCCGAGCCAAACTTTGGATAAGGGCCATCTGCCCCAGCATTTGAGTCCTCATTGCATCTACCTCAGCTTGCAGACGTTTCAGCTGTTTATCCTTATCATCTTCGGGACTTTTCTTGGCCAGATTCCCCATGAGGAGTGTCCTTAACTCTTCCTGCCCCTTGGATAGGCTTAGAAAGATCTCCCTGAACTGAGTCTCTTGAGCATGAAGACCTTGATTATCTTGTTGGGAAGCCATTACTGAAATAAACAGCGAAAAGGGGTAAGTGACCTGCAGAAGAGAGTACCTGTAATGCAATGATATGTTTGATATGCATGCAATGTTTTCAAGGATCTCACGGGGTAGACAAGAAAATTTGTTAGAGTTGGGATCCGGTAGCTTGATTGAAGGAACTGCATATTATAGAGAGTCCTTCTTCAAGAGTCAAGGCTCACCATATCGAGTGGTTCATAGTCCCTGACAACCTTGGCTAGAGGAAAATAAATCCCCTTTGCCCCTTGCCAGACATGTTGGTTCATCATGACCTGCATCACAAGCCCTTGAGATCCTTGAAACGGGTTAGTCCTTATGCGGGATGCATGCAATGGTATGATGTTATGCTATGCATGGGGTAATGTAGGTAAACCCTGTTATGAGTCCCAATTAAGGACTGTAAACAAAACCTGCAAGAAATTCGAGTGTCAGATAACAAGCATGAAAATAGTCAAGTTTGAAAGCACACAAGTCACACAAAGAGCCCTTAGAGTTTAGGCCAGCATGGGGTCTAGGTATTACCCTCTTGAAGTTGGTGGGCTCAACCTGTCCTATCAGAAGTAACCGGGTTCTAAGGGTCCCAATATCATTGGATTGCTTTCATTGTTCATCGTTTCGATTTAGCCACTGAACTGGAGACCGAAATATTCCAAGAAAACAACCCTCAATTGAGTGTAGTATCGAGTATCAACCAACCTCGGACTGCACCAAAGTCAGTTATCTCACTACCCTAAAGAGGCCAAGATGGTTCAATTAAGGTTCCTAAGGTCAGTTGATGCTTCACAACACCACGCGGCGGCCCCATACTCTCCTTGACTGAACTCAAGGGTTACCGGTACTCACCAAAGTGCCACATCAACGTAGCAGACTGCTTCAACCATGTCGGTATACCCCGCACAGTTCTCTCACAGCCTTGTTGCTACTTTCTAAGAAGGTATCCCCAGATCCGGGTTAGGATCTATAGAACTCCCAAGACAGTACCCACAATAATAAAGCAAACAATTCAGACAATTGAAAACACAAGTGATCTTAGTCCTAAGGTACACCTCACTTTTAAAGTGTCCCCAGCAGAGTCGCTAGTTCTGTGATCGGTGGATCTGGAACTGACTGTTTAACGCTGGTTCGCGAAATTTCGCAGAAGCAAGAGTCGCCACCGTCTTTTATTTTCTCCAACATGGACAGGACAAAAGCACAGAAAAATTCCTTTTTGAGATGTTTCTCGGTTCGGGAGGTAGATTTATAGAAAGGGAAGGTGTTAGCACCCTTTCTATCCATGATTATCCATGGGCTCTTAGATACTTGCTCATTATGTTTTCAAAAGGTTTGCTTTTCAATTGTGAGTGAGTTTGAAAAAGTTTCGTTTAAAGATTTCAGAATGACTCTTGTATCAGTCCTCAAGAGTGTTCGAAAAATTGTTTTGAAAGCTTTTTGAAAGTGTCGGTGTGAAAAGAGTTTTGATTTGTTTTTTTGAATAGAGCAAGTATCTATGAGTCATATACCTACCTTAAGGAATTAAGCTGTGTAAAGGTCCTTAAGGTAATGCCATCCCATCATTGAGAGGTGGGTAGCACCACCGTTGGAGGTGTTCGGGTCAATTCGAGTGTTAGGGACAGTGTGGTCACCAGAGCAACAGTGGGACACCTTAGAAGCTACCCTTATGCCATTGATCTTTTTAATCCGAGGCAACCGTTTCGAGGCAACTTTTCCGAGGCAACTAGATCAACGGACATAAGGACTTACTAAGACGTCCTATACTCGACGACCACGTTTCGAGGGGCAAGGCAACAGTGAGGCGTACCCTAAGAGTGGTGTGTGAATTTGTGTATTGTTTTCAGTTATGTTTTATCTTGATCATGCATTGGGTGAGCTACGCTTTGATTTTATTTGGGCCATTCATTCTTTCATGCAAAATTTAGCAGTTAAAAGGTGCGGAAATTAAAGTGTGGAAAATAAAGTCATACGCTATTACAAGGCGCGGGTCTATACATCGCCAAATTAACAAAGACCCGTTTTTTAATAAAGTGCGGAAAGTAAATACGGAAAGATAAACCTAATTACTATTACAAGGCTTTGAGCAATTACATAATATTTGAAAGAAAATAAATAACAAACGCGCGAAAAGAAATTAGAATCGAATGTGCGAGGGCGTTGGACCCTTTAAGGAATTAAATGAAATTAAAGGTTAATTAATTATTTAATAAAAAGAAAAGGAATATTTTTTATGTTTTTTTGTATTTATGAAATAAAGAAAATGAATTAAAATTAGAAATTAAATGAAACCCTAGTTCTAAGTTATTTTTAATTGTTAAAGAAAAATATTCAAGTTTTAACCTAATTTACACTAATTAATTAATTACATGTTTATTTACAAAAATAATTAATAATTAATAATAATAGTAATAAGAAAATTATTTATTAAGCAAAAGAAATAAAAATGCTAAAAACCTACTTTCTACATATTTTAGTTATTAAGAAAAACATTAAAATTAAAACCTAATTTTACTAAATTGATTATTAAAAATTTATTTACAAAATAATTAATGAATTAAATGTTAATAACAATAAAACATTTTTTTGATTTTTTCTGTATTTTGTATTATGAAAATTAATTTTGTGAATTAAATAAAACAATTAAAAAGCAATTAAAATAAAAAGAAGAAAATAAAAAGAAATTAGAAAATATGATGCAAACCATGGGGGTATTCAGACCCAATTTGGAGGTGTTTTGGAAGCATTTTGGCCCAACAGAATGAGACCCTTTTTGACTTTTGGTGGTTTCGTGTGCATCAGTTGACTAGCGTGCATGGTGTAATCCACAATCTGGCCACTGGATTGATCCCCTGGGACACTTGGCAGGCTCAAGTATACGCGCACATGGTGGACCACTGGAGGGAAAGTGTACCTGAACACGTTACAAGAAAAATTATTGAGAATATGGGGGACCTGGGAATCGAACCCAGGTCCCAGTACCTGCACGCCAACACAACAGCCAACTGAACCAACGCGCGTATTTGTTAACATAGTGATTGGAAAATATAATATGTGAAAACAATGGTTATTGGTGTCAACACAAATTCGCGCGCCAGGATTTGAACCCTCCATTCACGCTTGGACACATAAGCTTCGTCTCCATCTTTTCCCTGTAATTATCAAACAGATAGCGGGGGTTTTAAACCCCCACTAACTCAGACCTGCAAAAATAGCGATTAGGATATAGGCAAACATAAAAAGGGCGCGAATAGTGGATTAGTCTCGTTGGGAGGTCCTGATTCCATTGGCATAGGTTTGGTTGGCCAATTTTTCCAGACGTGAAAACCCCTCTTTCAAAACCTCTGAAACCCTAGAACACATCCATGGTGAATTCCTATTTAGGCAGCCATTCTTCAATTGAACGGTGCCATTAGCTTCAGAATGTTATTGTTAGTATAAATCCACAGTTAAAAATCATGAATTATGCATAGAAATTAAAACACGATCATGGACAATTTTGAAAGAAAAGCAATTATGTTCTACCAATTCCTTGTGCGTGGAGACTTGGTTTTGATTGCTAAAGCTTCCTGGTAGTGTCAGGAGTGTATTGGAATTGCTTTTAGGCTTTGAAACGTGCAGTAGCTATGAAAACAGTTTCAAGGTTTTTTGTGAAAAATTGCAAGTTTGTTCTTGATTCTCTGCGCAGCTTCTTGTGTCATGGCATTAGGTTTTGATTGTGCTTATGTATGTGAGTGAATTAGGTCAAGAAAAACAAGCCCATAATCCATGCATTGATGATTTGGATATTTGGTTTTCAATGATATCAAATTCAATCTTTTTGCCATGAAACTATTGCCAATTGTATAGAATCTTTCCTTTTGAGTGATGCACGAAATATTTGATTCATAATGGATGAAAATGCTGCACAAAAAGATTCAAAACACATGATTTAGTATTTTTCTCATAATTAATTTTAATTAAATGAATTAATAGGATTAAAAATTCAATTAATTAATTAAAAATAAGAAAATAACTCCCTTTTAGCTTAATGGGTCGTGCATGTCCTTTGGGTAATGATTCATGGAAGAAATTGAGGCCCATTAGCAATTTGGAACCCTTTTATGCAAAGTTGACTTTTCAAAATTCCCAAAAATTTCCCAACTTCTACAAGGCATATCTTGCTCAATTTTTAAGCGTTGATCATGTTCTTGTACATTTTGGAAAGGTCTTGAAGTCCTCTAACCAATGTCTTTAGTCCCATGTCATTTTGATTTACCAATCTCAAGTTATGGTCTTTGACTTGAAGTGCCACTTTGTTGACTTTTGAAAATGACCTATAATGTTGAAATTGATAACTTTTTGTGAGAGCATTTCTTGGACTTGAAGTTTGAAGATGAGTTGTAGTAAATGTCATTCTCTTCAAAATGAGCTTTGGATGGAATTTTTCTGATAAACCATGTTGAAGTTATGCCTTGGTCAATTTGCAGTTAACTTTTTCAACTGTCCAAAAATAGAAACTTTTACATCTTGAGCCTTTTTGAGCCATGCTTTGAGAATCATGATCAAGAATTGATCAAATGATGTTTATGGTTTCAAAATAAGATGTTGACCAAAATTTTTTACTTTTGACTGTCAAATGACCATTTTGCCCCTACAGTTGACTGTGAAGCAATTAGGGTTTTTGAATGTGCAATTTGATGCTGTGAGTCTTGAAACTTGACATATGGATGCTTGACATTGTTTATAGGAATGTGGGACTTGATTGGACCCTTGGAAACTTCAATTTCTTTGCCAGAACCAAAACCCTAATTTTGACTGTGTTAGGAGGCAATTGGACTGTGCAACCCTTGGGAGATTTTGAATCATCTGAAATTGATCTTGGCAAATCTTGAAGAATATGGGAGGGAAAATTTTGGGGTACAACACAACCTAATTAGGAACAGTACCTAACGCCATCCCTAATTGATTCATTGTTCTAAAGAAACAACTTTTGATTGTTCTGCACACCTAATTCTGCGTTTCCCTTCCCTGCATAATTTTGCGTTTTCATTACTGCTACATTCAACATTTTCCATTACTGCATCTCACCAAGATTCCATAACTAAGCCCTAAAACTTAATCTAATCAAGCCAATTCATCACCCATAATTACCCTATAATCTTACAGCATTTTAACAGCATCAAGACATCAATATTCATCAGAATTCATCAATCCTATACATCAATCATATATTCTCATATCAAAACAGGACAACAATCACCTCCAACCCGCATATCAATCATCATAAACCCAATTATAGAGTTAGAACCCCACCCTTACCTTGGATTGAAGGTCACTCTACAATTCCGGTTGGATTCACGTTCTTGCCGTTATTCCTCCTTCTCGCGCAGCTTGCACGTTCTTCTCAATTCTTATTTCTTCTAATGCCTCCTTCTTTCTATTCTCTTCTAACAACAAATAATAAAATAACCCTATTATTCTATTATCTCCTTATTAGGCTTAAAACCAATACACCCCTTATTACTTTTATTCTCTCAAAGTAAGCCCACATTAAATAATATTACACTTTTAATATTATTTCACCATATAATATTATATCTCTAATATTATTTCTCCACTTAATAAAATAATTCCAATTAATTATAACACATCTTCATAAATATTCCAAAAATAATTTAATTAAATAATTAATAAAATTACGGGCGTTACAAAACCTGAAGATTATATTCCTCGTAGGAAAACATTGCATCCTTTATACCATGGTTTAGGATACTACCTACACTTCTATCTATTTTTTTATGTAGTCTACTCCCACAAGTAAGAAATGTAGCTAACTTGGGGACAAGGGAAACAACTCTAAGATATCCAATCCCCATTTGTAGAACTACCATTATGTATTTCAGAGACACGTTTTTTTAACATTATTCCCCACTGCTTCATTGTCTGGTAACCGTTTTCTCATCAACTATTTGATTATGTATAACGTCCATCCTTCTTTTCTCTCTAGCTCCATCATAGGAAATTCCTTTAACTTTGTGCTGGGGATGGATACCATATCTCAATTTCTCTATTTACCAATATCGTAGCTTGACTACCTTAAGGACCTTGATAACAAAATATATTGGTTTGTTTCCTTTGTCTTCTTCATAGAATAAATCCAAGATAATATTTTTGTTAGTGATTGATAAATACAGGTACATGTGCATTTCCTTCATTAGGAGAATCATCATAGGAGGAGTCTCCCATAATTCTTTTAGCTCTAGAAAAGCTTCCTAACACTTTTGTGTCCATTGGAAGCCTTCGTTCTTCTTTGAGGTAGAAAATAAGTGAATATATTTATCACCTGAACACGAGAGGAACATAAAAAGCGTACCAACTCACACAATATGAAATTCTTTCATTGAAGTCGTGATCCTCTTATTGATGATTGCTTGATATTTATCATGATTTTCTCTATTCATCTTCTAATTAGCATAAATCAGAAACATTTTTCTAATCACACTCCAAAATAGCACTTGTTCAAATCTAGAGACATATTCTATCTTATATTAGATGATAAGATCTCTCTTAGGTCATCACCATGTTTCCCCCATCTAAGGTATTCAATACTATGTCGTTAATGTAGACTTCTATATTGTGGCCTTTTAAAGCTAGGTCTATCATTTTTAAGGATGAAAGTCATTACCTATTAATACAAGTAATCGTGGTTGTCATATATGACAGTTTTGGTGTTTCGTTGGGTTCATCCTTATTTTGTTATACCCCGATTATGCATCCATAAAATTGAGTACTCGGTAACTTGAGGCTCTATCAATCAGCCTGTTAATGGTTGGTAAGGGTATGGGCCTTTTAGGACATGCTTAATTAAGGTTGGTGAAATATACACACATCATTGACTTTCTAGACGCTTTCTTCACCATCTCCACATTTTCCAACCAAGTAGGATACTTAATTTCACGTATAAACTTGACCTCTTTTAATTTCTTCACCTCTCCAACAATGGTTGTTCGCTTTTCTTTTCTTTCTTTGTGTTTTCTTTGGGCGACCAACTTTAATCCTGGCTTAATGAAAAGATAATGACATATTTTATATGTGTATTCTCCTAGAATATTGATGGCGCCTACTCAAATAGATCCACATTTCATTGAATTAGTTGCATGATGTATTTCTCCTCTACCTCTTTGAATGATTTTCCTATTTTGATGGGGTGGAACCTCTTGGGGACCTATTTTAATTGTATATAAATCTCTTTTGGTTTCATTAAGTCCTCCAATAAATCACCCCTCGCTTCCAAATCCACTAAGTTAACCCTATGAGAATTGAGCAAAAAGTTTGCCCATGCCTTTCCTTTCTTTTAACATCCTTATCACCTAAAACCACGCTTACACACCCCTTATTAGGGGTATTTCATGGTTTAATATATATTGTATAAAAACACTTCTAAAGTATTTCAATTCAACTATGAAAATAAGGACATTGCATGAGGAAGAAGTTTCATCACCAGATACCTTACTTTAATGGCCTTTTCATTCCCTCACATTCCAAGCATTGTTAGGAATGAGAATTATCCTCAAACTTGTGCCTTGTCTCTAGATAATCCTACTAGTGAACCTTTGAAATGCTAAAAGAGCTCGAGATATAAGTTTAATACATGTAATCCATCCCAATAAAAGATGTTGGTAGAACTTTGGGATCCACATGAACCTTCTTAAGGTCCATCCACATTTCTGATTGAGAAGTTAATTTTGGGTAAGGAAGTTTCTTTTTTTTGGTGGGGCATTAGTAATATGTATTACCTAGAGAGCCTTTTTCTTCTAAAATGTACATGATTTCCTGCCCCCTGCAAAGCCTCTATGATCAAATTCATATACTGTGTACTTATCTCGAACCACTCATTTCTTATTAACTTATATTTCTTCATGGCAAGTGGTTCTTTGGTGATCTCTTTGTAGTTAGGGTTCCCTTCTTAACAAGCACTTTTAAATCCACCACATACATATTTTTAAGCAACCCTCTTGTATGATTTGCTTAATCTCTCTTTTAAGGGATGGAAATTATCAATGTGGTGACCCGATATCTTGTGGTATTTGCACCACTAGCCAGGTTTAATTCTCATCATGTCTCCCATGGGGAAAAGAGTTAAAGAATGAACCTGGTGTGATATACCTCTTGTAGGATGTGCTCTCTCCTTGAGTTAAGGGGTGTGAAATTTCCTACAGGCCTTCGATTGGAGTTGAATGCATTTTTTTTCTCTTATTGCTATATTTATATGATTTCTCTAGTGGGAGGAAACTTCATATTTTCTTCCACCTTATTCCTTTACATCTCGGGCTGTTTTATCTACAATATTCTCTTCACATTTTATATAAAATTATTTCCTTGTTGTGAATTCTTCCATCGGCTTTGCCCTCTTCCAGAAAAGGGATTCATTAAAGTGTCTGTAGGATCAAGCGCTTACCACTAAGCTAAAAGAAATTTCTTGTAGCCAAGGTGCTACTCTATTTCCTTATAGAGAATCTAACAAGGGGCCTACCTGGCCCACCTAACACACCTATGTAGGCGCCCATGGGGGGGTGTTAAGCCATTCAAATCCCTAAGGTTGACACTGGATATTTTAATCCAACAATCTCCCCCCCAGTGTCATCCGGGGGGATTCGAACCCATCACCTTGCTCTGATACCACTTGCAGGATCAAGCGCTTACCATTGAGCTAAAAGCAATTGCTTGTAGCCAAGGTGCTACTATATTTCCTTATAGAGAATCTAACAAGGGGCCTACCTGGCCCAACTAACACACCTGTGTAGGCGCCCATGGGGGAATATTAAGCCCTTCGAATCGCTAAGGTTGACGCTAGATATTTTAATCCAAAAGTGTCTAACCTTGTAGCCATCATGAAAGACTCCAAAGAATATTTCATGTTTGCATTGACTACTTTGATAGTATCCTCATTAAATCTGGACAAATCTTCTCGCAAGGACTCTGAATGGCCTTAGTGTTGTACCCCAATTTTTCCCCTAAGATCCCTTCATCATACCATGTTGATTCATTCAAAACAAGATCACACTAGGATTCTTGGTTCCCCTCCCTACATTTATTTTTGCCCTTTTGAGGGATTACCAAGCACCTTGACTTATGTTCCTTTTGTGATCATGAATATTGTTTCGATTTCTTCATTTAACTAATAAAATGCAATGTTGGTTTATCTTGCTTGTTATTCATGTAGGTAAAGGCAATGGGATTTAACAAGTTACCCCATGGGTTCATGAGTTTATTTCCATGCCCTAGTCAATAAAGCTTTAGAAGTTAAAACCTCACCATTGGATTGGTTTTAGAAGAATTGGCATGGCAAGGTTGCTTTGGTTCATTATATTTCAAGGTTATTAGGTTTGACTCAAAAGTACAAAGGGTTGACTGAAGTAGTTGTCATGTTTGGACAAGGCTTTGTTCCTATTGGTCACAAGGGCATATTTCTCTCAAATTTTAAGATATGGAAGTGGTTTTGGTGGCTATGAGTCCTCATTATCATCGTCAATAACTTCTATTCACAAAGAAATAATGTTGGTACAAGAAGTTTGTTCAAGCTTGTCAAAATTCCTCAAAGCATTCTCTTGATCTAGGAGCTAGAGTTTTGAATTTCAAAGGAGTGTATCTTGCTCACCTTTTGGTATTTTTGAGTGATTCCAAAGACATAATTATCTTCAAAGGGTCATTAACAAATCACTTCAAAAGTTCCAAGGAGTTTTTATGAGGAAGAGACTTGATGAGGAAGCAAGATTACAAGTCCTCTAGATGAATCCCCAATTTTCTATGTGTTACTTCAAATGGTCATAACTTAGTCAATTTTTATCACCTCGAGTCCATTCTTTTTCCATAATGATCTTAAAGATGTTAAATTTATGTCTTCTTTTATGTTCAAAGTGAGAAAATGGATGGAAATTGCCTTAAAGATGCAAAAGATTATAGGTCATTTCATGATTTTTTGCCAACTTCAAAAAGTCATAACTTGCTCAAATTTTGGATATTTTGAATGATTCAAGTTTCAAAATGTCATTCAAGAGATATACTTCATGCCATCTTTTTTTGTCAAGAGCAAATTCCAAGTGGAAGGTCATGTTTGGATGCAAGATATTATAAGTCATTTTTGAAGAAGAATTTGAAATATTTCAAAGTATGGAAAGTCAACCCTTTTTCTTCAACTTTGACTCAATGCAACTTTCAGATCAAGCATCCATTTAACTCCATTCTTTTTCCATTGCAAAGCTAGTAACCTCATCTTTCTAAATCATCAAGAATCATGCCTTAAGACCCCTTGAGCTGAGAATGCCATTGTTTCAAAAATGGTAACTTGGAATGGAAGTTTCCTTGCAAGTCAGAATTTGAATTTAATGTTACAACTTCTAAACCTCAAATTAACACGCGTTTTGGGTCTAAACATGATTAGCCAACTTTCCCAAGTGGATTAGCGCATCTAAACGCAAGAATTAGATGAGTTTTGGTGAAGTTTAGATCACACTTCACTCGTGCATCAGGTTTGCACGAATTCCCTCCAAAACGCATCATTTACTCTTCCTTTTGATCCCATTCTCTTCTCTTATAAATACATGTACTATCCCATTCATTTTCCCAAGCTTGGATAGCCAAAATCACCCTGCCAAACTTGTTTCACAAATCAGAATTCAGTAACTTCAAAATCCATTCTCGAGCCTTTTTCAATCCTTTTTTTCCATAAATTCACCTTCCTTGATCTTCCCTGAAGCTAACCACATAATTACATTCAAGAATCGTGCCCTATACTGCTCCATAGAAGTCCAATTTCAGAGCTCTGCAACTCAACTTCAATAAGTAGATTCCTTCATCAATTCTTCAAAATTCTGATATCATTGTGTTGCTATCATTGCCTTGGTTCTAGTGGCAACACTTATGTTTTACTGGAAACACATTTTGACCATGAAATTTCAAATCCCTTTTCAAAACTTTCCTTCCAAATTGCTTGAGCTACAATTTATATAAATTTGGCGCGAGGGTGTGGTTGTCGTCGTCTTGAAGAGACGAAGTGAGTGGCATAGGTCTGAGCTTCTGATTTTACAGTTTGAGAGACCTGCAATTCGTAATGGATGGAGGTTGAAGATGACCTACGTGTCATCTTCCAACCAATGAAGGCGCGCCGTCTGTTTATTTCAAATTCTGATTTAATTAATGATTCTGTACATTATTCACTAATGACCATGATATGCACAGCGCACCAGATCCCTTGGATTTGATTACTAACGCGTTTTGACTCTCATCTAATGGTCCACATATTTTACTTTTATTTTCTTTTTCTGATTTTTATATTTTAATTGTTTTAAATTTCAAAAAATCATAGAAAATTCATTTTTAGTCCAAAAAATCTGAAAAAATTATGAAAAATATTTTTAATTATTCTCTTTCTGATTTTTATTTTTCACAATTTAATTTTGTGTTTTACTATATTTTATAAATTTTGCACTTTATTTGATTTGTTTTAAATGTTAAAAATACTTTTATACATTTTTAAATTCTGAAAAAATTATGGAATGATCCAATGATATTGTGATAAATATTGGTGACCTTATTTTATTTTTGTTTCTGACTTTACTATTTTTTATATTTTTTTGTTTATTTTACCCATTTATTTTAATTTTAAAAATAATTCTTGACTTTAAAAAATTACCAAAAAATTTGTAAAATTATTTGAGCCTTTTTTCTGATTTTTCTATGGTCTCACTTTTCATTTCTTGATTAATTTGAACATATTTGATATTTTTCTCTTTATTTTCAATTTTTTAAACATTATTTTTTAACCCTTTGTGTATATTAAAATGTGATATTATTTTGTGACTATTTTCTGGCTGATCTTGGGTTAGATTTTGGATCATGAACTTTATTAACATCACTAGATCCACGGTGTTTAGTTTAACTCCACAAAAATGGATGAATGATTTTAATAATAGTTTGATTAAAATTTAATTCAAACGTGGTTTGTATATTTTTCCCCATCCCCTTTCATCGCATCCCTATCTTATTGCACTAAATGTTGTTGGAGCATGATCTCTATATCATGTCTCAAAACAAATGGTGCATAGATTGCTATTGACCGGCCTCAAAATAGGTGCGACTTCTATATTAGTCCACTTACGATTGCTTAAGATAGCGCTAAATTTTGTCCCGATTCGAATAAATGATCATTTGTGGCCCAAACTTATGATTGCAAGCCCAAGTATGTTAATTTGATCTCTTTGATCCAATAACCTTGAGATTCATTGTGTATAGGCTTTGGTTATACCAATCCTCTAATGGATCTACAACACCTTTGTTTAACGCGGATCACTTAAACATTGTTGATCATTAAATGGTACTTGTGTGAATTCCAAATGGATGATATACTTGACAAAAAGCAAATGCAACTTGTTGTGTGGAGCCTTTGGTTCTACCAATCATCTAATGAGTTCAAAATGCAAGCTTCAAGATGGTCATCCAACTAACCACTAATTATTGACTTGTCTTACCTTATACTTTTATTCTTTTTGATGCTTTTATTCTTTTTTTATGCTTTATGTACGATTTACTTTTAGCATTTATATTTCATGCCATTTTCGTCTTTGCTCACTTGAGCATTTATTTTATTACCATTTTTACTTTGCTCACTTGAGCTTTTCTTTTTCTTTCTTAAGATACTTACTAATCAACATAAACCCTAAAATGTTTAATGGTACTTGGACTATTTGGTTACTATCCTTGGCATTATGGAGCATGGGATTTTTCTTGGACTTAAGATTAGAAACCTTGGTCTATCTTGGAGACTTTGTGACCTTATCTGATTATTTTGTCTAGAGTTCTTGAGGTTTACCTCAAGATATTGGGTTGCTTTTTTGTTTTTGTGTGCAGGTTTTTGTGATTACACCCTTTGTTTGTAATCTGGAATTCACTCGAATACAGTCGTAACTCTTTCCAATTTTTGTGAAGACTTAATACACTTGAAGTTTGGTGCTCTCAAGAGGTCTAGTATTTTTTTTTCCTGATTGGTTTCAATCCAAGGAATGGGAATTCTATATTGGCTCATAATGTCAAGTATTGGCTTCTTGTTGGTTAGATGGTTCTTATTCCTAGATTTTACCTTATGCTTTAGGATAGTCCCTTCTTCTCCTCCCATTTTCTTTAATTTCAAAAATCTTCTTTCCCTTTTTAAAAAATCTTCTTGCTTTTGAACTTGAACCACTTTCATAATAAACTTGGCCTTATGTCCATGCATTTTCAAAACATTTTTCATAAATAAACTCCAATCAACTTAATAATACCTTGACATTTTTTGTGAGAAGACTAAAAGTCAATCAATCTCATTTTAAACCATTTTGCCACTTTGGCTTTTTATCTTTAAACATTTCTCAAAAAGGTTGAACTCTTGTCAATCCTTGTAGTGATGCAAAAACTATACTTCTATAATATGTAGTGAAGAGAGATATTTTCCACTTGGGTGTTGAGTGAGTCATTGTTGATTTTAAAATCCAAGCTATATCCTCCACTTTGAGATGATACAAATTCTCCTTTCTCATGATTGTGGGTAGTAGGTATATTTTCCACACGGACAATGACAATGATGTTTTATCTAATAAAATTAACCAGCACGTTTGTGTTTTAAATTTTTAAAAAGAGGAACTACGTGTACCCTGATCCCCTATTGCATGAAAAGGTGGTACGTAGGCACTAAAGGTTCACAACCCCGGCAGGTGCAAAAATTATAAAAATAAATATATTTCTTTCCTCACCTCCACCATCCATTTTTTATATACAACATTTTTTATAGCAAAAAATATACAGATTTTACAAAGAGGCTCTTGAGGAGTACCGTAGATGTTTAGGGTGCTAATACCTTCCATTTGCATAACCACCCCCTTACCTTGAATCTTTTCCCCTCTTTTGGGTTATTCGCTCTTTTCTCATTCCTTTAGAAACAATAAAGCGCGGTAGAGATTTTTATTTTGATTTGTATAAAGTCTAGTCAATCCAATGGCTTTGTCTTAAACATTTCTGCCGCTACAGAAAAATGGCGACTTCACTGGGGAAAGATTGACCTCTTTCTAGTTCATCCCTAAGTGGGTTAAGCTTATCTTTGTTTATATCTGTATATGTGTTATTACTGTTTTTTTGTGTTATATGTTGTATATATGTTTGTCTGGATTTTCCTGGTTTTCAGGGTGCTTGGTGATTACTCATAGGTCCTATACCCGGACTTGGGCAAACTTTAAGATAGGTTATGCGGTATAGTCATGTTAACTTTGAGGGAGTAATCCCAAAAAAGGAGGCATGATATCCCCCACTCAGTGGAAGCCCCTTTGATTGTAGTGTCGTTTACCGAGTAATCGGGAAGACGTACTGCTTTCAATCTGGAAGCCTGCTGAAACTGAGGACCGTAGAATACTAAACCTATCTTGGCCTTTTAGGTGTAGTGCGAAAGCTATGACGGAGTAATTCGGAAATAGTTATCACGCGATACTACACTTGGACGAGTCTTTCTTGAGAATATAACTAATTACCGAGTTAATCGGGAAGTTAGTAATATCCGAAGGAAGGATGTAGACACTGGGAACTTCTAGAACCTTGTTCGGCAGGGGATAACTTTTAGACCAACACCTTATGGGTAGTACCTTCGACCTCATGCTCTTGACGTTGAACCTATGAACCCTATATGTGTGATGTTGTGTGTGATTGTTACATCATACATCCATGCACTCATAAGCATCTTTTGAAGAAACCATATTTCAAGGGATTTAAAGGTTAACTATTTGTGAATCTCTCAGGTACTTTTCAACCATGGATTCTGGAAAGAGAAATACCGGGAAATACTGTTTCAAGGATCCCAAGATAGATGAGTTGATCAGTCTTATTCTCGAGATCGAGTATTCTGCAGACTTTCGGAAAAAGTATGGATCCATTATTCCTCTCATGAAGCTAAAGATGAAGGAAGGTATTCTCTCGACCTTGGTCTAGTTCTATGATCCGATGTATCATTGCTTTACTTTTCCCCACTATCAGTTGATGCCTACACTGGAGGAGTATTCTTATCTATTGGATTTACCTTTTACCGATCGTGTTCCTTTTACTGGTTTGGAGGGTGAGCCAAAACCACATGAGATTGCTGCTTTGATTCACCTTGGGAAATCTGAGGTGCAAGCCCATATGACTACCAAAGGAGGGATTAGAGGATTACCAGCTCAGTTCTTATTGGAGAAAGCTTGTTAGTTTTCCAGGATGAACAGTACAGTCGCTTTTGAGGCCATCTTTGCTCTTCTTACTTACGGGTTGTTCTTATTTCCTAATGTGGACAAGTTTGTTGACATTAATGCTATCAGGATTTTCATGATTGGAAACACAGTTCCTACATTATTGGGTGATGCTTATTACTCTATTCATCTTCAGAATTCTTATCATGGGGGGATGATTATCGGTTGCACGCCTCTGTTGTACCGGTGGTTTATCTCTCATATGCCTCAGTCTGATGCTTTTTGGGATGTCAAGAAGGAACCTCGTTGGGCTCCTAAGATCATGGCACTTACTCACTCAGATATTGATTGGTATTATCGAGCTTATAAGGATATATAGATTATTGATAGTTGTGGTAGTTTCCTCAATGTACCTCTTCTTGGTACAAACGGAGAAATTAACTATAACCCTGTTCTTGCATGGCGATAACTTGGTTATCCGATGAGGCATAAACCGAATAGTATTCATTTGAGTAGTTTCTTTCTGAATGAAGGAGAAGACCATAGGGAAGCTAGGGAGCAGATTGCGAAGGCTTGGCGTCACATTCATAAGAAGAGTAGGAAGGATTTGGGACCTAGGGGTGCTGTTTCTTTGGAGCCATATCTTCAGTGGGTCCGATCGAGAGCCATTCAGTTAAAGATGCCATATACCTGAGAGACACCCATGCCTGATCTATTTTTGAAGACCCCTCCTCCCTTATTAGATGATCTAGAAGAGCTGCAACTTACTTTGGTTAGGATGCAACAGGAAAAGGATGCTTGGAAGAACAAGTTCCAAAGTTTAGAGAGTTCCTACAGAGTAGACCTGAAGGAGAAATATGACATGATTGAGATCCTTGAGAGTAGAGCGGTAGAGTCTATGGAGAGGCAAGGGGATTTATTTTCTCCTAAGCCTCAATCAGGTGTTGATCACTCACTTCCTGATTCAGATGATTGGAAGGAGGTTGCCATCAGACATGTGGAAGAAAACCAGAGGTTGAAGGCTCAGATTTCCAGGCTCATGGGGAAGCGCCAGCGTACAGAGTAATCTCCATCAGTTCTATTTCTCAGGGTTTTAGATTTTATTTTCATATTTTACTTGGGATAATTGAAACTTGTAATCCATTTTGAAGTTATTATAATAAAAAATTCCAGTACTTCAAAAGCGTTATTACTTTGATGTTTTCAATATGTCTATAAACTTTAAATCCCTTGAAATATTAAATAACAAAGTAAAAATAATCATGTGCATTACATATCATGCATCATATTGCACATATTTCTTGCATTTGTTATGCATATCCAGGTGTCTTACCAAGCTTCTTTTACTTCAATAGCAAGCTGACTCATCACTACAATACTCGGGATAATTTTAAAAAGAAGATTGATAACTTAGAACAAGAGAATCACGAGCTGCACGAGGAAGTTTCTGCTTTGAAGGCCGGCATGGCCAATTTAACTACTATGATGGAAGCTCTGGTGGCTACTCAGAACCAGCCACCGAGTGTTCAACCTCAACCAACAAGGGCAACTACTGAAGCTCCGACTGTTCCCTTATCTGGTACTCCAGTTGTTGTTTAGAATCGCAAGCCTTAAGGTTATCTGTGGGGAATACCAGAGAATTTTGCACCTGAAGGTTTCAATCTTGGTCCCCAAGATACTCCAGTGGTTCAGGCTATTGTTACTCCGGCACATCCTGTGGTGCATGTTGCTGCTGCACCTCCTTCCGTGAATATGGTTCCGTTTTTTAATGATGATGTGTGTCGTCCTTTCCCTCCACCGAGTGAAGACTTGGGTTTTATGATAGAATGGATGATTTTCAAGAGAAGTTTGACAAGATGCAAAGAGAGATGAAGGCCCTCAGGGGAAAAGAGATTTTTGGGTAGAATGTGAATGAGTTATGCTTGGTCCTGAATGTTAAGATACCTTCTAAGTTTAAGGTCCCATAATTTGAGAAGTATAAGGGCAACACTTGCCCTCGTGCTCCTCTGGTGATGTACGTAAGGAGAATGTCTACCCATACTGATGATCAACGTCTGCTGATTCACTTTTTTCAGGATAGTTTGACCGGTGCTGCGTTAAAGTGGTATATGAGTTTGGACAGCGCCAATATCCATACTTTTAATGATTTGGGAGAAGCATTCATCAAACAATACAAGTAAAACATGGTCATGGAGCCCGACCGTGATCAACTCAGGGCCATGGTTCAGAAAGATAGGGAATCGTTCAAAGAGTATGTGCAATGATGGCGTGAGGTAGTCGCCCAAGTGATTCCTCCCATGGAAGAGAAGGAGATGACTAATATTTTCTTGAAGACGTTGGGTGCTTTCTACTACGATAGGATGGTAGCAAGTGCGCCAAGTGACTTTACTGAGATGGTAGGAATGGGTATCCATTTAGAAGAGGCAGTAAGGGAAGGCCGTTTGACAAAGAGTGAAGGATCCGGATGTGTGAAGAAGCCATCTTATGGGTTTACCAAGAAGAAAGAAGGAGATGCAAATGCCATTATACCAGAGAGAAGGGTAAACACTCCTAGAAGGAATTATCAGCATCATCAGCAAGTCGCCTCAGTTACTCCCATTATGAATACCGCTCCTACTACTGCTGCTTATCAAAGACCGTCCCAGCAGGGGAATCAAGGTTATAATCAGAGAAGGGAGAGTTATGACCCTATTCCCATGAGCTATACATTGTTACTACCGACATTGATTCAGAAGAAGTTGGTTCAAACCCACCACCTCCCGCCATACCGTTACCATTGCCTTGGTATTACAAGGTAGACCAAACATGTGCTTTTCATCATGGGGCACCAGGGCATAATGTTGATAATTGTTATCCTTTGAAGATTGAGGTACATAAATTGATAAAGTCTGGTGTTCTATCTTTCAAGGACGTGGAACCTAATGTGAAAGATAATCTTCTACCCAAGCACGAGGGAATAAATGTTGTGAATATGGTTTCCGGTTGTCCAGGAGAGTTCCGGATTTTTGATATTAATCTGGTTAGAGGAGATTTGGTGAAAATGCATGCAGACCTCTGTGAATTTAGCTACTATACGCATGACCATTCCGGTTGTGCTATTTGCAGTACAAACATACAGGGTTGTGAGAAGATAAAGGTTGATTTACAGGAGATGATGGATGAGGGCCTAATCCATATAATCAGGCCTAGAGCAAAGTATGAAGAGGAAGTGAACATGGTTTCTAGATGTCCTGGTGAATTCAGAATTTTTAATGTGGGGTATATGAATGAGGACCTCGTGCAGTTGCACGCTACCTTCTGCCATACGGCTGGTCAGGTGGAACACCAATATGAATCTTGCCTAGTTCGATGTCGATACCCCCGAGGATGTTCAATCGTGACGAAGGATGTTAAATTGTTGTTAGACAATGGAACTATCAAGATCACGGGTCAGAGGGATGATTACCATGAAGTTGATATGGTTGAGGTTTGTTTAACGGAAGAAGAGTCAGATGAAGAGTATGCCTCCACAGATGAGTATTTCTCTTCAGATGAAGATTTGTTTTCTAGAAATGACTTATTAATAACTGATTATGCTGAAGAAGGGGTAAACGTCATTGTGCCTTTTTACGGTGCACCCGCCCATTTTGAAGTGGAGTATCATAGCAAGCCAACTGTTACCCCATTGGTGATTAGTTTGCCAGGTTCTATCCCCTACAAATCAGATAAGGTCGTGCCTTACAAATACAACGCTACAATCTTAGAGGATGGAGTGGAAGTTCCCATCCATCCAATGCTTGATGTTGGAAATATAGCTGAAAATAGCAGGGTGACCCATAGCGGTCGTGTGTTTGTGACGGTTGTTCGAAGAGATGTTGATGCTGGAAAGAAAGTTGTTGAGAATGATGAACCTAAGAAGGCTACAGGTGAGACTAGTGGAGCTACGTTAGAGAAAGAAGTGGATGATATTTTGAAGATAATTAAGATGAGCGACTACAGAATTGTAGATCAGCTACTACAAGCTCCTTCAAAAATATCTATCTTAGCTTTATTGATAAACTCCTATGCTCATAGAGAATCCTTGATGAGGGTACTGGATCAAGATTTTGTGGAGAGTGATATGGAAATAGATCAATTCAGTAGCGTAATAGAAAATATTACTTCATGTAATAACCTGAGTTTCTGCGATGATGAATTACCAGATGAAGGGAGGAATCACAACCTGGCCCTCCACATCTCTATGAACTACAAGAACGATTCACTATCCAATGTGCTGATTGATAATGGATCCGTGCTAAATGTTATACCAAGGAGTACTTTCATGAAGTTGAAATATCAAGGAACGCCTATGCACCCTAGTGGCATCATTGTGAAAGCGTTTGATGGGTCAAGGAAATCTGTCATCGGTGAAGTGGACTTACCTATCCATATAGGACCACATTTGTTTCAGATAACTTTCCAGGTCATGGACATTGTTCCCGCTTATAGTTGTTTGCTAGGACGGCCGTGGATACATGAAGCAGGGGTTGTCACTTCATCTTTACACCAGAAGCTAAAGTTTGTACGTGAAGGGAGAGTAGTGATCATAAATGGGGAGCAGGCATTGTTGATATCTCATTTGTCCTATTTCAGCATTGTAGAAGCGGATGAAGCTACTGTTGGAACCCAATTCCAAGCCTTATCCATTGACAACATAAGAGGAAATGAGAATTCCATGGTTTCACTGAAGGATGCGCAGCAGATTGTGCGTAATGGTCATAGTAAAGTTTGGGGACGAATTGTGGATCCACCTGTGAACAAGAACAAAACTGGCTTGGGGTTCTCTTCGAAGAATGAGAAAGGGAAGGGCATGAAGCCTAACTTTGTTGTAGGTAGGTATCAAGACGTTTTCCGTAACGGGGGATATCTTCATCCGTCTGTTTCCAGGATTAACGCCATTGTGGAAGATGAAGCAGAGCAGGAAATGCCAAATTATGTGATGCACGGAGTTAAGGTTCAGAACTGGATCACCATTGATGTTCCCTCTTGCATAAATGTTTCGAAGTAATTTGATTTGTTAATCTTTTTTTTTGAAAAGAAAGCTTTCACTCTGCCCAAGGTGGAAGTATTAATTTTGTAGGGCTTATCTGTTTGCTGTGACTTTTAAGATCAATAATAAAAGTTGTCTTTTCTTCCCGAATTATGTCTTTATTTTCTGTGTTTTTTGGAAAATGGTAATCAGAAAAAAACTTTCAAAATAAATAATAACTGAAATTCAATCTGCACGATCACTTGTTATATGTGTCAGTTTCTAATTGCAATCACAAATCACATGTGCAGATTCATTAAAAAACCCGTTGAATACAATGACCTTGCACCCTATCCCAACTTTGAATGTCCTGTGTATGGGGCTGAAGAAGAAGATTATGATGAGATTCCAGAAGAGGTCTCACGGTTGCTTGAGAACGAGGAAAATACCATTCATCCATATAAAGAGCCTTTGGAAGTGATCAATTTGGGTTCAGAAGAAGATCCGAAGGAAGTCAAGATTAGAGCATTGTTGCATCCCGATGTGAAGAGAAGGTTGATTGAGCTGTTAAAAGAGTATGTGGATATTTTTGCTTGGTCTTACCAAGATATGCCTGGTCTATACATATTGTTGAGCACCGTTTGTTGTTGAACACATAATGTTCGCCAATCAAACAGAAGTTGAGAAGGACTCACCCAGATATGGTAGTAAAAATCAAAGAGGAGGTTCTAAAGCAGATTAATGCTGGTTTTCTTGTAACGTCAGTGTATCCTCAATGGATTTCCAATATTGTCCCAGTACCGAAAAAAGACAGAAAAGTCCTCATGTGCATAGATTACAGATATCGAAATAAAGCTAGTCAAAAGGATGATTTTCCATTGCCACACATTGATTTGTTAGTGGATAGCACAGCAAAATTCAAGGTATTCTCGTTCATGGACGGATTTTCTGGATATAATCAAATAAAAATGGCTCTAGAGGACATGGAAAAAACAACGTTCATCACACCCTGGGGAACATTCTGTTACAGAGTGATCCCCTTCGGGTTGAAGAACCCTGGTGCAATGTACCAGAGGGCTATGACAACCCTATTCCATGATCTGATGCACAAGAAAATTGAAGTATATGTTGATGATATGATCGCCAAATCCCAGACTGAAGAAGGGCATATAGAAGATTTGTTGAAGTTGTTTCAGCGTTTTAGGAAGTATCATCTCTGCTTGAATGCAAATAAATGTACCTTCGGTGTTCGATCAGGGAAGTTGTTGGGTTTCATTTTTAGCCAGAAAGAAATTGAAGTTGACCCTGATAAAGTCAAAGCAATTCAAGAAATGCCAGCACCAAGAACTGAAAAGCAAGTCAGAGGTTTCCTCGAGCGCTTGAATTATATTTCCAGATTCATTTCCCACATGACTGAAACATGTGAACCGATCTTTACGTTGTTAAAGAAAGATCAAGGTTGTGTGTGGATAGATGACTGCCAAAAGGCATTTGAAAGTATTAAATAATATCTGCTTGAACCTCCTATATTGCTCCCTCCTGTAGAAGGAAGACCGTTGATTATGTATCTGACAGTGTTAGATAGATCCATTGGTTGTATTCTGGGATAACAGGATGAAACAGGGAAGAAGGAGTTCGCCATTTACTATCTCAGTAAAAAATTCCCTGATTGTGATTCGCGGTATTCCATGCTGGAAAAAAACATGTTGTGCTTTGGCTTGAGTGGCAAAGCGTTTGCGGCAGTATATGTTGAATCATACTACTTGGTTGATCTCCAAAATGGATCCAATCAAGTACATTTTTGAAAAGCCTGTTCTTACTGGGAGAATTGCACGTTGGAAGACGTTGTTATCTGAATATGATATCGAATACCGCACTCAAAAGGCTATAAAAAGTAGCGTGTTGGCAGATTATCTTGCTCACCACCCAGTGGAGGATCACCAGTCTGTAGAATATGAATTCCCCGATGAGGATGTGATGTTCCTGAAAGTGATGGATTGTAATGAACCATTGCATGAGGAAGGTCATGACCCTGAATCTCGTTGGAGTATGATATTTGATGGAGCTGTGAATGCTTATGGGAAAGGAATTGGTGTTGTGATTGTCACTCTTCATGCATCGCATATTCCTTTTACTGCAAGGTTAACATTCGATTGTGCTAACAATATGGCAGAATACGAGGCTTACATCATGGGTCTCGAAGAAGCTATTGATCTCAGAATTAAAATTCTAGATGTGTATGGTGATTCAGCATTGGTAATAAATCAGATTAAAGGAGAATGGGATACTCGTCACCCCGGCTTGATCCCTTACAAAGACTATGCTAGAAGATTATTATCATTCTTCAATAAAGTTGAATTCCATCACATCCCTAGAGATGAAAATCAGATGGAGGATTCTTTGGCAACTCTGGCTTCTATGTACCAAGTGAATACTTGGAATGATATACCCCGAATTACGGTTCGAAGACTGGATAGGCCCGCTCATGTGTTTACAGCAGAGGAGGTAGCAGATGAAAAACCTTGGTATTATGATATCAAGCATTTTCTTCAGACTCGGGAATACCCGATTGGTGCGGCGAAGAAAGATAGAAATACATTGAGAAGATTGGTAGGCAGTTTCTTCCTCAGTGAAAATGTGTTGTATAAGAGAAATTATGACATGGTCTTGCTCAGATGCATGGATAGACACGAAGCAGACATGTTGATGCATGAGATTCATGAAGGTTCATTTGGCACTCACGCCAATGGACATTCGATGGCTAAAAGGATGCTAAGGGCAGGTTATTATTGGTTGACAATGGATTCTGATTGTCACAAATTTGCAAAGAAGTGTCATAAGTGCCAAATTTATGCGGATAAGGTCCATGTGCCTCCGAAACTTCTCAATGTGATTTCATCCCCGTGGCCTTTCTCTATGTGAGGTATTGACATGATTGGGATGATAGAACCCAAAGCTTCCAATGGGCACCATTTTATCTTGGTAGCAATTGACTAGTTCACCAAATGGGTGGAGGCTGCTTCATATGCTAATGTTACTAAGCAGGTGGTTGTGCGCTTCATTAAGAGTAACCTTATATGTCGGTATGGTGTACCGAGCAGAATCATCACTGACAATGGCTCGAATTTGAACAACAAGATGATGACAAAACTGTGCGAAGAATTCAAGATTGTCCACCACAATTCATCTCCATAATGGCCAAAGATGAATGGGGCTGTTGAAGCTGCTAATAAGAATATCAAGAGAATTATCCATAAAAATGGTTGTTACTTATAAGGTTTGGCATGAAATGCTCCCCTTTGCTCTGCATGGATATCGAACAGTTGTCCGCACTTCAACAGGAGCAACCCCGTTCTCCATGGTGTATGGAATGGAAGCTGTACTCCCTGTCAAGATAGAGATTCCCTCGTTGCGTGTGATAATGGAAGCCAAGTTGATAGAGGCTGAATGGGTCCAGAAGAGGTTTGACCAAATGAATTTGATCGAGGAGAAAAGCATGACAGCTTTGTGTCATGGCCAGTTATATCAGAGAAGAATGAAGAAAGCTTTTGATAAAAAGGTCAAACCTCGTGAATTCAAAGAAGGCGACCTCGTGCTCAGGAAGATCATGTCTTTCAACGCTGATTCTAGTGGCAAGTGGACTCCCAATTTTGAAGGCCCATATGTTGTCAAGAAAGCCTTCTCTGGCGGTGCATTAATTCTTGAAACTATGGATGGTGAGGAGTTCCCATGTCCCATGAATGCTGACGCAGTCAAGAAATACTTCGCCTAAAGAAATAAAAGAACATCTCGCTAAGTTGAAAACCTGAAAGGGAGGCTTAGGCAAAAAAGGAGCGTCTCGGTAGGCCGAAAACCCAAAAGGGGGGTCTAGGCAAAAATTAGATACCTAAATAGAATAAATTTCCCGCTAAGTTGAAAACCCGCAAGGGCAGCTTAGGCAAAAGTTAGGGATTTTCTTAGCAAGTAACTACGTCAGACAAGAATTGATCATTGAAGCAACAATCTTATCGAATCCTCACCATACTTCAACAGAAGCTGCTGCTCAGGATTTCAAAAGTTGCTATAGGGGATAATGGTCATTGTATCTCAATGTATCTTTTCCAGTATATATTACCATTTTCCGAACTTTGTAATCGTCTATGGAGTCTCGCCATTCGCAGACTACCATTCTATTAATGAAATTTGAGCTTTTACCCAATTCGTTGTATTTCTTATTTTATTTAGCTTGCAAAGACTCCATTTGTTATTGATAATAACTTTCAAAGAAAAAAAGATTAAAAAAAACAAAAATTGATTTTTCAAAAAAAAAATATTTTTACAATTTACTTTTACTTTGAGATTTATGATGAAACAATGGCAACAAAAATGGTGATCCCAGGAATGGACGAACTCCAGTTATTTTGAGAAAGTTCTTGTTCCCCTCGGGAAGGTTTAGTCAGGATGTTTTCGCCGTATTGGGTTTACGATTCCGGTATCCTCGGTTAAGTTTGGACTCATTTCTCCTATTTTCTGATTTTTCATGATGCGAAGTTTCAATCTACATTTTCTCCAGTGAAGTTTTCGTTTGGCCTAATAAAAATTCTTTTTCCAGAGAAGTTGGCATCATACGCGCTCTTGAAGAACACAAGTCCCTGGTTTCTCTAAGTGAAGGACGTATAGTGAATGTGGTGTTAACCTTGCTAGTGAAGTAGGCCTGAACTCCACAGTGAATGTTTTGATGTTTTAGTGTCAGTCTGCTTTACTTGAGACTGGTCTTGCAATCTCCAGTAGGAATGTTACTTTTGAAAAAACACTTGTTTCCCCGATGGAGCCTGAAGAAGGATGTTTTATCCCTATATATGTGCTATTTTATCACTTTTATTTGTCTCCCCCCCCCCCCCCCCCCCCGGATTGTGTTTCTCCTCAGTAAAGTGAAAGCAGGAAGTAGGTTTTGTTTCCTCAGTTGGCTTTTACCTTTCTTGGAATGACCATCTTGGATGAATTTTAGTCGAGCATTGTTAGTGCCCGAGGCGGTTTTGCCTGGTTGTTCCTAATGTTGTATATCTATTTCATCAGCATACGCATGATAACACTCATACATTCATACATACATCATGAATAGCTAAAATTGGCATATCATTGTTCATTGACATTTGAAAATATTTTTGTTGACATATTACACTGTTTTGCAGAGTTACGTTGTCCTCTTCTTAAAAGAGTGTGGGCCTTAAGAAGAAAGCATATATTCTTTCGATTTCCCCACTGAGTTGTCCCTCATAGAAGATTTTAGCTTTATCCTTCCAGTACAACTCCTTGTCTGGCTGGATTTGGTTTTTCCTCTTGAGTTTATTTCTCAAAGGATGTATTCTGGTTGACTGTTCCATTCCAGTTTATTTCTGGTTTGAATATGTGGATCCATGGCAATATTATTTACTTTGGATTTCAGAAAACTCCAAGCTTTGGTTGGTGCATTTATTTTGCACGAGAAGACTTTATCTCCTCAGCAAGAATATCATGGCATCTCCCCAGGAAGTCATACCTCTTTCCCAAAAGTTTGTAGTTTACCGTCAGATCACACAAACTGATGGCAAGACTTTCAATATCACAGAAACAGCTCGTTGCAAAATCTTTGCAAGTGTAAGTCTCTTTATTTGAGACAACTTATATATTATCCTTTCCAGGTGGAGTGCCTTGGTTAAAGAAGAAGTTGAGACCTGTTCTAGCTGAAACACCAGAATCTTGGGGAAACTTGTTATCTTTTTGCTACCCTCAGTGAACGTTGGTAGTTCATCGTCAATGAACGGCAGTGATATGATATTCCCTTCCTACCTTCAGTGAAAGTTGGTAGACCATCGACAGTGAACGTTGATGTTTATTATCTTTTTGCTACCCTCAGTGAACGTTGGTAATTCATCGTCAGTGAACGGCGGTGATATGATATATTCTCTTTCTACCTTCAGTGACAGTTGGTAGACCATCGGCAGTGAGCATCGATGTTTGTTATCTTTTTGCTACCCTCAGTGAACGTTGGTAGTTCATTGTCAGTGAACGAGGGTGATATGATATTCTCTTTCTACCTTTAGTGAAAGTTGGTAGGACATCGTCAGTGAACGGCGATGTTTGTTATCTTTCTCTTCGACTTCAGTAAACGTCGGTAGCTTCGCCTTCGGTAGAAGTTGGTGTATCCTTTGACCATTCTACTATCCTCTTTGATTCAAGTCTTTTGATACACCAATGATTTATTTTCCGGGTGGGGTTGCTCCCTTGTTTCTTTATTTTTGTTACATCCCCAGTGGTGTTTTGCGTCTCTTTGGTCCTGTTCAGATGCATTCATGATCATAAACATTTGCATGACATCTTAGGGCCAAAAATAGGGTTTGTCTTATATTTAAGTATCTTTGATCGCGTCGACACGAAGAATTTTTAACCTTCGTATCTCCGGATAGAAGAAACTTAAATAAGGGCAGTTGTTGTACCCCAATTTTTGCGCCTAAGATCCCTTCATCATACCATGTTGATTCATTCACAACAAGATCACACTAGGATTCTTGGTTCCCCTCCCTAAATTTAGTTTTTCCCTTTTGAGGGATTACCAAGCACCTTGATTTCTTCATTTAACTAATAAAATGCAATGTTTGTTTGTCTTGCTTGTTATCCATGTAGGTAAAGGCAATGGGATTTAATAAGTTACCCCATGGGTTCATGAGTTTATTTCCATGCCCTAGTCAACAAAGCTTGAGAAGTTAAAACCTCACCATTGGATTGGTTTTGTAAGAATTGGCATGGAAAGGTTGCTTTGGTTCATCATATTTAAAGGTTATTAGATTTGACTCAAAAGTACAAAGGGTTGACTAAAGAAGTTGTCATGTTTGGACAAGGCCTTGTTCCAATTGGTCACAAGGGAATATTTCTCTCAAATTTTAAGATATGGAAGTGGTTTTGGTGGCTATGAGTCCTCATTATCATCTTCAACAACTTCTATTCACAAAGCAAGAATGTTGGTACAAGAAGTTTGTTCAAGCTTGTCAAAATTCCTCAAAGCATTCTCTTGATCTAGGAGCTAGGGTTTTGAATTTCAAAGGAGTATATCTAGCTCACCTTTTGGTATTTTTGAGTGATTCCAAAGACATAATTCTCTTCAAAAGGTTATTAAAAAATCACTTCAAAAGTTCCAAGGAGTTTTCATAAGGAAGAGACTTGATGAGGAAGCAAGATTACAAGTCCTCTAGATGAATCCCCAATTTTCCATGTGTGACTTCAAATGGTCATTACTTGATCAATTTTTATCACCTTGGGTCCATTATTTTTCCATAATGATCTTGAAGATGTGAAATTTATGTCTTCTTTTATGTGCAAAGTGAAAAAATGGATGGAAGTTGCCTTAAAGATGTAAAAGATTATAGGTCATTTCATGAATTTTTGAAAACTTCAACAAGTCATAACTTGCTCAAATTTTGGAGATTTTGAATGATTCAAGTTTCAAAATGTCATTGAAGAGATCTACTTCATGCCATATTTTTTTTGTCAAGATCAAATTCCAAGTGGAAGGCCATGTTTGGATGCAAGACATTATAGGTTATTTTTGAAGAAGAATTTGAAATATTTCTAAGTATGGAAAGTCAACCCTTTTTCTTCAACTTTGACTCAATGCAACTTTCAGCTCAAGCATCCATTTAACTCCATTCTTTTTCCATTGCAAAGCTAGTAACCTCATCTTTCTAAATCACCAAGACTCATGCCTTAAGACCCCTTGAGCTGAGAATGCCATTGTTTCAAAAATGGTAACTTGGAATGGAAGTTTCCTTTCAAGTCAGAATTTGAATTTCATGTTACAACTTCTAAACTTCAAATTAACACGCGTTTTGGGTTTAAACATGATTAGTCAACTTTCCCAAGTGGATTAGCGCATCAAAACGCAAGAATTGGATGAGTTTTGGTGAAGTTTTGATCACACTTCACTCGTGCATCGGGTTTGCACGAATTCCCTCCAAAACGCATCATTCACTCTTCCTTTTGATCCCATTCGCTTCTCTTATAAATACATGTACTATCCCATTCATTTTCCCAAGCTTGGATAGCCAGAATCACCCTGCCAAACTTGTTTCACAAATCAGAATTCAGTAACTTCAAAATCCATTTTCGAGCCTTTTTCAATCCATTTTTTCCATAAATTCACCTTCCTTGATCTTCCCAGAAGCTAACCACATAATTACATTCAAGAATCGTGCCCTATACTGCTCCATAGAAGTCCAATTTCAGAGCTCTGCAACTCAACTTCAATAAGTAGATTCCTTCTTCAATTCTTCAAAATTCTGATATCATTGTGTTTCTCTCATTGCCTTGGTTCTAGTCGCAACACTTATGTTTTACTGGAAACACATTTTGACCATGAAATTTCAAATTCCTTTTCAAAACTTTCCTTCCAAATTGCTTGAGCTACAATTTATATAAATTTGGCGCGAGAGTGTGGTTGTCTTCGTCTTGAAGAGACGAAGTGAATGGCATAGGTCTGAGCTTCTGATTTTACAGTTTGAGAGACCTGCAATTCGTGATGGTTGGAGGTTGAAGATGATCAACGTGTCATCTTCCAACCAATGAAGGCGTGCCATATGTTTTTTTTAAATTCTGATTTAATTAATGATTTTGTACATTATTCACTAATGACCATGATATACACAACGTGCCAATCCCTTGGATTTGATTACTAACGCGTTTTAACTCTCATCCAATGGTCCACATATTTTACTTTTATTTTCTTTTTCTGATTTTTATATTTTAATTGTTTTAAATTTCAAAAAATCATAGAAAATTCATTTTTAGTCCAAAAAAATCTGAAAAAATTATGAAAAATATTTTTGATTATTCTCTTTCTGATTTTTATTTTTTAACAATTTAATTTTGTGTTTTGGTATTTTTTATAAATTTTACACTTTATTTGATTTGTTTTAAATGTTAAAAATACTGTTATACATTTTTAAATTCTGAAAAAATTATGGAATGATCCAATGATATTGTTTCAAATGTTAGTGACCTTATTTTATTTTTGTTTCTGATTTCACTATTTTTTATCTTTTTTTTTTGTTTATTTTACCCATTTGTTTTAATTTTAAAAAAAGTTTCTGACTTTAAAAAATTACCAAAAAATTTGTAAAATTATTTGAGCCTTTTTCTGATTTTTCTATGGTCTCACTTTTCATTTCTTGATTAATTTGAACATAGTTGATATTTTTCTCTTTATTTTATGTTTTTTAAACATTATTGTTTAACCCTTTTGTGTATATTAAAATGTGATATTATTTTGTGACTATTCTCTGGCTGATCTTGGGTTAGATTTTGGATCATGAACTTTATTAACATCATTGGATCTATGGTGTTGAGTTTAACTCCATAAAAATGGATGAATGATTTTAATAATAGTTTGATTAAAATTTAAT
The DNA here is from genome assembly GCA_948472305.1 of Vicia faba. NCBI lineage: Eukaryota > Viridiplantae > Streptophyta > Magnoliopsida > Fabales > Fabaceae > Vicia > Vicia faba. The sequence goes on from OX451735.1 coordinate 45,915,795, forward strand.
TCAAATGTGGTTTGTATATTTTTTCCCCATCCCCCTTCATCTCATCCCTTTCTTATTGCACTAAATGTTGTTAAAGCATGATCTCTATATCATGTCTCAAAACAAATGGCGCATAGATTGCTATTGACCGACCTCAAAATAGGTGCGACTTCTATATAAGTCCACTTACGATTTCTTAACATAGCGCTAAATTTTGTCCTGATTCGAATAAATGATCATTCGTGGCCCAAATTATTATTGCAAGTCCAAGTATGTTAATTTGATCTCTTTGATCCAATAACTTTGAGATTCATTATGTGGAGGCTTTGGTTCTACCAATCCTCTAACGGATCTACAATACCTTTGGTCAACGGGAATCACTTAAACATCGTTGATCATTAAATGGTACTTGTGAGAATTCCAAATGGATGATATACTTGACAAAAAGCAAATGCAACTTGTTGTGTGGAGGCTTTGGTTCTACCAATCCTCTAATGAGTTCCAAATGCAAGCTTCAAGATGGTCATCCAACTAACCAATAATTATTGACTTGTCTTACCTTATGCTTTTATTCTTTTTTATGCTTTATGTACCATTTACTTTTAGCATTTACATTTCATGCCATTTTCATCTTTACTCACTTGAGCATTTATTTTCTTGCCATTTTTACGTTGCTCACTTGAGCTTTTCTTTTCCTTTCTTAAGATACTTAATAATCAACATAAACCCTAAAATCTTTAATGTTACTTGGACTATTTGGTTACTGTCCTTGGCATTATGGAGCATGGGACTTTTATTGGACTTAGGATTAGAAACCTTGGCCTATCTTGGAGACCTTGTGACCTTATCTGATTATTTTGTCTGGAGTTCTTGAGGTTTAGCTCAAGACATTGGGTTATTTGTTTGTTTTTGTGTGCATGTTTTTGTGATTACACCCTTTGTTTGTAATCTGGAATTCACCCGTATACAACCGTTACTCTGTCCAATTTTTGTGAAGACTTAATACACTTGAAGTTTGGTTCTCTCAAGAGGTCTAGTATTTTTTTTTTGCCTGATTGGTCTCAATCCAAGGAATGGGAATTATATCTTGGCTCATAATGTCAAGTATTGGCTTCTTGTTTGTTAGATGGTTCTTATCCTTAGCTTTTACCTTATGCTTTAGGGTAGTCCCTTCTTCTCTTCCCATCTTCTTTAATTTCAAAAATCTTCTTTCCATTTTTAAAAACTCTTCTTGTTTTTGAGCTTGAACCACTTTCATAATAAACTTGGACTTATGTCCATGCATTTTTAAAACATTTTTCATAAATAAACTCCAATCAACTTAATAATACCTTGACTTTTTTTATGAGAAGACTGAAAGTCAATCAATCTCATTTCATACCATTTTGCCACTTTGACTTTTTATCTTTAAACTTTTCTCAAAAAGGTTGAACTCTTGTCAATCCTTGTAGTGATGCAAACAACTATACTTCTACAATATGTAGTGAAGAGAGATATTTTCCACTTGGGTGTTGAGTGAGGAATTATTGATTTTAAAGGCCAAGCCATATCCTCCACTTTGAGATGATGCAAATTCTTCTTTCTCATGATTGTGGGTAGTAGGTATATTTTCCACACAGACAATGACGATGATGGTTTAAATCATAAAATTAACTAACACGTTTGTGTTTTAAATTTTTAAAAAGAGGAACTACGTGTACCCTGATCCCCTATTGTACGAAAAAATGGTACGTAGGCACTAAAGGTTCGCAACCGCGGCGGGTGCAAAAATTATAAAAATAAATATATTTCTTTCCTCACCTCCACCATCCATTTTTTATATATAATATTTTTTTATAGCAAAAAATATACAGATTTTACAAAGAGGCTCCTGCGGAGTACCGTTGATGTTTAGGGTGCTAATACCTTCCCTTTGCATAACCAACCCCCTTACCTTGAATCTTTTCCCCTTTTTTGGGTTATTCGCTATTTTCCCATTCCTTTGGAAACAATAAAACGCGGTGGCGATTTTTATTTTGATTTGTATAAAGTCTAGTCAATCCAATGGCTTAGTCTTAAACATTTCTACCGCTACACTTAGTATGGGTTAAACATGCTTTTTATGGAAAACTTCCATTTCCCGATGGCCTATAATTGGTGGATAATTTCCTTTCCAGGTCCTGGTAGCTCGATACTAAGAACCTCAACATACTCATATACCATAGGTGGGCCACCTGATTTAAAGTCGTGAGCATGAGCTGACTCTTTAGTGAGTCCATCATCCCGATAATATCCATTTGAATATTAATAGCAATGATGTGTTCCTAGGGTTGCTATTGCCATTGAACTCTACTAGAGATGGAAGTTTGACATTGTCTAGGGTTAAAGCGTCCTAAATTTCAACACAGAGTTGTTGAGGATATATAGATTCTTCTTTTCAGTCAATAATCAGTGATAGTTTTTGCTGTTGCATATCATGGACATTCTCCTGCAATCTTTCATTTTGATGATGTGACTTTTCCATAGTGTCTAATATCTCTACTATGGCAGCTCGGACACTATTGAAACTACTAGTTATAACTCTTACCATAGTGAATTAGAGTTGAGTTTGATGGTGTCATTGTATAAGTGTAGCACAAATTAGTTGTACCGTGCCTTAAAGTTACTTGAAATGCACATCATTGTAACCTTACTTGTGAGGGCGAGTAAAGTCTCAATCACATAAAGAATGTGTTTCCCATATTTCAACCAATAGTTAGCAAACTTCATTTGAATTAGTATATATTAATATTAATACCCTACATTGTCGCAACTTATAAGGAAATTCAGCCTATGGTTTTGTGCATATAGCAAGAGGCAGACAAACATACCATCCAAGAATAAAATGCCACTAAACGAATTATTAGTTGCTTAATTTCATGGCATATTTTATATGTTTCTTTCACTGTTTTCTTGGCACTGACTCATATATTAATCATAACATTTGGTTATATTAATATGGATTAGTTATGGCTATGGCTACGTGTTTCTTATATTTATCGTACACTGTATTAAATTAAACAGGAATCATATTCCTACACTATTATTTGACATCAATACTTACATCAAAATATTATTTACCGTATTTATATGATGAACAGTGTTTTTTTAAATAAAAATATATATATTTATAAAGAGTATTGTGTACAGTATTTAAATAGTGTCCGTGAATAGGGCATGAATATTGTATGTAAACGCTGTATGAACAGTATGTGAACAATGATTTTAAATAGTAAAATAAAATTAATTAATAAAATGTAAAAAAATAAAGTGATAGAGTTGATTAATAAATATTCAGAGATTAGAAATAATTTCTAATAATAAAATAAAATTGGTTAATAAAATATAAAAAGTTGATTAATAGAATGTCTAGATTTTTAATTGTTATGAAGTTGGTTAATAAAATTTAAAATGTTTATTAATGGAGTTATGAAGTTGATTAATCACATAATTTTGTTTGCGTACTTCTTCGATTTAAAAAAAATATTTTTTATTAAAAAAAAAATTATTATAATATTTCACTGTTTATTATATTGGTGAACACTAAAATACGATGTAGGAGTAAAATATGGTGTAAAAATATCATTTTTCTAAATTAAAGTGACTGAAGAACAAAAATAAAAATACTTATACTTTTCGTATTTCATATTCAAAAAAAATAAATTATGATCGTCATAATATAGACTTTCACGACCCTTTGTCTTTATAAAACTACTCACTCATGATGAGGTAAAACAACAACTAACCAAATAAAGGATATAGTATTCAAAGTATGCAAAGTATGCAAAGTATGCAAAGTATATAAATCACAAATAAAAAACTTGTTGATTTAAATAAAGAAAACTAGACAAAATACATAAAAAGTTGCAACGAAATACAATTAAGAATTTAGAACAAAAGCTGAAATAAGGTGATGTAAAGCCTATAATTGGTGGATAATTTCCTTTCCAGGTCCTGGTAGCTCGATACTAAGAACCTCAAAATACTCATATACCATAGGAGGGCCACCTGATTTAAAGTCGTGACCATGATCTGGCTCTTTAGTGAGTCCATCACCCCGATAATATCCATTTGAATATTAATAGCAATGATGTGTTCCTATGGTTGTTATTGCCATTGAACTCTACTAGAGATGGAAGTTTGACATTGTCTAGGGCTAAAGCGTCCTAAATTTCAACACAGATTTGTTGAGGATCTATGGATTCTTCTTTTCAGTTAATAACCAATGATGGTTTTTTTTGTTTCATATCATGGACATTCTCATGCAACCTTTCATTTTGATGATGTGACTTTTCCATAGTGGCTAACATCTCTACTATGGAAGCTCAAACAATATTGGAACTACTAGTTATAACTCTTACCATAGTGAATTAGAGTTGGGTTTGGTGGTGTCATTGTGCGAGTGTAGCACAAATTAGTTGTACTGTGCCCCAAAGTGGGCGCTAAATATACTTGAAATGCACATAATTGTAACCTTACTTGTGAGGGCGATTAAAGTCTCAATCACATCGTAATTGATTTATGTATATAATACTTCCCATTTCCTTCTTTAGTACATAAATTTTTTGGTGGAAATATTATTTTAACTGAATTTGGATGTGTGATAGAACATCTCTTAGAAGAAGAGGATTAAATTCCATTTTAAAGAAGAAATTCATGGATTTGTTGTTTTCATTGTGTCACGATATATTTAGAAACTTGAGGGTGGATAAGATATTTGTGTCTCAAATTATCATGCAGAGTGATTTAGAGCCACAAAGACGTAATAAAACTTTTAAAAATAGTTAATTTAAGGAAAATTGTAAGGTGTGGACTAATCATGGTAAATAATTAACACATATTAACATTAGGTGACTCATCATCAAGTGTTAGAACGAGATAAGGAAGAAAGTACCTCTTTGTCATCATCAGAGTCTAACTCATCATCAAGTGCCAGTTCGTCCAATGATACTGCTTCGCTCATTCTGGTCTTTGCCATGAATGCTATGTTAGCATGTTCTTCATCAGAATCTTCTTCTTCTGACTCTGAACCATCCCATGTTGCCATGAGACCTTTCTTGGCTTTGTAGACCTTCTTAGGTTTCTAGTCTTTCTTGAGCTTTGGGCATTCATTCTTATAATGTCCAAGCTCATTACATTCATAACAGGTACCTTCTTTTCCATAAGCTTTCTTCTGACCAGATGTAGATTCAGATCTACCGTTTGTTCTTCTTGAGCCTCAAAACTTGCTCTGTCTGTGTTTCCATATTTGACTTATCCTTCTGGATATCAGAGAAAGTTCATCTTCATCAGAATCTTCTTCAGATCCTATTGATTCTTCTTCTTCTTGAAAAGCCTTGGTCTTTCCAGACATAGACTTGAAAGCCACAAATTTAACTTTTTTCTGAGGTTCATCTTCCTCAATCTCTATCTCATGACTTCTTAAAGAACTAACTAGTTCCTCAAGACTAGTGTTGTTCAGATCCTTTAACAACTTCAAAGTAGTTACCATTGGTCTCCATTTCTTAGGCAGACTTCTGATAATCTTCTTAACATGATCTACGTAAAATATCCTTTATTCATAACGTTGAGAACTCCAACAATAGTCTGAAATCCTGAAAACATCGTTTCCACGTATTCATCGTCTTCTATTATGAAGGCTTCATATTTATGTATTAGGGCTAGAGCCTTTGTCTCCTTAACTTGATAATTTCTTTCACGAGTCATCTAAAGAGAATCAAAAATATATTTTTCAGTCTCTCTATTTGTCATTTTCTCATACTCATTATAAGAAATAGAACTTAGAATAATTGTTCTTTCTTTGTAATGATTTATGTGAACCTTTTTCTAAGAATTTGTCATTGTACTTCTTGCAATCTTCTGACCCTTATCATCTATTGGGTGAGTGTAGCCATCAACTACCAAATCCCATAGATCCAACTCATATGCCAGAAAGTAACTTTCAATTCTAGCCTTCCAATATTCAAACTTCACTCCATCAAACATAGGAGGTTTTGCACTATAATTTTCTCTATCAATATCCATATTATCAACAGTGTTAGCAACAAGTGTAGCCATTGGTTTTTCACACAATATGGATCAATACTGAACTCTGTTAGGTGCTTGATAAAAATTCAAACTTTTTATCAAATCCTTAGAACTGGAGCTATGATGCCAACTGAAGGTGTGAAAAACACAAGAAGAGGGGATTTGAATTGGGTTTTTAATCAAAAAAATTTCTTTAAAAATAATCCCCTTTAAATGAAATATGTTTTCCCCACTCTTTTGATAATAACAATAATTAAGAACAGGAAGTAAAGAACAAGGTATGTTTATACTAGTTCACTTGAAAACTATCAAGCTAGTCTAGTTCTCCCGCCAAGGTGATTTCACCTTATCAAACAAATACTTAATCCAATTATCAAACTGATTATTACAATGCACAAGCTATCCGTAAGTGACTAACAACGACCTCTAAAACGCATAAGTCCTAGACTTATTAAGGATACTGACCTAACTGGTCCCTTAAGAAAACTCAAACAACTATTTGAATCAAGTTGTGTTTACAAAAGATGTGCTTCTTAACAAGCTAATATGTAAACAATGGTTCATAACTATACAAACTAAAGAGTAATAAAAAGCGTATTAACAGTCTTTCGAGAGTATGAATCAGTGAATTAGCCACTCCCTCTCATAGTCTTTAAGCCTTTATATGGCTAATTAAATATTATAACCTTTGAAGGGTACTCTTGGGATTTCCAGAATCTTTGGCAACTTTAATCACATAGGGGACAGGATCGTGCGACACGTCTGTCCTTCATGGTAGTGGAATGAAATGTTTTAATTGTACCATGTACTATTTGCACCATGTTAACATTATTATCTTTCCTTCTATACTTCATAGGCATCTACGAGCATGAGCTTAGAAGAGAGAACATAACACTAAGGTCATCAAAACATCAAGTCTTCAGAGTCTTCAGAACTGCGTCTTCAGAGTCTTCAGCACTTAGTATTGAGAACTTCTTATTGAACCTTGGGTATTCAGAACTTCAAGTCTTCAGAGTCTTAATAACTCCGTCTTCAGAATCTTCAGCACTTGGTGATGAGAACCTTTTCTAGAACCTTGGCTCTTTAAAACTTCAAGTCTTTAGAGTCTTTAGAATTGCATCTTCAGAATCTTCAGAACTTAGTCTTGAGAACCTTTTCTAGAACCTTGGGTCTTCAGAACTTCAAGTCTTCAGAGTCTTCAAAACTGCGTCTTCAGAATCTTCAGCACTTGGTCTTAGAGAACCTTTTCTATAACCTTGGGTTTTCAGAACTTCATGTCTTCGCAGTCTTCAGAACTGCATCTTCAAAATCTTTAGAACTTACTCTTTCAGAACCCTTTGTCTTCAAAAACATGAGTCTTCAACATTTGTACTTCAGTAGAAACTTCTGTCTTCAGATTTTCTGACTTGTTTCTTTAGAACACATTGTCTTCAGAAACATGAGTCTTTAGCATCTGAACTTCAGTAAATCTTATGTCATCAAATCTTATGACTGGTTTCTTTAGACTTTATATCAGACCCTATAATTCAGATTCTTTTGGAGTGCGTTTCTACTGTTCATCAGAACTTGTGTAGTGCAAAAGAGGAACTTGTCTCTTCTAATGTCTTGGCCACAGCATTTGTAACACCCTATTACCTTGTCGATAAAATAAGAGTAAATTAATTTCGAAAATAAACATCAAGAACAAGATGCCACATATTCATACATCATACATGCTCTTGAAATAAGATACGTAACACAAAATAACATACTCAATAGTCTTAAACTTCATTAAATTCATTCGCAGCAGAAAACATCAAAAATAATTAATTTCAACTTTTAACATGAGTGAAAAAAATTATCTTTCAAAAATTCAGCATAAACAATAGTTAAATCTCAACAACAGAGTTAAACAAAAATTTACTCCCAGCATAAACAAAACAAGCGCAAAACCCCTCAAAGTGTTACATATCAGAGCTGACACCGACCCAATCTATGCAAAATAGGCAACTCTTCAGCTAACCTCCACCTAGAGCAACTTTGGATCATCTGCATATCAACCATGTAGAGGCAATATTCAAACAGAAGGGGTGAGATATCACCACCATATAATAAGTCATATAATAATAAGTATGTGACAAATATATCATGTAAGATTTCATGCTGAACATTATCAACCACAAATTCACAATGATTATAGAAATATATATAATTATCGTCATCCATCATACAACGTATTCCAATTATACAACTCAACATCATCATCGTGTTAACAATTCAATAATATGAAATTCAACATCATCATCATATTAATAATTCAACAATATGCAATTCAATATCATCATCATATTAACAATCAACAATATCCAATGCGACTGACACTGATGCAAGATGCATGTAATACCATCAGGGCATAAGCCCTCTCCAACAAATTTCCATATATGGCCAGGGTATAACCCCTCAACAAATTTCCAATACAGGCCAAAGGATAAGCCCTCAATAAATTTCCATATAAGGTCAGGGCATAAGCCCTCAACGAATTGCCAATACAGGCCAGAGCATAAGCCCACAACAAATTTCCATATAAGACCAGGGCATAAGCCCTCAACGAATTGCCAATACAGGCTAGAGCATAAGCCCTCAACAAATTTCCATATTAGGCCAGGGCATAAGCCCTCAAAGATGCATGAAATGCAACAAGCTACAAAAACAAAAATGCAACCACAAGCATAGTCATCAACATCACGCCAATTTCAAGACAACGTCATCTTCTTAATACTACAATATCACTTGTAATTCCTTCACAAATAATTGATACAACACTGATATAATTAATCACAACATTTTGCACTACAACACATACAACATACACACACATTAGAATTATTCCAATAAAATATCATTCTACTGTCATCAAAACTATTACCAAATTATAAAAAATATTTTTAGCTTTCCAACGGTCCAAACGGCGCGTGAAACAGACACATGAGTCAAAAGTTATGGAGTTTTCAAGTTTTTAAAAATTATGTCCAACACGGCGGTAACCGGTTACTCAATACCAATAACGGGTTACTGCAAACAAAACAGAGGCAAATCATGCAAAAACATTCATCGTTAGCCGGTTACTCAATCCCAGTAACCGGTTACCACTAAACTAGAGCCCAAAATCAGTAATTTTCTGCTACGAATTTTCATTCTCTTCATTCAAAAACCATTTTTTAGGCAAAATCAAATACATCAATTATTTTAAATCATCAACACACATCATATACCACAAATCCAACACAATCAACTCATCAATTTCATCATTTATAAGCAATTACAACAATCAATTTCACAAAAATTTACCCCAAAACCTAACATTCAATATCATCATCTATCCATAATTATACCACTTATTAGAGATTTCAAAATCCACCCTTACCTTGGATTGACGAATCAAAATCTCTACAGTGAAATCCCTTGCTCTAGCTTCCTATGCTCTTCCTCTTCTTCTCTCTTCCGCTTCTTCTCTTGTTGTTTACTATTGATTAAAATAACCAAAACTCTTCTCTCTTTTAAACCCCTAATATAGATATCCCCATCACACCCCTCTTCTTATTACTAGATTAATCTAATTATTTAATTATTAATATTATAATTACTACGTATCTCATATAATAGCAATAGTAAATATAATAATAATAATAATAATAATAATAATAATAATAATAATAATAATAACAATGATATTAATATTCTCCATTCATCCCCATGTTTCTACACTTTTAGCCACACACGCCTACACCTTAACTTCTACAATTCTCATACTTCTAATCTTCCAATAATCCCACCAAAACACATCTTAAAATTCATTAACACATATAAACACATTGTATCCTATAATTATTAAATAAAATAGTTCCAACTAATTCATAAGAATACACCACATCATCTAATTATTTAATATAAAAAATTCTAATTAAATCAGGGTGTTACACCTCTCCCCCACTTAGAACATTTTTGTCCTCGAAAATTATCTTATACTAATAACTCTGGATACGACTATCGTGTCCTTCCTTCATACTCCCACGTCATGTTTTACATCATTTGAAGTATTACTAACCATTATCTCAACTAGTCAACCACCATGATCCCACGAAATTCCTTGCTATCGGGTTATGAACGCACCAGTTCATCTCACTCCTCGTCCCATCATCCTAAGATACATAATCTATCACTTTATTACACGGCAATATTATCATAAGAACCTCAACACAACCAATTACCGACAACATTGACACACAACTTTAGTGCCAGAATGTTACATTTCATCAATCAAACATGTAAATCAATACTTCCATTGACATGTCAGTAACACGAATAACATACAACCCTTCACTTGTTACTTCCATTCTGGAATGTACACTGATTTGTATCATTCCCTCAGGCCTTCAATGTTTAACCATTAACTCCTAACAAGTCATATACACATAACAAGTGCGCCATTTCACGCTTTAGCTGCACCACTCTAATTCATCTACTTTAAAGTCATTGTCTTATTTTAGATTTCCATCCACTATCAAATCTATAAGTTTGACATATATCTTCACTCTCTCTCTTTAGTATCCACCAGAAAATCAATTTTTACTTTTGACATCCTCAACCTTCCACTCTACAATGTTAGCTCGCATACCAACTTAAGTCTCTGAACTGCTTAATAAATTCCCACTCTTTCATAGCCAGTTTCCATTAGGTTCACGAGAGCTGGTGAATGACTATCCTCTCTATAGGATGTCAATAACTTTATTCACTATCAAGCTAGCAAGACAAGCCTATGCCATACAATACGGTCTCGTCTACTATCAACAAGAGATTAAGGATGATCAGTTCCTCAATTTGTCAATAGGTAGCCAACAACCATAATGGTGGCATAAATCATTGTTACCCAACTATAATAGCATCCTTCACCTTGTGCTCAAAGTTACCTGAGCTTAATGTCCAACAATCTCTCCAAGGCTTACAAACTTTTTTCTTAATTTCCTTCATTTCAACCTTGTCAATGATACATAAACACCAAAAATCCATTTCATAGTTTCCTTTACACGCACATAGCATAACAAGATTGTTAAGTATATTCTAATATGGAAAACTGCTCCACCAAGTATAATCCAATCGTTTCGTTCCAAAGGAAGTCTTTATCCAGTTAGAAGACTTTGTTCACATCAATAATTCCTTACTCTTTCATTTAATCTCACATTTGGATCTCATCCTACCCACAATCTCAACAATACCATTTCTTCATATGGTTGGTAATAGAACTCCCCAGTATCTCGATAACTCATGTATATTCTTTTTCGTCATAACCATGATTCCAATCCTTCTTGAATTCATCTTTCCTCTAGCATTACTTCTCTCCTCATCAAAAACTATCATCATTCTAATCATCCTTAATCGGAATAAGTTTCATATCTATGCACTTATGTAATACATTCACATCCTTACTAATGGAAAACATCTCATTCCCTTAGCTCATTCACTAACAACAGATCTCACTTGACCCCCACTCAAGCAAACTAGGATAATAACCAGTTAATCTTGAAAAGCTTCTAGTCTCAGTAACCAATTTCAGAGCCTCTCAATATAGACCTTTATTTACTTTGGATTGATTCCACAGATATTTTCATTCGAAATAGCATGTTTAAGAAAATCCACCTCTTCAAATCATGATCTACAACTCTACATCCTAGAATACATTTACTTCCCTTTCAACACCATAATTTGAATCACGACATTCAACGTTTCCTTTTTTTGACATCAGACTAAATCAAAATGCCCTCAATAACCACCACAACGAACATATCTAATTATTCAAAATTACTTCATAAAGTTCTAAAAGCCGTCCTCTAATCATCCTCATCTCTCCTATGAATCTGAAAATAACTCAATCCTTAATTCGATTATACTGAAGGCATAATCATCTACCAGTTGACTCATCAATCCATCATTCTCTCGAAGTGGACATTTAATTTCGATCATCACCTTAACACCTTTCGGTAATTACACACAAGCTCGTACTACCTTCTTTCCTCTAAACCAATAACACTAGAGCTTATGAAGTGATACACTCAGTCTCACAAATTACTTTCAACAAACCTTCTAATTAGCTCTTCAACTTTGCAAATTCAAATGCTGATATCTTGTATGGTGCAATAGAAATAATTTTGATACGGAATACAAGATCAAAAGTAAAACTACACCTCCCATTCCACATCACCACCTGAAAAATAAATCACTTCCAGTTGTTGAAACAATTTTTAAAACAAAGTTAATCATGTTAGCTTTCTAGCGCTTCAAACGGAACTCAAATCGGACGTCCAGAACTCAAGTTATGATTTTTTCAAAGAATTACAAAATGCTGTCAACTCAGCGGTAACAGGTTACCCTAATAGAGGTAACCGGTTACACCCCTTAAAAGAGCCAAAAACGCTAACTTTTTTGAGCGGTAACCAGTTACTCAATCCCAGTAACCGGTTACCACTGAACAAAAAAAAATCAGATTTTTATGTTGCAAAAACCACTTATTTCGTACTCAAACATCCCTAACTTCCACATACTTCATCGTTCATGTTCCAAATTGTAATTCCTATCTATATACATCATTATCAACGTTCTAAATCACAAAGTAAACACATTTAATCATGCAATTACTCAATTATATTGTATCAATCCCATCATTGACTCGTCAAATACATCTCAATAATTTCTACACCGACATCGATACCCAATGTTGGAAGCGGTGTAGCGGCAAGCAACAAAAGTTTTGGAAATATTTATCCGAGAATTTATCGTGTCCATAGAGTTTGGTTATTGAATTTCTGTTTGACAATTATCTCGTTAAATAGTTTGGTATTGAATGGGTTTGTAAAGAAAATGTTATCAACATAAAATAAATGTAAACAAAAGAAAAAACTAAGGAAGAACTTATCAAGCCTGCATAAATATACTCATCACAGACTTAAATCCATCGACCAGTTACATTCAACCTAACAATACTCATCAACGTCACTACGTATCACTCACAACCTAAGTCATTTCTAACCCAAATTGAGAGACCGACTATATCACCAAGAAAATGATCTCTCTACCTCCTCAACAACACAGAAGACAACTATGTAACCACACTAGCAATCTCTCAACACAACACAACCACACTGAGGAATTAAGCTCTGATACCCAAGTAGATGTCAGCTCTAAATCTATCTCTAGAGTTCACAAACTAATAGATAATCATCCAAGATAAGAATCTAAGTAGAATATGTCTATAACAACTCAAATCCCTAGCACAGAGCAAAAATCTAAGACAACAATCCATAAAGATTTGTAAACCAAGTTTAATATAACGCCATGGGAGACAAATATACATAATTTCAGAGTAAATACATGTACAAACTCAACACATAAAGAATACACAATGAGCAAGAGAAATGAACCACAAATCTATTGGTTTGTCAGCGCCGATTGATGAGAAATCCACCATGGATCATTCGTATGCAAGCTTCAATGTTGTTTTCTAAGTTCTAACTATCAAAGAATGGAGGATGATGGAGTTGGGATCAAAAATACCCAAAACCATACCCAAAAAATGTATTTTTACCCCTAAATACGCATTTCTGATTGTCCTGCACCGCTCGGCGACAAAAAAAAAACTTTGCTCGGTGACCAAAACTGCGTTTTTTCCACCCTTCAGGTCGCTCCAAAATTGCTCGGCGACCAAAAAGCGTTGCCCGGTGACAGATGACAAAAAGTTGAAAAACCAGCACATTCAACCATAAGTTTTGAATCGTAACTCTGATTCACAAACGGTCTGAAGCGTTGGAAAGCTTATTCAATGCTCTATCTAACAATGCATAAACATTAATGCTTGAATACCTATAAAAATGAGATAAAATCAATTAAAATTAATGATATTTACACAATAACCCAATAAATACACTATATCATAAACTATACCGAATATACACTAAAGTTGATGTTTATTGATAAAAAGCAAACGAATTAAGCCGGTGAGTGCTAATTATTAATATTTAAATTCACAACAATTTAGAACTCATCAAACTCTCCCCAAATTAAAACATTGTTTGTCCTCAAACAAAGTCAAATAAACTTAAAGGAACAAAAGTAGGTAATCAAAGAATCACGAATCAACATGTTTTGAAAACCGAAAACAAATGCAATGGTTCAAATGAAAAACAATACATACAAACGCTAAAATACGATTATAACATAAACAAGAAACAAATGCTAAATACAAAAATTATGCCAAACATTCTAAAAAAATACTAGTTCACAAATGAATCACACCTAGCAAACACAATCATCGGTATATGAAAAACACACAAAATGGGGTATTTTCATTCATACAACAATCTTGCAAACAATAGACTAAATTATGCATTCATCCAAAAATTTACATTTAAAATATAAAAGCAAGAATCTCAAGGGCTTTTCAAGGTTGTAATGTGGCTTGGTTAACAAATAAGTGATAAGTCCTAAGGCTAATCGAAACAAAAACTTGCCTAAACCTAAGGGAGTAATTACTTCCATAAAGTTTCAAACAATAGAATATCAATCAAACTTCTTCTTCAATCTAAATTTCAAACCAACACACATCACTTATTCAACACAACATTATTCCATAATCTTTTTGTTTTTCTTTTTCAAAACTTTTCTATTTTTTCCTTTCTTTTTCTATCACTTTTTTTCATTTCTTTTCTCACTTTTTTTCTTTTCAACCTAATAGCAATCAACCAATAAATACACAATCATTTTTCTCCCCAACTTGAATTCAACCATACATTAAAGTAAATACTCCTTACTTTCTAAGGCAAGGTAAAAATTCAAACTAAAACAATGGTTGAGGGTTCAAGAAAACAACGAATCAACATCCATGAAAAAAGGGAAACTAAACACTCATAGATAAGCATTTAGCAAATACAACATGGATATCGACAAAAAGCTCAAAGGGGTTACTAATGATCACACACTCACAAGGTGAATTGAATTATTTGGCCAAGGTAGTTGTGCTTAAAATGAAATAAAAAAATGCCTTGATCATGTTCAAGCTTTCATACAATCAACACAAACAAAATATTAAGCATAATAAAATTCAGTTAAAACAAGAATTGTGGTCTCCAGCATATGTGAACAATAGAAAGCTACCTCACAAAAAATGTAGGAACTAAAGTGATTCACAAATAGACAAATATGCGAAAGAATGAATGGCATAAAAATTGTAAAAAGCATAAGTATCATGAATATGATAAAGTATAGAAAGCGATAAACACATACCTCGAACGTGTACAAAACTTTAACAAAATCATTACCATTCAGTCGCAAGTCGAAACGATCAAATTTGATAAATCACCTCAATATTCTACAAGTTATCAGACCAAAACTTGAGTGAAAACAACAACAAAATAATTAGAAAAATAATACTCCTACAAAATTTCAATGTACAAAATTTGCAATATTTATAACGAACAAAACTCATCAAGCTAAACACGACAATCACTACAAGAAAAAAAGAGATTTACGACACATAAATTGCGACAGTTCCCACAAAACCGTCCTTATTCCTGAATTGCGACAGTTGTCACGACGGTTAGGCTCAACCGTCGTAGATTTTCAAGCATTATTCCTGAATTGCGACAGTTGTCACGACGGTTAGGCTACTTTTTTTTATTCTTTTACTTTCCCACTTTTTTTCAGCAACACAATATCATAATATCAACACAATATCATAATATTTTCAGCAACTAATATTTATTATTAAATTATAAACAAAATACAACAAATAAAAATATAAAAAAACAAAATAGGAGTAACAAACAAAATTGAAAGAGGATTAGGTTTTGTGAAAGAGCTTTTTATCCGATTGAAGCAAAGAACCACCGCCGGAAGTACGATGTTGCGCCTAGAATGGTGAAGCTTCCATTCTTCGATTCGACTCAATCTTCTTCATCTTCTGCGCGATCTTTGTATCATCCGAATATCAAGGTATATAAATTATTGATTCAATCTTCTTCTACTTCTTTTCAATTTTCTTTCGATTTTACCGTGGTGATGTGTTTCGGTTGAAGTTGCAGAATCAGTTGCATTGATGAAGATGATGAACGAATGAAGTTATTGATTCAGTGAAGATGCATTGAGGACGATTGAAAAACGGAAGGTGATGATGCTGTTTTGAGATAACCAGAAGGTGAGTTTTTCTTTCTTTCTGTGAATCTCCTTCTGAGTTTTTTGTGTGATTTTCTGATTGAATGAATCGTGAGCCAAGTGAGAGAGTGAAAGTTTTGTATGATGTAAAGGACTTGTGATGATAATGGTTTTGTAATGCTTGTGAACAACTTGTAATGAACATGATAGACTACGGTGGCTCCATATTCAGAATTTCAACCGCCGGTCACTGCAATTTGAGTGTTCATTCAGTATATTAAATCCATCCTCTTTGTCGAGAAAGGGTCTTGATGTTCATACTGTCCATCTCCATAGGCTACTGATGCGCTTTCAACATTTAGAGTCTTTATCCTTATGTGGTTGTACGGAGCTCAATGATTCAGGATTAACCCGTCTGCTAAGCTATGGTTCGAATTTACAGAAACTTAATCTAGATTGTTGTTTGAAAGTTACTGATTACAGGCTATCCCTGGTTGCTTCTGGTTGTCCCTCATTGACGTCAATTAGTCTCTATCGGTGTATCAACATTTCTGATGACAGATTAGAGACTTTAGCCACTACTTGTTTATCTTTGAAATGCATAAACCTCTCGTACTGCTCACAAATATCCGACAAAGGGTTGAAAGCTCTTACTCAGAGGTGTCGTCAGCTTCAGGCAGTTAACATATCACACTGTGAGAGTATAAGAGGTGTTGGCTTCAAAGGGTGTTCAAAATCTCTCACACATGTAGAGGCTTGGTCTTGTAAGCTCAACCCAGAAGGGGTGACGGGAATAATTAGTGGCGGTGGTATAGAGTATCTAGACGTATCTTGTTTAAGTTGGTATCCCTTAGGAGATACCTTGCTTGGAATAAGATTGTCCTCAAACCTCAAAGTCCTTAACTTTCGAATGTGCATATCTGTTTCCGATACTTCTATTGTTGCAATAGCCATGGGATGTACACTACTTGAAGAATGGAACTTAGCATTATGTCATGAGGTGAGGATATCTGGATGGCAAGCAGTGGGGTTATATTGTCAGAATTTGAAGAGACTGCATGTTAATCGATGCCGTAATCTCAATGATAATGGCCTGCAGGCATTACGAGACGGTTGCAGAAGTCTCTCGGTTTTGTACTTGAATGGTTGTGTTCACGTGACTCCTTTTGCATTAGAGTTATTCAAGTCTCACAGAGCAAATGTTTGTATAAAGGATGAAGAGGTAATGTGCATCAATCCTTACTCCCCATTCAGATGATACTGACTGGTACAGAATTGTCATCTCCCTAGAGAAAGGTCTGCATTCAGCTGAGTATTTACCAGTTGTTTCAAAAGGTCTTTATTTGTGTATAAAATGTATTTTAAAACTCGGGGTTGCTTCTAGTTATACATTACTTAGATGCTACCTGGTATAGATTTTCACCTGTCATAAATATTTACACATAATTCTGGTATTGAATTCGATAGAGGTACATTAGTATTGTAATTTGTCATTTATATCACGTAATGATCTCAATACATAATGTCACTTTGAGGACAAGTATGCATTTTCCAAAGATGTTCTTGATTACAAAAAAGATTGTTAACTATGTAGTTCTTGATTTGTTTAATCCGATAGCAAGCTGAAGTGTTGTGTCTGGACATTAAACAAGCTTCACACTAGTCTGTGTTACAATTTTCTATGAATAACAAAGCATCAAATAGTTCACGTTTTAAGTTGTTGCAACATTAGAGCTAAACTTGTCAAATAGGGACTATGTCCAACTTCATTATATGTAAAAACAAGTTCTGTCAAATCTCAAAAAAGGTAAAATTCAACATTTATAAAATGATATTGAATATAGTAAGTTCCCGACATGTTCCATTGATTCATTGATTCTATCCAAATGCACAACTTTCTTTAGATCGTTGTTCCACAATCTTTCCCTTATTTGCTTAGTATCATTATCAACAAAGAACATGAACGTCTATCCCATACCAAGTTGGATTCAAATTAAATTTGAATTTGACTTGAAATTTAAATTTAAAGCAAAACTCCATTTTGACATAAAAACAAGATATAATCATTTGATTGTAATGTGGATCTGTGACTCAAATTCAAGTGTTCTTGGTTCAAAGAAGTGGAAGTGAAATAATAAAAAACTGCACATGAAACACAACTGCAAGATTAACGCAAGATTTGATGATTTGTTTTTCAGGTTTGTTGAAAATCTGGTAAAATGCTGGTACTATTTGAAACGCCGGCGGGTTTTGCCCTTTTCAAAGTTCTCAATGAAGGAAAGCTTTGTGAAGTTCAGGTTATTATCATTATTATTATCGTTTAAACTGTTCATAGTATAAATCTATCAGTTTTTTTTATATTTTTTGTTATTTATTGGTTGTATTTTCAGTTTTTGAAGGAAAAATGATTTTGATTTTAGTTGTAATTGTTGAAAAATTATGCGAAGTCTAAAAGGAAAATACTTTTAAGAAGTGATATGGAATCCATGTTTGGACATAGTATCCAAGAACAAGACCACCAAATGCAGAATCTTCACACATCTTGCAAGTCACTCTCATTAGTGATATCTACTTCCACAGCCTTCTAGCCCACTATACCGGAAAAGCATTATGTCCACTTGCAAAACCAAGTTGAATCATCCAAATTCTTTTTCAGGTATCTACCATCATAATATCCACAAACTTTTGCTTTGATAAATTAGTAACTTACAAACTTTGTTATAATTGTATTGGTGCCGCACGAATATTCTACTGGTTTTATTAGTGAAGAACATAGGAATTTATAAGATATGGTTTAGGCATCATGTAAAAGTAATCATATGGAATCATAGATTCATTAGATGGATCATGTACTCATACCCCACTCCATGTATCCGGTCTTCAATGTCAAGACAACATCAATTAATATAAAAATTACTTTAATTTTAAATATATGTAGGTTAATTATCATGAAAGTTGGTTAAATGGTTAACATCTTAAAACTTAAATTAATGAATATCTAAATAAAGAGAATAATAATTATATGGCTCAGCGTCTAGTCACATAACAAGATGGAATAAAGAGTCATGCTATCAAGTTCTAAACAAGGGAAGAACAAGATAATGAAAAGTAATAACAGTGTAACATATGTAACAAAAATAAAGTTGAGTTAAGATCATTGTAGTTATAAAAATAGAACAAGAAAATCACATAAGCTATCACTTATTCACATATTAAAAATATTGAAGTTTTGCTTGTACAGAACAAGTAACGTCACAAATTTTGTACTCTTTACAAGTTCATACATATGCTTAAGGGCTTTGTGCTTGAGCCAATGAGTGATAAATCTAAAAAGGTTTAGTTCCTGAAGGTGAGTCGAATACTTAAGCACAGTCGAACAATGACTGAAAATACTTTACAAGAGATGAGAATATTATGTTGTTAACATTAAACTTCAAATGCTAATCTTTACGATGAAATCATTTTGGTTATGAAGGAAAAATTAATTGTGCTCCTTCAAATATTAGGATGTTATTGAAAATTAAAATAATTATTTTTGAGATACAATATTTATAGGACATTAAACCCCATAATACAAACGATTTGGGTAAAGGAAGACAAATGCCAATACACTACGGCTCTAACAAACACAATTACTTCACAGTTTCATCGCCTATTGCGTAAGACATATATGCCATAATGTAATAAACATGTTAAAAATAGTTGCAATTGTTAATTCGTGACATTTTTTTCTGAACAAGCTCATGTTGTTTGGCAAGAAATTCAGAACACAGCTTCCTCAAGCTGTAGGCGCTGCTTATTCGCTTAAAATGGACGGAAAAAGTGCTTGTGCAGTCACTTTTTGTGGAGATGGAAGTACTAGTGAGGTTAGTAATGATGAATATGAGCCAACAATCTCTCTTAAGAACGTAATTATAGAATAACGCATCATTATGCTTCTAGCTGATATTTGAAATATTGTTGGGAGATTTTCATGCTGCTTTGAACTTTGCAGCAGTAATGGAGGCACCAGTTGTTTTCATATGTCGTAACAACGGATGGGCCATTAGTACCCCTGTCGAAGAACAATTTCGAAGTACTCTATACAAATTCTTCCTACTTAAGTTGTTTATTCAAACAGACTCTATATAATTTTCTCAAGTCTATATGATTGACTTCGGTGTTTTGATTAGGTGATGGCATTGTGGTGAAAGGTCAAGCTTATGGGATATGGAGTATGAGAGTAGATGGAAATGATGCTCTTGCCGTTTATAGTGCAGTTCATACTGCACGCGAAATTGCTATAAAAGAACAAAGACCAGTTTTGATTAGTTTTTGAAGGAAAAATGATTTTGATTTTAGTTGTAATTGTTGAAAAGTTTGTATCTTGTATGTTTATGATCTCTGAGATATATACTTGTCCTATTCCTATTTAATTTTTTTAGGGTTTATGAGGTTTCTTTCATGAATTTTGTAGAATATTGTAACATTTTTTGTAATTCTCTCAAGTTGTAGCAAACCAATGTAAATATTAAAATGAAATTTGGCCTTTGATGATATTTGAATTTTTCTTGTTTATTGGTAAAATTTGCACTTCTTTTTACCTTTGATCACATTTTTTTGATATTATTGATGATTATTTGATATTAAATGTTTTTATTGTAATTAACTTTATTATGTTGAAAAGTGATAGAAAATAAAATAAAATACTATAAATAAAAAAATATTAAAGTAAATAATAATTTAAATATAATAGTAAAATATTATAGTAAAATAATATTATATTTAAAATTATTTTACTAAATAATAATTTAAATAAAAATATTATTTGAAATTTATAAATCAGATTACGACGGTTAAAACCGTCGCAATTTCTAACCTACGGCGGTAGAATAACCGTCGCAAACAACAACAAAAACAAAAACTAAAGTCAAATTCACGACGGTATATAACCGTCGCTATCTGTTGTGCGTGACAGCTTTTGCAACCGTCGCGAAATAGGCTGGGGACGCACGATTCTGCGACGGTACTTCTACCGTCGTAGATTGTAAATTGCGACGGTTTTAACCGTCGTAATCAGCCAAAATAACCGTCCCAATCTATCATTTTTCTTGTAGTGAATCTTTCGGAAATCACAAATTGATATAACAAAACCAATAGAAATAACGATATGAAAACCGGGTGAAAAAAAGAATTAATAAGTTTAAAAGTGAAGATTTAAAATTCAGAACATTTCCTTGTTTCAACTTGTTAAAGCACAAATCATCACACACATAAACAAATACAAACAAACATGTTTGTTTTACGTCGTAAGCTCGACACCTTTATTGTGCGAGCTAGTAACCTCCTCTCATCATACCATGGTATTGTCACACCGTGCAAACTTAAAGAAAGTGTCCTAACAATCACACAACAAACATTACAAAAACGAGACAATTCACAACAATATGTGAAAAGACATATATGCACAAATATCATATACAAAAGTTTTGGAAATTCAGAACATTTTGGAAATATTTATCCGAGATTTATTGTGTCCACAGAGATTGGTTATTGAATTATCATTCGACAATTCTCTTGTTAATGAGTTTGAGATTGAATGGGTTTGTAAAGAAAATGTTATCAACAGAAAATAAATATAAACAAAAGAAAAAACTAAGGAAGAACTTATCAAGCCTGCATATAATTTACTCATCACAAACTTAAATCTATCAACCAATTACATTCAACCTAACAATATTCATCAATGTCACTACGTATCACTCACAACCTAAGTCATTTCTAACCCAAATTGAGAGACCGACTATATCACCAAGGAAATGATCTCTCTACCTCCTCAACAACACAGAAGACAACTATGTAAACAAATTGACGAAATCTCAACATAGCACAACCATACATAGGCATTAAGCTCTGATACCCAAGTAGATGTCAGCTCTAAATCTATCTCTAGAGTTCAGAAATTAAAAGATCATCATCCTAGATAAGAATCTAAACAGTATATGTCTATAACAACTCAAATCCCTAGCACAGAGCAAAAATCTAAGACAATAATCCACAAATATTTGTAAAGCAAGTATAATATAACACCATGGGTGACAAATATACATAAGTTCAGAGTAAATACATGTACAAACTCAACACATAAATAATACACAAAGAGGAAGAGAAATGAACATCAAATCTATCGGTTTATCAGCACCGATTGATGATAAATCCACCCCTGATCATCCGTATGCAAGCTTCAATGTTGTTTTCTAAGCTCTAACTATCAAAGAATGGAGGATGAAGGAGTTGGGATAAAAAATACCCAAAACTATACCCTGAAAATGTGTTTTTATCCCTAAATACGCATTTATGAATATCCTGCATCGCTCGGCGACCAAAAAGCATCGCCCGGCACCCAAAACCGTGTTTTTTCCATGATTCAGGTCACTCTATAATCGTCAGGCAACCAAAAAGTGTCGTCCGGCGTCAGATGACAGAAAGTTGAAAAACCAACATATATTCAACCATAAGTTTTGAAGTATAACTCCGATTCGCGCACGGTCGGAAGCGTTAGAAAGCTTATTCAATGCTCTATCTAACAATGCTTAAATATCAATGCTTGAATACCTACAAAAATTAGATAAAATGAATTAAACTCAATGATATTTACACAATAATGCAATAAATACACTATAACAAAAACTATACTGAATATACATTAAATTTGAGGTTTATTGACAAAAAACAAACGAATTAAGTCGATGAGTGCTAATTATTCACACTTAAATTCACACCAGTTTATCACTCATCACCCAATCATACAAAATTATAAATATTCCAATTCTTTTCACAATACTACTAATATTGTTGGGTTCTGACTATGACTCAAGATTCACAATAACCCAATAATATTAACAATCTTCAACAATTACCTATATGAATCTAACATATACTTTACGGTAATTCATCACTTTATCACCATTCAAAACATCGACATTACATACAACGGTAACTCAATATTGACAACTTCACAATCAACATACGGTGCTGAAAAAATTGCAACCATCTGAGCTTCATCTTCTAAGAGTGATCGTACTTAGCAGATATCTTCCAGCATAAGAATCTGCATCGACTCATCAAAGAAATTCGTAATTACTTGGTTTAACCTAAAAAACTTCACCCCAAGGATAACCTCAAGTTATTCCAACAACTCGCCCTATCGACCAGTCACAATTATTTCCGGAAAAACATCAGGACTCACACTCTCCGGCACCTCATTATCCATAGCATCACCCATCACTACTAGAGATGTGAACAACAAGAGTACTGATCATTCCCTCTCAAGAACACTTTGACCGTCCATTAGGAATAATTCTCGAATCCATACTTCCTTCAAAATGATAAACACAACACAGTAGCACTAACGTCTGTATCCATGCAATTCACTATATACTAAACCAAATGTTCACACTTGAACCATATCAGGGAAGCACAAGCTTCTCGCCCATTTGTTTCAATCCCACTATTGCAAACAAGTGATTATAAATACAAGAAAGTACTGACAGTGTTTCATACACATGTCGTGTAATAAGGAACAACACATTGACAATATTCAATTGTCGTACTATAGACTCAACAACTTGGCCGAACGGACCAACCTGATCTGATATCAATTGTAACACCCTATTTCCCCGTCTGTAAAATAAGTAAATTCAGAGTAAATTAATTTCTAAAACAAACATCAAGAATAGGATGCCACATATTCATACACCATACATGCTCTTGATATAAGATACACAACAAAATATAACATAATAAATAGTCTTAAACTTCATTGCATTCATTCGCAGGGGAAAACAGCAACAATAGCTAAATCTCAACAAAAAAGTAATACAAAAGTTTACTCCCAACATAAACAAAACAAGTGTAAAACCCCCCAAGTGTTACGTATCAGAGCTGACACCGACCTAATCTATGCAAAATAGTCAACTCTTTGGCTAACCTCGACCTCGAGCTACTTCAGATTATCTGTATGTTACCCACGTAGAGGCAACATTCAAACATAAGGGGTGAGATATCACAACCATATAATAAGTCATATAATAATAAGTATGCGACAAATATATCATGTATGATTTCATGCTCAACATCATCAACCAAAAATTCACAATGATTATACAAATATATAATTATCGTCATCTGTTATACAACACATACCAATTATGCAACTCAACATCATCATCGTATGAACAATTCAACATCATCATCATACTAATAATTCAACAATATGCAATTCAACATCATTATCGTATTAACAATTCAACAAATTGCAATGCAACTGAGACTGATGCAAGATCCATTTGGTACCATCAGGGCATAAGCCCTCTCCAACAAAATTCCATATAAGGCCATGGTATAAGCCCTTAATGAATTCCCAATACAGGCCAGTGCATAAGCCCTCAACAAATTGCCATATAAGGCCAGGGAATAAGCCCTCAACAAATTTCTAATACAGGTCAGAGCATAAGCACTCAACAAATTTCCATATAAGGCCAGGGCATAAGCCCTCAATGAATTGACAATACATGCTAAAGTATAAGCCTTCAACAAATTTCCATATAAGGCCAGGGCATAAGCCCTCAACAATGCATGAAATGTGACATGCTACAACAAAATTATGCAACCACAAGCATAATCATTAACGTCACATCAATTTGAGGAAAAAATCATCTTCGTAATACTGCAATATCACCTGTAATTCCTTCACACATCATCAATATAACACTGATACAATTAATCGCAACATTTTGCATTACAACACGTACAACATACGCACACATCATAATTATTCCATTAAAATATAATTCTACTATCATAAAATTTATTACCTAATTGTAGAAAATATTTTTAGCTTTCCAACGGTCCAAACGACGCGTCAAACGAACACCTGAGTCAAAAGTTATGGAGTTTTCAAGTTTTCAAAA
Source organism: Vicia faba (assembly GCA_948472305.1). Classification (NCBI taxonomy): domain Eukaryota; kingdom Viridiplantae; phylum Streptophyta; class Magnoliopsida; order Fabales; family Fabaceae; genus Vicia; species Vicia faba. The sequence continues at coordinate 45,940,946 of OX451735.1, forward strand.
GTTATGTCCAACAACGGTAACCAGTTATTCAATACCAGTAACGGATTACTACATACAAAACAGTGGCAAATCACACAAAAACCTTCATGGGTAGCCGGTTACTCAATCCCAATAACCGGTTACCACTGAACCAGAGCCCAAAATCAGCAATTTTCTACTACGAACTTCCATTCACTTCATTCAAAAACCTCTTTTTAGGCAAAATCAAAAACACAAATTATTTTAAATCATCAACACACATCATATACCACATCAATTTCATAATTTACAAGCAATCAACACAATCAACACATCAATTTCATAATTTACAAGCAATTACAACAATCAATTTCACAATAATTTACCCCAAAACCTAACATTCAATATCATAATCTACCCACAATTATACCACTTATTAGAGAGTTGGAACCTCACCCTTACCTTGGATTGACGATTCAAAATCTCTACGATGAAATCCCTTGCTCTAGCATCCTAATGTCTTCCTCTTCTTCTCTCTTCAGTTTCTTCTCTTGTTTTCTACAATCGATCAGAATAACAAAACTCTTCTCTCTTTTAGACCCTTAATATATATATATCCCTATCATACCCCTCTTCTTATTACTAGATTAATTTAATTATTTAATTATTAATATTATAATTACTACTTATCTCATATAATAGTAATAGTAAATATAATAATAATAACAATGATGCTAATATTCTTCATTCACCCTCATGTTTCTACACTTTTAGCCACACACTCCTACACATTAACTTCTACAATTCTCACTACTTCTAATCTTCCAATAATCCCATCAAAACACATCTTAAAATTCATCAACACATATAAACACATTGTATCATCTAATTATCAAATAAAATAATTCCAACTAATTCATAAGAATACACCACATCATCTAATTATTTAATATAAAAAAATCTAATTAAATCGGGGTGTTACACCTCTCCCCCACTTAGAACATTTTTGTACTCGAAAATAATCGGATACTAAAAACTCTGGAAACGACTATCGCGTCCTTCCTTCCAACTCCCACATCATGTTTTGCATCATTTCAAGTACTACTAACAAACATATTAACTAGTCAACCACAATAATCCCACGGAATTCCTTGCTATCAGGTTATGAACCCACTGGTTCATCTCACTCCTCGTCCCATCATCCTAAGATACAAAATCTATCACTTTATTACATGGAAATATCATCATAAGAACATCGACACAACCTATTATCGGCAACATTGACACACAACCTTAGTGCCACAATGTTACATTTCACCAATCGAACATGTAAATTAATACTTCCATTGACATGTCAGCAACACGAATAACATACAACCCTTCACATGTTACTTCCATTCTGGAATGTTCACTAATTTGTATCATTCCCTCAGGCCTTTGATCTTTAACCCTCAACTCTTAACAAGTCATATACACATAACAACTGTGCCATATCACGCTTCTACTACGCCACTCTAATTCATCTAATTTAAAGTCATTGTCTTCTTTTGGATTTCCATCTCCTATTAGATCTATAAGTTTCACATCTATCTTAAATCTCTGTTTAGTATCCACCAGAAAATGAATGTTCACTTTTGACATCCTTAACCATCCACTCTGCAGCGTTAGCTTGCATACCAACTCAAGTCTCTGATCTGCTTAATAAATCTCACTCTTTCATTGCCACTTTCCATTAGGTTCACACAAACTGGCGAACTACTATCCTCTCAATAGGACGTCAATCACTTTAATCACTTTCAAGCTAGCAAGACAAGTTTATCCCATAAAATACGGTCCCATCTACTATCAACAAGAGATTAAGAGTGATTAGTTCCTCAAATTGTCAATAGGTATCCGACAACCATAATGGTGGCATAAATCATCGCTACCCAACTATAATAGCGTTCTTCACCTTCTGCTCAAAGTTACCTAAGTATAATGTCCAACAACCTCTCTAAGTCTTACAAACATTTTTCTTAATTTCCTTCATTTCAAACTAGTCAATGATACATAAACGCCAAAAATCCATTTCATAGTCTCCTTTAAATGCACGCAACACAACATAATTGTTAAGTATATTCTAATACAGGAAACTACTACACCAAGTATAATCCAAATTGTTTCGTTCCAAAAGAAGTCTATATCCAGTTAGAAGACTTTAACCATATACATAAATCTTTACTCTTTCCTTTAATCTCACATTTGGATCTCATCCTACTATCAATCTCAACAATACCATTTATTCATATGGTTGGTAATAGAACTCCCCAAATTCTCCATAACTCGTGTCTATACTTTTTCGTCATAACCATGTTTCCAATCCTTCTTGAATTCATCTTTCCTTTAGCATTACTTATTTTCTCCTAAAAAACTATCGTCATTATAATCATCCTTAATCGGCATAAGACTCTTCTCTATGCACTTATCTAATACATTCACATTCTTACTAATGGAAAACATCTCATTCCCTTAGCTCATTCACTAACAACAAATCTCACTTGACCTTGTCTCAAGCAAACTGCGATAATAACCAGTTAATCCCAAAAAGCTTCTAGTCTCGGTAACCAATTTCAGAGCCTCTCAATATAGACCTCTATTAACTTTGGATTGATTCCACAGATATCTTCATTTGAAATAGCATGTTCAAGAAAATTCACCTCTTCAAATCATAATTTACATCTTGACATCCTAGAATACATTTACTTCCCTTTCGACACAATAATTCGAATCATGCATTCAATGTTTCCTTTTTATGACATCAGACTAAATCAAAATTCCCTCAATAACCAGCACAACGAACTGATCCAATTAATAAAAATAACTTCACAGAGTTCTAAAAGCCGTCCTCTAATCATCCTCATCTCTCCTCTAATTTTGAAAGTAACTCAACCCTTAATTCAATTATACTAAAGGCATAATCTCCTACCAGATGACTCATTAATCCATCATTCTTTCGATGTAGACATTTAATTTTGATCATCACCTTAACACCTTCCAATAATATACACACAAGCTCGTACTACCTTATTTACTCCAAACCAATAACACTGGAGCTTTTAAAGTGATACACTCGGCCTCACAAATTCCTTTCAACAAACCTTTTAATCATCTATCCAACTCTGCTAATTCAGACGTTGACATCCTGTATGGTACCATAGAAACAATTCTGATACGGAAGACAAGATCAAAAGTAAAACTTCACCTCCCATTCCACATCACCACATGACAAATAAATCACTTCCACTTGTTGGAACCATTTTTTAAATAAAGTTCATCACGTTAGCTTTCTAGCGCTTCAAACGGAACTCAAATCGGATGTCCAGAACTCAAATTATGATTTTTTTAAAGAATTATAAAATGCTGTCAACTCAGCGGTAACATGTTATCCTAATAGCGGTAACCGGTTACACCCCTCAAAAGAGCCAAAAACGCTAACTTTTTTGAGTGGTAACCGGTTACTCAATCCCAGTAACCGGTTACCATTGAACCAGAGTAAAAAAATCAGATTTTTATGTTACAAAAACCACTTATTTCGTACTCAAACATCCATAACTTCCACATACTTCATCATTCATGTTCCAAATTGTAATTCCTATCTATATATTCCATTATCAATGTTTTAAATCACAAATTAAACATATTTAATCATGAAATTACTCAATTATATCGCATCAATCCCATAATTGACACGACAAATACATCACAACAATTTCAACATAGACATTTATACCCAATCATACAAAAACATAAATATACCAATTCTTTTCACAATATCACTAATATCTTTGGGTTCTGACTCTAACTCGTGATTCACAGTTACCCAATAATATTGACAACCTTTAACAATTACCTATATGATCCCAACACAAACTTTATACTAATTTATCACTTTATCACCATTCAAAATGTCGACATCACACACAGCGGTTACTCAATATTGACAACTTTACAATCAACATATGGTGCTGAAAACATTGCAACCATATGAGCTTCATCTTATAAGAGTGATCGTACTTACTTAATAGATATCTTCCAGCATAAGAATCTGCTTCGACTCATCAAAGTAATTTATAGTCACTTGGTTTAACCTTAAACAGTTCACCCCAAGGATAACCTAGAGTTATTCCAATATCTCGCCCTATCGACCAGTTACAATCATTACCGAAAAAACTTCAGGACTCATACTCACAAGCACCTCATTATCCATAGCATTTCCCTCCACAACTAGAGATGCAAATAACATGAGTACCTGATCATTCCCCCTCAAGAACACTTCGACTGTCCATTCGGCATAATTCTCGAATTCATACTTCCTTCGAAATCATAAAAACAACTCAGTAGCACTAACGTCTGCATCCAGCAAATTCACGATATACTAAACCAATTGTTCACACCTGAACCATCTCAAGGAAGCACAAGCTTCTCCCCGACTTGTTTCAATCCCACTCTTGCAAACAAGTGATTAGAAATACAAGAAAGTATCGACAGTGTTTCACACACATGTCGTATAATAAGGAACAACACATCAACAATATTCAATTGTCGTACTCCAGATTCAACAACTTGGCCGGATGGACCTACTGTGATACCATTTGTAACACCCTATTTCCCCGTTGGTAAAAGAAGTAAAATCAGAGTAAATTAATTTCTAAAACAATCATGAAGAATAGGATGCCACATGATCATACATCATACATGATCTTGAAATAAGATATGTATCACAAAATGACATACTCAATAGTATTAAACTTCATTGCATTCATTCGCAGCGGAAAACATCAACAATAATTACTTTCAACTCTTTAACATGAGTGATAAAAATTATCTTTCAAAAATTAAGTATAAACAATAGCTAAATCTCAACGACATAGTTATACAAAAGTTTACTCCCAACATAAACAAAACATGCGCAAACCCCCCAAGTGTTACGTATCAGAGCTGACACCGACCCAATCTACGCAAAATAGGAAACTTTAACCTCGACCTCGAGCTACTTCGGATCATCTGCATGTTACCCGCGTAGAGGCAACATTCATACAGAAGGGGTGAGATGTCACAACCATATAATAAGTCATTTAATAATAAGTATGTGTCATATATATCATGTAAGATTTCATGCTCAACATCATCAACCATAAATTCACCATGATTATAAAAATATATATAATTATTGTCATTGGTCATACAACGCATACCAATTATGCAACTCAACATCATTATCGTATTAACAATTCAACAATATGCAATTCAACATCAACATCTTATTAACAATTCCACAACATGCAATTCAACATCATCATCGTATTAACAAATCAACAATATATAATGTGACTGACACTGATTCAAGATGCACGGGGTACCATCAGGGCATAAGCCATCTCTAACAAATTGCCATATAAGGTCAGAGCATAAGCCCTAAACGAATTGCCAATACAGGCTCGAGCATAAGCCCTCAACAAATTTCCATATAATGCCAGGGCATAAGCCCTTAACAAATTTCAAATATAGGCTAGAGCATAAATCCTCAACAAATTTCCATATAAGGCCAGGGCATAAGCCCTCAATAAATTGCCAATACATGCCAGAGCATAAGCCCTCAACAAATTTCCATATAAGGCTAGGGCATAAGCCCTCAACAAATTGCCAATACAGGCCAAAGCATAAGCCCTTAACAGATTTCCATATAAGGCCAAGGCATAATCCCTCAACAAGTTATCAATACATACTGGAGCATAAGCCCTCAAAAATTGCCATATAAGGCCAGGGCATAAGCCCTCAACAATGCATGAAATATGACATGTTACAACAAAATTATGCAACCACAAGCATAGTCCTAAACATCACACCAATTTCTGGCCAACATCATCTTCATAGTATTCCAATATCACTTGTAATTCCTTCACACATCATCGATACAACACCGATACAATTAATTGCAGCATTTTGCATTACAACACTTACAACATATGCACACATCAAAATTATTCCAATAAAATATTATTCTACTGTCTTTAAAATTATTACCAAATTGTAGAAAATATTCTTAGCTTTCCAACAGTCCAAACGGCACATCAAACGTGTTAGACGATGTGATCGATCTAGAAGGGGGGGTGAATAGATCGTTTAAAATCATTTGTGCTTTTTAAAATTGTTTTTCAGAAAAATATCCAAAAGATTCCCGGAATCTTCAATCGTCTAAACGATCCTCTATTTAAAAGATAGGATATGTGTAACCGTATGGGATATAATGACAAAGTAAGAATCAATGCGTTTTACTCAATTGATCAATCACTTATACACACTCGATGAATATTAATTACTTCCAATGAGTTGAATGAGATAAAGCTAAACACAATGAATAATTTGTGGATTAGTCAATTTGTCAAAAACCTTATGAGAAAAGCACCTTAGGTTTGATTTTACTAAATTGTAGTGGTGAGTTTTCTTAGGTATCATTCAAAAGGATAGTTACAAATGTTTTGAAATGAACTCAACACACCACAATTTCAGTATATACAGATTTGACATATTAATTTTCACACAGTATAGTAATCAAGTATGGAGATAAAGAAAAAGTAGAAGAACACATGATCTATTAAGGCAGTTCCCCTTGTCGCTCTCGCGTAGGGTACGTCTTCCCCCAATTCTAGAATCTAGAATTGAGATACTTGATATTAAGTTGCAAATGTTACAAGAGAAGAGATATTCACAATACAAACAAACCAATGTTGCTGATATAACAGTCTTCTTCCCTTTCCTTGGTTTAAGCAAAACCAAGTGCGAAATTCTTCGAGAAAACCTCCGGTTACCGCTACTTGATTAAGCAAACCCACAGTTTCTTAATCCTTTCACTCAGCTGATTTTGATTCAAGCAATTTGACCCCAAATCTATCTTCACAATCCTCCGGTTACCGCTACTTGATTAAGCAAACCCACAGTTTCTTAATCCTTTCACTCGACTGAATTTAATAAAGCAAAGACTTGTGCAAAAGCCCCCACACCAACAGGAATCTTAGAGGAGAAAATCCAAAAAAATTTATTCAAGAACAGCCCACAATTGTTCAACCCAAATATAAATTGAATCCTTGATTTGAAAGTTATCACCACAATACTTTTCTTGAATCAACAACCATGATTATGTGTAGATGTTGATTTTTTAGAAGAGAGGATGAAGATGATGAGCACTATGTGTATCTTTCACTAGTTCTTATTGACTTCAAATGATGATGCATAATTTATATATATATATATATATATATATATATATATATATATATATATATATATATATATATATATATATATATATATATATATATATATATATATATATGTTACCTAATATTTAAGACCCATATCATAGCAGAAAAACAGATTAAGGCAGTGAGCGGTCGACCCAAACATAAAGGGGGTCGGCGTGACATAACTCGCAGATGAAGGGAAAACTGTTTTAAAGTGTAATGCATCGACCGCTTCAGGACTTCCGTCGTGTTTAATGTGGAAATGGTAAACAACGGCTGGTCCTCCCAGAGTCCTAAACTGAGGGTAGCTTGCGAGATCGACCAGTTGATCTCAAGACACGTGCTAAGAGTTTTTACCATCACACCTGTTCCGTCGAAATATTAGTCAAGGGAAACGATTTTATTTTGACTGGGGAAACAGGTGTAATTATTTTCCACACTATGATTTAATCGACTGAATGGTGACTCATGACCAACAGAAGATATTCATGCAAAAGCAAGACTCACTAAACTAACTGACTGGTGACTCGTGACCAACAGATAATGTCGAATCGTTTATGTGAAATAGAAGATAACGTATAGATCTTGCTCGAAAGTAAAGAGAAAACATATAAAATACTCAAAAGATATAATTGAAAGAAAAAAGATTTGCATTGAAATAAAAATGGTGATTCACGTACGTCAAGCACTCTTCACTCTTGATTTCCTGACGCTCGAAATGACAGAGTTTGACAAGTGATTTGAGAGTACAAGTGAACAACTGCAAACTATACAAAATCTGCCTATTTATAGTGTTTACAATGTAACTACCTAGATAAAATCTACGACTAATATTAACATCTTGAGTTAACTGATTCACTAGATGTTGCCACCTCTTTGGCGCTCAAACATATCATGGATTGCTGGTAACTCCTCATGATTTTGAAGTCCCACATATTTGGCGCTTGAACACGTCGTGGGTTGCTGGTAACTGCCCATGATTCCTCTAAGCCTCTTGAAGGTAAATCGCTTCTGCCTTGATTCGACACTTTCTTCCTGGCAAATAATAATCACACTTCCTCTAAGTCCAAAAAACCCTTTTTGTCGACTAAAACCATTTTCGACCAAGTCCTTGTCTTTTACCCTTTGGTCGACTAAACCAATTTTAACCTCCTGACATATGTTCTTTTATTTCTTCCTAGTCTACATAGTTCGAGTTCTACTATTTCAGTGTGAGTCCTTTCAAGCATTAACTCTAACTTAATAAACCCAACTTTTCTAACATTGGCTCTTGTTTCTCAAAAACCCTTATTTTGGAGGATGACTCCTAACTTATGAGAATATCTTCATTTATCACATGTACTTGAATACCTTAAGATTTTCCAAGGTAATAAAATTCCCCCCAGAGATGCCATTTTCAAATTTTGACTAATATGAGATAACGGCATCTCTGAAGCGTCGGTTTCACCCTTCAACCAAATTGTTTCTGTGATCGGTGGGAAAGAACTGACTGTTTTTAATGCTGGTTCGCGTTTGCGTTTGTTTTTGCAAAGTGTCGCGGTAAGCAAGAGTCGCCACCGTCTTTTATTTTATCCAACAAGGAAAGGACAAAAGAAAAGAAAAATTCCTTTTCGAGATTTTTCTCGAGTTCGGGAGGTAGATTATAGAAAGGGAAGGTGTTAGCACCCTTTCTATCTGTGGTTATCCACGGGCTCTTAGGTACTTGCTCACTATGTTTTCAAAAAGTTTGCTTTTCTTTGTGATTGTGGGTTTTGAAAAGAGTTTTGTTTTTGAAGAGAGTGTAAGTGCGAAAAGTTTGTGTTGTTTTTAAAAGGGGCAAGTACTTAAGAACCTCTACCTACTCGAAAAGGAATTAAACTGTGCAAATGTCCTTTCGACAGTGCTATCCCACTATTGAGGAGTAGGTAGCACCGTCGTTGGAAGTTTCGGGTCAATTTGATTTAAGGGACGTGTGGTCACTAAAGCAATGTTAGGATGCTTTAGTGGTAACCCTAATGTCTTAGATCATTTTTATCGAGGCAACCATTTCGAGGCAACTTTGATCTTTAGACAGGAGGGCGACCTCTAAAACGTCTTATGCTCAATGACCACATTCGAGGCAACCAAATGAGGTATACCCTAAGAGTGGCATGTGCGAGTGTATTGTTTTTCAGTTATATTATCTTTGTTTATTTAGGTGTTCTACCATTTCTTTTTAAATCTTGTCATACAATCCTAGTTAGCATACATCTAAGCAGTTAATATATATACAGGAATTTAAAGTGCGAAAATCGTAAATCCTACGCTATTACAAGGCTTCGGGGAGGAGATTATTTACATGTCCAAAATTGGGGAAATAAAAGCAGTAACGAAAGAGTCTTAGCCAAGCTATTACATCCCAGTAGGCAGTTACAATAAAATAAACGCGCGCGAAAATTGAATTGGAATGTCCTTTTGGGTTTTGACCCTTTTATTGAATAAAGCATATTTTTGGTCTTTTTTGAATTAAGAAATAAGTTTAATTAATAATTAATTAATTAAAAAAAGAAAATATTTTTTGAGTTTTATTTTGTTTGGAAAATGTTAAATGTTCAATTAAGTCAAATTTAATTAATTAAAAAAATACTGATTAAAATTAACTCTAAAACATGCCTAATATTTTTTACATTTTTTGTTTATGAAAAGGATTGAATTTAAATAAATCCTAAGTCTACTGATTTTAAAATTGGAGAAAATAAGTTAAAATAATTAACTAAATTAAATCCTAATTCTAAGATACTTATTTTTATGATTTTTATGTTGATTAAAGAAAAAACAAACTAAAAGAAATAAACAAAAACAAAATAAATAAAGTACAAATGGGCCAGACAGCAAATCAAGAAAAAATATAATTCTGGAGGCCTGAGTCGAAAGACGTGCAGGCTGTCTTTCGACCCAGTGAAGAGTCTTGATCGAAGGTGCATGAGGGGGTGCACTCTGAGGGTGTTCGATCTGGGCATGTCATCCTTCGATCTGGAAATCCTGGGTCCAGTACAAAGCTAAATTGTTGAGCTTCGAAACTCTGAACAGGAGTCTGAGAATGTAGTTCCTGCAAAACGAAACAGATATTTAAAGGTCCAGGGGGGATTTTACCCCCCTGATTCGAATCTCCTTCTTATTTGCACCTACCGAATCTGGGTCTGGGTTTGTTTTATCCTGGGATTCAAAGGAGGGACTCAGATTGTGCCCAAGCAATGGCACAATCTCCTCTTTGCGTTGTAGCTTATATGTAGCACATTAAATCATTCACAAACAAACAGTAATAACATGAATATGCAATCAAAAATGAATTTAAAAATGAGTTTGAGATTAGAGATTTTTCTTTTACCAAATAGAGGTGCTTCGATCTGTAGTTCTGAGGGTGGAGGTGTTCGCTGGGTGGCAGCTTTGGCTTGTGCAAGGATTGGGCAGCGTATCTCCAAGTTCTCCCTGTTTCTTTCCTCTCTTTTTCTGTATCTTTTTTCGTTTTTGTTCCTCTCTTTGCAACACATGTGATCTCTTTATATAGAGGGGGGGGGGGGGGGTAGAGGGGACAAGAAGACAAAGGTTTAAATGACCTTGATTATGTGTTGGACAGCCATGAATGAGAATCTGTAACGTTAATAATGTGTTTTAAAGCCATGAATAAGAATTTGTAATGTTGGCTAAACATATGGGATCTTGTCCCTTTTTGAATTTTGAATGCTTCGAATGCTCCCTTTCGAATGGGCTGATGGTAGACTTCGAATGCTCCCTTTCGAATGGGCTGATGGCCTCCTTCGAAAGCTTCTTCGAATGGACCCTTTGAATGCTTCTTCGAATGGACCTTTTGGAACTCCAATCGAAGGACACTGTTATAATGCCAATCGAAGTATTTGTCCATAATGCCAATCAAAATGCTTGTCTATAATGCCAATCGAAAGGCTCCTTCAGAACACCAATCGAAGGGTCTTTCAGAATGCCAATCGAAATGCTTCTCCATAATGCCAATCGAAAGGCTCCTTCAGAACACCAATCGAAGGGTCTTTCAGAATGCTAATCGAAAATCTTGTCCATAATGCCAATCAAAAGGCTCCTTCAGAACACCAATCGAAGGGTCTCTCAGAATGCCAATTGAAATGTACTTAAAGCACCACTCAAAAAATTTCCTTTTCCTTAGGCAAGAGTTTGTGATCAACCATGCAGGGGGAAGACTTTGGAAAACATGAGAGGGAAAATTTTGGGGTACAACAGTTTCCCCTGTTCAATTTTCTTAAACCTGAGGATGTAGATTGGCTTGCGTGCCTTTCGTGATCCGAAGGTGGAAGATAATTGAACACTAGAGTGCCCAGAAATTTGCACTCGCATGGTTAAGTATCATCATTGTGATGTCAGGAATAGGCTTACAGATGCCATTTGAAGATTGTTGGTAGGAGGATGGGCTTATAGATGCCATATGGAGATTGTTGGCAGGAGATGAGCTTAAAGATGCCATCCAGAAGTGATTGCTGGACTGTATCTATAAGCTGGAACTGGATGATTGTCAGAATTGCGTCTGCATCTGGAGCGTATCTGAAACGTATTTGAATGAGTGACAGAATGACATCCGAATCTGGATCGTATCTGGAATGTATTTGAATGAGTGACAGAATGACATCCAAATCTGGATCGTATCTGGACTATATTTGAATGAGTGACAGAATGACATCCAAATCTGGAATGTATTTGAATGAGTGACAGAATGACATCCGAATCTGGATCGTATCTGGAATGTATTTGAATGAGTGACAGAATGACATCCGAATCTGGATCGTATCTGGACTGTATTTGAATGAGTGACAGAATGACATCCGAATCTAGATCGTATCTGGACTGTATTTGAATGAGTGACAAAATGACATCCGAATCTGGATCGTATCTGGAATGTATTTGAATGAGTGACAGAATGACATTCGAATCTGGATCGTATCTGGACTGTATTTGAATGAGTGACAAAATGACATTCGAATCTGGATCATATCTGGACTGTATTTGAATGAGTGACAGAATGACATCCGAATCTGGATCATATCTGGACTGTATTTGAATGAGTGACAGAATGACATCCGAATCTGGATCATATCTGGACTGTATTTGAATGAGTGATAGAATGACATCTGAATCTGGATCATATCTAAACTGTATTTGAGTGAGTGACAGAATGACATCCGAATCTGGATCGTATCTGGACTGTATTTGAATGAGTGACAGAATAACATCTGAATCTGGATCGTATCTGGATTGTATTTTGAAGGATCTGGAATAAGTATCAGAATGTCATCCATATCTGGATCGCATCTGAACTATCTCTAGAAGGAATCTGGAATAAGTATCAGAATGTCAGCCATATTTGGGTCGCATCTGAACTATCTCTAGAAGGAATCTGGAATAAGTATCAGAATGTCAGCCATATCTGGGTTGCATCTGAACTATCTCTAGAAGGAATCTGGAATAAGTATCAGAATGTCAGCCATATCTGGATCGCATCTGAACTGTCTCTAGCTCAATGGAGTATACCATTGAGGTCATAGTACTTGTCCACACTATGACAGAGGAAACTGTCGAGATTGAGAACCTTATCTGAAATTCAACCGATGATAATTCAATTGAGATTTAAGAACTGGTCAGGTCTTCGACTAAGCTGAGAACTTAACTGCATTTTTCCTGAAAGGTAAAGGTCAGTCATATGCAATGCATGATATGGATCAGGCAATGATGTTCTCAAAATAAATGAGATTATATTCGTATGATGCGTATATGCATGTATCATGATGTAAGGGAATGTGATGTTTTAGCTGGGGAAAATAAATCTCGGAGCTGCTGGAGAATAGAGTTGAGTTCTTCGTTTCCGCTGGGGATGATGAACGAAGATGATTGTGAGAATAAACCTGCAGGAGAAAAGAACTCCGTTGGGGAATAAACATGATGAAGAGACTACTCCGAGGGGAAATACTCTATAGGGGAGAGATGTTCTGCTGATGATTTTAACGATAACTCCGCTGGGGGTTCCATTGATAAGCTCTGTTGGTGATTTCAAAGATGAACTCCGCTGGGGATGGATTACCGTTGCTGGTGATATTGAATCTGTTGAGGATAGAAGTCCTGCTTGGGGAAAGAAAGAACTTCGCTGGGGATGATCTTTCAGTTGCAACTTGCTGAGGATGACCCAGTTAAACTCTTGTGAGGATAATCTTCTGAATTTGGCTGAGGAGATACATTTGTATCCTGTAGGGAGACAAGCTTCCAGAATCTACTGGGTAAGATGTTTTGACTCTGGCGGGGAAGCTTTTTTAGACTGCGCTGGGGAAATGACTCTACTGGGGGTATCTTGTATTCCGCCGGGGAACACTCTTATACTCTGCCGAAGAATATTAAGACTGTCGGAGATGCTCTTATACTTGTTGGGGAATACCTTTATACTCCGCTGGGGAAGATTAAGACCTTCTGGGGATACCCAGCCTTTTTAGCGCTGATGGTGAATGAACTCTGCTTGGGGAGAGTATTTTTGATTCGTCCATGGTTGCAAGTCTCAGTGGGGAGAGCTACCATTATTGTCTTACTCTGCGGGGAGTGAAGGTATCTTGGTCATATTCTTCAGCTGAACCTATTTTGGTACCTTGGTGGACAGAGCAACTAGACCGCTTGGACAATTCTTATTGCCCCTGTTTCTGCGGGAGAAGGTGCCTGCGGAGGCCTTGTGGATCAAGTATTATCTCCACCTATGAGGTGCCTAGTATCTTTCGGTCCAAATGACGAGTCTTCTTCTGGTAGGCAAGTGACGAGATGACGGGACATAGTCGTACGCTTTAATCCCTAACTTTTGCCTGGACCGCCCTTTCGGGTTTTCAGTCCACCGGGATACCCATTTTTGCCCAAGCCGCCTTTTCAGGTTTTCGACTTGCCGGGTGTACAAAATTTTCATTTTCATCCCTTATTTTTTCCCGAACCCTTTTGGTTCGCTGGGAAGCCCTTATTTTTGCCTAGGCCAGTCGACCTAGCGGGTCTCTGATTATGCGTAATATCTTTTTGACTATGTCCACGCTCTCAGGATGTAGGGAAGTGTCACTGTCAGTAGTGTTGTATTGCCATACTACCAGAAGATGTTTGATCATGCAAGATTCGTTGCTGGAATCCATGTCTAATGCCCCAAGTGACTCAGATGGAGATCTGCCCCTGGCTACTCTGCACTTCTTCAGAGATTTCTTGAAATCTTGACTGGGCTGCCCCAGGTGTGCTGGATAGTGACGTGTCATGCCCCCTTGTTGATAGGAGATTTGTCAATGGAAGTGTCATCCTTTTTGAAGTGATTTTGTTCACTGAGAGGGTTTTCGTTCATCGGATATTCGTTGTGTGAATTTCTCCGCTGTCAAACAAATAGCCAAATGCAAACAGTGATATTCAAATAATGCAAAGTTTATGCTTGTCTCAAAGTTTTGAAAAATTTGTTTTTTAGCAGAAAACTCTTTATAAGACAAATTCAACAGAAGATTTAGGGCAAAGCCTTACAGGAGTCAGGATACCTTTTGTAACAGTATGCTTTCGAACTAACCCATGCTTCAGTTAGAACTTTTGAAGGGTTGTAACGTGGCCTGGTTCACGGTTTAAGAAACTAAGGATAAAGGCTCAAAGTATATTTGTACCCACCCGCTCTTCGTGATGTTCTTCAATCCTAAACTCAGTTAATTGTGCGTCTAACTCTATTCGAATTTGGAACGACGTTTTGGTGATGGTTCACACAAGTTGGATTTTGGAAGGCATTCATTTTTGCAACATTTTTCATGTTGTTGAGGATTTGTAGCAACCTCGTTCTTTTGATTTGTTATCCCTAACTTTTGCCTGAACTGTTTCTTTTGTGATTACAGTCAGCGGGATGCCCCAGCTTTCTTAAGCCTCCTTTATAGGTTTTGGCTCAGTGGGCTTTTCTCTTTTGAGAGATTGACTGCATATGAGATAAGGAACCACCATTGTCTTTTGATTCCAGAGGACTGCTTTTGATGTCGTTCGTTGTATTATGAACTGAGAGTTTTGCGACTTCAATGTGCATCTTTTGAATTAACTGAGAGACTACCCTGCCACAGGTTTAAATTAAAGGTTTCAATTTGTGTTTAAAACAGAGAACTCCTACTTCTTTGGCTCGAAGGGGTTGACTAGGGATTATCTTCCTTATAACTCCAGTGTTTAGGATTTGAAAGAAATTCCTGTACATCGTCAGCAAGGTCTGTCCAAAAGCATACTATATGAGATAATGGCATTGTTTCGTCATCCTCCCTCTAAAGGCTTGTAACTTTTAGCAAGAGTTGAATGTCATAAAGTGAGTAAAAAGCATAGTTTAAATGTAATTAAAATGATTGGATCAAATCAAGACAAACATATGCAATGCATTAATGAAACAAAGTTTGGCACTAATAGATAATTGTTTGAATAACAAAGAGATTACAACTTGAAAATTCAAATGAAACAAAGACATTCTCAATGATTTGGCATAGGAGCAGTGATCACATTTGGGGTCTCCGGAGGGTCAAACTTGATCTCCTTGGCATCAATCATGTCTTGGACCTTGTTCTTCAGAGCCCAACAGTTGTTTGTGTCATGTCTCGGACTGTCAGAGTGGTATGCACACCTTTCATTGGGATGATAGGTAAGAGCGGAAGTATTTGGGTTCCGGAGAGGAGCCTTTAATGTAATCAGCCCTGCCTTCAACATTTGTTGTAGCGCTTGAGTCAGTGACATGTTAATCTTAGTGAATTGTCTTTTAGGCGCGACCTCCTTACGTCGATGCCCCTGTCTTTGTTGAGCAGGCGTAGGATTATAGATCAAGATTTCTCCTACGTATTGGTCATGACGACTCTTTTGACCATACACAGCATTGGACTCCTTCTTCCCATTGTAGGGATTTTTCTGAGCATCAGAAGGTGTAGTTTCTTGAATCTTCCCACTTTTGATGCCAGCTTCGACCCTTTCGCCGGTCAGTATAAGGTCTGTAAACCCGGATGAAGAGTTTCCAATCAAATGGTTAAAGAATGGACCAGACAGGGTCCCCAAAAACATATCAACAAGTTCACGATCAGCCAAAGGTGGTTGCACCCTTCCGGCAAGGTCTCTCCATTTTTGAGCATACTCTTTAAATCCTTCACCCGTCCCTATTGACATACCCTGGAGTTGGGTACGCGTAGGAGCGAGGTCGGAGTTATACTGATACTGCCTAAAGAATGCAGCAGCCAAATCCTCCCAGTTGCGGATACTGGCTCCTTCCAACTGATAGAACGACTCAAGCTGAGTCCCTAAAAGACTATCTTGAAAGAAATGGATCCACAAGTTCTTATCAGCAGTGTAAGGCTGGATCTTCCTTACATATGACCGGAGGTGCAGCTTTGGGCAGGAAGCTCCGTCATACTTGGCAAAGGCAGGTGCCTTGAATTTATGGGGAATCACCACCCCAGATGATAGACCCAGATCTCCGAAGTCCAGACCGGGCACCTTCTGTATTTCCATAGCGTTCACACGGCCTTCCAGCTGTTTGTACTTATCCTCAGCAAGAGGATACTGTTCTTCATCATAATTTGTCTCGTTGTCGGAGACTATAGGACTAGGAGCCCTCCTTTCTTGTGGACTGTCTTTCCCTCCAGATGGGGTGGTTAGATCAACTTCACTCTGCAGCCCGTTTCTAAACCTGCGTCCGGTGTTGAACAGGATGATCCTCTTCTTCTTCTTCCTCTCTTTCAGAATCAGGGTCTTCAAGTCCTGCTGACCCTTAGCTAGGCTCATGACCAACTCTTGAAATTGGGCATTCTGGGCCTGGAGGGCCTTGATAGCTTGCTCAGTGGAAGGTTCAGTAGACATGATGATTGCTGAAATAAACAGCGAAGAAGATAAGAGACCTGCACTGAGAGACCTGTTATGCAATGATATGTATGATATATGTATGCAATGTTTTCAAGGATCTCGCGGGGTAAACAAGAAACTGTTAGAATCTGAATCTGGTAGCTTGATTGAAGGAACTTCATGCTGCTGAGAGTCCTTCTTCAAGAGTCAAGCTCACCATATCGAGTGGGTCATAGCCCCTGACTCAAGTTATCATGTTTTGATCTCTAGATGGCATTGGCTAGAGGAAAATAAATCCCCTTAGCCCCTTGCTAGCCATTTGATTCACCATAACCTGCATCACAGACCCTTGAGATCCTTGAAATGGTTAAAGAAATGTTAAGGCATGATGTTATAATGTGTATGCTATGCGTTTAAGCAAAAATTTGAGGTAATGTAAGTAAGCCCTGTAATAAATCCAAATTGTTGGATAAGGACTGTAAACAAAACTTGCAAGGAACTCATGTTGTCAGATAATAAGAATGTGCAAGTAGTTCAAGTTTGAAGGCACACAAGTCAGACATACAACCTTAAGTTTAGGCTGGCATGGAGTTTCATAGGTAAGTACCCTCTTAAGTGTAGTTGGCTCAAAACCTGTCCTATATATAGTAACCGGGTTCTAAGGAGCTCAATATCATTGGATTGTTTTCTATGTTCATCGTTTTGGTTTAGCCACTGAACTAGCGACCAAAATATTCCAAGAAAACAATCCTCAATGAGTGTAGTATCGAGTATCTACCAACTTCGGACTGCACCAAAGTCGGTCATCTCACTACCCCTAAAAAGGCCAAGATGGTCAAGTAAGGTTCTAGGTCATTAGTGCTTAGTGACATCACTCAGCGGCCCCGTATTCTCTTTGATTGACTCAAAGGCTACCGGTACTCACAAATATGTCGCACTAATATAGCTATTGCTTCAACCGTGTCGGTATACCCCACATAGTTTCCACAATGTATTGCTATCTATGAATGTTTCCCCAAATCTGGGTGGAGGATTTATAGAACTCCGATACAAGCCCACAAAATTAAAAGTATACAAAGCAACACAATTGAAAACACAAGTGATATAGTCCTAAGGTACACCTCACTTATATGTCCCCAGCAGAGTCGCCAGTTCTGTGATCGGTGGGAAAGAACTGACTGTTTTTAATACTGGTTCGCGTTTGCGTTTGTTTTTGCAAAGTGTCGCGGTAAGCAAGAGTCGTCACCGTCTTTTATTTTATCCAACAAGGAAAGTACAAAAGCACAGAAAAATTCCTTTTTGAGATTTTTCTCGGGTTCGAGAGGTAGATTATAGAAAGGGAAGGTGTTAGCACCCTTTCTATCTGTGGTTATCCACAGGCTCTTAGGTACTTGCTCACTATGTTTTCAAAAAGTTTGCTTTTCTTTGTGATTGTGGGTTTTGAAAAGAGTTTTGTTTTTGAAGAGAGTGTAAGTGCGAAAAGTTTGTTTTGTTTTTAAAAGGAGCAAGTACTTAAGAACCTCTACCTACTCGAAAAGGAATTAAACTGTGCAAATGTCCTTTCGACAGTGCTATCCCACTATTGAGGAGTAGGTAGCACCGTCGTTGGAGTTTTCGGGTCAATTCGATTTAAGGGACGTGTGGTCACTAAAGCAATGTTAGGATGATTTAGTGGTAACCCTAATGTCTTAGATCATTTTTATCGAGGCAACCATTTCGAGGCAACTTTGATCTTTAGACAGGAGGGCGACCTATAAAACGTCTTATGCTCAATGACCACATTCGAGGCAACCAAATGAGGTATACCATAAGAGTGGCATGTGCGAGTGTATTGTTTTTCAGTTATATTATCTTTGTTTATTTAGGTGTTCTACCATTTGTTTTTAAATCTTGTCATACAATCCTAGTTCGCATACATCTAAGCAGTTAATATATATACATGAATTTAAAGTGCGGAAATCGTAAATCCTACGCTATTACAAGGCTTCGGGGAGGGGATTATTTACATGTCCAAAATTGGGGAAATAAAAGCAGTAACGTAAAAGTCTTAGTCAAGCTATTACGTCCCAGTAGGCAGTTACAATAAAATAAACGCGCGCGAAAATTGAATTGGAATGTCCTTTTGGGTTTTGACCCTTTTATTGAATAAAGCATATTTTTGGTCTTTTTTGAATTAAGAAATAAGTTTAATTAATAATTAATTAATTAAAAAAAGAAAATATTTTTTGAGTTTTATTTTGTTTGGAAAATGTTAAATGTTCAATTAAGTCAAATTTAATTAATTAAAAAAATACTGATTAAAATTAACTCTAAAACATGCCTAATATTTTTTGCATTTTTTGTTTATGAAAAGGATTGAATTTAAATAAATCCTAAGTCTACTGATTTTAAAATTGGAGAAAATAAGTTAAAATAATTAACTAAATTAAATCTTAATTCTAAGTTACTTATTTTTATAGTTTTTATGTTGATTAAAGAAAAAACAAACTAAAAGAAATAAACAAAAACAAAATAAACAAAAACAAAATAAACAAAGTACAAATGGGCCAGGCAGCAAATCAAGAAAAAATATAATTCTGGAGGCCTGGGTCGAAAGAGGTGCAGGCTGTCTTTCGACCCAGTGAAGAGTCTTGATCGAAGGTGCATAAGGGGGTACACTCTGAGGGTGTTCTATCTGGGCATGTCATCCTTCGATCTGGAAATCCTGGGTCCAGTACGAAGCTAAACTGCTGAGCTTCGAAACTCTGAACAGGAGTATGAGAATGTAGTTCCTGCAAAACAAAACAGATATTTAAAGGTCCAGGGGGGATTTTACCCCCCTGATTCGAATCTCCTCCCTATTCGCACCTGCTGAATCTTGGTCTGGGTTTGTTTTATCCTGGGATTCGAAGGAGGGACTCAGATTGTGCCCAAGCAATGGCACAATCTCCTCTTTGCGCTGTAGCTTATATGTAGCACATTAAATCATTCACAAACAAACAGTAATAACATGAATATGCAATCAAAAATGAATTTAAAAATGAGTTTGAGATTAGAGATTTTTCTTTTACCAAACAGAGGTGCTTCGATCTGTAGTTCTGAGGGTGGAGGTGTTCGCTGGGTGGCAGCTTTGGCTTGTGCAAGGATTGGGCAGCGTATCTCCAAGTTCTCCCTGTTTCTTTCCTCTCTTTTTTCTATATCTTTTTTCGTTTTTGTTCCTCTCTTTGCAACACATGTGATCTCTTTATATAGAGGGGGGTAGAGGGAACAGGAAGACAAAGGTTTAAATGACCTTGATTATGTGTTGGACAACCATGAATGAGAATCTGTAACGTTAATTATGTGTTTGAAAGCCATGAATGAGAATTTGTAACGTTGGCTAAACATATGGGATCTTGTCCCTTTTTGAATTTTGAATGCTTCAAATGCTCCCTTTCGAATGGGCTGATGGTAGACTTCGAATGCTCCCTTTCGAATGGGCTGATGGCCTCCTTCGAATGCTCTTCGAAAGCTTCTTCGAATGGACCCTTTGAATGCTTCTTCGAATGGACCTTTTGGAACTCCAATCGAAGGACACTGTTATAATGCCAATCGAAGTATTTGTCCATAATGCCAATCGAAATGCTTGTCCATAATGCCAATCAAAAGGCTCCTTCAGAACACCAATCGAAGGGTCTTTCAGAATTCCAATCGAAATGCTTGTCCATAATGCCAATTGAAAGGCTCCTTCAGAACACCAATCGAAGGGTCTTTCAGAATGCCAATCGAAATGCTTGTCCATAATGCCAATCGAAAGGCTCCTTCAGAACACCAATCGAAGGGTCTCTCAGAATGCCAATCGAAATGTACTTAAAGCACCACTCAAAAATTTTCCTTTTCCTTAGGCAAGAGTTTGTGATCAACCATGCAGAGGGAAGACTTTGGAAAACATGAGAGGGCAAATTTTGGGGTACAACAGTTTCCATTTCTCTAAAAATGAACATTACTATTCTGTCTTTTCCGTGACGTTACACAATCATGGTAGCGTATCACGCCTTTCAGTTTTGAGACGTGTGACATTAATTTCTTGCCATCATTAAACTTTTAGTGGGAAACATGGCCCACTAACTCACGTTGATCCTGCGGCACATGTTCCACTAACTGACGTGATTTGGACTTGGGAAATCACAAAAGATTTTTCCCATTATTTATTCTTTTCTCAGGGTTTATAAATATACTTATTTCCCATTTTTTCTATTTTTCTTCACTTCTTCAACCCTTGATTTTTAGAAAACAAAACCCAGAAACTACAAACCATTGTTGTTCTTCATCTTCATCCTCCTTCAAACCTTTTACAATGGCGAATGTTAAAAATAAAACCTTTTCTCCAGCCTTTGCTCTTCAACTGCACCTTGTCGACGGTAAGGCCTATGTGCCCTAACCTCCATTCGCTGAGGAGAAAGCCAAAATCTGTCAATCTCAGGTACTTATCCCTTTCTCTCTTGAGGAGAAACCCTTAGCCTTTTTAGGACCATTTCCTGCTGATGCACCCTCTGAAATCTATGTACATGATAAGGAGGCATTTTTTCCCACTAGTACTACTACCAAATCCATCATGTCTTCTCCAAACCCTATATCACTTAAATATATTGACAGGAACTTTAGGACCGCTCCACCTCTGCGTTGCCCTGAATTTCGTGCTTGGATGGCACGTTTAGAAACTGCCAAAGGAGACCAATGGAAAAGGATGGGTATTTATACCCTTCTAGAACTTTCTCGATGTGGTCAAACTTATTCTAGTGGCATGCTCCTAACTTCCATACATTTCTGGGAGGGATCGACCAACACCTTTCATACTAAATATGGTATGATCACTCCTACCCTGTTCGACGTCGCTGCCATCACAGGGTTGAAACCATCTTGCACGGTTTTCAACTATAGAGATGATGAACCTGTGCCATTGAGGTGCGAAGTGGGTGAAGCTCGAAAGCCAACATATAATAATTTCATCGACCATCTTGCTCAAACCCCTGGTCCTGTAACTGATGAAGAGCATGTGGCGTTTCTAACCTTATGGCTATCTCACTTTGTTTTTTGTTCCAGGTCAATGCAGGTAGCTAAACAATTTTCTTACCTGGCTACCCAGTTGCATATGGGTGAGAATGTTGCTTTAGTTCAAATGATTTTGGCCACTCTATGCAACTTTGACTGATGCTGCTAACCAAATAAAGCATTTTGACCCTAATAATCCAAAGAAAAAGAATGTCTTAGTCTGTGGCCCTTTCTGGCTCTTGCAGCTATGGTTGAATGCCACTTTCTCCGAGGAGATTAAGCCTTTTAGAAATATAAAGGTAGCATAGAAATATAAAGGTAGAATTTCCTTCATCTCAAAGCCATATGGTTTGGCAACGCCTTCTCCCTCTAACTCCTATCGACAAAGGCTCCCCAAATCCTGAAGTCTTCAGGCTGCTGTTTACCATTATGCTGACAAGAGTTGATTTCAAACCCTCGATGGCCCCATTTCATGATAGACATGATGGCCCAGAGTGGTTTACTAGGTCCTTTCCACCTGCAAGAGAAGAGGACAAGAAAAATTCCTTAATCCTCTAGAGGCGTTACTTGACTCCCCAATTCTTATCTACTGTGATTGTTAGTGTGAACCCGGGTTTGGTCGCTTATCATCCTAACTTGGTGGCTCGATAATTTGGCCTCTTTCAACTTGTTCCTAAATATTTGTTCAATTCTCACGGGCTGCTGGTAGACATCACAACTGACCAACCCTTAGAAATGATCAAGTATGATATAGGGAATCTATGAGCACGAAGACCCACAATCACTCTCACTCCTTTCCAACTGTCTTTTTACTACACCAAAGAATTTGAAACTTGGTGGCAAACATATTTTGTTACATTCATTGGTGATTCTAATGCTAAGCTGACTGAACTAACCACAACTTTCTCAAATTTGCAGGCAAAAGCGACCAAGTGTAAGATTACTCACATTAAAAAAATTTAAGCCTTCCAGAATTACTTATGAATTGTGTATCGACCTAATGATCTTCGTCGGACCATCTATGAGGCCGCTGTCGAATTAAAGGAGGAGGTAACCGATAGAATCTCGACACTAAAAATCCCTAGTTATGCGAAAGATAAATATCTTTATGCTATTCATTTTGGAAACATCAAATTTCCTCCTTTGCCATCCATCCCTTTGGCCTTAGCTTTTGGCCCGCCTATTCCTGATTGGTGGTATTGCTCTATACTGGATATGCAAAATGCCTATAAGACAAAGGCCGACAGAGTGGTATCGACGAAGTATTACCTACCTAACTATTCGGGGCATCTTCATTATGATCTCCGATATGTTAAAGTACTTTCGACTACACAAATTGGTAACAATTTCTAGAAAGCTTACCCCCTGCCTATTTTACTTTGGTTGCTTATATGATTGTTTTACACTTGTCTTACAGCTATACCAATAGATCAGGCGGGTGTCGTTCCTGTCGGAAAACAAAAACCTTCAACGCACCAGGTTTAAACTTCAACTTTCTTCCAGCTATCATTCTTGATTTGGCATATTCGACTTAGCTTAATTTTGTAGATCATTCCTGACCACAAACCCTCTGACGATGAACCCATTTCTTCTTCACTCAAGAAGGCTTCTTCGGTGGGTGTATTTATATACTTCTTGTTTCTATGTCATTTACGCCCTAAACTTGTATTAATATTTTCCTAATTTGCCAGATTCAAAAACGCTCAGCGGATTTGGCTGCTCCCTCTGACAAATCAAAAAGGTCCAAGAAGGACAAAAAGCATACTTCTAAGAGGGCTAAGTTATATTCTGTCGATTCAAAACTGTCGACTAACACAATTTCTTTGACTTACATCTTTCTCTAATACTTATCCATCACCTGATGTTCAGCCATATATAGACTCCCACAAATCCAAAAGCCATAAGAGGAAAAATGATTCCTCTACTGAAGGCGAGGTGGCGAAGAAGAAGAAGACAAAGGTACCTGTACCCCAAGGTGCTGAAGAAATGTTTGGCTTGAAACTTGTTGATGAAACAGAGGAGCCAACTGATGTCGAAATTCCTCTTATTACAAGAAGGAGACGTGACGTGGTTTTGGTCTAAAATCCTGAAGCCACTTCGGATTTGGGTGTTGACACCATCGTGGTCGATACAGCTCTGGTTACTCCGACTCGTGCTCCTAGGGTTGATGAAGTTCAAAGCCCAATGAGAGACCTTACTGATGTTTCAGCTAAGGACGAGTTTGTCGATCTTAATCCGTCAACACAGGTATTAGCTGGTTGTTTTCTAGTTTCTTTCATTTTCAGCTTGTTGAATTTGTTTTGGCTAATACATTTCTTACTTTCTTTAGGTTAACATCTCCGGTCAACAACAACGCGTACCTGACTATACCCCTTTGTCAAAAGCTTGTTCCCCTCACCATCATGAGAATCTTGACATTGTTGATGGTGAGTTTATGGACCTGACTATTCCGGGTACTCTTAATGACTCTGACTCAGTCACTAGTCCTGCCAAACATAAGAGTTATAGTTCGACTAGTTTTGATTCTAGCCTTTCAGATTCCTTGCAGGGTTCAGAAGACAATAAAAATGTCACCATTTCCCGAATCTTTCCCCCTCCTGAAAGCACGCAAAGTGCGCCTCTCGTTTCTTCTGGGAGAACAAAGGTCGACTCACCCACTAAACTAAAACACATGGGGGTCAATCCTTATAGCCTAGAAGAAATTGCTCGGTTGCGTCGCTTTGTGAGTTCTCGCACTCTTTCTTCTGACTCCAACCCATCTCAAGCACATAATGACAAGATGAGCTCTGAAGCAGTTAAATCCAAAAATCTGATGACTATAATTTGCACTCATGCTTTGAATCCTGATCTGCCTCATCTGCTCCATTCTGATCCAACTCTTGGCCCAAAACTCTCAGAAGCTCTTGCTCAAATTAAGGAACTCAATATGTCTGAATCAACCAAGTTGATGATAACGGAATTTGAGAAACTTGTCATCCCTTTACACCAAAATGTTGAAAGAATTCTGGAAAAAATGAAGAAGCGGTTGAGTCGAAGGAAGCCTTCGTGAAAGAGAAGATTGATATAGTGGTGCAAGTTACTGAAGAAATTAATGATTTGTTAGCAATGATTGAAAAGAAGAAATAGGAACTGATTCCCAAACGAAATAGAGTTGCTGAAATACGTGACCAGATTTCTGCTCTCAACCAGGAATTAGAATTAATCGCCAAGCAAGAGGAAGAGATTAACAATGTGATCAATCCAACCCAAGCAAAATCTTAGCAAATGGTTGTAGACGCCGTGGATGAAAGTGACGCGATTTCTTTTGTAGAAACAGAGCTTGAAACACTTAAGATTCACGCAGAAGGTTTTGAATATCAAGCCACCAACCTCCATGGTGAACTGCAGTCATTCCAAGCCAAATTTAAGCATTTTTAATCATTGTACCAACAATCTTGTAATTTCTTCGTGGCTTTAAGCCAAACTTTAATGAATTCTTTCTTTGTTTGTTTTATATGTACCTTCCATGTTGTATGCGTGTTTTGAATTTGCTGGTCTCAACAAAATTTTACCAGCTCGTTGGTTCGAAGGATATTTATTCTGTCGAGATTTTGATTTCTTGAAGAATGGGCTTATACTTTTTTAAGTACTTTCCATTTACCCTTAAGATCCGTCGATCTGGGGCTAACTACTCAAGCTCATAGGCATTATTTGTAAACACTTGTATCACTTTAAAAGGTCATTCCCAATTTGGGGACCATTTCCCTAAGACTCTATTATTTTTGTCCATAGGTAACATCACCTTCCATACTAGATCATCGACAGCAAATACTTTATCCTTTACTTTTTTGTTATAAGCTCTGGAAAATTTTTCTTTCTGTCTTATTAACGAATCAAGGGCCAACATCCTTTCTTCATCTATGTCGACAAGCTCGTCTGCCATCATATTCCAGTAATCCTCAAATGGTATTTCATGTTGTCTTTGGATTCTTATCGATTGCACATGTATCTCCACTGGTAACATTGCATCATGCCCATATGCAAGTCGAAATGGAGTAGTTCTTGTTGCTTCCTTAGGGGAAGTTCTACATGCCCATAAGGCTTGACCTAGTGGTTTATGCCAATTCCTTGGCTTCTTTCCTACATGCTTCTTAATTAGGCTAATTATCACTCTATTTGCTTGAGCGTAGTAAGGAGTAGAAGTTAACAATTTAACTCTAACTTCTTGCGCAAATTCTTGCATTTTTCATCCAGTAAACACTGATCCTTGGTCGGTCGTAATTTTTTCTGGAATTCCAAACCGACAAATGATATGATTTTTTTATAAAATCAATAATAGCTTCTTGGCCGATGTTAGTTAAAGTTACTGCCTCGACCCATTTTGTAAAGTAATCAATACCGACTAAAATATATCTTTATTTTTTTGATGAAGCTGGTTTTATTTCTCCAATCACATCTAAAGCCCATCCTTTGAATGGCCAGGGCTTTATAACTGCATGTAATTCACTTGTGGGGACATGTTGTATGCCCCCATGCATTTGGCATTCTCGGCAACCTTTAGCAAATTTGATGCAATCTTTTAGCATTGAAGGCCAATAGACGCCTGAACGCACCAAAAGCCATTTCATTTTGTGTCCTGCTTGATGTGCACCACATGCTCCACTATGCACACTTGGCACTGCCATGTATGCCTCACTTTCTCCAAGGCATTTTAAGAAAACTCCTTCAGCAGTTTTCTTGAATAATTCGTTCTCTATCAAAACGTAACTGAGAGCACGATACTTGATCTTACGATCTTTCGAATCCGTGGGGATGTGCAAATAGTTAGCCAATGGCTTTTGCCAGTCATTCTCTTATCCATTGTCAATGGAAAAAATTTAAAAAATTTCGGCATCTATAGCCTCTAACTTTACAATCGACAAATCTGAAGGGGATAACAAAGTTGCTCAAACTTTCTCTATTACTTGGGTAAGTTCTTCATTTTTATTTCTCTTGTATCCTAGGTCCTCTTGTGCTAGGTCATTATCCTCTTCGTTCTCTCTTCGAGGTATGTGTCTAATACTTACTTGCTCAAACTGTTTTAATAATTTTATGGTAATCACAAAATACATGATTAAATTTTCTTTAACACATTTGTACTCCTTTGATACTTGTTTAATCACTAATTCAGAGTCTCCCATAATTTCGACATTCCTTGCCCCCAAATCTAGCAATAGCTCAAGTCCTATTATTAAAGACTCGTATTCTTGTTCATTATTTGTGCATATATCGTCGATTTTATACTTGAACTCTGCTGGAACTCCACTGGGAGAAATTATAATTCCTCCTATTCCAACTCCATTCTTATTGCTAGAACCATCAAAGTATAATTTCCATGGCACTAAATCTACATAATTTTGAGGTATACCAACCATTGAATGGTCGACCAAGAAATCTGCCACTACTTGTCCTTTCATTTCTTTTAAGGGCATGTAAGTCAGATAATACTCTGTTAATGCTAAAGCCCTTTTATCAATTCGACTATGTAAAATTGGTTTGGATAACATGTGCTTTATAATATCGAAATGAGAAGATACATACACATCAACAGGCTTTATATATTGCTTTAGTTTAATACAAGAGAAATACAAGCAAAGGCATAGTTTTTCTATATCACTATACCTAGTCTCAGGATTATTTAGCATTCGACTAAGATAATACACATGTCTCTCGACACCTTTTTTGTCCTGTTGGACTAACATACTACCTATAGTCGCATCTGAGGCTGCAATATATAACATCATAGGCCTATGTCTAACAGGAGGTGCCAATATTGGAGGCTTTACTAAGTAGTCTTTGATTTTGTCGAAAGCCTCTTGATGCTTCTCTTTCCAAACTAAATCTTCATTTTTTAGTCGAAGTAGTGGTGAAAATACTTTGATTTTTCCACTTAAGTTGGATATGAACCTCCTTAGGAAATTTATCTTTCCCAACAAAGACTGAAGTTCCTTTTTGGTTGACGGTGGTTTGATATCCATGATGGCTTTGGTCTTACTTTGATTTACTTCTATGCCTTTTTTATGCACAACAAAGCCAAGAAAATCACCTGCCTGCACACAAAAAGCACATTTTAATGGATTCATTTTTTATCCATGTTTTCTCATCCTTTCGAAAGACTTTCGCAGGTGTTGCAGATGAGTTGGTTTACTGTTCGCCTTTACTACAATATCATCAATGTAAACTTGCATGAAATCTTCAATAAAATCATGAAACATAGAATTCATTACCCTTTGATATGTCTCTCCGGAAATTTTTAAACCGAATGGCATGACAACTTATTCATAGGTTCCCAGTGCCCCAGGGCAGCGAAACACCGTCTTCATCACATCTTCGTCTGCAATAAAAATTTGGTTAAAACCAGAATAGCCATCAAGCATACTTAAATACTCAAAACCAGTGTCCGAGTCGACCAACATTTCTGCCACAGGCATGGCATACTCATCTTTTGGGGGTGGCAGCATTTAAATCTCTAAAATCTATACATACCCTTAATTTTCCATTTTTCTTAATTACTGGCACTATGTTTTCCAATCAGTCGACATACCTCGCAGTTCTTATGAATCTGCTTTTGAGGAGTCTTTCTACCTCCTCTTTGATTTTCGACATTATGGCTGGAGCGAAACGTATAGGCGTATGCTTTACTAGTTTCTTTCCAGCTTTTAGTGGTAATTTTAGTTCTACGAAGTCCCTTCTTAAACCCGGCATTTCATTATAGTCCCAAGCAAAACAATCTTTAAATTATTTTAATAAAGATATTACCTCAGATTTCAACTTTGGGTCGATGTTGGTGCTGATATAAGTTGGTATTTTATCCCCCTTTTCACCAAGATCTATTTCTTCTAAAGGGTCTTGTGGCTGCATCTTTTCTGGCACCATTGGATCCTTTTCAAAGCCTAAGGGTTCTTCGTCATATATGCAGTCCAGACGCTGCTTATCGATGTTTTCTTCGACCGTCTCTAGTATATCTGGTATCTTTGGCTCAATAGCCAAAGTAGCTCCTTCATCTAGAACTTGTGTTTTATTGGCTTCGCCAGCCATATTTTCTTCAGCTTCTAGTGCCGAATTTATTTTACTTTCGGAAATATATGCCGAAATCATGTTTAGAGCATCTAGCTCACACATCATCACTGATGTCTCCCCATCCTGTCGGTCGGTTAGTACAGTATGGATCCTCGAGAGGTTCCACATCCCACATAAAAGCCATGGGTTTCGTGTAACTTCAATGAAAAAAATGCTTCGTCAAGGTTGGCATATATATCTTCAGCAGGTTGACATGGGGAAATATTAGCTAATTTCCTTTCGAACTGCTTCTTTCTGACACTGTTCATATCTACCATAAAATACCCTTGATCAACTTCAATATTGTCGACTATGCCATCTTCCCTCCAGATCACCAAACGCTGATGCATAGAGGATGTCACAGCCCCAACTCTGTGTAGCCATTCTCTCCCAACTAAGATGTTGTAACTTGGCTTGCCTTGAATCACCATGAAAATAGTCGGCCTTGTAACTGAGCTGACAATAATGTCCACTTGGATCACACCCATGGTGTTTCTAGTTCTTCTTTCGTAGTTTGATAAGACCCTGCTATGAGATCTAACATCGGTGTCATATTTACCGATTTTCCGTAATATGTGGTGTGGCATAATGTTCACCGTAGCACCACAGTCTACCAACACCTTGTTGATAGCCACTCCTTCGACCTTAGCCCTTATTAAAAGGGGCTTTAAATGGATCCTCATGGCCATATATGATTTCTCAAAGAAAGCATATTGGTTTTCAATGGAACCATTGTTCATGACAAAATAGCACGTTGGCTTATGTAAATCCATCTCCTCGACATCCATGTCTGCTGAATCCTCTACTTCCGTCAAGCAATCATATTCTGCTGGCAGAATTGATACCACATTGACTAAGGTATTCAAACTCTCTTCAGAGTCAGAATCAAAATCGCCAGTGACTTCTTCAGAACATTTGAAAGCTGGCTGATTCACGAATTCTTTGATTCATTCTTTCACAGAGGAGTCGACTTTCACCTGGTACTGCCTCTGATTGCCACCTTTGTTTGCAGCAAACTGGCCAGCAACTACTTGCCTCTCAGCTTGCTTTCGACGCTGGAAGCGTCTCCATTAGGTTCGAGTCATGGGATGCTTCCCATGTAGTTTTAAGAAATGTGGCTTTTCTTCTCTGACTTGAACTCATGTTGGTAGTCAATAGTCGACTTCCCTCTGTTTGGTGCCCCATCAATTGGTGCGCCCTTTCTCCCTTGGGGTTTAATCCAGGTCCCATTAGGAGCTTTTGCTGAGGGAATATAACTCCTAGGTTTAACATGAGAGTTTCCCATAGCTCTCCTTGGGTCCCTTGGTGTAGGGAACATTTGATTGTTTGGCTTGGTTCTGTTCTTCTTTAACTGTAGCTTCTAGAAATTTTTAGTAGCTATTTTGTCAGTCAAAGCGCCACATCTAGGACACAAGAAAGCTTGTGAACCTTTATTCTTACAGCGGTAAAGGAAGTCTAGAAGATATTCCTCAGGCCTTGGGTACACATCTGCTAGGCTGACTTCATGACATTCTCTAGTGCCCTCTTCGACCATATTATCCTCAGGAAATTCAGTAATCTCTACCATGTTGATGCCAACTAGGTCGAGAAACAAAGCTTCCTCTTGCCTAAGAGGATCAATATCAATCTTCATCTTTCTTGCACCAAACTCCAGCCTACCGTCTTGCAACGACTTTTGCACGAGATCTCTGAAAAGGTAACATTGAGTGGGTGTATGACAAAGATAATTATGAAATTTACAAAAACCTATTTTCTGTCGTTGTTCTAATGGTGGTAATTTAGCACCTGGGGGTACTAACATTTGACCATCTTTAACCAGTAAATCAAAAATTTCTTCACACTTAGTGACATCAAACGTATAAGTTTTTGCTGGGAATTTTGGAATATTTTCGACCGTATTCTTTCCTTTAGCAGGAAATAATAATTTACACTCATAGGCTGGCCTTGGCTTCATTTCAACCAAGTCGACCTCTGCCTCTGTTGGTGAAGTATAGTCGGCCTCACAAATGGGATTTGTGTCATCATAATCTATGAAGGCTACTTTTTCTTTTCTAGTCTTAGCCTTAGTATGTCTGAATTTTTCTAGTCACAGACGCTCTAGATGTCGAACTCTATCAGCTAACTGTGACATGCTTTTCACGAAGGTTGGATCTATTTTCTTCCTAATGGAATAATCTAAACCTCCAGCAGCCATTTGAACAAGCTCGTGTTCTGGCACTTGAGTAAAGCATCTTGCTTTTAATGACCTAAATATGTTTAGGTAATCATCAATGGTTTCAGCAAACCTTCTTTTAATGTTTGATAATTTGACCAAACTAATTTTCGAATGACCCTCATAAAACTGTTCATGGTAAAGTTTCTCCAATTTCTTCCATGAGTCAATCAAATTTGGGGGTAAAGTGGTAAACCACGTGAAATCTTCCTTAGTAAGGGAAGAAGGAAAGTGCTTTACCCTTAAGTTTTCCTTATTCGGAATATCCCCAGATTTAGTTAAATATCTGGCAATATGTTCCACCGTCGACTCTCCAGATTCTCCCCCAAATTTTATATACTTAGGGATTTTCCATCCTTGAGGGTTTTCAGAATGTAAAATATATTCAAACAAAGGGGAGGAATATGTTGACCTCTAAAGTGCTGTATTCATACCATTTCTAGCCATAATTCCTTCGACAATGGTGGTTAAATTATCTTCAACAGCTAAGTCTTCTTGTCGAATTTGATCGAAAATTTGATCAGCCTCTTGATGTTGATGTACTAATACCCCAAGTGCATCAAAAATAAAATTCCTTGGATGCACTACCATTTTCCCCTGATGGACAGCTTCGTCCTGCATTGCCCCCGTGTCTACTTGACCAGGGGTATCTAGTCGAACAGGTGGTGGCTGTCAAATAGGCGCTGGGGGAGAACCTAAAAAATTACACAAACGCGTTAATTGGACAATCACTTGTCGATTTGTTTCAGCAGGCTGCCTATTAGTCTCAGACGACTCTTGTACTATGGGATTAAATACATTACCCATCTGGTTAGTTAACATATTAACCAACTCATGGTTGCTATCATCCATTTGTTGCCTTAATACTGCTACTGAAGTATTAGTAAGAGGCGGTACTAAAGGTTGAGAAGGCGCTACCCTATTTTGGTTGCCTCTATTATTTCCCCCTGGTTACTCAATCACGCAAAAACATTCATCGGTATCTGGTTACTCAATCCCAGTAACCAGTTACCACTGAACTAGAGCCCAAAAATCATTAATTTTCTGCTACGAATTTTCATTCTCTTCATTCAAAAACCACTTTTTAGGAAAAATCAAACACACCAATTATTTTCATCAACACACATCATATACCCCAAACACAACATAATCAACACATAAATTTTACCATTTACAATCAATTATAACAATCAATTTCACAACAATTTACCCTAAAACCTAACATTCAATATCATCATCTACCCACAATTATATCACTTATTAGAGAGTTGGAACCCCATCCTTACCTTGGGTTGACGATTCAAAATCCCTACGGTTAAATCCTTTACTCTACCTTCCTAATGCTCATCCTCTTCTTCTCTCTTCCGCTTCTTGTCTTGTTTTCTACGATCGATCAGAATAATCAAAACTCTTCTCTCTTTTAGACCCCTAATATAGATATTCATATCATACCCCTCTTTTTATTACTAGATTAATCTAATTATTTAATTATTGATATTATAATTACTACTTATCTCATATAATAACAATAGTAAATATAATTATAATAATAACAATGATACTAATATTCTCCATTCACCCCCATGTCTTTACATTTTTAGCCGCACACCCCTACACCTTAACTTCTACAATTCTCACTACTTCTAATTTTCCAATAATCCCATCAAAACACATCTTAAAATTTATCAACACATATAAACACATCGTATCATCAAATAATTTAAAAAATAATTCCAACTAATTCATAAGAATACACCACATCCTTTAATTATTTAATAAAAATAATTCTAATTAAATTGGGGTGTTACACCATTCATCAGAAGTAAACCCAGTTTGTTAGATACTCACAAGTAACACATATTAGAGTCCCACAATTGTTCATACAAACATACTCTTTATTATCAATATAACTCAGATAAAGTTGCAAAACCAAATGTTGTTCTAACAATCTTCCCCTTTTTTATGATGACAAAACTATGTATTTTGATGACACAATTTTGTACATAATCAAAAAAAGTAAAATAAGAAAGGTAAGGAATACTTATCCTTTTTATGAAACTCCGCCTGACTCAAAGACTTAATGAAGATCAAATATCCTGATTTTGAACCATTTGAGTAGAACTCCGCCTGATTCCAATATATCATAAATTTAGATCTTGAGAGTTCTAATACCAATCATGCCAATTGGGATCTTGAACTTCTAGTGTCACAAAGACAAATTACAAATTCTCAATTTAGAGCATGGTTATGAATATTCTGATGATGAACTTAAGAACTTGTCAGAGTCAGAATCCAAAACTTAGACCAAAGTCTTGTTTAACACTTTCAGATCTAGACTTTAATTAGAGTTCATAATTCCCGAAAAATAAAATAATTCTAACAGAAACAGAATTTTAACTAGGTTAGAATGTAAGAAGCTATTTTTAAATACGTTTTCAGAATTTGATTATCACAATCAAAATATTACTTTCAGTTATTTTCTCCCCCTTTTTGTCATAATCAAAAAGATAAAATAACGAGTAAAATAAGAAGTGATAAACCAAAATAAACTTCATTAAGAATTAGAAGATCATAAGTTAGAAAAGAAAAGAACCAAAACATAAGAAGCAGGTAGTTCTAAGGTTCAGAAGAAAAAGGTAAAATAAAAGCCTAAGAGCCTAGGGTCCAAATGCAGTAGGTGTTGGAGCAGATATCTTGTCAAGAATCAACTTCAGCATACTCTGAACATTCTCATTGACAACCTTCTATTCAATGATGCTTTCTTTGAAAACTTGTTGTTCTTCTCTAATCTCATCAATTGCGTTTTCCAGGTACAAAATGACAGGATCATAAGAAGATACCACTACAACATTGTGTCTTGCTTTATGAGCTTCTTCTGCCTCTTAGAGTGCTCTAGCTTCAACTTCTATTTGTTTTGCAGCAATCAGTTCAAAGAGTCTGACTCTTTCTATTGCTTCTGCCCTTTCGACCACCATCTGGACATCCCAAACTCTGGATGCTTCAGAAAAGGTCTTCATACGATCAAACTCAGAAGACACCCACTTCTAGAACAGCTTCTAGGAAACATCTAGATCCTGAGGCTTAGTAGATGTACTTTCCTCTGCACTAAGCTTCGTAACCTTTTTCTGAGCCTTGATTCAAAACAAGTTAATGTATTCATCATGTTTTTATGTTGAAGATGGTGAAGGTTGTTAGAAAAGGTGATGATCTTGATGAAAAGCATTGATGAAGATGATGAACACAGCAAACTTGTTAAAGGATTTTAGAGAAAAAGAGGGTTTAGGGTTTCTAAAGCGTGGAAGTGAAGTGAAATGTGTGTTTTATAATGTTTTAGAAGTGAGATAAAAATAAATAAAAAATAAACACTTATAGACATAATTATTAGGAGAATTAAATGAAAGTAATAATTATGATTTTAATCAGTTTCAAGAAAAACGCACACTGCTCATTGCATAACATAGATAGAGTGTGATGATTGAGCATAACCAAGGGTTACACATGTTAATCACTATATATAATTAGGTGACACGTTTTTATATCCTCAGAATCTGGAGAACCAAAATGTTTCCATCTAATCAGTAACATTTATGACAGAAAGATCTTCTAATTACTGAGGTTTTGAAAAATGAAAATGCTTTTTGATCAAGTCAGAATCTTATTTCTTCAGACTATGACTAAAACAAATCTGATTCTGATGAAATCTTATTCTGGACAAAAGTCCATTTTTAGATGCTTCAGAATAAAGATAAACCTATCTTCAGATACGAGTTTTGTAAAAATATCAGCCCATTGATGGTCTGTATCTATGAATATTCTAGATAAGATCTCTTTCTGAATATAGTCTCTAATAAAATGATGTTTAATTTCTATGTGTTTATCCCTAGAGTGTAAAATATGATTTTTACTTAAATAATAGCAGCATTATTATCACAGAAGATAGGAATGTTACTCTAATAAATCTGATAATCTTCCAACTGATTCTTCATCTATAGCATCTGAGTATTGCACAATGTTATTGAGATGTACTGTGCTTCTACTGTTGAAATAAAAATTGTTGATTTCCTCTTGCTTGACCATGAGATCATATTTTTTCCTGGAAATTGACAATTTCCAGAAGTACTTTTTCTCTCACGTCTGTCTCCAGCATAATCAGCATCACAAAAACTAGAAAGAGTATACTCTGATGTTTTCTTATACATCAAGCCAAGGTTAGTGGTTCCTTTCAGATACCTTAGAATTCTCTTAACAGCAGCTAAATGAGATTCCATAGTATCAAATTAGAATCTAGCATAAAGATGAACACTGAATAAAATATCAGGTCTATAAGTAGTTAGATATTGAAGAGAGCTTATCATACCACGATACAGCTTCTGACATACCTTTCCACTTACCTCTTTTTTTCCAGAATGCATGTTGGATGCATTGGAGTCTTTGCTAGGGTGCAATCCATCATGTTAAATTTCTTCAGAAGTTCTTTGGTATACTTACTCTGATGAATGTAAGTAGCTTCTGATTTTTGATCAATTTAAATTCCCATAAAGAACTTCAGTTCTCCCATTAGACTCATTTCAAACTCAGCCCGTATTAACTTGGAAAAATCCTCGCAGAGAGAGGTATTTGCAGAACCAAAAATAATATCAACGACATAAATTTGAACTATCAGAATATCATTTTTAAAGGTTTTACAAAAGAGTGTAGTGTTAACTTTCCCTCTGGTAAATTTATTTTCTAAAAGAAAATAGCTCAATTTGTCATACCAAGCTCTAGGAGCCTGCTTTAGACCATAAAGAGATTTCTTGAGTTTAACAACAAAATCGGATTTCTCAGAGTTTTCAAGTCCAAGAGGTTGTTTGACGTACACTTCTTTTGAAATATAATTATTCAGAAATGCACTCTTAACATCCATCTTATAAAGAATGATGTTATGATTTACAGAAAAATAAAACTAATAAATGTATAGCTTTTAACCTGGTGACTGGTGCAAAGTTTTCTAAATAGTATATCCCTTCTTGCTGACTATAACCTTGTGCTACCAGCCGTGCTTTGTTTCTAAAAACTTCACCTTTCACATTGAGGTTGTTTCTGAATACCCATCTGGTTCCATGACATTGACACCTTTAGGTTTCTGAACAAGATCCCAAACATCGTTCTTTGAGAATTGGTTCAGTTCTTCTACCATAGCCAGAATCCAATCTTTGTCTATAAGAGCTTCTTCAATAAATGTTGGCTTTATTAAAGATACTGAACCCATAGGCACTTCATCAGAGGGTTTGAGCGTTAATATTGTTCTGATTGGAGCATCTTTGTTTCCCAAAATTAGATCTTCATGATGAGATGATGAGATTCTGCTTTTCCTTTGTTGTGGTTGATTAGAAGGAACAACAACAATATCAAAAGTAGGAGCTTCTGATTCTTTATCTTCTTGTATCTTCTCCTTGGGTTATGCAAACATTATCTTCACATCTGCAAGCTTTTCAACCAGCTTTCACTTTTCATAGTCAAGCTTATCATCGAATCTGACATGGATTGATTCCTCCACGATTCGTGATTCTGTGTTATAGACTCTGAAACATTTTGATCGTTCAGAATATCCTAACAACAAACACTTCTGCGCTTTGGAATCAAACTTGCCCAGATTCTCTTTAGTGGTCAACATAAAACATACACATCTGAAAGGATGAAAGTAAGAAATGTGGGGCTTTCTATTTTTCCACATCTTGTTTTGAAACCACTTATGGAACCAAATCTTGTTCTAGCATGTTATACCATATTTGTCTAGTCCAACATATGGAATTGATGTGTTTTTACAACCATTGATTGATAATTTGAAGAGTTTGTGGATAGGACAATGGAAATAGGTTATTTAAACGAAAAAGTATTTTTGCTATGAAGATGACTTTGATATGGACTCTTAATGATTTTCTTGTATATGGAATGTGGTCTAGTTGGGAGACTCATGGAAGAATGATTTGTCCCATCCCAAGTTCCTAAAACACAAAGGAAATATATTTTGGTTTAACCCTGATTGCAAGTTTATACCAGACAAGAATAAGTTTAGAAGGAAAAAAATATTACTTAAAAAACAGAGGAGAGTAAAACAATCCCTCTCGGGTTTCTGATATGCTTCTTCTTGGTAGAAAGATATGTCATTTCTCGGGTTTAAAGAGGATAATACCTCTAATTGTTTTGTTGATAGTATTCTTAGGAAAGTTAGATCTCCAAACTTCTTTTTAAGAGAATCCTTGTGTATGACCTATTTCTCTTAAGAACAAGTTCCCTTATCTTTTTTTCAATTTCTACTCAACCGAATGGGTTGGTGCGAGATATTGGTTGGATGGAAAATGTAAACTTTGAATGGGATTTGAGGTAGAGGAGACACTTATTTTTCTGCGAGTTACCTATGTTTGATAACATTCTCTTTGTGCTTCATAAATTTAATCCCTCTCAAGTTAGAGATAAGTGGAAGTGGAATCATACATGAGATAATATATTATATGTTGCCTATTCTTACCATGTCCATTTGGACCATGTTATACCTTCTTTTCCCTCTAATATGGTTGATCACTTGGCCCTTCCTTAAATATAGATCAGTTGAGCCCCTTCTAAGGATGTTGTCTTATTTTTTGGGGGAACTTCTACAAGATAGACTCCCTTCTAGGGAGAATTTTTTCAAATGCGCGGGGGGGGGGGGGGGGGGGGGGTGATTGTTGATTCTAATTGAATTTCTTATCCCTGTGCGGGGGTTTGGTTGAGTCATTTTCTCATCTTTTTGTCACTTATGAGTTCGATTTGGTAGTTTGGTATAACATCTTTTAGTGGTTAGATTGGTAGGTGGCTAGGTCGAAGTATAAGGGTGGTTTTTTGATGGGTATATCCATGTTGTTGTCTAGTCTATTTAGATGGTTCGTAATGATGGTATCTATTATAGTGTTTCAACAACTATGAAAGAAGTGGATAAGAATAAAGTGTGAGGGCAAGGTCCCTCTATATGTGTTTTAATGATATCAAAACCGTTATTACTCACTCTCCATTTGGGTTGGTCCTATGAACAATCTTTCTATGAAATGGTTGGAATGAAGATCTCCAAAAACATTCATTTTTGGGAAAATTCAATGTTTGCGTCGACTCAAAGATATGTGCGGTCGGCTCATCATTCTCAACCAAACTCATAATATGTCGCGTCGACCCTTCCGATCGACTCAACCTGGGAATAAAAATATTCAACTATTGCATCGACACAAGCACTATAGCGGTCGACGGACTATACTTTAAAATGGATTTTCCTCAACCTGCAGGATGTGTCACGTTGACCCTTCCGGTTGACTCAATCTGGGAATCAAAATATTCAAATATTGCATCGATGCAAACCCTGTAGCGGTCGATGCACTACACTTCAAAATGGATTTTCTCCACCTGTGGGTTGTGTCGCGCGGACCCCCCTTATTTTCTGAGTCGATCGCTCGCTGCTTTAAACTATTTTTCTGCTATGTTTTTGGGTCTTGACTACTAGGTAACACACACACACACACACACACACACACACACACACACACACACACACACACACACACACACACACACACACACACACACACACACACACACACACACACACACACACACACACACACACACACACACACACACACACATATATATATATATATATATATATATATATATATATATATATATATATATATATATATATATATATATATATATTCATTGAGTATCATCATTGCAAATTCAACAAGAACTAGTGAAAGATACACATAGTGCTCATCATCTTCATCCTCTCTTCTCAAAAAACAACATCTACACATAATCATGGTTGTTCATTCAAGAAAAGTTATGTGGTGATAACATTCAAATCAAGAATTCAATTCAGATTTGGGTTGAGAAATTGTGGGTTGTTCTTGAATAAAATCATTTGGATTTTCTCCTCTAAGATTCCAATTGGTGCGGGAGTTTTTGCACAATTCTTTGCTTCATTGAATTCAGCCGAGTGAAAGGATTAAGAAACGACGGGTTTTCTTAATCAAGTAGCGCTAACCGGAGGATTGTGAAGGAAAATTTGGGGTCAAATCGCTTGCGATCAAAATCATCCAAGTGAAAGGATTAAGAAACGATGGGTTTGCTTAATCAACTAGCGGTAACCGGAGGTTTGTTCGAAGAACTTGGCATTTGGTTTTGCTCAAACCAAGGAAAGGGAAGAAGACTGTTACATCAACAACATTAGTTTGTTTGTATTGTGAACTATATCTTCTCTTATAACATTTACAACTTAATATCAAATTTTTCAATTATAGATTCTAGAATTGGGGGCAGGCGTACCCTACGCAAGGACGACAAGGGGAACTGTCTTAACAAATCGTGTGTTCTTTTTTTTTAATGTATTTCATACTTGACTGTCATAATTTATAGAAATCAACTTGTTAAATTTGCTTGTACTGAAATTGTAGTGTGTTGAGATCATTTCAGAATATTGGTAACAATCCATTTGATTGATACCTAAGAAAACGCACCACTACAATTTAGTAAAACCAAACCTAAGGTGCTTTGCACATAAGGTATTTGAAAAATTGACTCATCCACAAATTATTCATTGTGTTTAGCTTTATCTTAATCAACTCATTGGAGGTAATTCATACTCATTGAGGGTGTATAAGTGATTGACCAATTGAGTAAAACGTATTGATTCTTACTTTGTCATCCTATCCCATATGGTTGCGCATATCTGATATTTTCAATAGAGGATCGTTTAGACGATTGGAGATTCCGGAAGCTTTCGCATATATTTCTTAAAACCAATTTTAAAAATCACAAATTATTTTAAACGATCTATTCAACCCCCCTTCTAGATCGATCACATCGTCTAACATAAAGTTTTTTCTTGGAAATTTTTTTTAAGTAGAAAAGAGGTGAACTCATGCTCATTCCTTGATTGACTTCAAAATCCTATCTTCTGATTAAACCAATAGTGAAGCGAGTACTTGTCTTGATTTTGAGATTGATAGTGGTTTGTGCTTTTTGATTCCCTCTTTAGGTCCTGTTATTTGTTGATGTAGGTTCTGATAGTGTGATATCTAGTCTGAATCCTAAGGGTGAGGTTTCAAGTTGTGAGGTTGTTTTTTATATGAAATTCATTTGGGTTTTTAGTTGTTTTGGTGCTTCTATAGTTTTTTCTTTTTTCTTGTTGTACCTTTTGTTTTTGCTTGTTGAGGTCCTTTTATCACTTCTTGTGCTAACTAATGCCCTTATTTTAGTACTTTCGGTGGTTTTCACCTCTTTATTAAAATAATATTGTTCTAATAAAAAAACTTAAACTAAAGATAATAAGAACACTAGACATGACTTAACACTTTTTGTAATATACTAGATTTGGAGTTGCACTCTCTTCCAAATGAAAATTTATTAAAACCTAAGGTCAATAATAGTCTAACCGCTGATAGAGCACAATGTATTAGGTATTGATGCAACATCGTCACCTAAAATCTAAATTTACT
This sequence comes from Vicia faba, assembly GCA_948472305.1. Taxonomy (NCBI): domain Eukaryota; kingdom Viridiplantae; phylum Streptophyta; class Magnoliopsida; order Fabales; family Fabaceae; genus Vicia; species Vicia faba. The sequence continues at coordinate 45,981,829 of OX451735.1, forward strand.
AGGTATATGAATCACATATTTTATAAATCGAACATTTGATTCATTTATAGGAGATGTGTGACTTAACTACTCACACTTACACCCAACAATCTCAGTATAAGTGTAAGTCCTCACATCCTATAAAGGGAAATTAATGTGAGTCCACACATCCTATAACATAATTTAACACATGATCCATTTTTCGCTCCCTCACTATATCAATCCATGGCTCTGATACCACTTGCTAAAGAGTATGAAGAATACAGGAGCGACATCTGGCTCAATGTTTCAGGACCACAAGAGAATGAGACGACACGTCTTCACTCAAACTTTTAAGACATTGGATATATGAGTCACGTCTCTTATAAATCTAACTTTCTACTCTTTCATATGTGATGTGAGACTAATCTCTCATATTTGAACTTAATTGCAAAGTGTGTTGATGTCAACACTAATAGATTATAAAGAATAAAAAGTTATGATTTCCCGATTTAATGGACCACTTGCTTCCAATCGTGTTAAATTCACTCTAAAATCATATTTTAAATCCATTGAATCGAGTTAATCTAAGTACTACTTTTGTGAGCTTAAAAACATGGTGATGAACCTTCTGTTGAGAAACACTCCTTTGTTGAGACTATAATTCTCTCTAAGTCAAGTGTGGAGGATTAAAGAAAATAAATTTCATTTGTTGCATCACTACTACTATGTGCATGTTTGTTTCAGCTTTTAAAAAATAGATTTTTATTTTATATTTTTGAAAATTAATTTTATAAAATTAATTTTTAAAATATTACAAGGTTTTTATATTTGTATTTTCTAAATTGAAACACTAATTTTGACATTCTATAATATAAACATGTATTATTGAAGAATAAAACATAGTTAAAATCGTAATATTTTTTCAAAAAGTTGTATTTCAAAAATGATTTTTATAAAAATCTATCTGAAATAACTTCAAAATTAAGTGATTTTTTAAAATTTTGATATTCAAAATTTTTTCCAATAAAAAGATGAGATACTTAAAAGGGAAAATATTCATTTTAGTCTTTTAACTATAGGTCATGGTTCACTTTGATCTCTTCTATTTTTTTCGTGACAAATTAATCTCTTAATTTTCAAAACGATACAAACAAGTCCCTTCCGTCCACTCCATCAGTCAAAAGATATTAAAAATCTACGTCACACATTTAACGAACTATTATGACGAAGTTAACGTTAAAAAAACCAACGCTAAAAGAAATTCCTAGATTTGAATTATTATTCATCTCCTTCCCCAAATTTTTGTGCATTTCGTTTAGGCTAGAAGCACATTATTGCCCCAAGGTCACAACGAAAAGGAATACAACAAACAATAAAGTTGTGCCTTTGGTACTTCCCCTGCAGTGATGAGAAACGAAATCAAATTCGGAGAATATGTAAAATGATTTTCAATAAACTGCAATAAAGATTTGGAAAACAATCAATTTTAAAGTCTAAGTAGTTTTAATTTAAAGAAACATGACCTGATTAAGCGCATACACACCTAAGAATTCCCTGTTGAAGTCACCAATTACTGCACCTTCTTGTAAATTATTATCTATGCAAAATAAGTTAGATTCATCATAAACTCATGAAAATCAAACACAGTGCATGATTATGTTATTGACAGCAGAATAATAATACATGAATATCATAAACAAGTTAACTCGCATTTGCATTTACCAATTGGCCTTCAAATTGGCATCGACGTAGAGCCAATAACCAGAAGTTCCAATAATCAAAACATTCTTAGATCCAAGAATCTGCACCACCAAAGAAGCAAATAGAGAAAAAAACGTAAACTAAAAATATATCGTGTGCAAATGAGCCATCAAAAAAACTTAAACTAAAAATATATCGTGTGTAAATGAACAGTAATTAAAATCTAGAAATTTCTTTTACTGTGGTTTTTTTGATGCTAACTCCGTCATAATAGTTGATCAAATTTACCACGTAGATTTTTAACGGATTTTGACTAACAAAGTGGATGGAAGAAATTTGTTTACAAGATTTTGAAAATTATGAGACTAATTTCGCACGAAAAAAATATAAGATCAAAGTAAACCATAAATATAGTTAAGAGACTAAAATAGATATTTTATCTATCTAAAATAACATTTTAAGAATAAACATTTAAACCAAATTTTCTTTTAAAACTTCTATAAAAAATTTCTTTATGAATTTTTTTATACAAAATCATGTAGTATTATAAAAATTATTTTTAAGCCAAAATAATTTGGCTCTATATCTTTATAATATATTTTTTTAAATATATTAATTATTAGATATTTAAATATTTAAACATATGAATAAAAGTATATAGACCATTCCTTATTTTGCAATCGTTAAGTGAAAAGATAAATTGGTTAAATTGTATTAGTAGAATTTTCTCTCTTTGTTTTCCACGACATTATTGGCATTGTTAAACATAAAAATCTATATTGACATGAAAAAAAAGACCATAACACCATTTTTTTTAAAGTTTTGTTTGAAATTTTTTATACACATCAAATATTTATACTTAAATATATAAAGATTAATCTTTTAAGTCGAAGAGATCATAATAGACTGGCAAAACTCTTATATAAAAACATTTAATTAATCAAAAAGAGACATTTATGGTTTCATTCAAATACTAGAGTTATTATAAATTGTTAAAGATGAAAAATATATAAAATGTAATAATACAGAAAGAAAAACGTGTTGCCGAGCTGTAATGTGAAATAGATGAGATGATTGATAATATGAAAAGAAAATGAACGTGGAAAAGCTGTAGATGCAAATGGAGGCATTGATTAGAGGAAACTAAAGCTGCTCCCTCGACAGTTGTAATCATAATTAGAGCAACAATCCATAGAGTAGAGAAAGTAAAATACTTTAACCATAAATATTTCTGTCCACCTGCCCTACCTTCACGTGTAACCCTTGATGCCAAATCATAATATTAATCAAATTAGTGCATAAATGACTTTTTATATCGGCTGAAACTGACTTTTTATATCGGTTCTGGGTCCGATGTAAAGTCAGGAGATATAGTAAATCAGGTACTTTTTACATCGGTTTTGGGTCTGATGTAAAAAGTCCATTTTACACCGGTTTTAATCTAAGACTGATGTAAAAAACAATTATAACAATATTTTAAAAAAATTGACTCAACTTTTTACATTGGTTAAACATGTGGGTCGATGTAAAAAGTCCCTTTTTTACATCGGTTATGATCTAAGACTGGTGTAAAAAACAATTATAACAATATTTTAAAAAAATTAACTCAACTTTTTACATCGGTTAAACGTGTGGACCGATGTAAAAAGTCTCTTTTTTACATCGATTATAATATAAGCCCGATGTAATATATACAGTTTTGAAACTTTTTACATCAGTTTGGAGTAATAACCGATGTAAAATGTATGAAATTTTTTGAGAATAAATTATTTATTTTCTAGATGTTTCCCTGTACAAAAATAATTTGTACCCATTTTTTCATATTTTTCCAATATCACACCGACTATATTTATGTCGCTATATAGATTTCATAGCTTTCCAACATCACATAGACCACATCTAGGTCGATGTTTTCATATTTTTCACAACAAACTTACAAATTGAACAATTGTATTACAAACTTGTATTGTATCACAACAAACAAACTCACAACAAACTTACAATTACATATTCTTCACAAAACATACAAAAATATTCAACTATTTATAAGTCTTTTTCCAAACTTGAATTATCAATATAAAATCCACAAGTAGATGAGTTATAGCTCCGGTAGACAACACCAAAATCACATTGCCTGACAATAAATAATAACAATTAACATCAGCAAAAAAATCAAGAAACTCAATACATGTGCAAAAACCACATGTAATGTGCAAAAACTCAATAATAACAATTATGTGCAAAAACTACAACTTAGACAATTCTATAAAACTCACCAAGATATACTTAATTTTGATATAACTCAAAGAAACATTTTTCCCAACAGAGTCGCAAATCATACAAATCATATTGTGTTAATTCTGTTGGGTCATCAAATACCTATAATACATAAATACAACAATATAGACTTATTTTTTAAAAATTCATATTAAGTCGAAAAACAAAAAGTGAATAACAAAGTAAAATTATTTTTAGTACCTGCATCCAATTCTCAGTTATATTAGCAGAGACAATATCCAACATATTTTTCATCACATAATATCCACAATCATTAGAGTTATGTTGTTGCCTTGTCTACAATTGAATGACATAATTAGTGAATATTTATCATAAATTTAACTATAGAATTACAATTTACATCACACTTACATTCGGATGAAGCCATGTAACAATCTCTGAACATCATCAACTTCCACGTCTTTTGTGCTTCCTTTTGTAGATGAACAACTTCCTTTTCCGCTTCCATCGATAATTTCTATTTTTTCAATGCATTTAATATCACCTGTGCTTTGTGATAAACCCATAGACTTAAGTGTCTCCATTAATGATAATTTCCATGGTTTCTCTACTGTGCTCATAAGACAGCAAGCTGCTTCCGTAGGGAACCACCCTTCGATCCTTGCGGTTTTTGAGGATCGTCGTAGACAGTTACATACAACTCGTTCACCCCAGTTTCTGGGTCTTCGTAACCAGCGAGGTTTATGGTCTGAATCTGATTATGGTTCTGATGTTATTGTTGGAGTCTTTGACACTGGCATTTGGCCTAAGAGACAGAGCTTCTCTGATGTGAACTTGTGTCCTATTCCACGGCGGTGGAAAGGGGTTTGTGAATCTGGTGAAAAATACTCACCCAGAAACTGCAACAAAAAACTCATCGGTGCTAGATTCTTCTCCAAAGGTCATGAAGCAGGTTCTGGTTTTTTCGGTCCTTTGAACCCCATCAATGAAACCGTTGAGTTTCGATCCCCTCGTGACATCGACGGTCATGGAACCCACACAGCCTCCACAGCTGTTGGTCGTTATGCTTTCCAAGCAAACATGTCCGGTTACGCTTCTGGAATCGCCAAAGGTGTTGCTCCGAAAGCAAGATTAGCAGTTTACAAAGTTTGTTGGAAGAATTCTGGTTGCTTTGATTATGATATCCTCGCTGCCTTCGACGCAGCAGTCACTGACGGTATTGATGTAATTTCCATATCAATCTGTGGCGGAGACAATATAGCCTCACCTTACTATCTCGACCCAATAGAAATCGGATCTTACGGCGCCGTTTCCAGAGGCGTATTCGTTTCATCCTCCGCAGGAAATGATGGTCCAAGTGGAATGTCAGTAACCAACCTTGCACCAGGGTTGACCACAGTGGGAGCAGGCACCATCGATCGTGATTTTCCAGCGCAAATTACCATGGGCGACGGGAGAAAATTCTCCGGTGTGTCACTATACTCCAGAGAAGCTTTGAACGGTAAAATGTATCAACTAGTTTACCCTGGAAAATCAGGGATTCTAGGTGATTCACTGTGCATGGAAAATTCATTGGATCCGAAACAAGTAACAGGGAAAATTGTAGTGTGTGATAGAGGAAGTAGCCCTAGAGTAGAAAAAGGGCTAGTTGTGAAGAAAGCCGGTGGCGTTGGAATGATCCTCGCAAATAGAATCTCAAACGGCGAAGGACTCGTTGGAGATGCTCATCTTCTTCCTGCTTGTGTTGTTGGTTCCAACGAAGGGGATATAATCAAAGCCTATATCACTTCATCGTCGAACCAAACTGCTACGATTGATTTAAAAGGGACTATCCTCAGAATCAAACTGGCTCCGGTTATCGCTTCTTTCTCAGCAAGAGGACCTAACGGTTTGAACCCTCAGTTACTCAAACCGGATCTGATAGCTCCAGGAGTTAACATCCTTGCCGCTTGGTCTGACGTTGTGGGTCCAACTGGTCTTGATTCTGACACCCGTAGAACCGAGTTCAATATTTTGTCTGGAACATCAATGGTTGCACCTCATGTGAGTGGCGATGCCGCGTTGCTGAAATCTGCTCATCCATATTGGAGTTACGCCGCCGTGAGATCCTCCATGATGACCATTGCTTTTGTTTTGGATAACCGGAACCTCCCTATGTTAGATGAGGCTACAGGGAATAATTCCACACCTTATGATTTCGGCTCGGTCATCTCAATTTGGGTCATCTCATGGTTTGGGCGTTTGCCGTTTTTACATCGGTTTTAACATTGGCCCGATGCAGGGTTCTGGGCTGATATTTTTTACACCGGTTTACAGAAGGCCCGATGTGAGGGTGATTTTTACATCGGTTAAAAGTATGTCCCGATGTAAGTGTTTGGGCGTCTAATATTTTTACATCGGTTTTCATTATTCTCCGATGTAAGGTTTTTAATATATTTTATATATTACCAATCTGCCCGTGAACTTTTTACATCTGTTTTTAGTTAGACCCGATGTAATATCTTGCTAGATTTTTATTTACAATTCTGCCACCTTATTTCTTATTTATAAAAATGCCACCGTATTTTTTTCAGAAAACCTTTTACATCGGTGGATGACATGGCCCGATGTAATAGATAGCGAAAAATATATTTTTTCATATTATTTATATCATTGCAAATAAATACCTGATGTAAAATATTTTTAATTTTATTTTTTACATCATATATTTTGATACGTGATGTAAAAACCTTTTCTCAAATGTCTTTTTAGTAGTGTCACCTCAAGAGTAGCAAGTAGCTAGCATTCCATCTTTTAAATATGAGGATAAAAATTGTTGTCGTCTCCACTATCAATTTTCAAAGCATAATTCAATCTCCAATGACAATCAATGAAAATTTGTTGTTTTCTTGTAATATAAAAAATTGAACGTGACTTGGTTAATTAAGATAACAATTTAATATTACATTTTTTTCATGTATAATCAAACTCTAGAGTTATTTAGAATACAAGATCTAATACATAATAGTACATACACTTAAACATTAAATCGTTATTAATAGGAAATTAAAGCTAACAACATGTTTAGCACATATAATAATCACATATCAAATTAGAAATACTTAGAAATTACTATTAAGTCAAAACAATTATAATTCTATTGCACATAGCTCATAAGGCTGCAACAACTCCAAGATCCATGATTTTGAGTAGATAAATTCACACAAATCTTTAATGTACTCCAACACTCCATCTGTAACAATCTTCACTCGATTCTATCGAAATTCTCTTGTCCGAGTCTTGGTTAGTTGACAAATACTAAAAACTCCAAAACCTCTTGTAAAAGACTTCTTCTTTTTCCTCATCAAAACTCAATCTCCATAAATCATAACCTCATTCTAATATCTGAAAAATCTTCTCAATATCATTGGAAAACCTATGAACCACCTCACATTAAGAAATCATACTTTCTTTTTTAGTTGAGAAATGTAACAGTCCAGACCCCTCGTAAAATGCTTTCCACAATGTTACTTCACGATCATCACTATCCTCTTCACTAACAGAATTTTATCTTTTGTGGAAATCGAACTCGATACCATAGAGTTCAAATACATATTCAATCCATTTTCACTATCAAAATAATGTATATGTACAAGAGATAAGACACCAAAATAATGTAAAACTAACACTATTTGATTATAATCAAATATTTTCATTATTAGAATCATATTTGCTAGATTTTCTTAATTCAAGTCATAAATTATTTGATTTAAATCATCTTGCAGCGACTTTTAATTAAAGACATGATTTACATGCAAAAGAGATCTTAACTTAGGAGTCAATGAGAGACTTATTGCGAAGAACTCAAATGAGATAGAAATAAAATACAAAAAACATTAAAATATAAGAAATAATATTGTTACCAACAAAGCAATTTAAGAAATACTTTGCAAGTTGTGTTTTATTACAATTTACAACATTATTTTTTGTATGAAAAAGACCTAGAATTATCCACATATTCTATAATAGGGAAAAACCTCCTAGTGGGGAAGTATATCACAAGGAGAAACTTGGCAACTTAAGTGGCCTTAGAAGATGAGCTAGTAGAAACTTAGGGATGAAGGAATCTATGTTTGCAAGGTAAACTAAGCTTCACATGAGGAGAATCTTGACGATCCATACATATTCGTGTAACAGACACTACTAAAAAAAAGACATTTGAGAAAAGGTTTTTACATCGGGTATCAAAATAGGTGATGTAAAAAATACAGTTAACAAACTTTTTACATCAGGTATTTATTTCCAATGATATAAAAAATAAGGGAAAAATTTTTTTTCGTCACCTATTACATCGGGCAATCTCATCCACCGATGTAAAAGATTTCCAGAAAAAAACACGGTGGCATTTTTGTAAATAAGAAACAAGGTGACAAAAAAGTTAAAAAAAATATAAGCAATATATTACATCGGTTTAAATAAAAACCGATGTAAAAAATGTGCTTGAATTAATATATAAAATATATTGATAAATCATAAAAACGTGGGTTAAAAAAAAAAAAAAAGGTAAGCTATTACATCGGTTCAGACTCTCCACCGATGTAATAGCCCAACACGTATTTAAAATAAAAAAAAGCAACCTATTACATCGGTTGGAGTTTCCACCGATGTAATAGCCTAACAAGTATTTAAAAAAAAAAAAGCAACCTATTAAATCGGTGGAAGTTTCCACCGATGTAATAGCCTGAGAAGTATTTAAAAAAAAAAAGCAACCTATTACATCGATTGGAGTTTCCACCGATGTAATAGCATAACAAGTATTTTTTTTAAAAAAAAGCAACCTATTAAATTGGTGGGAGTTTCCACCGATGTAATAGCTCAACCCCTTATATCGGTGGGGGTTTCCACCGATGTAAAAAAGTGTAAACACTATTTTCATTTATACGTGAAAACTGTACAGTTTCCATTTCGACCCATTTTCGACCCATTTTCCACGACCGTCGCCGCTGCCATTATCGACCCATTTTCCACGACGCTGCCAACACCACTTCCGAGACGCCCGATTCCGCTCCGTTCCTCACCGTCGCCGCCCGATTCGCTCCGTTCCTCGCCGTTTCAACGGCTCACCGTCGCCGCCCGATTCCTCCCGATTCCGTCGCTGTTTCAACTGCTTCCTCGTCGTCGTTTCAACTGTTTCCACCGTCTTCTGCAAATCATTCTGCAAATCATTCTGGGGTTTGTTCTAATTCTATTTCTTTTCTTTTTTGCATTTTCTTTTTCATTACAATTTCAGCATTTTTATGCATTTATGCTATGTTACATTACATATCAATATTATGCAGTTGGCTAGTATACGATAGTTTAAATTTCTATGGTTATTCCTTAAGATAAAGTTATACATGTTTATAGATACTAAACTTAGTAACTTTAACTAATGCAACAAGCTACTTGTTTCAAGAAAATATGGTGTATGTTAGTGTTTGTGCAGTGTGAAATTTCATGATCATGATGGTGAAGAGTGAAACATGAAGATTGTTATATTATTAAGTATTTACAGGTTCTGAGACAAAAATTGAATATATGGTGATCATTTTGAAATTATTAGAAAAGGAAACCAGTGAGAATCAGTTATGTATTAGTGGTGCAAAGTGTAAAAATAATAACAATTAGTAATAAATTGTTAAATGAGAAATGTGTTTTTTCAAAATAATTGGATATTTTATTTGTTAAGAACAATGGTTTGAGAAAAACATATGGACAAGGTTTTGAAAAAAATTTAAGAGAGTGTCTTTGTGTTAGTGTAGTGTTTATATATACTGATTTAAAAATTATTACTAATAGTTATGTGATTTTTCATTGGCGAGTATATTTAGTTATGTGATGTTTATATCTTTCTGTATTAGTTCTTTTGGGATTCATCAAATGGCAAATGGAAATAGAAAAAAGGCTACATGGCTTCATCCCAATGTAAGTGTGATGTAAATTGTAATTCTATAGTTAAATATATACGATAAATATTCACTAATTATGTCATTCAATTGTAGACAAGACAACAACATAACTCTAATGATTGTGGATACTATGTGATGAAAAATATGTTGGATATTGTCTCTGCTAATATAACCGAGAATTGGATGCAGGTACTAAAAATAACTTTACTTTGTTCTTTACTTTTTGTTTTTCGACTTAATATGAATTTTTAAAAAATAACTCTATATTGTTATATTTATGTATTATAGGTATTTGATGACCCAACAGAATTAACACCAGATGATTTGTATGATTTGCGACTTCGTTGGGCAAAATGTTTCTTTGACTTACATGGAACTTAAGTTTAGCTTGGTGAGTTTTATAGAATTGTATAAGTTGTGGTTTTTGCACAATACATGTGGTTTTTGCTCATGTGTTGAGTTTCTTGATTTTTTTGCTGATGTTAATTGTTATTATTTATTGTCAGGCAATATGATTTTGGTGTTGTCTACCGAAGATTTTATATTGGTAATTCAAGTTTGGAAACTTAGAAATAGTTGAATATTTTAGTATATGTATATTTTGTGAATATTATGTAATTGTAAGTTTTGAAAAAGACTTATAAATAGTTGAATATTGTTTTATATTTTGTGAAGAATTTGTAATTGTAAGTTTGTATGTTGTAATACAATACAAGTTTGCAATACAATTGTTCAATTTGTAAGTTTGTTGTGAAAAATATGAAAACATCGTCCTAAATGTGATATATGTGATGTTGGAAAGCTATGAAATCTATATAGCGACATAAATATAGTATGTTTGATATTGGAAAAATATGAAAAAATGGGTACAAATTATATTTGTATAGGGAAACCCAGGAAATAAATAATCTATTCCAAAAAAATTTCATACATTTTACATCGGTTATTAGTAAAACTGATGTAAAAACTTTCAAAAAGGGACTTTTTACATCGGTTGGAAGTAATACCCGATGTAAAAAGTCGCGTTACTGGGGACTTTTTACATCGGGTATTACTTCCAACCGATGTAAAAAACTGGATCAATTTTTTAAAAAAATGTGCATAATAACAGGTTATTACATCGGTTCTGATATTATAACCGATGTAAAAAAGGGACTTTTTACATCGGTCCCAGAACCGATGTAAAAAGTCCCTGATTTACTATATCACCTGACTTTACATCGGACCCAAAACCGATGTAAAAAGTCAATTTTACCCGATGTAAAAAGTCATTTCTGCACTAGTGAGATCTGGCAAAGAGTTGCGGGAAAAATAAATATAAATTTTATAGGAAAGTTGCAATGCTCTTAAGGAAAAAAACAAGATAAAATAGAAACCCATGTGAGGCCAATAGTAGTTACACTATTACAAAAAGTTCTTATAAACTCGCACGTAAAATGTGTTTTATCTTAGTTATAGTAGTGAAGTTAATAAGGTCATTATAAAAAATATGGATTTAGCACTTCCATATTTAAAACATTGAAGAGTAATGTAATTATGTATGTATTCGAATTCCATCGGCTGTATTTTTATTATTTATAATAATAATGTCTTATGTATCTTGGATTATCAATAAAATCAAAGGATAAATTATTTGTATTTTTTTTTTAATTTTAACTAATTACATTGCTTACATAGAAAATTAATAAAATAATTTATTTGTAAATCACAATGTTTAGAATTTTTTTTATTAATAATCATGTATTAAAATAATATTTCGCAAATAACCGGGTTTCGGAAAAAATTACGCAAATAACCATGTTTCAGATGACTCCCCAAAGGAGTAGCCATCTGAAATGGCGCATGCACCTACCATTTTGCCCTAGGTGCCATCTCACTTGGCGCCTCCCTTGACTTTTAGCCAAGTGAGATGGCGCATGCTCCTTAAAAGTGAGAGGAGGCGCCATCTCACTTGGCTCCTAGGGCTAAACTAGGGCAAAATGCTGTTTTATAAATAATTCGTCCGTTTCTCCGAAATTTCTCACACTTTCTCGCACTGTATTTTTATTTTCTACTTTGTTATTTGCGTCATGACGTCGCATATGATTTTTAGCAGAGATGGTTACGTTATCTTCTCCGCCACGAAACCTCCGATGAAAATGAAATTCTGGCACATTCACTCCATGGAGCGTCTGAAGCGGGAGTTGATGCGATGGCTAGATGGAGACATTGCGGAGGGGAAAAAATTCGAAGGATCCAGCGAAAACGAACAACAACCTCACATGCGACAGGAAGACCTAATGTGTGGTTGGAGGAAGTCAAAACAGACAGCGATGTAATGTTGATGATGCATGGGTCAGATGAAATTGTGTTAACAGTTGTAATTTCGTAGATGGAATATCGCTAATTATTCTTGTACGCTTTTTATTAATTGTAGCAAAATCTGTTAACGGAAAACCCAAATGTTTACAACACAATTATGAAAAGATTTTATGTATTATAATATTTATGTGGTCGAGGCAGACGCCCGATTCTGACAGTTTTTGCGATTGTGTCCGACCTGACGGCATAAACCACACTTTCTTTCCAACCTGTCAAGATCGTCCATTTCTGTTGTGATGCGCTTACTTTTGGGACGACCCTTCTTGTTCCTTCGCATTTGGTTATTGTGCCACACTATTTCGCCATCGTATGCAGGTCAATAATCTGGTTTTGCTACCAAAGGAAAGTTATTGTTTTAAACGTTGAGCAACGTTTCAGATTTGTAAATGTTTGACAGAAGTTGCAGCGCGTCTTGATGGGTATGAGCACAAGCTGCAATGACATGAGAGTAAGGCATACGAAATGCTTGAAACCTACCACAATCGCACCATTGAGAAGGTAGCATGACCCTATATTCTTGTCTTGGCAGGCCTTCATTGTGGTCGATTGTCTCTTTCACAATGAAGTTGTGGCTGTGTCGGTCAAACCGTATAACCATGTGAGTGTTGGCTTTAGCACTTTTAGCCTTAATGTATTTCATGCAGCTTTCACTTCATAGTTGTCCAGATTGCAACACCGCATTCCACATTTCACCTCTTTTGGAAAATAACACAGCTATCCTAAAATACGTAGATTTTACCAAGGCAGTGATTCAGAGGTTTCATATGCCTTTGAATACCCCATTCACTGATTCAATAAGATTCGTTGTCAGATGCCCCCATCTTTGGCCATTGTCGTATGACCTAGTCCATTTTTCCACCGGAATATTGTCGATCCACCTACCGGCTTCCAGATTAGACAAACGGATCTCGTTGCGGTAATATTTGAATATGGGTTGTGTCAATGCATATCCCGCATTCATAACCGCTTTCCTCAATGTTTTGTCCTTGATCTCCCTCGAGAAATTCTGGACGATATGCCTAACGCAATAGACATGCGTAGAAGGAGGGTCATGCCAACCATTTGCTGGATTATTGTAGGCGCTTTCAATGGAGGAATGTCTGTCCAAGATCAAACAGAGATCTGGTTGAGGAGCCACGTGTGTCCGTAGATTTTTCAAGAAAAAGCTCCAAGCACCACCGGTCTCCCCCTCGACAAGGGCAAAGGCAATGGGGAAAATGTTGTTGTTGCCATCTTGTGTAACTGCCATCAGTAGCGTGCCTATGTACTTCCCATACAACCAAGTCCCATCAATTTGTATAATTGGTTTGCATGATACAAACCCTGTGATGCATGGTTGAAATTCCCAAAACACGCGACTGAATATTCCGTTGCCATTTAGTAGACTACCATCTTGGGCGTATGCTGGCACTGTTTCCAGAACGTAAACACTACCTGCAGAATACGTCTTGAGTGCATTCACGTAGCGGGGAAGTTCTTGGTATGACTCTTCCCAGTTTCCGTACACCCTTTCAATCGCCTTAGTCTTTGCTAACCACGACTTACGGTAAGACGGAGTGTAGTTAAAAACCATGGTGATGTGGCAGATGATTGTTTTCACCTTCAAAGATGGGTCGTTGCTGACCAGGGGTAGGATTTCTTGACAGATGAGATCATAGTTGAGTTTTCGGTGGTCCTATGATTGAGTGGAACTTACACAAGTGTGGGTAGTCATGGAACCTATGACCCAGCAGTCACCCCTTAATCTGTATGATACGGTCAGCTTAAACATACAGTCAGGGTGGACACACTTGATCTTGTACCTTTCTGGGTTGACACGATCCACCTTAAAATCAACCGAGTTGAGCATGTGGAATTTTTTAATGGCCCTGATGCATTCCTCTCTGTTACGAAACTTGTCCTTCTCTTTTAAATTTTCATCCGACTGCATATACAGATTGAAAAATAAGTCAGTAGAAGGTTCATCTCCGCCCATGTTGAAGTTTGTCATGTGCGGAGGTGGTGTGTAGATTTTGTTTGCAGGAATACTAGGGATGCCATCATCGTCAGAATCATCATTCACCATTTCATCAAACTCTAACTCGTTATCTTCTTCTTCATCATCAACTGCATCTACCTCAGCTTGGTCATTCTCCAAAGGATCAACCTCTTGTGTCACCTGAGGCTCTCGCAGCATAACGTACAACTCAATAGAGTCGTACCCAGAATAGACATGGCTGGAAAACATATTCTGGAGATCCTCGTCATCTTGAACTTCAACCTTATAAAAAATTACTTGGTTGTTTCCAAAGAAAACTGGATTCTGATAAAATATCTGGGACACCGGGCCTCGTTCAAGTTTGGCCTCCAATCTTTTTTTAAAGTAAGAGAAATTGGCTTTCCCGTTTAAGAGAAATCGGATGTTGTCTGTGTCTCTAAACAAAAACCCAGCGGTGGGACAAATGTATGTCTCACCGTTGAAATGTGCTTTGACGACAAATTGTGGTGTAGAGGCCATTGCGTAGAATTGTTTTAAGGTTTGAAGGTTGGAATGTTTGAATTTTATGAGTGATTCGAAGGTTGGAATGTTTGAGGTTTATTGATTGTATGAAGGTTTGAATGTTGTAATGTTTGAAGGTTGGAATGTTTGAACTTTATGAGTGATTTGAAAGTTTATATGTTTGATTGTTTGCAGGTTTGAAGGTTTGATTGTAAGAACGTTTGAAGGTTGGAAGATTTGACAGATTATGTGAATCAATGTTATGATAAACGTAATGCTAAAAATTACAATTAAGTAAGGATGCAACCCCCCAAGGCTGCCAATAGTGTTACATGCAAGGAATCCCAAAGGCTGTCACGTAGCCTGAGCCTAGGCTGCAACAAAGGACACCTCTTATTCGCCAGTTGGGGTGGCAACACCATTCATTTTTGTACTCTTTCGCCAAGTCCAATGGCGCCTCCCTTACTGTCCAATCGTGATACATGCATGCATATATGTAACCCCCTAGGCTGCCACCTAGCCTGCGCCTACTCTGCACCTATACTGTATGTTGTTAGTCTCCTCCCATCACCTCCAATGGGCTTACATGCATTCAGGCAAGGAATCCCAAAGGCTGTCACGTAGCCTGAACCTAGGCTGCAACAAAGGACACCTCTTATTCGCCAGTTGGGGTGGCGACACCATTCATTTTTGTACTCTTTCTCCAAGTCCAATGGCGCCTCCCTTACTGTCCAATCGTGATACATGCATGCATATATGTAACCCCCTAGGCTGCCACCTAGCCTGCGCCTACTCTGCACCTATAATGTATGTTGTTAGTCTCCTCCCATCACCTCCAATGGGATTACATGCATTCAGGCAAGGAATCACAAAGACTGTCACGTAGCATGAGCCTAGGCTGCAACAAAGGACACCTCTTATTCGCCAGTTGGGGTGGCGACACCATTCATTTTTGTACTCTTTCGCCAAGTCCAATGGCGCCTCCCTTACTGTCCAATTGTGATACATGCATGCATATATGTAACCCCCTAGGCTGCCACCTAGCCTGCGCCTACTCTTCACCTATACTGTATGTTGTTAGTCTCCTCCCATCACCTCCAATGGGCTTACATGCATTCAGGCAAGGAATCCCAAAGGTTGTCACGTAGCCTGAGCCTAGGCTGCAACAAAGGACACCTCTTATTCGCCAGTTGGGGTGGCGACACCATTCATTTTTGTAGTCTTTCGCCAAGTCCAATGGCGCCTCCCTTACTGTCCAATCGTGATACATCCTTAGGCTGCCACCTAGCCTGCAAGAGTGACACCTTTCATTTTTTGTACATGCATGCATGCATATATGTAACCCCATAGGCTGCCACCTAGCCTGCAAGAGTGACACTTTGCATGCATGCAAGCACCAGCAACCACTATATGAAACTTATTTGCCTATAAATACATACCATATCATACATCTCTCACACCCATACAAGTCTCACTCTCTGCTACAAAATCTTTCACAATGTCTTACACTTTCTAAGTCTTTCATACTCTCTATCTCTTCCTAAGTCTTTCATAATCTCAAGCATTTTAAACAATGGCTCTTCTAACAATGGGCGATACTCACAGAGGCACAAGGGAAAACATTGCCGCATTTGTAAGTTTCTATTTTGGTTATACATTTTTCATACTTTATATAATGCGTTGTTCTTCTTACTTAATCTTACACATGTTACATTATGAACTCAGGACACAAAAAGATTCAGAATCCGTTCTCACAACTACCTGGCTCCCAACCCATTTATCATACCATATCTGGAATACGCAGGTTTTGGACATGTCATAAATATCTCCAACTGCACCATTGACTCGAAGTTCATTCTTGCAATGTTGGAAAGGTGGAGACCAGAGACCCATACATTTCACCTACCAATTGGTGAATGTACCATCACGCTCGAGGATGTGTACATGCTACTAGGTCTCCCTGTCGACGGTAAGGTCGTGAACGGGTCGGTTCAACAACCCAACTCTCAGTGTGAAGAACTGTTGGGCAGGGATATGGTAGAAGGTGGTGGTGCGAGAGGTCAGGGAATACTACTCACTGAGCTGAAAAGTCATTATGCAAGTTTGGAATTAAATGAAAATTCCTCCGAGAATGACAGGGTAGTAAAAGCCAGAACTTATCTTATGATACTATTTGGTACCTTTTTATTTCCCGAAAGTACGAGAAATTGTGTAAATTTTATGTATTTACATTTACTAAGAAATTTTGAAAAAATAAGAAAATATAGTTGGGGTTCTGCAGTTTTAGCCCACCTATACAGCTCCTTGTGCAAAAATACAGTCAAGGAAAAATGTACATTTTATGGGTGCGCTTTTTTACTACAAGCCTGGGGTTGGTGGAGGATGGAGTCCTTAAACCCCGTCAACAACAACACTTTTGGTTTCCCGTACGCAACAAAGTAAGTCATCAAGTTATAGCATTTATTACTATTCATCTCTTCCCCAAATATATGCTAAGAATAAAATGTTTCTCATTTCCTTTAGGTACTGCGTGAGGGGTATGGATTACGGCAAGAATCCATGATTCAATGTCTCACTCTACCGCAATCTGTTGGATCACTTAGGCCCGGATGACGTACGTCGTAGCTTTTAACTTTTCTTCATTTAAATTATTTATACATTACTTTTGCGTTAACCTGATTTAAATTTTATCGCAGTTCATCTGGAGACCATATTTGGGTTTGGGCCATGATCCAAACCCGGAGGATGCAGCAACTTGGACCGCGAAGACTGCAATCATTTGGTTCAACATTGTGGAGATGCACCACAGCGACCGTGTGAAGATGCAGTTCGGGATGCATCAAGAGATACCAAGTGATCCAACTTGTTTGTCCCCATGGCATCTTAAAAGGGTCGACGCCCAGTGGGGTCTTACCAACTGGAAAGACTTCGCTCCGGAATGGTGTAAGATGTGGCAGAGGCGTCACCGCTATGTCTTGCAATTCCCGGTTTTCCTTAATCAAGGTAATATGCGACACACGGATCAATATTTGTCTTGGTACAGGTCAGTTAGTAACCCTGAAATGCACGTGTCTCATCCAAGGTACTTGGTTGACCCACGCACACAATGGGCACAACCCTCGTTTCCCCATCAACAAACCCAAAACCCATCAACCTCCCACCAACCCCCAAGAAGAAACAGACCCACAAACAGCCAACCATAGTCCCCACCACAACACAACTACACTCAAATGCCACACAACCAACCACAATCACCACCACACTACCAATACCCCGATATGCCTCACACCCAACCACAATACCAATCCCAATACCAGCACACCCGCATACCCCACACACAATTTCAGTCTTCCGCATATCCCAATATGGCCCCCTCAACATCCAGCCTTAGCCCTGATATGGGAATGTCGGAAGATTACGAACAAACCGACCTAACCTACCATCAACCACAATATCTCCAAACCACCCAACATCCTTAATACCAAACACCCCAAGATCCATTTCCTTTCTACCCACCGTACTCAGCCGATCAATGCTACAGACCCACTATGGAACCCCACCCACCGCCAACACGACCAAACTTTGAGGGTATGGGTAACCGACTGTACCAAAGCAGATCTTCTAGATATGGAGATTTGACTGATTTTATGGATCCGGACCGCATTGACTTCGTTGGGCCATCGACCTTGCCGCAGCAGGAAACGCGACGACACCCAGCACGAGAAAGGCGAGGACGGGGATGCGGAACCGAGGGTCATTACCGGGTTCCGGGGGATCACTGATTTATCTGTATTTTTTTCCTGTATTTTTTTATCCGTTTTTTTATCTGTTTTTTTATCTGTTATTTTAATGTAATACAGTTTGATGTAATTATTTTTTTTAATAAAAAGTCCATTTTGTTGATCCTCTATCCAACACGCAACGCACCGGACAAAAAAAATCACATTTTGCCCTAAAATAACACCTAGGTGCCATCTCACTTGGCTTAGGGCAAGCCCTAACCACATAGGCGCCAAGTGAGATGGCGCCTCCCCTTAAAATATAGGTGCATGTGCCATTTCAGATGGCTCCTCCTTTGGGGAGTCATCTGAAACATGGTTATTTGCGTATTTTTTTTCGAAACGCAGTTATTTGCAAAATATTATTTTAATACATGGTTATTAATAAAAAAAATTCCAATGTTTATCTAGAATATTAAACTGGTTATCTTGTTTACACAGAATATCAAAGACAAAAATTAAATTGTTCATGAAGATCATACGTTGGATCTTCAAATTCGTTATATTTTGGGAAGACTAGAAAATAATATATTTTCTATGTTCTACCTTGCATGTCTCTGATATCAACAAAAAAAATAATTAGATATAAAAAGGGTTACATAAATAAATAATTTTCTTCTCAAATAAAAGTTTAAGTACACAAATTTTAAACCCAAATAATTTTCTGCTCTTGCAATCCATCATATAGAACTCTTCATGATAAAGACTCTTAGATATATTAAAGTGGAGGATAGTTTCAAGCGCTTCATGATGTTTCATTAACAACTTTTGATATTCAGAATGTTTTTATAATGGAAGTTAACCTAGGTTTCACGCAGCTCACTAATTGTAGTGTCTTGAGCGTTGATAGTCATTAAATGGACGACAATGATTTGATCAAGGACAATGACAAATATTCTCAACTTTAACGCTAAAATATACACTCGATTTTTAGGAACACCGAGGTGCAAGATATATTTTTTTAAAGTTAAATTATTTACATAGAATATTACAATAAATTCCCACTTCTGATTTAGGCTTAGTGAAATTCACAAAAGCATAGTCTTTATTCAGCCCGGTACTACAAATTAATAGTAAACAACACACAATCATCAATCATCATTATTTTTAGAGAAGGGTATGAACATTGAATGTTTCTAGAGAATGAATTTGGTAGCGTACCTGAAATCTATCGACAAGTAGACAAATTCAAAGGAGAAAGTATTTTCAACAACAGATTTTTGGTGAAATCCAAATTTTGTTGTATACATTTATGTTGAATATCCAAAAACCACACCATAACTTACCCAACTTCGAATAATTTATTTTATTTTCTGCACTTGTGATCCATCTCAGAGATCTGTTCTTAAGCGATTCTAGATCAAAAGTTTTCATAGCAATGGACAATGATTATAGCTAGAATTAGGGTAAATTTTTTTTAACAAAAGTATTTATAGTAAAATCTGATAACTTTATCCCTCAGTGTTAGTATAAAACTGAGGTACTAAATCTTCTGATTATAGCTATCACCTCGTTTTTTTTAAACCGAGGTGAAATATTTTTTTTTAATTTACATTGTTTACACAAAATATTAAAATAAATGGTTTAAAACAAATCCTTGCTCTTTTGAATGAATATATTTGCTGATATTCATCACCCGGTTAGTTAAAATCCCTTCATTGTGTAACTTTTGAAAAGAGAATGGAGCTTACTTCATTGTCTTCTTGAATTAAAAATTATTTTTCTGCAGTTGCAATCTATCTAATGAGCAAAAATACAACAACAACAACAACAACAACAACAACAACAATAATAACAACAATAAGATCAACACCTTTATGTGAGATAGATTGCAAGGGAATAAAAAATGTTGTGTTCGATAAGAACTTTGAAGGTTTTTTATGTCTTGCATTCCATCCCAAATAATGATGCTTGCGAGTTTTGGACTTCTACAAATAAATAAGGATTAGGGTAAAATCTTTTTTATTTTGAAGGTTAAAGATCATCAATATTAATGAACTTACCGATAGGTTCATGGTTAACCTGTTATAAAACCATAGGTTAGTTGATGATAACTACATTTTACACTGTATTTTCTGACTCAATTTGCTTTGCATTTAATCCATTTAATCATTTATTATGTAGTATTATGTCGTTTCTGTTTGATTATTGCCGGTATTTGCCAAAGGCAAGAATTCTGAAGAGAAACCGACGAAATATGCAAAAAAGTGAATAAAATGTAGCATTTATAGGTTTCTGGTTCATCGTGTTCGCCATGGCCTCATGGCGTTCACCATGAACCCTCATGGCCATTTCACAGACTCACTAAACCATGGCGTTCACCATGGGCTCATAGTGGTCGCCATGGCTGCGCAATAAAGAAAAACCAGGAAACAGGTTGAACTAATTCAACACCACTTCTCCTAATTTCTCTCCATGATTCCACTAGGGTTTTGAACATGTTCCAGAGGCTTTGGTGACTATATAACATTAGCTTTAGGCTATTTTGGATATCCAAGTTTATACGTACAATTTTTAGTTTCTAAGCAGATATTTTCACCATTCCATAGTGATAGAACCTTACATCAGGAGACTATTACACATTAACTTAGGTTTTTCATTGTGTTGCTTGGATCAAACTGAATTGTGCTGGCATTATAAGATTTATAAGTTTCTTTTATGAAGGGTAATCAAGATGCTGCAAAATGTCTGACCAAAGAGAAACCTGCTGATAAGAAAACCAGGTCTGAAGGCAAGACTGGTACTGTGAAGACTGGACTGTCCAAAGGGAAGGTGAAAGCCCAAGTGCATACTGGGAGTCTCTCAAAGCCTGCAAGACAACCAATAACAAAGAAGAGAAAAGAACCTGAGCCTACTGATTCTGATGAGGAATCAGAATTTGAAATTGATGCTGAAGACATTCCTCTCAGAAGGAAACTTCCTTCCAGCAAAATGGCTAGAGTTCCTGAAGTCCCTACTGACAACATTTCATTTCACCACCCTGAAAATGCCAACAGATGGAAGTATGTTTGCTTGAAGAGAATAGCCTTGGAAAGAGAACTAAACAATGGTGCCATGGATTGCAAGGAAATCATGGACCTGATCAAAGCTGCTGGACTAATGAAGACTGTGGTAAAATTTACCAAATGCTATGAAAATCTGGTCAAGGAATTCATAGTGAATTTGTCTGATGAATGTGCTGATGGAAGGTCAGCTGACTTTGAATGTGTATATGTGAGAGGAAGAAGGGTTAATTTCTCTCCATCTGAAATTAACAAATTTCTTGGAAGATCAAATGAGGCTTGCCCTGAACTGGAAGTTACTGACAATGAAGTTTGCCAAACCATCACAGCAAGACAAGTCAAGTGCTGGCCCTCAAAAGGAAAGCTAAATGCTAGCAAGCTAAGCATAAAATTTGCCATCCTGCACAAGATTGGTACAGCCAACTGGGTCCCTACAAACCATAAATCAACCATCTCTACAGGATTGGGGAGATTCATTTATGCTGTTGGTACCAGGACTGAATTTGACTATGGCAAGTACATTTTTGATCAAACTTTAAAACATGCTGGTAGCTATGCTGTTAAAGGCCCAATTGCCTTTCCCTCCCTTCTATGTGGAATCATCCTTGCTCAGTACCCTGATATCCTGATGGAAAGAGACACTGCTTGCTAAAGAGCTCCTGCTCTTGGGTTACAGTACAAGCTGTTTCAGGGATCTCATGTTCCTGACATTGTCATAACATCAGCTGAGACATCATCTGCAAAAACTCAGTCCAAGACATATGATGTTATAGCTGTATTGAAAGAGACCTGCAAAGAGCTGGAGACAAGGAAAAAGACTATAGAAAACCTAATTGCCAAATTAGAACAGGAGGAAACTGAAGGAAACATAAGGGAAGAGGGTGCTGCTGAAGATCAGCTCAATGCTGAAGAAAGTAGCTCCTCTGAAGGTGACAGTGCTTAAAGTTTGGTGGAATTGACAAGCCTGATGCTGATGCTGTTGATGCAAGTGTCTTCAGATTTTATTTGTTGTTCTTATTACTTATTTTGGATGACTGTATAACATTTAAGTACATGTATCTTTGGCCCATTTGTGGCTAAAGAGGGGGAGATATTTTGTGTTAATTACTTGGTAGACATTATATTTTTCTGCAGTCATATTCATTCTGCTGCTCTATATTCTCTGATTGCTTAGGGGTTTTAGCCAAAAATCTGCCAAAGGGGGAGTTTGTAAGTGTTTAGTTATTGGCATGTATTTTTGGTAAAACCAGGTGTATAAATGTCATGACTGATGTCATAACATTCTGGATTATTAGGTTCTTTTTGCAGAAAAAGTATGGCACACAGTAGCTACTGTGTATGAGTGTGTATCTGAGCATTTTGCAAAAGATCACATTTATTGCCTTCTACCAAAATCAGTAAACAGGAATTCTGATGTCATAACAAATGTTAAGACATCCTGTACTGATCTAACAGATATGCAGTTTGGTTAATTCTGAGATTTTTCAGGAAGATGGCTCATTCTTTCCAGAACAGAATCTCACGTGGACTTTAGGTTAACCTAGCTCAACCCTAATCTGGTTGATAAAGTCTTGTGACCAAGTCTTAAGGTTAAACCTAATTAACCCTAGCTTTTTGTGGAAACCCTAACTGAAGAAACAACTGCTATATATTCAACAGGATTGCTATTTGGAAAGTAACTCTTGGACTGAAGACCAATTAGGAGCTGTATAGTTTTAACTGCTGTAATCCAAGCAAGTATCATTGTGATAAGTGACTTGGAATAGGTTTTGATTGTAAGGGTTTTTGTATCACTCAAAGCTTTGAAGCAAGAGTGTTGTGTGTCTCTTGACTAAAGCTTTGAAGCAAAGTCAAGTTAGGTTTATGTATCACTCAAAGCTGTGAAGCAAGAGTGTTTGTGTTACTTGATTAAAAAGCTGTGAAGCATAATCAAGTGTATGTTCTGAAGAGTGTCTTCATTAATTCATTAGTCAATTGTTTTAAGTATCACTGCTGTGATTGAGGGGGAGTGAGTAGGAACTCAGGTTTAAGTTGAACTTAGATTGAAGTTGCATTGGGTAGGTCTTAAGTGAAGGAGATAAATGTTAGAACAAAGTTTGAATCTACTACCC
This sequence comes from Vicia faba, assembly GCA_948472305.1. Taxonomy (NCBI): domain Eukaryota; kingdom Viridiplantae; phylum Streptophyta; class Magnoliopsida; order Fabales; family Fabaceae; genus Vicia; species Vicia faba. The sequence goes on from OX451735.1 coordinate 46,005,388, forward strand.
TATATTTAAGTTTTGATGATAACAATGTGAAAAGATATAGTATTTATAAGTTTCATGTATGAATTATCTGCTGCCTAAAATTATTATGTTCTGACTTGCAGATACTCTGATTGATATAAGCAAGATCACATCTATTCAGCATCAGAACTTGATTTCAGACACCAGCATCAGAAGTTGCCATATCAGAATGTCAAAATCAGATGATCAACTCACGTACATGCTGAAGCCTGATGAACAAGACTGCGCTCAACACTCTGATAAAGAAACACAACAGTTCATCAGCAGCGAAGCAGAGTCAGAATGAGCCAAGCCAGAACTTACATTAAGTAAGCAACGGTAATGTGCATTGAAAGCAAATTAATTCCAACGGCCTCATTCCAGACAAGATCTGCTCAATAAGGAAAGTTTGTTATTAGCATTGAATCAAGAATATTGCATCCAACGTTTATCATCTCAGTGCTATATAAACAAGACTTTGAAGATTGAAATGGCTAATGCTCTCAAAATCTCTACACGCACAAAAGCTAATTATAATCTTCTTTCTCTCAGTTTTGCTAAACCACACACTCTGATATTCTATCATTGTTTAGCAATCTAGTGTCTAAGCTTCAATTTGTGTATACATCACAGTTGTGATACAGTTTTGTAGAAAACATCCACACACTTAGTTTTATCTCTTTGTAAGAAAGTGTTACCTTGACAAACCGGGTTGTGGTTTGGATCAAGAAGGCTTTAGCAGTTGTTAAAGCAGTCTGTAATATTCAGTTGAATATAGTGGATTAAGACCTCGTTGGAGAGAGGCGAAATCACCTTGACGGGTGGATTGGAGTAGTTTGAGATCAAACGAACCAGGATAAAAATATCTTGTTCATTGCATTAGATTTCAGTTTTACAATTCAACCCCCCCCCCCCCCCCTTCTTGTGTTTTTCACCACTTCAATTGGCATCAGAGCGCCTGGTTCTGAGCTAAAACACTTAACCGTGTCAGTACAAGATCCAGCGTCAGAAAAACACAATGGCAGGAAACAATTCTCACATCAGCAATGACAACAATGAGGACAGAGACAGATTCAGTGGCAAACCTCCATTCTTTGATGGAGAAAACTTTGATTACTGGAAAGACAGAATTGAAAGCTTCTTTCTGGCTCATGATGCTGATCTGTGGGATATAGTGACAGATGGATACACGCACCCTGTGAATGCAAGTGGTCAGAAGATTTATAGAAAGACAATGTCTGATCAACAAAAGCGTGACTTCAAGAATCACCACAAGGCCAGAACCATCCTCCTCAGCGCCATCTCCTATACTGAGTATGAAAAGATCTCCAACAGAGACACAGCAAAGAATATTTTTGACTCACTCAGAATGACGCATGAGGGCAACGTTCAGGTCAAAGAAACAAAAGCTCTGGCGCTCATTCAGAAGTATGAGGCGTTCAAAATGGAAGAATCTGAATCCATTGAAACCATGTTCTCTAGATTCCAGATTCTGGTAGCTGGTCTCAAAGTTCTGGACAAAGGATACTCTACTGCTGACCATGTCAAGAAAATCATCAGAAGTTTACCCAAGCAGTGGAGACCTATGGTTACAGCTCTGAAGCTAGCTAAAGATCTCAACAAAATCACTCTGGAGGAACTTATCAGCTCCCTCAGAAGTCATGAGATAGATCTAGAAGCTGATGAGCCTCAGAAGCAAGGTAAGCCTTTAGCATTAAAATCTAACAGAAAATTTGAGTCTAAAGTTTTGCAGGCAGTTGAAGAAACATCTGATGGATCCTCATCAGAAGAAGACGAACTCTCCCTTCTCTCCAGAAGAGTAAATCAACTGTGGAAGCAAAGACAAAGGAAGTTCAGGAATTCCAGAAGATCTGATCAGAACGAGTCTTCTTCCAGATACAGAAGGACAGATTCTTCCTCTGGATACAGAAGATCTGAAGGCTCCTCCAGTAGCAAAAAGCCAAACACCAAAGACATCATCTGCTATGAGTGCAATGAGCAAGGACACTATAAGAGTGACTGCCCAGAGCTTCAGAGGGAAAAGCCCAAAAAGAAGTTTGGAAGAGAGAAGAAGAAAAGTCTCATGGCTACATGGGATGACTCTGACTCGTCTGAAGCTGACTCAGAATCAGATGATGAAAGGGCAAACATAGCTCTCATGGCTAACATTTCAGAAGATAGTGAAGCTTCTGAATCAGACTCAGAATCAGACACTGAAGAGGTATTTCCTAACTTTGCTGTTAACTTTATAAAGGCTGAACTTGCTGAAAGCCTTAATGAGATTCTGGAACGTTATCAGCAAATTAGAGCTAAATTCAGAGACCTGAAAAGGAATCTTGAATCTGACTCTAATAAGACTGAGAGTCTCAAATTGGAAAATTCTGAGCTGAGAAATAAGATTTCAAAATTAGAAAACACTTTACAAAACTCTCAGAAGGAACCAATCTCTGAAACTCCCAGCAACGCTGATGAGATCATCAAGGAGTATGATCACAGTTTCCAGAAGTTCCTAGCTAAAAGCATAGATAGAAGCAGAATGGCTTCAATGATCTATGGAGTTAGCAGAAACAGCAGGAAAGGAATAGGATACCAAGGTAAGGTTCCTACACCAAAGAATGTTATGGACTTAACCATTAAACACACTCCTCTGAATTCACATTTTGTATATGGTCACACACATGATATCAAATACACTAGCAGTAAGCACTCTGTGAAACCAAAATTCAACCAGAGTTTTGGTAAAACTAACAAATCAGGACCCAAGAAAATCTGGGTACCTAAGGATAAAATAATACATGTTGCAGATATCTTTAGCAGCAAGTCAGAAACACCAGTCATGGTACCTAGACTCTGGCTGCTCACGACACATGACGGGAAGAAGGCATATGTTCCAAAGCCTGGAACTTAAGCCTGGAGGCCACGGTGGCTTTGGAGGCAATCAGAGGGGAAAGATAATTGGCTCTGGAACTGTAGGTAATGGAAATCTTCCCTCTATTAATAATGTTCTACTAGTAGATGGATTGATGCATAATCTGTTATCCATAAGTCAATTAAGTGATAACGGTTATGATATAATCTTTAATCAAAAATCATGTAAAGCTGTTAGTCAGAAAGATGGGACTATCCTGTTTAATGGTAAGAGGAAAAACAACATTTACAAAATCAAACTTTCTGAACTAAAGAGTCAGAATGTAAAATGTCTTCTGTCTGTTAACAACGAGCAGTGGATCTGGCATAGAAGATTGGGGCATGTTAGTATGAGAAGAATATCTCAGATTAACAAACTCAATCTGGTCAGAGGACTTCCTAATTTGAAGTTCAATTCAGATGCTCTGTGTGAAGCATGTCAGAAAGGAAAATTTGCAAAACCTTCTTTTAAATCCAAAAATGTTGTTTCTACCTCTAAGCCATTAGAACTTCTGCACATTGACTTATTTGGACCAGTTAAAACTGCTTCAGTCAGTGGTAAGAAGTATGGGTTAGTAATCGTAGATGACTATAGCAGATGGACATGGGTAAAGTTCTTAAGACACAAGGACGAGTCACACTCTGTGTTTGTTACCTTCTGTAACCAAGTTCAGAATGAAAAGGATCTTAGAATCGTTAAAGTCATAAGTGATCATGGTGGAGAATTTGAAAACAAAGATTTTGAGTCATTCTTTAATGACAGAGGCATTCTGCATGATTTCTCTTGTCCTAGAACTCCCCAACAAAATGGAGTTGTAGAACGAAAGAACAGAACATTGCAAGAAATGGCCAGAACCATGATCAATGAGACAAACGTTGCTAAGTCCTTCTGGGCAGAGGCAATAAACACAGCGTGCTACATTCAGAATAGAATCTCAATAAGACCTATTCTGGAAAAGACTCCATATGAACTGTGGAAGAACAGAAAGCCCAACATTTCATATTTTCATCCATTTGGATGTACTTGCTTTATATTAAATACAAAGAATTATTTGAACAAGTTTGACTCTAAAGCACAGAAGTGTATTATGTTAGGATACTCTGAACGCTCAAGAGGGTACAGAGTATACAATACAGAAACACAGATTGTGGAAGAATCAATCAGTTTTCGTTTTGATGATAAGCTTGACTCTGAAAAGTCAAAGCAGAATGAAGTTTTTGCAGGTATAGAAATTGAATTTGCAGGTTCTGAAGACAAGTCATCAGAAGCTCTCAACACAGACATTCCTTCAACGTTTGAAAGGAGCACTGCTAGCAATCCTACAACAGCTGCTGATCAACCTCAGAAGAGATTACCCAGAAGCAGCTTGGATCACCCAGAAGAGACTATCCTAGGAAGAAAGGAAGATCCAATCAGAACAAGAGCAAGCTTCAGAAACTCTGAAGAAACACTTATGGGACTTGTGTCTCTGATTGAACCTTCTTCTATTGATGAAGCACTTCTGGATAATGACTGGATTCTGGCAATGCAAGAAGAGATGAATCAATTCACCAGAAACGACGTATGGGATCTCGTTCCCAGACCAAAAGGATTCAACGTCATTGGAACAAGATGGGTGTTCAGAAACAAGCTAAATGAACAAGGTGAAGTCATCAGAAACAAGGCACGACTGGTTGCACAAGGTTATAGTCAGCAAGAGGGGATAGACTATACAGAAACCTTTGCCCCAGTCGCCAGGTTAGAATCTATCAGACTTTTAATTTCATTTGCTGTTAATAGAGGCATCACTCTGTATCAGATGGATGTCAAAAGTGCATTCTTAAATGGTTATATAAAAGAAGAAGTTTATGTACACCAACCCCCAGGTTTTGAAAATACAAAACATCCAGAACATGTTTTCAAACTAAAGAAGTCACTGTATGGTCTGAAACAAGCTCCCAGAGCTTGGTATGAAAGGCTAAGTAACTTTCTGCTAGAAAATGAATTCACCAGAGGGAAAGTGGACACTACTCTATTCTGTAAATCAGTTAAGAGTGACATCTTAGTCTGTCAAATTTATGTTGATGATATTATTTTTGGTTCTACTAATCCTTCTCTTGGAAGAAAATTTGCTAAGTGTATGCAGGCAGAATTTGAGATGAGCCTCATGGGGGAACTGAAATTCTTTCTAGGAATTCAGATCAATCAAACTCCAGAAGGAACTTAAATTCATCAGAGCAAATACATCAGAGATCTTCTGAAGAAATTTGACCTCTCAGAATGTAAGCCATCAAAGATTCCAATGCATCCCACGTGCATTCTGGAAAGAGAAGAGGTAAGCAAAAATGTAGAACAGAAAGTCTACAGAGGTATGATTGGTTCTCTCCTCTATCTGACTGCTTCAAGACCTGACATATTATTCAGTGTTTGTATCTGTGCTAGATTCCAATCAGATCCTAGAGAATCTCACTTAACAGCTGTTAAGGGAATTTTCAAGTATCTGAAAGGTACTACTAATCTGGGTTTGTTTTATAGAAAATATAGTGATTACAGCTTAGTAGGCTACTGTGATGCTGATTTTGCTGGAGACAGAGTGGAACGTAAAAGTACTTCTGGAAGCTGCTAGTTTCTGGGAGAAAATCTGATCTCTTGGTCCAGCAAAAGGCAATCAACAATTGCTCTATCAACAGCAGAAGCTGAGTACATAGCAGCAGCAGGATGTAGCACACAAATGCTCTGGATGAAAAGTCAGCTTGAAGACTTCCAGATTTTTGAGAGTAACATTCCTATACTTTGTGATAATACTTCTGCTATTTGCTTAAGTAAGAATCCCATTTTACATTCTAGAGCTAAGCATATAGAAATAAAACATCACTTCATTAGGGACTATATTCAGAAAGGTATTTTGAACTTAAAATTTATAGATACAGACCATCAATGGGCTGATATCTTTACTAAACCCCTTTCAGAAGATAGGTTTAATTTCATTTTGAAACATCTCAGCATGAAAGTGTGTCCAGAGTGAAAATGTTTTAATTCCATATATTTACCTTCAGAATGTAATTGTTTTACTGTGAACTTCTGATCAATCTCCTTTCAGAAAGATAGAACATGCAGATTGTATCAAATGCAAGTCTAAAGATCCGAGAGTCTAAGCTCAAGACAGACGTGCTGATCACTACATCAAACAAGTGTCATCCAATCATCAGCATATCTCTGAAGCAGAACGCGTGCACGCTTCTGAGAAGGCAAAGCGATGATTGGGTGCATTGAGACACATGTCTGGTAACCGTTTTTAAGTATCTTTCTCAAATCCCCAAAATCAGCAAGCATTTAATGAAAAGTAATCATGCTTTTAAAATGCAATCATGATTTTTCTCTCTCTTAAAAAACATTTATCTTTTCAAAACAGTTTTGAAAACTCTATTTAAGCACATTAATCTCTCATTCTCATTCTTTACGTTTTCTCACTAATACTCAAGCATTTTCTGCATATTTCTGTGTTCATCTCTTGCAACCTATTTTCCTCAGTTTATTCTCAAAACCCTTTTAGTGTGAACATGGCAACCTCCAGCAGCGCTTCTGCAGGTCCTCAAAAGAAAGCATCATCTGAGCAATATCAAGTGCCATTCAGAACTCTCCTCACTCCTATGAAGAATCTTGAAGTGCTTTCTGAATTAATCATTGATTTTGAAAGCTTGAAGGAGAACGGTTTTGACCTAACTGAAGAAGTTAGGGCTCAGAAGTGGGAAATGTACTTTGATAGGTTGGTTGGACCAACATTCCCAATGCTAGTCAAGGAATTCTGGATTCACGCCAAGGCTTCAACACATCTAGTCACCTCCTTTGTTATGGGGAAGAAGATTGTGATCACTGAGGATCACATTGCAAGGCTAATCGGTTACAGTGGCGGTGGCGTCCGTTGTGTGGACATGGCTGAAAGATGTGCTGATGTGGGTGTGATAGCTGCAAGGATTTTCACTCTTGGGGTGCCCAGCAGCAAGATTAAAGATCTGAAGGATCATTACAGAGTGTGGGCTAAGATAATTCTGGGGTGCTTCAACCACAGGAAACCAACCAGTTTGCCTGATTACATAAATGTGGATCAGCAGTTTCTGATCTACTTTATTGATCAGAAGGTAAAGATCAATCTGGCTCACTTCCTTTTCAACCACCTCAGAACAAGTGTGAAGGAAACTAGGGAAGAAGAAAGAACCAAGAGGGATTGGATACCATTTGGAAGGCTGATATCAGATATTCTGACAGAGAATAGGCTGATTGAGCATCTGATAGAAGCTCAAGAGCTAAGCACTATTGAACCAACAATTGGGAAACCTCTGAATGCAAAGAACTTGAAGAAGATGAAGCTGATAGAGAATATTCAGAAGGAACCCAGAGCTACTCCTATTTCTGATATCACCAGCAGAAGAGTGCCTCTGAGTAACTTTCCGTTATTTTCTGAAATTGAATCCAAACCAGAGGTGGTTCTCAGGTACTTGGATGCGTGCAAGGCAGATGGTACAGATCCAAATCTGAATATCAAAGATCTGCATCAACCTCAACCAGAAGTGACTGTGAAGAAGACGAAGAAGAGGAAGGCACCATCAGAAGGATCATCCCAGCAGACACCCAGGAAAAAAGGTAATTCATCTGCTGCTTCTGTTTTAAATTCTTCTACTATTCCAGCATCTATTCCTCCTCAAACCTCTCATAGAATATCAATCCCCATCCCTACCATAGATGAAACTGTAGCAGAAGAGGACCCTTCTGAGGCATTAAAACTCAGAAGACCCAGAACCAAACATCCCAAACAACCAACAATTTCAACAACATCAGCAATTGACCAAGTGCTGTCTGACATTGATCAACACACCTCTGATCAACCAATCTCTGAACCACAAACTGTTCCTCCTCCACAACCAGAACAACAACAATCTGCTGAAGAACCAGAACAACCACAACCACTCTCATCAATTCCAGAAGAACCCCTTATTCCTGAACAATCAGAAATTCCGTCTCCCTCTCCCCAACCAGAAATTAATCCACCATCACCTCAAACAGAGTTTCATCACTCTGAAACTCCTTCTCCTCAACCATCTGAACCTCATTCACCTCAACCATCACCTCTGGCAATCCAGCTGCCATGTGGAACAACAGTTACCATGCCCCAGTTGCCATCCTCACCAGAATCTACACCACCAAATACTCCCAAAACACCACCCAGTCCAATCATAATCTCTGATTCTGATACTCCATCTCCAAAACAAACAGCTGCTCAGAAAACCTCCGAAAACCCCAGCAGGACTTTCATAGACTTAACCAGTCTTGACCGTCTTGCTGATCTGAAACACAAAATTTCCATCCCAAAACCAAAACAACCAGATGTTGGCTCTGGTATTATGAATTTTGAAACAGGTGTGTTGCAATGGATTGCTTCTTTGAAGCAAGTCTGTCCTGGAATGATTGACCCAGCTGCTTCTGATCAGCTCTGGTCACAATTCAGACTTTGGGTACATGCTGAAGCCCTCAAGTTGCAGGATATCAACTATGAGCAGGCACAACAAAATTTCAGCAAGCTTCTGAATGAAGTTGGAAGTCAGCTTCTGAAAGAAGAAGTGCTCCCTCTGGATAGTGAACCTTGGTCTGAGAAACAGCAAGCTGCAAAGGTGCAATCAGAAGAAGACAAGACCATTCAAGCTGAAGAAAGTCAAGCAGAAGATGTTGCTGAAAGTTCTCAGAAGCTTCCTGCTTCTGATGCTTCTCAAGCTGCCTTGGACAGGCAGACTCTGGAAGAACTAAGGCTGAATGACATGCGTCTGCAGCAGCGGATGGATGAAAGCGATCAGAAGATGAAAGAGAGAATGGATGTGCAGGATAGCAAGATTGACACTGTTGTCAGCATGGTGCACAAGCAGAATGAGACTGCTGAAAAGATCCAAGCCATGCTGGAGAACCTGTTCACACGCTTGCCTCCTCAACCTTAGTCTCTTTTTTCATTCATGTCCTCTTTTTCATGTTTTCCTTGATTTTCTGATGTACTGTTTGAATATGTTTTGTAATATTTTCTTGTTTTGATTCTGAACTATCTTAATATGATTAGTTTTTCTGATCTTAATTGTTTTAGCACATCACATACACTTTTTGATTTCTGACAAAAAGGGGGAGAACAAGAATGATATTTTTTCAATAACGACTAACTAGACAGAAATTCTCAAACATTCTAACTCTATTACTTGAAAATGTTTTTTTTCTGTTTTGCTTAAAGTCTACAGGTACAAGGAAGCTTCTGGACACTCTGAAGACTATAAGCTCTGAAGCTCTGATCACTATGAAGTTCTGATCCGCTCTGATACTCTGATCCAAAGCAAAGCTCTGACAAGAAAAGCTCTGAAGCTCTGCTCTGACATAAAGCTTCTGATAAGTCAAAGACTCTGATACTCTGATGTTCAAAGAAAGGCAAAAAGATCTGATCTTGAAGAACACGTGTAATCAAAGGGAAGTAATAAACTCAGGGGGAGTATCTCTCAACTCTGAAATTTCTTTACTCCTTATCCTTTTACTTCTTACTCTGATACATATCCCAGATACCTTTTCACGTTATTTTCATTTAAAAATATCTAGTTTTTGTCATCATCAAAAAGGGGGAGATTGTTAGAACAAAGTTTGAATCTACTACCCTATATTTAAGTTTTGATGATAACAATGTGAAAAGATATAGTATTTATAAGTTTCATGTATGAATTATCTGTTGCCTAAAATTATTATGTTCTGACTTGCAGATACTCTGATTGATATAAGCAAGATCACATCTATTCAGCATCAGAACTTGATTTCAGACACCAGCATCAGAAGTTTCCATATCAGAATGTCAAAATCAGATGATCAACTCACGTACATGCTGAAGCCTGATGAACAAGACTGCGCTCAACACTCTGATAAAGAAACACAACAGTTCATCAGCAGCGAAGCAGAGTCAGAATGAGCCAAGCCAGAACTTGCATTAAGTAAGCAACGGTACTGTGCATTGAAAGCAAATTAATTCCAACGGCCTCATTCCAGACAAGATCTTCTCAATAAGGAAAGTTTGTTATTAGCATTGAATCAAGAATATTGCATCCAACGTTCATCATCTCAGTGCTATATAAACAAGACTTTGAAGATTGAAATGGCTAATGCTCTCAAAATCTCTACACGCACAAAAGCTAATTATAATCTTCTTTCTCTCAGTTTTGCTAAACCACACACTCTGATATTCTATCATTGTTTAGCAATCTAGTGTCTAAGCTTCAATTTGTGTATACATCACAGTTGTGATACAGTTTTGTAGAAAACATCCACACACTTAGTTTTATCTCTTTGTAAGAAAGTGTTACCTTGACAAACCGGGTTGTGGTTTGGATCAAGAAGGCTTTAGCAGTTGTTAAAGCAGTCTGTAATATTCAGTTGAATATAGTGGATTAAGACCTCGTTGGAGAGAGGCGAAATCACCTTGACGGGTGGACTGGAGTAGTTTGAGATCAAACGAACCAGGATAAAAATATCTTGTTCATTGCGTTAGATTTCAGTTTTACAATTCAACCCCCCCCCCTTCTTGTGTTTTTCACCACTTCAATAAACTGGTTGGTTTATTCCTGAATTAATATCTCTTATAGTGGATTTCCTTCCTGGCTTGGTAGCCCCCAGAGTAGGTGTTGTTTCACACTGAACTGGGTAAACAATTGACTGTGTTCTTTACTGTTTTTATTTACTGTCTTATAGAAAGTCAGATACGGTGTCATAACATTCACTGTGACATTGAGTATCTGCTGCCAGAATTTCAGTAAGGTATAAGCAGATCGAGAAGGTAGCTTTAGCACTCATCAACCTAGCGAGGAGGCTAAGACTCTATTTCCTAGCCCACACGATTGTTGTCTAGACAAAGCAATTGTAACACCCTTCTAAAACCCCGCGATTCTCACAAATATATTTAATAAATAAATAAACGTAAAAAGGCAACAAGGATGTCACATCTTCACATAAGCATCATATAAAAAATAATCCTGCTTCGTAACACGGGTTGCAACAACATTTTAAAACTTAAATAGGATCCTTTTTATTCACAACTATTTCCTTTTGAACTTCTCAACGGAAATAAGAGTCTTAAACTTCTTCATAAAATAATATCAATACCATGAAAGGTAGTTCAAATATTAACAAAATCGTCACACTTCGTATTTGTAACATCATGATCCAAAACATGGAAAAAGTCATGAAAGTAATATGGAATCTCAAGATAACAAAATCATGCATAGTTCACAACCAATCAATCCAAACCCCAATGTTACATATCAGAGCAAGACTCTATTTATTTAACTAAAATCAAATAAACACACTCTGAAGCTATCCTCTAAGCTTCTACGAGTTATTCCTGATCACCTGCACGTTACCCACGTGGAGGCAACATTCAATTAGAAAGGGTGAGTAAATCATAATCATTATAAAAGACATAAGAATAAATATAATAGTTATGGAACAATATCAAGAAAACCACACGTCGTTATATCCTCATATTATACTCACACCATCATATACTCATAATGAACACATCACTATATCGTCATATCAATACACACCATCAAACATCACAATTAGCATCACATCGTCATTATCATGTAATCAATCATTATGAAATATCACATATAATGCAAATGCATTTCATTTTACTCATGCACATGGTATCAAAATTTCACTGATGACTCAGTCATTGTTATCTCCAAAGAGCCCCACCAATAGAACCGGTTCCAAATTGGAACCAGAGCATTTTAAAAAATTGCACTCAATCCACACTATGGGATTTAGGCCATCACTTGACTATATCGTCCTACAAATATCACTGGATCGATATCCTACAAAACATCACTGGACCGAAGTACTACAATATGCCATGAATGCATGATGCGCAACAACATATAAACATGACCACGTCTAGTCAACACGCATCATCATCCATGAATTCATCCAAACATCATTATATCATCACAATACATCATTGTTGTACCCCAAAATTTTCCCTCTCATTTTATCAAGATTCTTCTCACAAGACTTCTTGGACTCAAGACCAGATTAGAGTTTGCTCAGCTCCAGACATCTCCTTGCACTGATGACCTGAAATTAGGGTTTGAGTTTGCACAGGGATTTTTGGACTTTCAATGCCTCATCTGATTTTCATACTTCATATTGGACCTCTAAGATTGCTCATACCAAGTTTCAAGCCTTGAATCACATTTTGGACTAGTCAATTGGACAGTTGACCTAAAAATCGGATGTATCGGGGAAAAAGTCAACCATGGTCAATTTACAGTCAAACTTCATAATTTAAAGTCAACCAAGAAATTTGATCAGATCATCAAAAGGGCAAAATGGTCAAAATTAAGGTTTTGACTATAGAAGGGCAATTTCTGATTTTTTACCTATCCTATGGCAAATTGGGTTCAAGCATGGTTTCAAGGACTCAATGGCACCATCTTGACCTAATCACAATGTTCAAAAGATCTCAAATGCATTAGATTGACAGATGAATTTTCCAGTCAACTGATCAAAAATCAACTGTACACTGAAAAGTCAAACTTTGACTTTTTGGTCAAAATCAAGTGCCAAGGGTCATTTTTCATCAAGATGTGTCAAAACATGAAACTTGTTCACCAAGAAACCTAAATTTGGAAATTAGGGTTTAAGTTTGAAAATTTTTATAACTTCGAATTTTTCTAAGTTATGAAAATTTCTTATTTTTTCCCAACTTTTTCACCATGATGCAATTGGATAAAAGAAAACTGCCAACATGAAAGTTGTAGTCCTCCACAAAATATACAACTTTTATTCACAAAGTTTTCCCAAAAGATGCTTGGATCTCAAGTTATGATTTTGTGAATAAGGGTCCATAAAACTTTTAACTTAGTGAAATTTTGCCCTAGTTTAGGAAGATTTTTGATCTAACTTCATGGAAACTTTTAGCCTAGTTCCAAGTGGAATCTCAAAATGCATTTCAAAGATGGATTGTAGAGCATGTTACAAGATTTCTAAAATGTCCCAGAACTCTCCAAGATTATTTGTGGTTAGGGAGAATCGAAGAAAAGAAAATGACAATTTCTCACTTTTGTCCATGGCATTTTTCACATTGTTACAAGTTGCAAATCTGTCCTAAGCATGCTTGTACTTGTTTTTAAGGTCTTAATCCTTTACACACTCCTTAATTTAATGCAAATATATTGGACAATGGCTTTTTTCTGAGCTATGGAACTTTGCACAATGAATTAACCCATTTATGGCATAAAGGTAACAATACCATTTCCATAAAGCTTGCTTTTTTGCAACTTTGTATTCCTTGAGCATTGAACATGATCTTTGGATACAAACAAGATCCAAAAACTTGAGGCAAAGTAGACCAACTATGTTCAGACCTCAAGCTAGCCTGTACAGGCTTTGAGCTTTGTCAACTCCAACTTTTCTTCAAAAACAAGCCAAGTTGCAAAAGTCAGCATATCTCTTCTATCTGATAAAACCAAGTCTTGCTATCATTTGAAACAACTTCAGCATATTGTAGCAAGCAAAAAACACGATTTTCCAAGCTCTCAAACACCCTAAAACACAAAATCACAAGTTCTCACCCAAACAGGGCATCATCTGCAGAACCATTTCCAAAACCAAATTGGCTCGTGCGTTTTGCTTGGAACCACTTCAGACACATTCCATACATCACACCTAAGTTGTCCAAGCCCTTGTCAAGCAACTGTAACCCCTGTTTCGTGCTTCACCATTTTCAATTTCTGAGTTTGCAGGTTGACTTCTACAAGGAGATTCAAGCCATTTCAAAGCAAACTGAGCACTGAGAAAGGTTGAGGGGACTTCAAGCAAGCTCAAAAGAACTTCAGGCCTCACTCAAAGTTGCTACATTGCCATATCCAAACTCAACTGAACGAGGTATTTGTCAACTTTCTATATCCTTATTTAGACATCCTTAGGCTTAGGTTTGTGAAGCAAAAATGTAGTCTTTAATGTGCTTGAGCTGTACATATGCATAACTTCCATTTATATTGACTGAGCTAGGAGTATTTGATAGTTGAAGTTGCTGAAAAAACTAGGTCAGAATTTAGGGCCATTGAAATTCTCCCTGGTTTCTTAGAGTTAGGTCACAAAATGGATATGGTTGAAATCGTGATTGAAAATGCTATAACTTTCATGTTGTAAATTTTTGATTTCATGCAAGCATGAGCAAGAACAGGATCAAGCTCAGAAACGCGCACATTTAGTCGTTTGGCCAGAGGACAAGGACGAAGCTGGTTGGGCCTGCTTCTATTCACACCCCCATTTTACTTTCTGCACCCCCTTTTGCATTTTCTTATATTTTTTTTAAATATTTTCTTGCATATTTATATTTTATGACTTTATTTATTTTTTCTAAATATTAAAAAATCTCAAAAATATTTTCTTAATTTTTTGTATTTTATTTTATTATTTTTATTATTTTTTGGGCATAAAAATAGTTTATTAATAATAACATACTTTATTTTCTTAAATAAAAACTTGTAAATAATATAAAAATATTATATATTTTTATTTTTATTATTTATACATTTAAAATAATATTTTCACACATATTTCATTTTTTAAACATTTTGTATATATTATTTTTATTATTTCTTTGTACATAAATGAAATAAAATAATATTAGAATATATTTTCTATTAAACCAAAATTAGGGTTTTCACCCGTTCCAAAAATAATCATTTTTATTTTCTTATTTTTAAGACATAAATAAATTTATTTTACATACATAAAATAAATACAAAAACATTTGTGCATATTTATATTTTTATTGTACATTTAAATAATTGTTCATTTATTTATTGTATCAATTCAATTTGGTTGTAATAGTAAATTAGGGTTTTATTTTGAGGAATATCCCCCTATTCAAACTTGTACCCCCCTTCCCATAATATTGTGTAATAGTCTAGATTTACTTTACACATTTTATTGCTTTCATATACCATGATAGTAAAACTAGGGTTTTGTATGTAAACACCAAAATCAAACAAATTGTATGACTAAGTACAAGACAAAAATGCATGAAAAATGATAACACCTTGCACACAAGCACCCCTAGGGTTTCATCCACTTTGTTGCCTTAAAATGGTCATGGTATGCATGCTAGGTATCTTGGCAAAATCAAACAAAACAAAAGATCATCGTCCCTCGATGACGCTATCTTGGTTGCCTAAACAAAAATGATCTAGTCCCTCAAAAACTTGCTAAGATACTTGGAACAATTGCTATCATGATCATACGATGACCCACGTCTGTCCCGTTTAACATCCAAAGATATGGTTGTTTACCAAATACAATGGTAAAACAACAATGTCAAAGGGTTAAAAATGTGTAGAAAAGACTTTTGAGTAAGTAGATGCTTCTAGTTACTTGATCAATTTGCAAACCATCCTTGCTATTTTCAAAAACACACAACACAATTTCAAAACATTTCCCGAAAAACTTTGAAACATTGAAACATTTTTTAAAAGACAAACATGTTTGTATACATTCTTGTAAACAAGAATCATTACAAAGATTACCAAAATGATGGCATCTTTTCAAAATACTTTTAAAACCACACAAAGCACCATTTCAAACAATTGGAAAAGCAAATCAAGTGATCTAAATAAGTAACTAAGAGCCCATGGAAAACCATGGATGAAAAGGGTGCTAGCACCTTCCCTTTTTATAATCTACCCCCTGAACTCAAGAAAACAACTCAAAGGTCTTTCCTGTGATTTTTGACCTTTCCTTTGGATAAAATAAAAAGTCGGTGGCGACTCTTGCTAAACCGAAACATTTGCAAACACAAACGCAAAACCTCAAGTCAGTTCTCCCACCGTATCACCGAACTGGCGACTCTGCTGGGGAAATTTCTAAAAGCGGGGTTACCTTAGGGCTTTAGATCACCTTTACATGCTTATCTTGCTTGACTTGTATGCTTTACACTTTGGTTCTATTGTTTGGGTTTGAATCCTCTACCCAGATTTGGGAAACATTCATAGGTAAATAGCAATACATTATGGAAACTGTGCGGGGTATATCGACATGGTATAAGCAATAGCTATATTAGTGCGACATATTTGTGGGTACCGGTAGCCTTTGAGTCAATCAAAGAGAATACGGGGCCGCTGAGTGATGTCATGAAGCACTAATGGACTTTTAGAACCTTTACTTGACCAACTTGGCCTTTTAGGATGTAGTGAGATGTCGGGCTTTGGTGCAGTCCGAAGTTGGTAAATACTCGATACTACACTCATTGAGGGTTATTTTATTGGAATATTTCGCTCGCGCAGTAAAGTGGCTAAACTGAAACAATGAACACAGAAAACAATCCAGTGATATTAAGCTCCTTAGAACCCGGTTACTATTTCTAGGACAGGTTGAGCCAACTCAACTTCAAGAGGGTACTTACCTATGAAACCCCATGCAAGTCTAAACTAGGAACTTGTGTGATTTGTTTGTATATATATACTTGTGCATAACATCATGGACATCATGAAGCATCATTTGCATCCACTAACCATTTCAAGGATTTTGGATCTTCATCTTTGTTCCTTTTTTGTAGGTTATGGATTGACTTCGCAGGAAAACGATCCAAGTCAACCTTGTAAGAATTCCTCCTCAACTCAAGGAGCTTGCTTCCAAGATTCCAGAGTATTCTCCATTCACTGAGAGACATGGTCGACTTCTCAAGTTGGTCAACTCCAACACAAAGGAAGACATGGTGAAAGTTCTCTTCCAGTTCTTTGACCCCCTACACCACTGCTTCACATTTCCTGATTACCAGCTAGTGCCTACTTTGAAGGAATTTTGTCAACTCTTGAGGATTCCTATTCTCCATCAACTACCTTTCAATGGTACGGAAAGAGATCCAAAACCTGAAGATGTTTCTCAAGCCCTGCACTTGCAACCATCAGATGTCACAGGTCATTGGGAAACCAGAAGTGGTGTCAAAGGTTTCTTGGCAAAGTTCCTGTTTGAGAAAGCTCAAGAATGCTGGAATTCTCTAGACTTACAAGCTTTTGAGGAGATTGTAGCTCTTCTCATCTATGGGTTGGTCTTGTTTCCAAATCCTGATCAACTTATAGATGTCAATGCTGTCAAAATCTTCATGGCTCGCAACCCGGTGCCTACATTGCTTGGGGATATCCTCCACTCTTTTCACACTCGAACAATGAGGAAAAGAGGTGTTCTCATGTGTTGCACTCCTCTACTGGCAAGATGGTTTTTTTCTCATCTTCCCCAATCAGTTTTGAAGAAGGAGCAAGGTTTGAGGTGGTCACAACGATTGATGACTCTTACAAATTCAAATGTTCATTGGTGTTCTCGATCCAGAGAAAATGTTATCATCATCGACCGTTATGGGGAATTCCCTAATGTCCCTCTACTAAGCATTAGGGGAGGCATCACCTAAAACCCCTGCTTGGCTCTAAGGCAGTTTGGTTATGCCCGAAGGGATGGCCCACATGACATGCTGATTCCAGACTTGGTTTTTGACTTCGACAACGACGATCAAGGACTCCGACAAAGGTTCATCCGAGCTTGGAGGATGCCAAACAAGAAAGATAGTAAGACCTTGGGACACAAGAATTCCATCCCACTTGAGCCTTACCTCAAGTGGGTACGGACCCGTGCCCAAAGTCTTATGATGCCTTACCCCTCTATTCTCCCTATGATTATAGAGCCCGTTAAGGAAGGAGAGGTTCCATACACCCTCCTACATCCTGACATGCGAACATTACTCGAAGATCTGCAAAGGAGTTGGATACAGCTCAAGGGAGAATGCGATACTTTTGAAGCCCAATTCTACACAAGCGAGAAGAAGGTTTTGGAACTTACTCGCAACTTCACGAAGAGCAGACTCTCAACACCTACATTGCACCAAAGAGGATGCGCGACGTCTTTTTACCTTAGAATTTTGTATTATTTTGCCCATGGGGCATTGATGTACTAACAAATTCTATCTTATTATTATGACGTGTGTTTCTTTTTTGTTTAAAACAAATTTGAATTTCTGAATCCTTAAATGCATTACATGAATACATATCATTCATCATATGCATAAACAGGTCTTCACACCAAGTTTCCTCATCTCTCTGCTGTTTATTTCAGCAAGATGGATATTGAACAAACGGGCAAAGACTTACAAGCTCAGAATTCACAATTCCAACAGTTGCTCATGACCCTAGCCAAGGGGCAGGAGGAACTCAAGACTTTGTTAGAGAAGGAAAAAGAGAAAAAGAAGAAGAAGAGAGTTGGTGTGGCTACCTTGGGCAGAAGATTTGAAGGTCAAGCCAGAAGGGTCTTAGATTTCCCATCAACTTCTGAAGAGGGGGAAGGAAAGGGTAAAGGAGCTGCAGTTCCATCTAATTCTGAAGCTGAAGAAGAGGAAGATGAGGATTACTCTGAACAACAGTATCCTCCGGCCGATGAAAAATACAAGAACTTAGAAGAGCGTCTAGCTGCCATGGAGATACAGAGAGTTCCTGGGATGGATTTTGAGGAGCTAGGGTTGGTATCTGGAATTTTAATTACTCCTAAATTCAAAGTTCCACTGTTTGCTATGTACGATGGGGTGTCTTGCCCAAAGATGCACCTACGATTTTATGTCAGGAAAATTCAACCACATTCTTCTGACAAAGACCCGTGAGTCCACTTTTTCCAGGACAGTTTGTCGGGGACGCAGTTGGATTGGTTCTACCAGCTAGAGAGGTCTGATGTGCATAATTGGGGGGATTTGGCAGCCGCCTTCTACAAACAATATCAATACAATACGGACTTAGCACCAACCCGTACTCAATTACAGATTATGGGCATGGTCTCAAATGAAGGTTTCAAAAGTATGCCCAGAAATGGAGAGACTTGGCAGGAAGGGTGCAGCCACCTTTATCTGAAAGAGAGCTAGTTGATATGTTATTGGGACACTTTCAGGTCCTTTCTTTAATCACCTGATAGGAAGCTCTTCCACGGGGTTCACCGAGTTGATTCTAACTGGTGAGAGAGTTGAAGCCGGAATCAAAAGCGGGAAAATTCAAAAGGATGCATCTGCTCCCGCTGCCATCAAAAAGCCTTTTCCAGCAAAGAAAGAAGTCTCAGCTGTCTACTCCCAGAGAGGTTAAGGAAGAGTTTAGCGCCAACCATCGGTGGGGGTCGTAATGATTCAGAAGTCTGCAGCTGATCAGCCCAGAAATAATCAACCCAGAACCAACCAAACAAGGGTGGAAAGGCCTGTACGGAAATTCACCCAGATAAACATGACTCATGCTCAGGTTCTACCCCATCTCTTGAAGTTAAACCTTTCCAGTCTGAAAGAGGCCCCGAAGAATCCGAATACAACTTCTCCGTACTATCATTCGAACGCCAAGTGTGCTTATCATTCAGGGAGTATAGGGCACGACACCAATAATTGTTGGGCCCTCAAGAATAAGATTCAGGATTTGATAGACGCTAAAGAAGTTGAATTTGACGCCCCTAAAAAGCCGAATGTAATCTTTGCTCCAATTCCAAGGCATGGCCACAATGCCCATGATGTTGAAGAGGATCTTTTTGTTGCTACTGTTGATGATTTGATGACTCCACTACCGATAATCAAGTTGAATTTGCTGAAGGTTGGGATTTCCTAGGTTGTGAATAAGATTGCTGCCTTTGTTCATCCTTACCAACCGACTGTCCATTGTTGAAGGTAGGAATCCAACGCCTAATGGATAACCAAGAAATCCTTTTTGAAAAGACTCCTGTTACACCGACTCCTGTTAATGATGTTTCAATAATAACCATATCCTCCAATATTTCCAAGGTCTCCAAAAGACCTGTTAAGATTACATCCGCTCCGAAGACTGCACCTTTGAAAATAACCATGCCCGGGCCCGTGCCGTACAAGTCCGATAAGTCAATACCGTGTAACTATGGTGGAGAAATCTACTACCACGGTGTTAAACAAATTGAATCAACTGAAGATTGTTTTGATGAAGAGACTTTCGACATTGGAAACATTGCTGGAACAAGCAAAATCACCCGTAGTGGAAGAATTTTCTCTCTAGAGATTTCCCCTCCAAAGGCAATCTTCGGACCCTCAACTACTCCTAAGGTTACCCCTGCACCGGTAAACATATCTGCGAGAACTCCAATTATTGAAGAAGTTGTAACTCCTGTGGTTGTCCCCTTTGCAGCTGTTGATGATAGAGGGAAAGGGATCCAAGAAGAGCCCGTTAGGACAAGGGCTCAGCCATTGGTCATCCCTGAGACCTCTCAAAAAGAAATGGAAGAGATTTTGAAAATAATCAAGAAAAGAGATTATGATGTTGTGGAACAACTGGGGAAAACCCCCTCAAAGATCTCTATGTTGGCCCTGCTTCTTTGTTCAGAGGCTCATGCTAAAGCCTTGATAAGATTCTAGAAGATGGCCCACGTGCCACAGGAAACCTCCGTGGATCAGTTCCAGGAATGTGTAGCTAGCTTAACGGCTGACAATGGTCTAGGATTCTCCGATGCTGATTTAACTTCAAAAGGGAGAAAACATAATGATGCACTACATGTCTCGGTGGAGTGTAGGGGAACCACCCTAGCTCATGTTCTGGTTGATATTGGGTCCTCTTTAATTGTCTTGCCAAAGAAAGCCTTGGATAAACTATACTATGAAGGCTTAACCCTGAAACCCAGCAATATCATTGTCAGAGCCTTTGACGGTTATAAAAGGATGGTCCATGGAGTAGTGGACATCCCGATCAAAGTTGGAATTGAAACCTTCAACTCCACATTCTACGTGACGGACATTCGTCCTTCCTATTCTTGCTTGTTGGGAAGACCCTGGATTCACAATGCTGGAGCCGTCACTTCTACTCTGCATCAAATGCTCAAGTACCCTGTACAGGGGAAAATATAACTATTCATGGCGAAGAGGAATACATGATAAGCCATCTAAATTCTTTCCGCTATGTAGAATTGGATGGCGAATTCATCGAAACCCCTTTCCAGCACTTTGAAGAGGTTTCTCCTGAAATTGTAGCAACGACCAAGACAGCGTCTTTTGTACCTGCAATTACAAAACCTGTGCCTCAGATGTCGTCTCTCAAAGATGTGAAGGCTGTGATTGAAGAAGGAGGAATCATTATCTGGGGGCAGCTTCCAGACTTTCCTTTCAAATCAGACAAGTTCGGCCTAGGGTTTACTTCGGCTAGTCAGAATGATGTGCGCCGCTCCCGTGCTGGGGGGCCACCAGTGAAGATCACCCATCATGGAATCAATGCTCTGGAGGATAGTGAAGAAGAGATCAACTTGGAAGACTGGATTTTCCCTACTATTGATGGAGGACTGTGCAACTGGGAGGCAAAAGACTTTGTTCCGATTACTTTCATACTGCAGTAATTTATGTTTCATCCATTTCTGTTGGTTTGTAATAATTCTCAAACAATTCGTACACTTTTAGACTTGTGCCTTACCCAAGGCACATAGGTCCATCTGTAAGGGTTTGATTTTTCATCTTCATATGCCATTTTAATGAATCATGGACGTTTTCACATATAAACTTTTGTGTTCATTTTCTTTCTTTTTATATTTTATTTGTTTAAAGGTGGCTATCCCTTACACACACACGCACTCACAAATGCAGGTACCCTTCCATTCCAGATTCCATGGGTAACACTTCTACTATGGCGTTCAGTGACTCTGAAGATCTGGTCTACCATGCCGAATACGAAGGTGATGAAGATTGTGAGGTGCCGGGAGAATTGGCTAGGCTGCTACAACAGGAAGAAAGAGCTATTCTACCTCATGAGGAGCTGTTAGAGACAATCAACTTGGGTACTGAGGAAGACAGAAAAGAAGTCAGAGTGGGTGCCAACCTGGAGCCAAGTGTCAAGGAGCGCTTAATTCAGATGTTGAATGAATATGTTGAGATCTTCGCCTGGTCATACAGTCAAGGATTTAATTATCCCCAGCTGTCAAGGATTTATTTTCCTCGTCAATACAGCAAATCAGGTTACATGCGCATACATTACATTCACATATCATAAACATTGATAAAACATATTTTATTGCATCATACATTTCATACAACATAACTTTGTGTTTCAGCTAACATTTTACCCTTTTCAGGATAAGATTAACAACTATCTTTAACAAATATTCAAAGATTTCAGGTACAGTACGGATACACTCCAGACATAAAAGTCATTATGTTAATCATTCAGATCTCTTATTCAGATACAGTAAAGATACACTTCAGACACGGAAGTCATTCTATTACTCATTCAGAATTCAAAGTCAAGATACAATACAGATACGCTCCAGACACGGATGCCATTCTATCACTCATTCAGACTTCAACAATCATGATACATATTAGATACCCTCCAAATACAGAAGCCATTCTATTTCTCATTCAGATTCATTTATCAATTTCAAGTTCATATACACTACAGACACGGAAGTCATTCTATCACTTATTCACATCCCAGTTACAGTTCAGATATACTCCAGACACGGAAGTCATTCTGCTACTCATATAGATCTCAACTTCAGATACAGTCCAGATACGCTTCATACACGGTTTCCATTCTGTCACTTATTCTGACTTTTCCCCAGCCCAGATACACTCTAGACACAGACGTTATTCTGTCGCTTATTCAAACTTCAGATTCAGATACAATACAGATACACTCCAGACACGGAAGTCATTCTGTTATTCATTCAAGAATCAAATACAGTTACAGCTCCGATACGCTCCAGACACGGACGCCATTCCATTTCTCATACCGTTTCAGTCTCCAGATATAGTTCAGATACGTTCCAGACACGGATACCATTCTGATACTCATTCTTTTGACTTACAACTTACAACTCAACAAACATTCTTGGATGGCATCGTTAAGCCTATCTCCAACAAGATCCTCTCACATCTCCAAATGGCATCTTCAAGCCCATTTCCTCAAACTACACTTTGACGAGTGCAAATTTACGGGCACTCTAGTGTCCAATCATTCTTCCACCTTCGAGTCGCGAATGGCAAAATCTCGCCAATCTAACTCTTCGGGTTCAAGAAGATTGAACAGGGGCAGCTGTTGTACCCCAAAATTTTCCCTCTCATTTTATCAAGATTCTCCTCACAAGACTTCTTGGACTCAAGACCAGATTAGGGTTTGCTCAGCTCAAGACATCTCCTTGCACTGATGACCTGCAATTAGGGTTTGAGTTTGCACAGGGATTTTTGGACTTTCAATGCCTCATGTGACTTTCATACATCATATTGGACCTCTAAGATTGATCATACCAAGTTTCAAGCCTTGAATCACATTTTGGACCAGTCAATTGGACAGTTGACCTAAAAATCAGCTGTATTGGGGAAAAAGTCAACCATGGCCAATTTACAGTCAAACTTCATAATTTTTGATCCACATCAACATTATAGACTCATATGAACCATTTGATCAAGTTTGGACCACAACTCCTCAAGAAATTTGATCAGATCATCAAAAGGGCAAAATGGTCAAAATTAGAGTTTTGACTGTAGAAGGGCAATTTCTGATTTTTTACCTAGCCAATGGAAAATTGGGTTCAAGCATGATTTCAAGGACTCAATGGAACCATCTTGACCTAATAACAAGGTTCAAAATATCTCAAATGCATTGGATTGACAGATGAATTTTCTAGTCAACTGATCAAAAATCAACTGTACACTGAAAAGTCAAACTTTGACTTTTTGGTCAAAATCAAGTGCCAAGGGTAATTTTTCATCAAGATGTGTCAAAACATGAAACTTGTTCACCAAGAAACCTAAATTTGGAAATTAGGGTTTAAGTTTGAAAAATTTCATAACTTAGAATTTTTCTAAGTTATGAAACTTTCTTATTTTTTCCCCAACTTTTCCCAACTTTTTCACCATGATGCAATTGGATTCAAAGAAAACTTCCAACATGAAAGTTGTAGTCCTCCATAAAATCTAAAACTTAAATTCACAAAGTTTTCCAAAGAGATGCTTGGATCTAAATTTATGATTTTGTGAATAAGGGTCCATAAAACTTTTAACTTAATGAAATTTTGCCCTAGTTTAGGCAGATTTTTGACCTAACTTCATGGTAACTTTTAACCTAGTTAAAAGTGTAATATCAAAATTCATTTCAAAGATGGATTGTAGAGAATGTTACAAGCTTTCCAAAATGTCAAATAACTCTCCAAGATCATTTGTGGTTAGGGAGAATCGAAGAAAAGAAAATGGCAATTTCTCACTTTTGTCCATGGCATTTTTCACATTGTTACAAGTTGCAAATCTGTCCTAAGCATGCTTGTACTTGTTTGGCAGGTCTTAATCATTTCCAAAATCCTTAATTTAATGCAAATAAATTGGACAATGGATTTTTTCTGAGCTATGGAACTTTGCACAATGAATTAACCCATTTATGGCATAAAGGTAACAATACCATTTCCAGAAAGCTTGCTTTTTTGCAACTTTGTATTCCTTGAGCATTGAACCTGATCTTTGGCTACAAACAAGATCCACAAACTTGAGGCAAAGTACACCAACAATTTTTATACCTCAAGCTAGCCTGTACAGGCTTTGAGCTTTGTCAACTCCAACTTTTCTTCAAAAACAAGCCAACTGGCAAAAGTCAGCATATCTATTCTATCTGATAAAACCAAGTCTTGTTATCATTTGAAACAACTTCAACATATTGTAGCAAGCCAAAAACACAATTTTCCAAGCTTTCAAACACCCTAAAACATAAAATCACAAGTTCTCGCCCAAACAGGGAATCATCTGCAGAACCATTTCCAAAACCAAATTGGCTCGTGTGTTTTGCTTGGAACCACTTCAGACACATTCCATACATCACATCTAAGCTGTCCAAGCCCTTCTCAAGCAATTTGAGCCCCTGTTTCGTGCTTCACCATTTTAAATTTCTGAGTTTGTAGGTTGACTTCTACAAGGAGATTCAAGCTATTTCAAAGCAAGCTGAGCATTGAGAAAGGTTGAGGGGACTTCAAGCAAGCTCAAAAGAACTTCAGGCCTCACTCAAAGTTGCTACATTGCCATATCCAAACTCAGCTGAACAAGGTATTTGTCAACTTTCTATCTCCTTATTTAGACATCCTTAGGCTTAGGTTTGTGAAGCAAAAATGTAGTCTTTAATGTGCTTGAGCTGTACATATGCATAACTTCCATTTATATTGACTGAGCTAGGAGTATTTGATAGTTGAAGTTGCTGAAAAAACTAGGTCAGAATTTAGGGCCATTGAAATTCTCCCTGGTTTCTTAGAGTTAGGTCACAAAATAGATATGGTTGGAATCGTGATTGAAAATGCTATAACTTTCATGTTGTAAATTTTTGATTTCATGCAACCATGAGCAAGAACAGGATCAAGCTCAGAAATGCGCGCGTTTGGTCGTTTGGCCAGAGGACAGGGACAAAGCTGGCTGGGCCTGGCGCCTTGGGCCTGCTTCTATTCACACCCCCTTTTACTTTCTACACCCCCTTTTGCATTTTCTTATATTTTTTTATATTTTATTGCATATTTATATTTTATGACTTTATTTATTTTTTCTAAATATTAAAAAATCTCAAAAATATTGTCTTAATTTTTTGCATTTTATTTTATTATTTTTATTATTTTTTGGGCATAAAAATAGTTTATTAATAATAACATTTTTTATTTTCTTAAATAAAAACTTGTAAATAATATAAAAATATTATATATTTTTATTTTTATTATTTATACATTTAAAATAATATTTTCACACATATTTCATTTTTTTAACATTTTGTATATATTATTTTTATTATTTCTTTGTACATAAATGAAATAAAATAATATTAGAATATATTTTCTATTAAACCAAAATTAGGGTTTTCACCCTTTCCAAAAATAATCATTTTTATTTTCTTATTTTTAAGACATAAATAAATTTATTTTACATACATAAAATAAATACAAAAACATTTGTGCATATTTACAATTTTATTGTACATTTAAATAATTGTTCATTTATTTATTGTATCAATTCAATTTGGTTGTAATAGTAAATTAGGGTTTTATTTTGAGCAATATCCCCCTATTCAAACTAGTACTCCTTCCCATAATAATGTGTAATAGTTTAGATTTACTTTACGCATTTTATTGCTTTCATATACCATGATAGTAAAACTAGGGTTTTGTATGCAAAGACCAAAATCAAACAAATAGTATGACTAAGTACAAGATAAAATGCATGAAAAATGACAACACCTTGCACACAAGCACCCCTAGGGTTTCATCCACTTTTTTGCCTTAAAATGGTCATGGTATGCATGCTAGGTATCTTGGCAAAATCAAACAAAACAAAAGATCATAGTCCCTCGATGACGCTGTCTTGGTTGCCTAAAAAAATGATCTAGTCCCTCAAAAACTTGCTAAGATACTTGGCACCATTACTATCATGATCCTACGATGACCCACGCCTGTCCCGTTTAACATCCAAAGATAGGGTTGTTTACCAAATACAATGGTAAAACAACATTGTCAAAGGGTTAAAAATGTGTAGGAAAGACTTTTGAGTAGGTAGATACTTCTAGTTACTTGATCAATTTGCAAACCATCCTTGCTATTTTCAAAAACACACAACATAATTTCAAAACATTTACCGAAAAACTTTCAAACATTGAAACATTTTTCAAAATACAAAAATCTTTGTATACATTCTTGCAAACAAGAATCATTACAAAGATTGCCAAAACTATGACCTCTTTTCAAAATACTTTCAAAACCACACAAAGCACCATTTCAAACAATTGAAAAAGAAAAGCAAGTGATCTAAACAAGTAACTAAGAGCCCATGGAAAACCATGGATGAAAAGTGTGCTAGCACCTTCCCTTTTCATAATCTACCCCCTGAACTCAAGAAAACATCTCAAAGGTCTTTCCTGTGCTTTTTTACCTTTCCTTTGGATAAAATAAAAAGTCGGTGGCGACTCTTGCTAAACCGAAACATTTGAGAACACTAACGCAAAACCTCAAGTTAGTTCTCCCACCTTATCACAATCATCATAATAAAAAAAACATCATCATAATAAACAAAACATCATCATAATATCATAATAAACAAATCATTATTGTAATCTAACATAGGAAACATAACTTCATCCTAACTTAGGTACTAGGAATATAAATCTTATTACTCATTTTATTCCATCTAATTAAAGTTCACCGCGTTAGGTATCCAACGCTTTGAATGGCACCTTAAACTGAGGTCTAAAACTCAAGTTACACTTCCATTCTGACCTCTATCACCCGACGACAACACATCCATCATCTGGCGTTGCACCCATCGCTTCCTGCTTCGCTTGGCAACACTTGGAGTGACGCACTTGAGTAGAGCCACTTTCTTCCACTCTTCATCGCGCTTAGGCTCTCCCAGTGACACAATCATCGCCCATCGACACTTCTCATCGCCCGACGATGCATAGCAGAATGTAATTCTTCTTCTGTAATTATGCAATGTTCAGTCCCAATCCTCCTGTGGTTTTACACCAAAGCGGTCCCAATCCTCATAGTTCTCAACACCAAATCATCATATAATAACCATACAATAATATAGGAATTAAATACATAAACTCATGAAAATTCAATAAGATATTTTCACCAATTTTAACATAAATCCATTAATTACAGCACAACCATAAATCACCAAAACACACCACAACCTACAATTATCTAGACTTTAGATCAATTATAATAATCAAGATAAACACCATTTACCTTAGATTTCCTAGAAAAAAACCTTTCTCTTCGCGTTCTATCGGAAACCCCTTTGTGTTCTTGTGCCCTAACTCTCTTTCTCCATATCGTTTGTTCTTCCAATATTTTCACGATCGATCCAAAAAGAAATATTCTCCTTATTCCTTGTTTTAACCTTAGGACCCCTAATAATGAACTTCCCATCATTCCCTCACTTAACTCTTCCCAAATGACTACCTTGCCCTTATTTTCTCTACACCACTATTTTATTTATTTAATCAAAATTATTTTAAATAATTACTATTAAATATAAATAATTCCAACTAATTATTTAAATTCTACAAACCTCTTATTATCTCATCATACACTACACAAATTATCATATTAAACATCATATTTATCTCAACATCATAGTATACCTCATATTCATCGAAACATCACAAATCATCCCAAGGACTCACAAAAAACACCAAAACATCATATATATCAAATACTTCACAATGACTCACATATTCACGCTAAATTAATTAAATTAATAATTAATCTAGAGTTCAGGGAGTTACAACTCTTCCCAACTTAAAAGAATTTTCGCCCTAAAAAATTACCTGACGGAAACAACATCGAATAAGACTCTTTCATCTGATCCCCGCGTTCCCAAGTTTAACTCTCACCAGTTGGTCCACCCTATAAAGGTGATTTCCTTACCTCGCAATTTCTTCACTTCCCTATATTCTATTTTTAATGGTAATGCTTCAACAGTTAGGTTATCTCTCATCTGTACATATTCATTTGTATCAGATGCGAAGGGTCTGGACTATACTTTCTCAATTGAGACACATTAAGCACATCATGTAGATTTGTGAGTGACAATGGCAAAGTGACCCGATAGGCCACTTCACCTATCTTATCTGATATCTGATACAAACCAACAAAATACAGCGTAAGCTTTCTCACCTTAAAGATCTACCAACACCATTCACCAGAGTAACCCTAAAAAATACATGATCATCTTTTTGAAATTCTATATCCTTCCTCCTCTTATCATGGTAACTCTTCTGATGACTCTGAGAAGCTTTCATTTCTCTTGGATCATCTTTACCTTTGTAGTTGTCTCTTGTATAACCTCAGGTTTGAGCACAACACTCTCGCCTAACATATACCGACACAATGGAGTTCTACACATCCTACCATACAATGATTCATATGATGCCATTCCAATACTAGAATGGAAACTATTATTATATCTAAACTCAATTAACGGCAAGTGGATTTCCCAAGAATCTCCTTGTTACAACATACAAGCACTCATAAAATCCTCCAAAGACTGGATAGTCCTCTCTATCTGACCACCCGCACGCGGATAATTAATAAGTGTAAATTATAGTTATTTTTGTATATACTTTCTATTGCACTTATCGACTCTTTGTTGTTAATATCAGTTGAATAACCTAAATTTGTGTATAAATACGTTTAGTTTGTTTATATTATGTTTTCGTGTATAAAGTGTATCGTTTGATAGTTTTATATTAATTTCGTATGTATTTGAGCATTATTGGAGCAAGATGAATAAAATCTCCAAGGTGTGATTTTGATCAATAAGGAATAAGGCCAAGATGAGAGAGTCATTGGATTTATAAAGACGGAGAAAAAAAAGTTGTTTTTTTGGTGTGTCTCACCGAATGAAGCCTGGGTGAGGATCCTTCGCACCTGCCTCGCTGGGCAACATAAGCAGCGAGAGGATTTTATAAATTTTCCACTAGCCACTGACTTCGGGTCTCCAGCAGCTCGTTGGGCGAGAAATAAGGTTGTCGACGGGTGAAGCTTCCCTTTGCTGGGCGAGGGAATATATTTGATACCAGTTGCGTATGTGGCGCAACCTGAGACATATATTTAAGAGTCGTCACTGGGTAAAGCTTTTATGTCATCGGACGACGCGTGCACACCAGATTTTTGTATAAATTTATTTCATTTCCTTTGTAAATGTTATGGTTTTGGGTGTAATTTTTGTTCTCCCAACTCCATCAACCTCATTTTTCGTTACGATTAGCTTAGATAACAACTATGGAGCTTGCATACAGATGATCCAAGGTGGATTGCTCTTTGATCGGTGTTGAAAAACTGGGAGATTTAAGGTTCATTTCTCTTTTTCTTTGTGTATTCTCTTTTAGTTGGGTCTGTATATGTATTTACTTTGATCTTATGTATATTTGTCTCCCATAGTGTTATATAAAACTTGCTTTACAAATCTTTGTCAATTATTGTCCTGGATTTTTGCGATGTGCTCAGTATTTGGATTGTTATAGACATATACTGCTCGAACTCTTATATAGGATAGTAGTTAGTTAGTTTCTAGATTCTAGATATAGATTTAGAGTTGGAATTCACTTGGGTGTCTGTGATTAATTCTTATTGTACTGGTTGTGTTGACTGAGAGATCGTTAATGCAAGTTGCACAATTGACTTATGTGTTATTGAGGTTGGTTGAGAGATCGCCACTGAGGTGATACAATGGGTGTTGTGTTTGACACGTGATGACATATATGGGTCTTGTAGGTTGAGTATAATTGGTCAATAGGTTTAAATATGTGAGGACTGAATTACATGCATTCCTAATAAGTTTCCCCTTTGAAGAATGAATTATTTTCTGTTAATAACTTTTACCTTACCTTAAAAATAATCCATTCAACCACCAAACTCATTAATGAATGATCTGTCGAACACTGACTCGATAACTAATCTCTTGTGGACACGATACGACATAACCTAATTATCACCCGATAAATTAATAACTTACTTTTTGCTTGCCGCTATAGCACTGCAACAAAATGGCATTGTTGCAAGATGTTGTACCCTAAAATTTCCCCTTCCAATTTTTAAGACAATTGATTTAAGACACCTCCTCATTCTCCTAGGGTTCTCAATTACTCAAGAATACTCAAGGGTTTGTACATACAATCATCTCTCCTAAGCAAAGGCCTACAATTAGGGTTTTGTGTTTCTCAAAGAAAATTGAGTTTATAATGTCTCAAGGGAGTTTCATGGTTCCTCATATGCTTAAAGGTACCATCATGACAAGTTTCAAGTCTTGCATCATAAGTTTACTCAGTCAATTGCTCAGATGAGTGAAAATTAACTATATTGGATAAAAAGTCAATGATGGTCAACATACAGTCAAACTTCAATTTTTTTGGTCAACATCAACATTTTGAGGTCACACTCATAATTTTATCAAGGGTTGATCATGATTCATCAAGAAAACTTAAGATTCGTCAAAAGTCAAAAATTGCTAAATTAGGGTTTTTCTTTAGGAGAAGTCAACTGAACTTTGACGAAGCATAAATTTCACATGCTTAATCCGAAATTTCTCAACCAAAGCCTATTTTTATGGAAATTCAATTCTCTGCAACTTTGTCTCTCTAAGCTCAAGTCCAAAAAATTCCTCATTTGAGAGATATGAATCAAAACATTACATGTCATTTTGAAAGTCAACAAAAAGACATCTTTTGTCAAAGCAATTTACATCAAGTTAAAACTTCAAATGAAAAATTAACCAGCATAAGAGTTGTAGGAGACACGTTGAGCTTTCAAAAAAGTCCAAGATCACATTCATATGACAAAAATTGTGTGAGATATGATTGGTGCAAGTTAAGAAATTTTTGAGAAATGCATGAAACCTCAATGGAGCAATTTTGAAATTTTGGACTAGTGGACCTATCTTCTAAGGTCTAAATATGTTCATGACTTTATAGATGACTTATAAATTTATTCATACCTTACCATGATTTTTTTATTTATATTTATTTTGATTTTTATTCAATTAAATACAAAATAAGTTAAATAAATTAACAAATGATGGACCAAGGCATGTGGATTTGCTTTTGGATCAGATTTGAGGCCCAAGAACACATATCCAACTTGCCAAAACCGTTTCCCTCAATATGAGAAGAATTTCATTTGTTTTGGAAGGTTTTTAATTTGTTTTAGAAAGAATCTTCAGATTTGGAAGCTTGAAAACATGTTTTATCATGTTTGATTAACACTTAACTCCTCATGATTGCCATTCATTTTTGTTGACTTAATATGATGCTTATAAATAGAGGACATCATCAGTGAAGAGAAGACACAAATTTCTTCCTCCAAAGTAAGTCTAAAGAAATCACAAAAATATCAAGATTTAGGGAAAAGTCGAAATCCTATATCCAGGCTTTTATCTATCAAAACTAAGTATCCAAACATACTCCTGAAGATCCTAGGAGTCGTTTCCAGTCTTTCCACAAGCTCGAGGCATCCCAGAACGTGATCTCCCAAGAACACCAGTTGGGTAACTTTTCCAAAACTTTAAACTTTTATTTTTCGCATTATTAACTAATTTTGTGTGTTCATGTGTGTTTAGGATGATGTTCAGAATAGGTTAACATGATCGCATGTAAAGGTTCAAGCCCCAGTGCCTGCAACCCTTTTTCTTATTTATTTTTAACCCATTTTATTTTTTTATTTCTTAATTAATTTTCCATTAGTTCATTTTTTTAAACTATTTTTTTTAATCCAATGAAAAATCAGAAAAAACTTATAAAATCAAAAATTAGGTTTAGTCTTTTTTTATCATTTAATTTAATTAATTTAGAATTAAGTTTTTTCAATTAGGTTTTTTATTATTAACATATAAAATCAAACCAAAAATACACAAAAATTGATTTCTAATATTTTAGATTTTAGGACTTTAGGATAATCTTTCTTTCATTTTTGTTTATTTTTGTTTTGCATTTAAATTCCTAGAAACAATTGTGTAGGTCGCACTATTTTTTTTGTAATAACCTAGTTTAAATTCCCGCATAATTTCTTTATCATGTAACTGCTCCAAGGCCATGTAATAGCTGTAGGTCTTTACATTCTCGCATTTTATTTTTTCGCACTTATACTTTGTATGCCTTCTATGTATATATAATTGTTAGTTAATAGGATGGTATGAAAAGATAATAATCAAATGCTAGAAACATAAAGCAAGATAAAATAACCGAATCAACACACTTTCACACATGCACCTCTAGGGTAACCTCCCTCTGGTGCCTTCGGAAAAACAATGGTCATGTCCCTCGAACATAAGGATGCTTTATAAAAGACCCTCGAATAAAATATCATAGTCCCTCTATGACCCTTTGACGTTAGCTTTTGAAAAAAGAACTAGTCCCTTACGAAATTGCAAAAGTATCCTTATGGGTTGCCTTCAATTACCATTAGGTGACCCTTCGCTTGTGCCTTAACATCCAATGGAGAGGACTTCTTACAAACTAATGGTATAGATAGTATCTTTCCTCTAAAAGAAAGGAAAGAATAGGAAAGACTATAAATTAAGTGGGTAAGACTCTAAAAATTGCTTGCTTAATAAAACTTTTCACATCACATTTTCAAAATCAAACAACAAACCTTTTCAAAACACTTTGCAAACTTTCTCGAGGACAAATATGAGAATCTTTGCAAAGCTTGCCTTCAATTGGAACATTTCAAAGAAAATCACAAACAAATCATTTTTACACATCACACTTTCAAATATATATTTTCAAAACACTTTGTACGCATTCTTGAGGAATGATACAAGAATCATTACAAAGTCTGCCTTACATTGGCATTTCAAAATATTTTCAAATAATCACACACAAAGCAATTCTTAAAGGGATCAATCAATTAAAAGCCCGTAGATAACTATAAATGAAAAGGGTGCTAACACCTTCCCTTTTCATAACATACCCCCCGAACTCAAAATCTATCAAAGTTCTTTCCTGTTCTTTTCACCTTTCCTTGTTAGATAAAAGAAAACTCGATGGCGACTCTTGCTAACCGCAACATTTGCAATAAAACTCTAAAAAAGTAAATTCTTCCACCGTATTATAGAACAAGCGACTCTGCTGGGGAGTAATTAAAAGAGGGGTTACCTTAAGAGTATTAGATCACTTTACTTACTTAAATTGTGTGCTTTGTCTGCTTTAACTTTAAGGGGTTGCTTGGGTTTATTGTTTGAAAGATCCTACACCCGGATCTAGGGATGCCTTAGGTAAGTAGCAATAGGTCATGAAAATTGTACGATGTAGACCGATATGGTTGAAGTAATGGCTATGGTTAGTGCGAAACTTTGGTTTGTACTAATGTTCCTTGAGCCTGTCAATGATAACATTAGGCTTCCGCATGGTGTCATTAGCACTAACTTACTTTTAGAACCTTAATTGACCCATCTTGGCCATTAGAATGTAGTGATATATCCGGCTTTGGTGCACTCCAAGTTTGATTGATAATAGATGCTACGCTCATTGAGATCTGACTCTCGGGATGTTTCGGTGGGAAGATAGTTGTCGTGCTAAAATAAAGCTTGTGAGAAAGATCGGTGATATGAGATTCCTAGAATCCGATTACTATTTTTAGGATAGGTTGAGCCAACTTAACTATAATGAGGTAAGGGTACTTACCTATGGACTTCATGCAAGCCTTTAAACCTAGGGCTCTTGCGTGAATTTTTTGTGTTTTCTATCTATCTAACACGAACATGACATCATAACATCATATCATCATGACATGGCATTTTTACTAACCATTTCAAGGATCTTAAGGACCTTTGGTGCAGGATTATCATAAGACAGATGGCTAGCAAGGGTCAAGAGGATTTGATTTCCTCTAACTAGATGTCGTCAAAGATTAAAGTATGTTCTCTTGAGTAAAAGGCTATGAACCACTTGATATGGTGAGCTTGATTCTTATAGAAGGACATTCAAAGATGAAAACTCAAAGTTCTTCAGACAAAGCTGCGACTAAATTCAATTACTAATGTTTCAAACTAGATTCCCTAAATATCCTTGAGAACATTGCATACTCATTTACATACCATGTCATTGCATAAAAAGTTTCCAAGACAGGTTTCTCATCTCCTTGAAATTTATTTCAGCAGAAATGGCTCTCAAACAAACAATGAAAGATCTCCAGGCTTAGAATGCTCAATTCCAAGAGATGTTCCTAAGCTTAGCCAAGGGGCAAGAACAACTGAAGGCAATCATCGTCAAAGAGAAGATTAAGAGGTTCGGCTAAACAGGTCAAGGAGATCTAGATCCCAGAAGACAATGATAATGAACAGGATGAAAATGATGAAAGTGATAAGCATGAGGAAAATAGAAATCATGGTTCTGTCAAATAATCTGTTGAAGACGAAGAAGATTATTTGGATGAACAATATCCCCCTGCTGATGAGAAGTATAATCTATTAGAAGAGTGTCTGAAAGCTATGGAGATCCAGAAGGTGCCTTGCTTGGACTTGAAGAATTGGGTTTGGTATCAGGAGTCGTCATTCCTCCCACTTTCAAAACTCCTACCTTTTCTAAATATGACGATGTATCTTGTCTAAAGCTGCATATGAGGTCATATGTTCAGAAAATCCAACCACACACTGCTGACAAGAAATTGTAGGTTCATTTCTTACAAGAGAGCCTATCTAGAACACAATTGGAATGGTTCTATCAACTAGAAGGAACCAATATTCATACCTAGGAAGATTTGGCTACCACTTTCTACAAGCAGTACCAGTATAATGCTGATCTTTAACCAACTCGTATACAGTTACAGAGTATGTCCATGGGATCTAATGAAAGCTTCAAAGAGTATGCCCAAAAACTGAGAGATCTTGAAGACAAGGTTCAACCTCCTTAATCTGATATGGAATTGGTTGACATGTTCATGAGCACGCTGACAAGTCCTTTCTATAATCACCTACTTAGAAACTCTTCAGCTAGTTTCACTGAACTGATATTGACAGGGGAGCGTGTTGAGAATGGAATCAGAAATGGTAAAAACCAGGTGCCTACCTCTTCTGATACTTAGAAGATGTCATACAATAGGAAGAAAGAGTCCAATGTTGTGTACGGCCAGAAGGGTCGTAATAAGAGAGACCATAACCAATCTGTGGGGGCAGTACTGATCTCTAATCCTGCACCAATGCAATAACGACAACAGGGTAATCAGTGTAAGCAGGATACACCCAAAAGACAATTTACCAAAATAAACATGTCACTGGCTCAAGCATTGCAACACATGTTGAAGGAAAAGTTGATTACGTCAAAGGATCCTCCTCGGAATCCCAGTACTACTGCTCCTAGCTATCATCCCAATGCAAGGTGTGCATACCATTCTAATAGTCCTGTACATGATATGAATGGTTGTTGGGTATTGAAGAAAAAGATTCAAGATATGATTGATGATAAGGAGATTGAGTTTGACCCTCTTGAGACTCTTAATATGATCACTGATCCCATGCCAAATCATGACTAAGATTTAGAGAATCCAGTTCATTTGAATTTTCAATTGTAATTTCTTTTGTTTGTTCGAACACTTATATTTATGTCAAACTTTGTTTTTTTTCATTAATGAATTGCATATGTTTGTGTTGTACCCCAAAATTTTCCCTCTCATTTCATCAACATTTTCTCATCACAAGACTCTTGGAACTCAAGATCAAACTAGGGTTTGCTCTGCTCAGGACACCTCCTTGCACTGTTGACCTAAATTAGGGTTTGAGTTTGAACAGGGATGTTTTGACCTACAATGCCCAAGGTGAATTTCATACTTCATGTTGGACTCACAAGTTTGTCCATACCAAGTTTCAAACCTTAATTCAAATTTTGCCCAATCAATTGGACAGTTGACTTAGAAATCAACTATATTGGGGAAAACGTCAACTGTGGCCAATTGACAGTCAAACCTCATTAAATTTGACCCACATCAACATTATGAACTCATATGAACCATTTGATCAAGTTTGGATCACAATTCCATAAGAAATTTGATCAGATCACCAAAAGGGCCAAATGGTCATTTTTAGGGTTTTGACTATACAAAAGCAATTTTTGACTGTTTGACCTAACCAATGGCAAATCAAGCTTACACATGGACTCAAGGACTCAATGACATTGTCTTGACACATTCAACAAGTTCAAAAGATCTCAAATGCATATGATTGACAGATGAATTTTTCAGTCAACTGATCAAAATTTGACTGTACACTGAAAAGTCAAACTTTGACTTTTTGGTAAAAATCAAGTGCCAAGGGTCATTTTTCATCAATACATGTCAAATTATGAAACTTGTTCATAAAGAAACCCAAAAATGCAAATTAGGGTTTAAAATGGAAAATTTTCATAACTTAGAATTTTTCTAAGTTATGAAATTTTCTTATTTTTTCCTAACTTTGTCCCATTTTTTCACCAAGATTCAAATGGATTCAAACAAAACTTGAAACATGAAATTTGTAGTCCATCACAAAGTCTACAACTTTTATTCACAAAGTTTTCTCAAAAGAGGCTTGTATCTCAAGTTATGATTTTTGCAACAAGGGTACCTAAAACTTTTAACTTAGAGGAAATTTGCCCTAATATAGGCAGGATTTTGACCCATCTTCTTGGCCATTTTTCACATAGTTCCACTTAGATTTTAAAGTTTAATTTCAAAGATGGATTATAGGACATGTTCCAAGCTTTCCAAATTGTCCAAGAACTCCTCAAACACCCTTGTGGTTAGAGAGAATCGAATGCTTGAAGTTGGCAAAAATTCACTTTTGTCCATGGCCAATACATGATCATACCAAATTGCAAATCTGATCTAGCTAGCTTGGTTCACAATTACAGGCTTCAAAACCAGTTTGTGCTCCATAATTTAATGCATAACCATTGAGCTAAGGTATTATCTTGGTCATTTGGACATTTCCTACAAGATTAAGCCCTAAATGGTAAAAGGTATATTGCCATTTTTGCAAAAGGTAACTTTATGTCAAAACACTAAGCCTTGAGCCTTGAACAAAATCTGAGACTGCAAACCAAATCCATGAATTAGAGGGGCTAAAAGTGTTGTGTGCAGGGTGATAGGAGGGCCTGTACAAGGCTATAACATCACTTCCACTCTTTTGCTTCAAGAAGAAGAAACTTGCAAAATACAAGCCATCTCACACATCTGTTAAAACCAACTTACACAAACATTGCAAACAAGCTTTGTACCTCCTAACAAGCCAGAAAAACGACCCTTTTGCCTCTCAAAACACCTAGTGCACAAATTCCCCATTTTCTTGCAAAACAGGGCCAGTTCTGCAAACTTCAAGCCATAACCAAATTCTATCGTGCGTTTTGCCCAAAGATACTTCAAACACCTTCCAACCAACATATCTAAGCTATCCAGATCATCCATTGCTAGCTGTAACACCTTTAACACACATTGCCCATTTTGTTTCAAAGCTTTGCAGGTTGAGTTCTGTGGCACGATTCAAGCCATTTCAAAACAAAGTAAGCATTGGGAAAGCTTCCTTGGACTTCAGGCAAGCTCAAAAGAAGCTCAAGCACCCTTGAAAGTTGCTGCATTGGCCAGCTTGAAGTCAACTGAAACAGGCATTTCATGGACTTCTATCTCTCTATTTAGGAATAGTTAGGCTTAGGTTTGTGAATGAAATATGTTGTACTCATAGCCCTGAAGCCATACATATGCTTAGTTTTCATTTACATTAATCGTGCTAGGAGAATTTCACCCATGAACTTTATGAAAAAACTAGGTTAACAATTAAGGCCAAAGAAATTCTCTCTGGTCTTTGAGAGTTAGCTTAAATTTTTTATATGGTTGAATTCGTTGTTTGATGCTCTACAAGTTTCATGTTATGAGTTTTGTCAAAAAATCAAAGAATCAGGAGATAGCCATTGATGTACAGAACACACGTTTTGGTGAACAAAGGAGGAAGATGAAGTCTGACTGGGCTGGGCCTGTTTGTTTTTACTTCTAACACCCCATTTTTCAGTTTACACCCCCCTGGCCCATTTATTTGAATATTTGTCATTTTTATATTTTTATTTTTTATTCTGACTTTATTATTTTTTGTCCAAATATAAAAAATGCCAAAAAATTATTTTCTATATTTTTCATATTTATTTGATATTTATTTTTATTTTACTAAGTATAAACATGTAAATAATCTATTTTCTTTTATTAAAACTCAAAAATAATGTTAAAAATATACTTATCTTCATTTATTATTTTTATTTACATTTGAAAACATTTTCTTGAATATACACATTTATTTTGTAAATAATTAATTTTTATTTCTATATATTTAATATGTTTATTAAATAATTAGGTCAAAAATACAAAAAATATTACATTTTCATTTTTATTAATATTTTACACTAAAAACATCTTTTTTATAATATACATTTATTTTTGAATAAATTAATATATTATTGTATATAATTATTAAATAATACTATTTATTAAGAATTAGGGTTTTTGCCCTAAATAGCAAAATAATTAAAATTGACTTTATTTTTTTTATTTTATTATTTTTACTTCACATTGAAAAATACTTTTTACATACATAAAAATCTTTTTTGCATAATACATTTTTATTTGATATTTATGTAATTGTATTTATTTAAATATTATATTATGCCTTGTACATTCAATTTGGTTGTAATAACTTAGAATTTAATTTCTTGTCAAATACCCCCAATTCAAATTTGTACCCCCCTCCCTATATCATGTTGTAATAGTGTAGCATTTAAATCCTCGCACATTTAAAATCTTCCAATTATGCCATGCTTAGACTTAGGGTTTGTATGCAAAATAAAATCAACAACTAGCTTGACCTAATCAAAGACAAATATGCATGAAAAACAAACACAATGCACACTTGCACCCCTAGGGTTACAATCCACTTGTTGCCTTAAAAAATTGGCCATGGTTGCATGTCATGTACTTTGGCAAAACAAAAATAAACAAAAGATCATAGTCCCTCGATGACGCTATCTGGGTTGCCTAAACAAAATGATCAAGTCCCTCAAGAAAATTGCCAAAAATACTTGACACAATTGTTATCATGGTTTATACAATGACCCGCGCCTGTCCTGTTAACATCCTAACACAAGATTGTTCACCAAATACAATGGTGAAACAACACTGTTAAATGGGTTAAAAACATAAGAAAGATCTTTGAGTAAAATAGGGTAGACAACTCTTAGTTACTTGATCAAGCTTGCAAAAACATCCTTGCTATTTTTCAAAACACACCTCACAACACAATTTCAAAACCCTACTTTCAAACATTGAAAACTTTTCAAAAGACAAAAACACCTTTGTATACATTCAAACAAGAATCATTACAAAGGTTGCCACAATGATGGCCAATTTTCAAAACATCTTTCAAAATCACACAACAAAGCACCATTTCAAACAATTGAAAATCAAATAAAGTGATCTAAGCAAGTAACTAAGAGCCCATGGATAACCATGGATAGAAAGGGTGCTAATACCTCCCCTTTCTATAATCTACTCCCCGAACCCAAGAAAACATCTCAAAGGTCTTTCCTGTGCTTTTTGACCTTTCCTTAGGATAAAATAAAAAGTCGGTGGTGACTCTTGCTAAACCGAAACATTTGCGAACACAAACGCAAAATCCCAAGTCAGTTCTCCCACCGTATCACGGAACTGGCGACTCTGCTGGGGAAAACTTTAAAAGTGGAGTAACCTTAGGGCTTAGATCACCCTTTGCATGATTATTGTTTGCTTTGATTGCTTTACATTTTGGTTCTCTTACTTGGGCTTGAAATCCTCCACCCGGATTTGGGAAACATTCATAGGTAAATAGCAATACATTGTGGAAACTGTACGGGGTATACCGACACGGTTGAAGCAATAGCTATATTAGTGCGACATATTTGTGAGTACCGGTAGCCTTTGAGTCAATCGAAGAGAATACGGGGCCGCTGAGTGATGTCATGAAGCACTAATGAACTCTTAGAACCTTACTTGACCATCTTGGCCTTTTATTAGGGGTAGTGAGATGACCGGCTTTGGTGCAGTCTGAAGTTGGTAGATACTTGATACTACACTAATTGAGGGTTATTTTCTTGGAATATTTTGGTCGCTAGTTAACTGGATAAACCAAAACAATGAACATAGAAAATAATCCAATGATATTGAGCTCCTTAGAACCCGGTTACTATTTATAGGACATGTTTTAAGCCAACTAAACTCAAGAGGGTACTTACCTATGAAACCTCATGCAAGCCTGAAACTAGGGTTTTGCGTGACTTGCTTGTACATGTGCTTGTGCATACATCATGAACATCATAAAGCATCATATGCATCCACTAACCATTTCAAGGGTTTGGATCTTCATCTTTGTTCTTGTTTTGTAGGTCATGGAATCTCTTCGCAGGAAAACAATTCAAGTCAACCTTGTGAGAATCCCTCCTCAACTCAAGGAGCTTACTTCCAGGATTCCAGAGAATTATCTCTTCAGTGAAAGACATGGTAGACTCCTCAACTTGGTCAACACCAACATTGAAGAAGACATGGTGAAAGTCCTCTTCCAGTTCTTTGACCCCCTACACCATTGTTTCATATTCCCTGATTATCAATTGGTGCCTACTTTGGAGAAATTTTCTCAACTCTTGAGAATTCCTATTCTTCATCAACTACCCTACAACGGTACGGAAAAAGAACCAAAGCCTGGAGATGTTGCTCAAGCATTACACTTGCAACCATCTGACATCAAGGGGCATTGGGAAACCAGAAGTGGTGTTAAGGGCTTCTTGGCAAAGTTTCTGTTTGAGAAGGCACAAGACTGCTGGAATTCTCTTGATCTACAAGCCTTTGAAGAGATTATGGCACTCCTTATCTATGGGTTGGTCTTGTTCCCAAACCCTGATCAGCTTATAGATGTGAATGCTGTCAAGATTTTCATGTCCAGGAATCCTATACCTACATTGCTTGGGGACATCCTACACTCATTTTACACACGAACAATGCGGAAAAGAGGTGTTCTCATGTGCTGTACTCCTCTCCTAGCAAGGTGGTTTATTTCTCACCTTCCACAATCAGTTTTGAAGAATGAGAAGGGTTTAAGATGGTCCCAATGATTGATGACCCTCACACTTTCTGATGTACATTGGTGTTCTCGGTCCAGAGAAAATGTCATCATCATTGATCATTGTGGGGAATTCCCTAATGTCCCACTACTTGGCATTAGCGGAGGAATTACCTACAACCCTTGTCTAGCTTTGAGGCAATTTGGATACGCTCAGAGGGATGGCCCTCATGACATGCTGATTTCGGACCTAGCTTTTGACTTGGACAACAATGCGCAAGGACTTCGACAAAGGTTCATCAGAGCTTGGAGGATGCCTAACAAGGTGGATAGTAAGACACTGGGGCACAAGAATTACATCCCCCTTGAGCCTTACCTCAAGTGGGTACGAACCCGCTCCCAGAATCTTATGATGCCATACCCTCACATTCTCCCCTTGATCAAAGAGCCTGTTACAGAAGCAGAGGTTCCATACACCATCCTACATCTTGACATGCCAACATCATGGGAAGAAATGTAAAAGAGTTGGATCCAACTCAAGGAAGAACAGGATACTTTTGAAGCCAGCTTCTATGCCAGTGAGAAGAAGGTTTTGGAGCTTACCCGCCGACTTCATGAGGAGGAAACTCTCAACACTTACATCGCACCAAAGAGGATGCACAATGTCTTTTTACCTTAAGAATTTTGTAATATTTTGCTCATGGGGCACTTATGTACTAACAGATTTCTTCTTAATATGACGTGCTTTCTTTTTTGTTTGCAACAAATTTGAATTTTTGAACCCTTGAATGCATTACATGAATAACATACCATTCATCATATGCATAAACAGGTCTTCACGCCAGGTTTCCTTATCTTTCTGCTGTTTATTTCAGCAAGATGGATTTGGAGCAAACGGTAAAGGATCTACAGGCACAAAATTCACAGTTCCAGCAACTCCTCATGACCTTGGCAAAGGGTCAAGAGGACCTCAAAGCTCTGTTGGAGAAGAATAAAGAGAAAAAGAAAAAGAGACCTGGAGTAGCAACTTTGGGAAGAAGATTTGAGCATCAGGCTAGGAGAGTTCTTGAGTTCCCCTCAACGTCTGACGAAGGGGCCGGTAAAGGGAAAGGGACTGCTGTGCCTTCTGAATCCGAGGTTGAAGAGGAGGAAGAGGAAGAAGATGAAGACTACTCCAAACAACAGTATCCACCAGCGGATGATAAATATAAGAACCTTGAAGATATACTGGAAGCTATGGAGTTGCAGAGGGTGCCCGGATTGGATTTTGAAGAACTAGGGCTGGTAGCCGGGATTGTTATCCCTCCCAAGTTCAAGGTGCCAACATTTTCCAAGTACGACGGTCTGTCTTGCCCAAAGATGCACCTGAGGTCGTATGTCAGAAAAATCCAACCCCACTCATCCGATAAAGACCTCTGGGTACACTTTTTCCAAGACAGCTTATCCGGCACGCAGTTAGACTGGTTTTATCAACTCGAAAGATCAGAGGTTCACAATTAGGAAGACTTGGTAGCTGCTTTTTATCGTCAGTATCAATACAATGCTGATTTGGCACCCACTCATACTCAGTTACAAATTATGGGGATGGCTTCCAATGAAGGGTTTAAAGAGTACGCCCAAAAGTGGCGTGATCTGGCTGGAAGGGTGCAGCCACAACTATCAGATAAGGAGTTAGTTGACATGTTTCTGGGGACCCTGTCTGGCCCCTTCTTTAATCATCTGATCGGAAGTTCTTCCGCGGGATTTACTAAACTGATTTTGACCAACGAAAGGGTTGAAGCCGGTATAAGAGTGGAAAGATTCAAAAGGATGCTTCCGCATCCACGACTGTTAAGAACCCCTTCCCAGCCAAGAAGGAAGCATCTGTTATGTATTCTCATAAGGGACAGGGAAGAACTGAGCGCCGGTCGACTGTAGGGGCTGTGATGATTCAAAACTCGTAAAATGATCAACCTCGAAACAATCAGTCGAGACCTAATCAACAACGGGTGGAAAGGCCACAACGGCAGTTCACCCGCATCAACATGACGCCCGCTCAAGTACTTCCTCATTTGTTGAAGGTGAATCTTACCGGTTTAAAGGAAGCGCTAAAGAACCCTAACACCTCCTCTCCATACTACCACTCTAACACCAAGTGTGCTTACCATTCCGACAGTCATGGGCACGATACCAATAATTGCTGGGCGCTTAAGAACAAAATCCAGGATCTGATTGATGCTAAGGAAGTCGAATTTGATGCTCCTAAGAAGCCCAATGTTATATCTGCTTCGATGCCCAAGCACGGTCACAATATTCATGCTGTTATGGAGGACACTCATGTTACTGATGTTGTTGACCTACTGACGCCGTTACTTGTGATTAAGGAAAATTTGTTGAGAGCCGGGATCTTTCCTGGTTGTGGTAAAGACTGTTATTTTTGTTTGAACATACGAGGTGTTTGCCCAATGTTGAAGTCAGGTGTCCAACGCCTAATGGATACCCAAGAGATACTTTTCCAAAAAAACCCTGTTGATACCTCCAATCCTGTTACTCCTGATACTGTTGCTACTTCTACCAATGATATTTCAATTATAACCATTTCCGACAATCCTCCCAAGGCTTGCAAAAGGCCTGTCAGGATTACACCCAACTCTGAATGTGTACCTTTAAAGATCACCATGCCGGGACCTGTCCCGTACCAATCAAGCAAAACGATACCATGGAACTATGGGGGAGAAATCTTCTACCATGATGTCAAACAAATTGAGACAGTCCAAGAGATCTCTGAAGAAGAAAACCCTGATGTAGGGAACATCGCGGGAATAAGCAAGATAACCCGCAGTGGTCGGATCTTTTCTCCGGAGATTGCTCCCCCTCGAGCAGTTTTCGGACCCTTGAAAGCTTTTGTACCTGTTGGACCATCTATGCAAGGCCCAGTGATTGAAGAATTGAATACTCCTGAAGTAAGACCATCTGCTGACAAGGGTAAGGGGATACTAGAAGTGCCTGTCAGGACGAAGGCTCATGCTGTGGTTATCCCCTAAACCACTCAGAATGAAATGGATGAAATCTTGAAAATAATCAGAAAAAGTGACTACGACGTTGTGGAACAGTTAGGGCAGACACCTTCTAAAATTTCAATGTTAGCTCTTCTGCTCTATTCTGAGGCCCATGCTAAGGCCCTAATCAAATTCTTGAAAGCGGCACATGTACCCCAAGAGACTTCGGCTGACCAGTTTCAGGAATGTGTGGCCAGTCTTACTGCTGATAATGGCCTTGGCTTTTCCGATGCTGACTTAACTCCCAAAGGAAGGAAACACAATGATGCGTTG
This sequence comes from Vicia faba, assembly GCA_948472305.1. NCBI lineage: Eukaryota > Viridiplantae > Streptophyta > Magnoliopsida > Fabales > Fabaceae > Vicia > Vicia faba. Next base: position 46,050,227 of record OX451735.1, read on the forward strand.
CATGTTTCGGTTGAATGTCGGGGAACCACTCTCGCCCATGTCTTAGTTGATACTGGTTCTTCCTTGAATGTTATGCCGAAGAAAGCCTTAGACTGTTTGGACTGCGAAGGACTGACTCTCAAACCTAGTAACATCGTTGTGAGGGCTTTTGATGGTTCCAAGAGAATGGTTCATGGAGAGGTTGATATTCCTATCAAAGTAGGCACAAAAGTTTTCAACTCCACCTTCTACGTGATGGACATTCATCCGTCATATTCGTGTTTGCTTAGGAGACCGTGGATCCATTATGCCGGGGCAGTTACCTCCTCCTTGCACCAAATGCTGAAATATCCTGTTAAGGGTAAGATTATAACAGTGCACGGAGAGGAAGAGTACATGATAAGTCATCTCAATTCCTTCCGCTATGTGGAGTTGGATGGCGAGTTCATTGAAACTCCATTCCAACATTTTGAGGAAGTGTCTCCTGAGGTAGCAGTTGCGAAGACAATGGTCGAGATGCCTATCGTTCCCAAGCATGTATCTAGGATGGCATCTCTCAAGGACGCAGAGGCTGTGGTTAAAGAAGGGAAGAGTACAGTATGGGGATAATTTCCTGACTTTCCCCATAAGACAGACAAGTTTGGGTTAGGGTTCACTGTTGTAGGACAAAAGGCTATGCATCGCTCCAAGGCTGGAGGGCCACCTGTCAAGATCTCTCACCATGAAATTAATGTTGTAGAAGATGAAGATGAAGAGAGCCACTTTGAAGATTGGATCTTTCCAACTGTCGAAGGGGGTTTGAGCAACTGGGAAGCAAAGGATTTTGTTCCTATCACCTTTATCAACCAGTAATTTTATCTTTGAACAATTTCCCATTTTTATGGTCTGTAATAACTAAAACAATTCGCACACTATTTTCATCCCATGCCTTTCCCGAGGCATATAGGTCCATTTGTAAGGGCTTGATGTTCTTCATAATCATATGCCATGTTTTAATGAATCATTAGACGTTTTTCATCTATAAACTTTGTGTTCATTTTCTTTCCTTTTGCATTTTTGTTTGTTTAAGGATGGCTATCACTTACACACACCCACACTCACAAATGCAGGTACCCATCCACTCCGGATTCCATGGGTGACTATTCTGCTTTAACCTTCGATAACTCTGAAGATTTGGTCAATCATGCTGAGTACGAAGTTGACGAAGATTGTGAAGTGTCGGGAGAGTTAGCCAGACTTCTACAACAAGAAGAGAGGGTCATTCTGCCTCATGAAGAGTTTCTAGAAACCATCAACTTGGGGACAGAGGAAGACAGGAAGGAAGTAAAAGTGGGTGCCAACCTGGAACCAAGTGTCAAGGAGTGCTTAGTGTAGTTGTTGAACGAATATGTTGAAATCTTCGCTTGGTCTTATGAAGACATGCCAGGGTTAGACACATATATCGTGGTTCACCGTCTCCCTACAAGAGAAGACTGTCCATCGATCAAACAAAAGGTCCACCGGATGAAGCCTGACATGTCTGAGAAAATCAAGGCTAAAGTGATAAAGAAATTCAACGCTGGCTTTCTGGCTGTTACCTCCTATCCACAATGGGTTGCTAACATCGTGCTCGTGCCTAAGAAGGATGAAAAAGTCAGAATGTGTGTAAACTATCGAGATTTGAACAGGGCTAGCCCTAAAGACGATTTTCCGCTGCCACATATCGACATCTTGGTTGACAACACAGCTCAGCACAAGGTATTTTCCTTCATGGATGGGTTCTCGGGATACAACCAGATCAAAATGGCCCCCGAGGACATGTAGAAAACTACTTTTGTCACGCAATGGGGTACCTTCTGCTACAAAGTGATGCCATTCAGACTGAAGAATGCAGGGGCAACCTATCAACGCGCCATGGTAGCTTTGTTTCATGATATGATACATCATGAGATCGAAGTTTACATAGACGATATGATAGCTCGATCACAGACATAAGAAGAACACCTTGGTCATTTGAAAAAACTATTTTCCAGGTTAAAGGAGTATAAGCTCAGATTGAACCCAAGCAAGTGCACTTTTGGGGTTAGGTCTGGTAAACTTCTGGGATTTATTGTCAGCAACAAAGGCATTGAGGTTGATCCAGCTAAAGTGAAGGGTATATAAGAAATGCCTGCCCCCCGTACTGAAAAGGAGGTTAGAGGATTCTTGGGACGCTTGAACTATATCGCCAGGTTCATCTCTCACCTGACATCTACCTGTGAGCCAATTTTCAAACTATTAAAGAAAGATCAGGTAGTTGAATGGAACAATGATTGTCAAGTTGCTTTTGATAAAATCAAGGAGTATTTGCTGGAACCTCCTATTCTGATGCCACCCTTCGAAGGAAGGCCGTTAATCATGTATCTGACTGTATTGGATAACTCAATGGGGTGTGTGCTGGGCCAACATGACGAGTCTGGCCGAAAAGAACATGCAATTTATTACCTTAGCAAAACGTTTACCGACTGTGAGACTCGCTACTCACTGCTCGAGAAAACTTGCTGCACTTTGGTATGGGTTGCTCGCCGGCTGAGGCAGTATATGTTGACTCACACCACTTTGCTGATTTCCAAAATGGATCCGATCAAGTATATCTTCGAGAAGCCTGCTTTATCTGGAAGAATCGCTAGATGGAAAATGATCCTGACTGAGTATGATATCTAGTATACTACCCAAAAAGCTATAAAGGGGAGTGTACTAGCCGACCATCTAGCTCATCAAGCCGTCGAAGATTACCAATCTATGAGATTCGACTTCCCTGACAAGGACATCATGACTTTGGACAACATCGAAGGTAACAGACCGTATGATGGACCTGAACAAGGATCCCGATGGACCCTGTACTTTGATGGTGCTTCAAATGCACTTGGAAACGGTATCAGCGCGGTACTTATCTCTCCAGAAGGTTGCCATACACCCTTCACTGCCCGACTTTGTTTCAGCTGTACCAACAACATGACCGAATATGAAGCTTGCATCTTTGGTCTCAAGGCTGCTATAGACTTGGGAATCAAATCATTGGTCGTATTTGGGGACTCGGCTTTGGTTATCAGTTAAGTCAAAGGAGAGTGGGACACCAAACATCCTAATCTAATCCCATACAAAGAACATGTCCTGACGTTGTTGCCTCATTTCAATCAGATTACTTTCGAGCACTTCCTGTGAGAAGAAAATCAGCTAACAGATGCTCTGGCTACAATGTCTTCCATGTTTAAACTCAACTGGGATAACGAGGCTCCCCAAATTACCATCGAGCGAATGGATGAACCAGCGCACAGTCATGAGATTAATACCGAAGAAGTAGTGGAACAACCCTGGTTTCATGAAATCAAAAGGTATCTCCAGACTAGAGAATACCCTGAAGGAGCTTTCGTCAATGACAAAAAGTTCTTAAGGAGATTTTCTGCCAAGTTCTTCCTAAGCAATGACATCCTTTATAAGCGCAACCATTATTGTGTTTTACTTCATTGTGTGGACAAGGTTGAAGCAGAGTTGATCATGACCTAGATACACAGTGGCACATTTGGCACCCACTTGAGCGGACATACGATGGCTAAAAAGATTCTAAGAGAAGGCTACTACTGGTCTACCATGGAAGCTGATTGCCACCAACATTCATGTACTTGCCATAAGTGCCAAGCCTATGCCGACAAGGTACATATCCCTCATGTTCCTCTCAACGTTCTGACAGCTCCTTGGCCATTCGCAACGTGGGGCATTGACATGATTGGAGAGATCAAGCCTACGGCATCCAATGGGCATCGCTTCATCCTGGTCGCTATTGACTATTTTACCAAGTGGGTCGAAGCAGCTTCCTTTGCCTTAGTTACAAAGAATGTGGTTGTCCGCTTTATCAAGCAGAACCACATATGCCGATACGGTGTCCCCGACCGGATCATCACATACAACGGTACGAATTTGAACAACACTATGATCACCTCTCTATGTGAATAGGCCAAGATTTATCATCACAATTCATCTCCCTATCGGCCGAAGATGAACGGATTTGTTGAAGCCGCGAACAAAAATATCAAGAAGATCATTCAAAAGATGACAGTCACCTACAAAGACTGGCATGAGATGTTACCGTTTGCTCTGCATGGATATCGTACCACGACACGTACTTCAACAGGGGCAACCCCATTTTCTTTGGTGTATGGCATGGAAGTTGTTCTACCCATGGAAGTTCAGATTCATTCTTTAAGGATTATGAAGGAAGTTGGTCTGAGTGAAAACGATTGGATTCAGACCCAGCTTGACCAACTCAATTTGATCGACGAGAAATGACTTACCGCTGTTTGTCATGGTCAGACGTATCAAAAACGGATGATCAAGGCTTTCAACAAGAAATTTAGACGTCAAGTATATCAAGTCGGAGATCTTGTAATCAAGCGGATCATCTTGCCGCAAAGTGATCCCAGGGGGAAATGGACTCCTACTTACGAAGGACCATTTGTGATCAAGAGCAATCTTTTCTGGCGGGGCAATGATTCTGACAACCATGGACGGAGACGACTTGCCGCACCCTATGAACGCAGACATAGTCAAAAGATACTACGCATAAAATGACCCGACAAGTTGAAAACCCGAAAGGGCGACTTGGGCAAAAATGGGCATCCCGGTGAATCGAAAACCCGAAATGGAGGTTCAGGCAAAAATTAGGGATAAAACAAAAAAATCTGTACACCCGGCAAGTTGAAAACCCGAAAGGGCGACTTGGGAAAAAAGGGGTTTTCCGGTGGATCGAAAACCCGAAAGGGCGATCCAGGCAAAAGTTAGGGAATTAAAGCGTATGACTATGTCTCGTCGGATCACTTCAAGAACAATCTCTTCACCAACAAACTCCAAGCTTCTGATCAATCTAGTCATCGGTGGACGAAGCAGCGAATGGACAAGATATTCAGAGTTGTGAAGGCTATAGAAGAATGGGAATCCCATGGAATTGTTACACATAGCCATCTTTCTTTTGTATAAAATTTTTCAATTTTTACGATAACATTCTCTTACTAGGATGTTTGTCTCCTTTGTACAAAGATACTCACAAAAGTTAATACAAATATACTTCAAAGTGCAGAAATTCGCTTGCCGTTCTTTTCTTTTTACACTTATGTTTTATTTGAAAACGTCCAATGTTTTGTTAAAAAGGCATATGCATTTGAATATAATCACTGCTTACAAATAAAACAAAACTGAAAAAGGATAACTGCTGATAGGTTGATGGAGTAGGAAGAAATATTTATGCCATTCCAGAAGAAATCCCCTACGATACATCATTCAGATCCTCAATAAGGAAAAATTTGGAGTATATTTCCCCAGTGAAGTTAAGCTTCAATATCCGCAGTGGAGCCAGTGCAGTCTAAAACTTGATTCCCCAACTGAGTTAAGCTTCAAAATTCCCATCAGAGTTAAAACCCGATCCCCGGTGGAGCCCGAAATCCCTGAAATACATATCCCTAGCGGAGTTAGAATATTCTAAACCTTCTTCCCCAGTGAAGTCAAATTTCCAACTATCAATCCCCAGTGGGAACCATTCAGCTTTCCCCAACTTCCCCAGTAGATTGGCGTACGACCCAAACTCCTGATTTCCCCGGCCGAATAAACACTCTCCCCACGGAGTTATTTCCCGACAGAATGAGGATTCTAGTTCCCGTTTCTCCATTGGAAGCCTCCCAGGTTTTAATTCCCCAGTAGAGGTGGTCAGAGTTTTCCTTATTCCCCAGGAAAGTCATGAAGAATTCTCATTCCCCGCAGAAGTTGGTAAAGCTCTTGTTAAAATCCCCACAAGTCACCAAGGATTTTCAATCCCCAACAGCGTTCCTAGGATTTCTCATTCTCAACGATCAAAGATCTTTAATCCCCAAGCAGTCAACAAGGATTTCTCATCTTCAACAATCAAAGATTTTTGAATCCTTAGCATCAGTCAGGAATTTACTTCCTCCAGCAGTAGTCAAAGATTTCATTATCTCCAGTTATCAAGGATTTATTTTCCTCCGCAAGACAGCTAATCAGATTACATGCACATCCATTACATTCATATATCATAAACATTGATGAAACACAGTTCATTGCATCATACATATCATGCAACATAACTTTGTGTTTTAGATAACATTTTACACTTTTCAGGATAAGATTAAAAGGATATCATTAAACAATTATTCAGATACAATATGGATACACCCCAGACACAGCGGTCATCCTATTACTCATTCAGAACTTCAAGTCAAAATACAGTATGGATACACCCCAGACACGGCGGTCATTCTACTACTCATTCAGACTTCAGCAATCAGATACAGACTAGATACGCGCCAGACACTACAGCCATTCTATCTCTCATTCAGATTCTCAACTCAAAGTTCAGATACGCTCCAAACACGGATGCCATTCTGGCCCTTACACCAGCAGTTTGATTCTCCCCAGTGCGATCGCCATGGAAGTCATTCTGTCACTTATTCAGATCCCAGTTACAGTCTTAGATACACTCCAGATACGAAAGTCATTCTACTACTCATACAAATCTCAACTTCAAATACAGTCCAGATACGCTCCAGACACGGTTGCCATTCTGTCACTCATTCAGAATTTATCCCCAACACACAGTTGCTCCATATACAGATGTTTCTTCTATTACCCATTCAGAATACAGATGCACTCCAAACACGACAGTCATTCTGATATTCATTCAAAGTTCAAATACAGTTACAACTCAGATACGCTCCAGACACGGACGCCTTTCTTTTGCTCATACAGACTCAGTCTCCAGATAAAGTTCAAGTGCATTCCATACACGGATACCATTTGGTGCTCATTCTTCTGACCTACAACATTGCACTTCAACAAACATTCTTGGATGGAATCTTTAAGCCCTTCTCCATCAAGGTTATACCATCTCCAAATGGAATCTTTAAGCCCATTCCCTCAACATTATTTTGACGAGTGCAAATTTACGGGCACTCTAGTGTCCAATCCTCTTTTACCTTCGAGTCACGAAAGGTAAATTTTCCAATCTAACTCTTCAGGTTCAAGAAGATTGAACAGGGGCAACTGTTGTACCCCAAAATTTTCCCTCTCATTTCATCAACATTTTCTCATCACAAGACTCTTGGATCTCAAGATCAAACTAGGGTTTGGTCTGCTCAGGACACCTCCTTGAACTGTTGACCTAAATTAGGGTTTGAGTTTGCTTAGGGATGTTTTGACCTACAATGCCCAAGGTGACTTTCATACTTCATGTTGGACTCATAAGTTTATCCATACCAAGTTTCAAACCTTAATTCAAATTCTTGCCCAGTCAATTGGACAGTTGACCTAGAAATCAACTATATTGGGGAAAAAGTCAACTGTGGCCAATTGACAGTCAAACCTCATGAAATTTGACCCACATCAACATTATGAACTCATATTAACCATTTGATCAAGTTTGGATCACAATTCCACAAGAAATTTGATCAGATCACCAAAAGGGCAAAATGGTCATTTTTAGAGTTTTGACTACACAAAGGCAATTTTTGACTGTTTGACCTAACCAATGGCAAATCAAGCTCACACATGGACTCAAGGACTCAATGAAATTGTCTTGACCCATTCAACAAGTTCAAAAGATCTCAAATGCATAGGATTGACAGATGAATTTTTTAGTCATCTGATCAAAATTTGACTGTACACTGAAAAGTCAAACTTTGACTTTTTGGTCAAAATCAAGTGCCAAGGGTCATTTTTCATCAAGACATGTCAAATTATGAAACTTGTTCATCAAGAAACCCAAAAATGCAAATTAGGGTTTAAAATTGAAAATTTTCATAACTTAGAATTTTTCTAAGTTATGAAATTTTCTTGGCCATTTTTCACATAGTTCCACTTGGAGTTTCAATTTGCATTTTAAATATGGATTATAGTACATGTTCCAAGCTTTCCAAATTGTCTAATAACTTCTCAAACACCCTTGTGGTTAGAGAGAATCAAATGCTTGAAGTTGGCAAAAACTCCCTTTTGTCCATGGCCAATACATGTTCATACCAAATTGCAAATCTGATCTAGCTAGCTTGGTTCATAATTACAAGCCTCAAAACCAGTTTCTGCTCCATAATTTAATGCATAACCATTGAGATAAGGTATTATCTTGGTCATTTGGACATTGCCTACAAGATTAAGCCCTAAATGGTAAAAGGTATATTGCCATTTTTGCAAAAGGTAACTTTATGTCAAAACACTAAGCCTCGAGCCTTGAACAAAATCTGAGACTGCAAACCAAATCCATGAATTAGAGGGGCCAAGAGTGTTGTGTGCAGGGTGATAGGAGGGCCTGTACAAGGCTATAACATCACTTCCACTCTTTTGCTTCAAGAAGAAGAAACTTGCAAAATACAAGCCATCTCACACATCTGTTAAAACCAACTTACACAAACATTGCAAACAAGCTTTGTACCTCCTAACAAGCCAGAAACACGACCCTTTTGCCTCTCAAAACTCCTAGTGCACAAATTCCCCATTTTCTTGCAAAACAGGGCCAATTCTGCAAACTTCAAGCCATAACCAAATTCTATCGTGCGTTTTGCCCAAAGATACTTCAAACACCTTCCAACCAACATATCTAAGCTATCCAGATCATCCATTGCTAGCTGTAACACCTTTAACACACATTGCCCATTTTGTTTCAAAGCTTTGCAGGTTGAGTTCTGTGGCACGATTCAAGCCATTTCAAAACAAAGTAAGCATTGGGAAAGCTTCCTTGGACTTCAGGCAAGCTCAAAAGAAGCTCAAGCACCCTTGAAAGTTGCTGCATTGGCCAGCTCGAAGTCAACTGAAACAGGTATTTCATGGACTTCTATCTCTCTATTTAGGAATAGTTAGGCTTAGGTTTGTGAATGAAATATGTTGTACTCATAGCCCTGAAGCCATACATATGCTTAGTTTTCATTTACATTAATCGTGCTAGGAGAATTTCACCCATGAACTTTATGAAAAAACTAGGTTAACAATTAAGGCCAAAGAAATTCTCTCTGGTCTTTGAGAGTTAGCTTAAATTTTTTATATGGTTGAATTCGTTGTTTGATGCTCTACAAGTTTCATGTTATGAGTTTTGTCAAAAAATCAAAGAATCATGAGATAGCCATTGATGTACAGAACACGCGTTTTGGTGAACAAAGGAGGAAGATGAAGTCTGATTGGGCTGGGCCTGTTTGTTTTTACTTCTAACACCCCATTTTTCAGTTTACACCCCCCTAGCCCATTTATTTGAATATTTGTCATTTTTATATTTTTATTTTTTATTCTGACTTTATTATTTTTTGTCCAAATATAAAAAATGCCAAAAAATTATTTTCTATATTTTTCATATTTATTTGATATTTATTTTTATTTTACTAAGTATAAACATGTAAATAATCTATTTTCTTTTATTAAAACTCAAAAATAATGTAAAAAATATACTTATCTTCATTTATTATTTTTATTTACATTTGAAAACATTTTCTTGAATATACACATTTTTTTTGTAAATAATTAATTTTTATTTCTATATATTTAATATGTTATATATATATATACTTATATACTTTATTTTATTAAATAATTAGGTCAAAAATACAAAACAATTATACATTTTCATTTTTATTAATATTTTACACTAAAAACATCTTTTTTTATAATATACATTTATTTTTTGAATAAATTAATATATTATTGTATATAATTATTAAATAATACTATTTATTAAGAATTAGGGTTTTTGCCCTAAATAGCAAAATAATTAAAATTGGCTTTCTTTGTTTTATTTTATTATTTTTACTTCACATTGAAAAATACTTTTTACATACATAAAAATCTTTTTTGAATAATACATTTTTATTTGATATTTATTTAATTGTATTTATTTAAATATTATATTATACCTTGTGCATTCAATTTGGTTGTAATAACTTAGAATTTAATTTCTTGTCAAATACCCCAAATTCAAATTTGTACCCCCCTCCCTATATCATGTTGTAATAGTGTAGCATTTAAATCCTCGCACATTTAAAAGCTTCCAATTATACCATGCTTAGACTTAGGGTTTGTATGCAAAATAAAATCAAAAACTAGCTTGACCTAATCAAAGACAAATATGCATGAAAAACAAACACAATGCACACTTGCACCCCTAGGGTTACAATCCACTTGTTGCCTTAAAAAATGGGCCATGGTTGCATGTCAAGTACTTTGGTAAAACAAAAACAAACAAAAGATCATAGTCCCTCGATGACGCTATCTGGGTTGCCTAAACAAAATGATCAACTCCCTCAAGAAAATTGCCAAAAATACTTGACATAATTGCTATCATGTTCTATACGATGACCCGCGCCTGTCCCGTTAACATCCTAACACAAGGTTGTTCACCAAATACAATGGTGAAACAACACTGTTAAATGGGTTAAAAACATAAGAAAGATCTTTGAGTAAAATAGGGTAGACAACTCTTAGTTGCTTGATCAAGCTTGCAAAAACATCCTTGCTATTTTTCAAAACACACCTCACAACACAATTTCAAAACCCTACTTTCAAACATTGAAAACTTTTCAAAAGACAAAAACACCTTTGTATACTTTCAAACAAGAATCATTACAAAGGTTGCCACAACGATGGCCTCTTTTCAAAACATCTTTCAAAATCACGCAACAAAGCACCATTTCAAACAATTGAAAAGCAAAGCAAGTGATCTAAGCAAGTAACTAAGAGCCCATGGATAACCATGGATAGAAAGGGTGCTAATACCTTCCCTTTCTATAATCTACTCCCCAAACCCAAGAAAACATCTCAAACGTCTTTCCTGTGCTTTTTGACCTTTCCTTAGGATAAAATAAAAAGTCGATGGCGACTCTTGCTAAACCGAAACATTTGCGAACACAAACGCAAAATCCCAAGTCAGTTCTCCCATCGTATCACAGAACTGTCGACTCTGCTGGGGAAAACTTTAATAGTGGAGTAACCTTAGGGCTTAGATCACCCTTTGTATGATTATTGTTTGCTTTGATTGCTTTACATTTTGGTTCTCTTACTTGGGCTTGAAATCCTCCACCCGGATTTGGGAAACATTCATAGGTAAATAGCAATACATTATGGAAACTGTGTGGGGTATACCGACACGGTTGAAGCAATATCTATATTAGTGCGACATATTTGTGAGTACCGGTAGCCTTTGAGTCAATCAAAGAGAATATGGGGCCACTGAGTGATGTCATGAAGCACTAATGAACTCTTAGAACCTTACTTGACCATCTTGGCCTTTTATTAGTGGTAGTGAGATGACCGGCTTTGGTGCAGTCTGAAGTTGGTAGATACTCGATACTACACTCATTGAGGGTTGTTTTCTTGGAATATTTTGGTCGCTAGTTAAGTGTCTAAACCAAAACAATGAACATAGAAAACAATCCTATGATATTGAGCTCCTTAGAACCCGGTTACTATTTATAAGACAGGTTTTAAGCCAACTAAAATCAAGAGGGTACTTACCTATGAAACCTCATGCAAGCCTGAAACTAGGGTATTGTGTGACTTGCTTGTACATGTGCTTGTGAATACATCATGGACATCATAAAGCATCATATGCATCCACTAACCATTTCAAGGGTTTCGATCTTTATCTTTGTTCTTGTTTTGTAGGTCATGGAATCTCTTCGCAGGAAAACAATTCAAGTCAACCTTGTGAGAATCCCTCCTCAACTCAAGGAGCTTACTTCCAGGATTCCAGAGAATTCTCTCTTCAGTGAAAGACATGGTAGACTCCTCAACTTGGTCAACACCAACATTGAAGAAAACATGGTGAAAGTCCTCTTCCAGTTCTTTGACCCCCTACACCACTGTTTCACATTCCCTGATTATCAATTGGTGCCTACTTTGGAGGAATTTTCTCAACTCCTGATAATTCCTATTCTTCATCAACTACCCTACAACGGTACGAAAAAAGAACCAAAGCCTGAAGATGTTGCTCAAGCATTACACTTGCAACCATCTGACATCAAGGGGCATTAGGAAACCAGAAGTGGTGTTAAGGGCTTCTTGGCAAAGTTTCTGTTTGAGAAGGCACAAAACTGCTGGAATTCTCTTGATCTACAAGCCTTTGAAGATATTGTGGCACTCCTCATCTATGGGTTGGTCTTGTTCCCAAACCCTGGTCAGCTTATAGATGTGAATGCTGTCAAGATTTTCATGTCCAGGAATCCTATACCTACATTGCTTGGGGACATCCTACACTCATTTTACACACGAACAATGAGGAAAAGAGGTGTTCTCATGTGTTGTACTCCTCTCCTAGCAAGGTGGTTTATTTCTCACCTTCCACAATCAGTTTTAAAGAATGAGCTGGGTTTAAGATGGTCCCAACGATTGATGACCCTCACACATTCTGGTGTACATTGGTGTTCTCGGTCTAGAGAAAATGTCATCATCATTGATCGTTGTGGGGAATTCCCTAATGTCCCACTACTTGGCATTAGGGGAGGCATTAACTACAACCCCTGTCTAGCTTTGAGGCAATTTGGATACGCTCGGAGGGATGGCCCTCATGACATGCTGATTCTGGACCTAGCTTTTGACTTCGACAACGATGCGCAAGGACTTCGACAAAGGTTCATCAGAGCTTGGAGGATGCCTAACAAGGTGGATAGTAAGACACTAGGGCACAGGAATTCCATCCCCCTTGAGCCTTACCTCAAGTGGGTACGAACCCGCTCCCAGAATCTTATGATGCCATACCCTCACATTCTCCCCTTGATCAAAGAGCCTGTTACGGAAGCAGAGGTTCCATACACCATCCTACATCCTGACATGCCAACATTATGGGAAGAAATGCAAAAGAGTTGGATCTAACTCAAGGAAGAACAGGATACTTTTGAAGCCAGCTTCTATGCCAGTGAGAAGAAGGTTTTGGAGCTTACCCGCCGACTTCACGAGGAGGAAACTCTCAACACTTACATCGCACCAAAGAGGATGTGCAATGTCTTTTTACCTTAAGAATTTTGTAATATTTCGCCCATGGGGCACTTATGTACTAACAGATTTCTTCTTAATATGACGTGCTTTCTTTTTTGTTTGCAACAAATTTTAATTTTGAACCCTTGAATGCATTACATGAATAACATACCATTCGTCATATGCATAAACAGGTCTTCACGCTAGGTTTCCTTATCTTTCTGCTGTTTATTTCAGCAAGATGGACTTGGAGCAAACGGTAAAGGATCTACAGGCACAAAATTCCAAGTTCCAGTAACTCGTCATGACCTTGGGAAGAAGATTTGAGCATCAGGCTAGGAGAGTTCTTGAGTTCCCCTCAATGTCTGACGAAGGGGCCGGTAAAGGGAAATGGACTACTGTGCCTTCTGAATCCGAGGTTGAAGAGGAGGAAGAGGAAGAAGACAAAGACTACTCCGAACAACAGTATCCACTAGCGGATGATAAATATAAGAACCTTGAAGATAGACTGGAAGCTATGGAGTTACAGAGGGTGCCCGAATTGGATTTTGAAGAACTAGGGCTGGTAGCCGGGATTGTTATCCCTCCAAAGTTCAAGGTGCCAACATTTGCCAAGTACGACGGTCTGTCTTGCCCAAAGATGCACCTGAGGTCGTATGTCAGAAAAACCCAACCCCACTCATCCGATAAAGACCTCTGGGTACACTTTTTCCAAGACAGCTTGTCCGGCACGCAGTTAGACTGGTTTTATCAACTCGAAAGATCAAAGGTTCACAATTGGGAAGACTTGGCAGCTGCTTTTTATTGTCAGTATCAATACAATGCTGATTTGGCGCCCACTCGTACTCAGTTACAAAGTATGGGGATGTCTTCCAATGAAGGGTTTAAAGAGTTCGCCCAGAAGTGGCGTGATCTGGCTGGAAGGGTGCAGCCACCGATATCATATAGGGAGTTAGTTGACATATTTCTGGGGACCCTGTCTGGCTCCTTCTTTAATCATCTGATCGGAAGTTCTTCCGTGGGATTTACTGAACTGATTTTGACCGGCGAAAGGGTTGAAGCCGGTATTAAGAGTGGAAAGATTCAAAAGGATGCTTCCGTATCCACGGATGTTAAGAAACCCATCCCAGCCAAGAAGGAAGCATATGCTGTGTATTCTCAGAAGGGACAGGGAAGAATTGAGCGTCAGCCGACTGTAGGGGCTATGATGATTCAAAACTCGTCAAATGATCAACCTCGTAACAATCAGTCGAGACCTAATCAACAACGGGTGGAAAGGCCACAACGGCAGTTCACCCGCATTAACATGACGCCCGCTTAGGTACTTCCTCATTTGTTGAAGCTGAATCTTACCAGTTTAAAGGAAGCGCCAAAGAACCCTAACACCTCCTCTCCATACTACCACTCCAACGCCAAGTGTGCTTACCATTCCGACAGTGCTGGGCACGATACCAATAATTGCTGGGCGCTTAAGAACAAAATCCAGGATCTGATTGATTCTAAGGAAGTCGAATTTGATGCTCCTGAGAAGCCCAATGTTATATCTGCTCCAATTCCCAAGCACGGCCACAATATTCATGCTGTTATGGAGGACACTCATGTTACTGATGTTGTTGACCTACTGACACCGTTACATGTGATTAAGGAAAATTTGTTGAGAGCCAGGATCTTTCCTGGTTGTGGTAAAAACTGTTAGGGGGAGCACTGTGTGCTTGATGTCATCCCTGATGTCTTGACATTATGTATTGTTTCTATTTGGTGGAAGATGTTTTGTTTGTGAGAGTTTATTTCTCTCTTTCTTTTCTGCTGCGTATGTCTCTGATATGAACTTGTGTAGTTCCTATTTTGTTTATGCATTATTATGAAGAAGTCTCTTTGAAATAATTCTACTTGTTTTATGTCTCATTTTTTTATTTTTTTTTGAATGTTTTGTGCAATGATTTTTTTAGCCAAAGTATTGCTAAAGGGGGATTTTGTTAGGTGTTTGTTTGTTGGCTGCATTTTGTTAAAATAACTAGTTTAACAAGATATTGGACAACAAATTGAGATAATCCAAGAGATCTCTGAAGATGAAAACCCTGATGTAGGGAACATCGCGGGAATAAGCAAGATAACCCGCAGTGGCCGGATATTTTCTCCGGAGATTGCTCCCCCTCGAGCAGTTTTCGGACCCTTGAAAGCTTCGGTACCTGTTGGACCATCTGTGCAAGGCCCAGTGATTGAAGAATTGAATACTCCTGAAGTAAGACCATCTGCTGACAAGGGTAAGCGAATACTAGAAGTTCCTGTCAGGACGAAGGCTCATGCTGTGGTTATCCCCGAAGAAAGATGTTACAAGAAAAAATGATTTCCTTCTCAAATAAACTTTCGGTTTTTGAACCATCACCTGTTGTACCCTAATTTTTCCCTTAAGATTCCTCTATCATCTCATATTAACTCAATTACTACAAGATCACACTAGGGTTTGGTTTTCCTCCCTATCTTTAAGTTTGCTCATGATAAATCACCAAGAACCTTGACTTGTATATTATGACCATCTATGTTTTGTTTTTGATTAAATTTTAACTAATGAATACTATGAATGTTTTCTCTAGTTGATGATGCTATAGGTGGAAGCGCAACACATTTCATCAGGTTGATTTATAGGTTCATGAGTTTATTTCCATGCCTTCTTCAACAAAGATTCATTGAGATTCAAACTTCATCATTTAAGATTCTATGAATTAATATCATGACAAGGTCTACATTGATTCATCATGCCTCAATTTTTAAAAAGAAAGTCAAAGGATACAAAAGTTGATTGAAGAGCTTGACCTAATTGGACAAGTTCTTAATTTCTTGACCACCAGTGCATAGTTCCATCAATTCTTAATATTTGGAATTGGTTATGGTTTCTATGGTTTCTTATTATCATCCTTAACAAATTTTATTTACAAGACAAAGATATTTGGGTAAGAAAGTTTATCAAATTTGAAAAGGGTCTCTAAGACATTTTTGTTGCCTTAGGATCTAGGGTTTTGAACTTCTAAGGGCTATATATTGCTCATCTTTTGGTATTTTTGAGTGATTCCAAAGACATGCTCCTCTTTAAAGCTTTATCAACAAGCCACTTTAAAAATTTCAAAGAAATTTTATGTGGAAGATGCTTAATGACTGAGAAAGATTACAAGTACTCTAGATAGGCCATCAAATTCCATAATGTAACTTCAAAAGATTATAACTTGGTCAATTTTTATCTCCTTGAGTCTATTCGTTTTCCATAATGATCTTAAGGATGTGAACTTCAACCCTCCTTTTATGTTCAAAGCCTGAAAATGGATGGAAGATGTCTTAAGAACTCAAAAGATGATAGGTCATCTCATGAATTTTCACCAACTTCACCAAGTCATAACTTTCTCATTTTTTTGGATATTTTAAATGTTTCAAGTCTCAAAATGTCATTCAAGAGATTTACTTCATTCCATCTTTTTTGGTCAAGAACAAATTTTAAATGGAATGCCATGTTTGGATGTAAAACATTATAGGTCATTTTTGAAGAAAAACTTAGAATTTTTCTAAATACAAAAAGTCAGCATCTTTTTCTCAACTTTGACTCATCACAAATTTCAGCTCAAGCATCCATTTGATTCCATTCTTTTCACATTGTAAATTTTATGATCCCATCTTTCCAACACATCAAGAATCAAATCGTAAAGCTTCATGAATTATGTACACCATGATTTCAAAGTTGGTACATTGGAACTGAAGTTTCTCAAACAGTCAGAATGCTATTTCCATGATTTGACTTCTAATCATCAAATTTGTGCGTGTTTTCTACTTAAACATGAATAGCATAAGCGTGTGGATGATTTAGAGTGTCAAAACACATCATTTGGATGAGGTTTGATGCACATGTGATCATACTTATTTCATGAAAATAGGTGTGCACGATTTCCCTCCAAATTGCATCATTCACCCCTCCTCTTGATTCCATTCACTTCTCTCATAAATACAGGCTCTATCCCACTCATTTTCGCAGGCTTAGATAGCCAGAATCACCCTGCCAAACTCTCTCTTGAATCCACTTTTCTGCAACTTCGAATTTGGTCTTACAACTTTCCTCAATCCATTTTCTTTGTTAATTATTTATCCTTGAACTTTACTAAAGCTAACAGAAGAAGAACAAAGCTCTGAGACTTCCTAAATCGTGCTAGCCAAGTCAAGTTTTAGAGCTCTGAATTTAAACTTCAATAGGTAGATTCCTTCACCAATTCTCTCAAACTTTCATATTGTAATGAAGCTCTCGTAATTCTGATTCTAGTTGCAACATTTGTTTTCAACTGGAAGTGAGTTTTGGCCATGAATTTTCAAATCTTTCCTTTCAAAACAATTGAGCTACACTTTATATAAATTTTTCGCAAGGGTACCATTGGAATCGTCTTGAAGAGACGAAGCGAATGATACTGGTCTCGAGCTCTAATTTTTCCATTTCAGAGACCTGCAATTCGCGTGGCTGGAGGTTGAAAATAACTAACGTGTCATCTCTCAACCAATGATATCATGCCACTTGTTTTTTTTTAAATTCTGATTTTAATAAATGATTCAGTGTTTTATTCATTAAGGACCATGATATGCACATTATGTCTGATCCATTGGATTAGCTTACTAACGCATTTTGACTCTCATCCATTGGTCTACATTTTTTTGGTTTTTATTTTATTTTTTGATTTTATATTTTATTTGTTTTAAATTTCAAAAATTCATTGAAAAAAATCAATTTAACTTAAAAAAATATAAAGAACTTCTTAAAAGCACTTTTGATTTTTCTCTTTATGATTATTATATTTTCACAATTTTATTTTTGTGTTTTGGTATTTTTTATATTCTTTTCACTTTATTTGAGTGTTTTAAATGTGATAAAATACTTTTCTTAATTTTTAAATTCTGGAAAAAAAATGGAAGGATCCAATGACCTCTTGACAAATATTGATGACCTCATTTTATTTTTATTTCTCACTTTACTATTTTTCAAACTTTTTGGTTTATTTTGCCTTTTTTTAAATTTTAAAAATAGTTTCTGACTTAAAATAATTGCCAAATATTTTATAAAAAATATTTGAGCTCATTTTTTATTTTTCTATGGTTTCATTGAATTTTTTCTTGGAGGTTTTAAATATAGATGCTATTTTCCCTTTTTATTTTCATTTAAAACCATTTTAAAAAATATTTTTCTTTATTTTTAAATACAATTTTATTTTTGTATATATTCTGGTTGATCTTGAAGTATGAGATTTTGATCATGAGCTTCATTAACATCATTGAACTTGGGTGTTGAGTTTAACTCCACCAAAATGGATGATTGATTTTAACGATAGCTTGATTAAATTTTTGGTTCAAATGGGGTTTAATTCTTATCCCTTCTCTTTTAATCTTATCCTCTTCTTGCTTGTACTACATGTTGTTGGAGAATGATTTACATATCATTTATCTAAACATATGGTACATAGATTGCTATTGATCAGCCTCAAAATAGGTGCGACTTCTAAATAAGTCCACTTACGATTACTTAACATAGCACTAAATTTTGTCCCGATTCGAGAAATGATCATTCGTGGCGCAAACCTATGTTTGAAAGCCCAAGTATGTTAATTTGAAATCTTTGATAAAATAATCTTGTGATTCATTGTTAGGAGGCTTTGGTCTTATCAATCGTCTAATGAATCTTCATAAGATTTGGTCAAAGTGAATCACTTAAACATCATTGATCATTTATTGTTGCCTTGAGATTTTGAAGTGAGTGATATACTTGTCAAAAAGAAATAAAACTTACTGTTGAGAGGCTTTGGTTTTATCAATCCTCTAATGAGTTTCAAATGCAAGTTTCAAGATGGTCATTCAACTAACCTCCAACTTCTAACAATTGACTTTATTTTATGCCTTTACTTTATGATCTTTACTTTAAGCATATTTCTTTTAGCATTTACATTTCATTATATTTTCATATTTTCTCACTTGAGCATTTACCTTTATCTCATTTTATTTTTGCTCACTTGAGCTTTTCATTTCTTTTTGAAGATACCTAATAATCAACTTGAACCATAAAAATATTTAATGTTACTTGGACTATTTGGTTACTATCCTTGGCATTATGGAGATTTTGGACTTCTTGGACTTAGGATTAGAGACCTTGGCCTACCTTGAGACCTTGTGACTTTCATTACTATTTTGTCTGGAGTTATTGGGGTTCGTCCCAAGACATTGGGTTGTTAGTTTTCTTTGTGTGCAGGTTGTTTTAATTACATGCTTTGTCTGTGATCGGGAATTAATCTATATATAGTTGTTACTCTACCTAATTTTTGTGAAATACATAATGAAATTGAAGCTTAGTTTTATTAAGAGGTTTATTATCTTTACTTGTTTGGTTTCAATCCAAAGGATGGGAATTCTACATTGACTCATTGTGTCAAGTGTTAGCTTCTTGTTGGTTAGACGGTTCTTTTCCCTAGCTTTTACCTTCATGCTTTAGGATAGTCCCTTCATCTCCTTCCATCTTCTTTAATTTCAAACTCTTCTCCCTCCTTTTCAAAACTATTCTTGTTTTCTAAACTTTAACCTCTTTCATAATAAACTTGGACTTATGTCCATGCATTTTCAAAAATATTTTCTTAATTAAACTTTAATCAACTTAATAATACATTGACATTTTTTGTAAGAAGACTAAAAGTCAACCAATCTCATTCAAACCATTTGGTTACTTTGGCTCTTTTACGTTAAAAAATTTCTCAAAAGATAGGCTCTTGTCAATCCTTGTAGTGATGTGAACTACTATACTTCTATGATATGTAGTGAAGCGAGATATTTTCCACTTGGGTGTTGAGCGAGGCTTTGTTGATTTTAAAATCCAGGCCATATCCTCCAATTTGAGATGACACAAATTCTCCTTTCTCATAATTGTGGGTAGTAAGTATGTTTTCCATTCGGATAAGACGATAATGTCTCATCTCTTAAAATTAACCAACACACTTATGTTTTAAAATTTCTAACGGTGAATTGCAAGTACCCTAATCCCGTATCGCATAGAAGTTGGTACGTAGGCACTAAAGGTTCACAACCACGGCGGGTGCAAAAATTATAAAAATGCTTCTTTTCTCATCACCATCACCTATTTTTTTATACAACTTTTATAGCCAAAATACACAGATTTTCAAAGAGGTTCCTGCGGAGTACCGTAGATGTTTAGGGTGCTAATTTCTTCTCTTTGTATAACCAACCCCCGAACTTAGATTCTCTCCCCCCTCTTTTTGGGTTATTCTCTCTTTTCCCATTCTTTTGGAAACAATAAAGCACGGTGGCGATTTTTATTTTGATCTGCGCGAGTCAAGTCAATCCAATGGCATTGTATCGACATTTTTACCACTATAGAAAAAACGGCGACTTCACTGGGGACAAATCGACCTATTTCTGGTCCATCCCTAAGTGGGTTGAGCCTATCTTTGTTTATTTGTGTATGTGATATTGATGTTTATATGTTATATGTTGTACATATGTTTGTCTAGATTTTCCTGGTTTTCAAGATGCTTGGTGATTTCTTATATGTTCTCTACCCGGACTTGGGAAAAATTAAGATAGGACGGGCGATATAGTCATGATAACTTTAAGGGAGTAATCCAAAAAAAGGACACATGAGATCCCCCACTCAGTGGAGGCCCTTTGATTGTAGTGTCATTTACTGAGTAATCGGGAAGATGTGTTGCTTTCGACCTGGGAGCCTGCTGAAACTGAGGACCGTAGAATCTTTAACCCATCTTGGCCTTTTAGGTGTAGTGCGGAAGCTATGACGGAGTAATTCGGAAATGGTTTTCACGCGATACTATGCTCGGACCAGTTTTTCCTGAGAATATTACTAATTACCTAGTCAATCAAAGCGTTAATAATATCCAAAGGAAGGATGTAGACTATGGGAACCTCTTAGAACCTTGTTCGGCAGGTGATAAACTATTAGACCATACCTTGTGGGTAGTACCTTTTATTCCATGCTCATGACTTAGAACCTATGAACCCCCCATGTTTGTGAACTTGTGTGTGATTGTTGCATCATACATTCATGCACCCATGAGCATCTTTTAAAAACACAGTGGTTCAAGGGACTTAAAGTTGACTCTTTGTGAATATCTCAGGTACTTTGACCATGGATTATGGAAAAAGAAAAACTTGCCAGTACATTTTCAAGAATCCCAAGATAGATGATTTGATGAATCTAATTCCCGAGATTGAGAGTTCCGCAAATTTTCAAAAGAAGTATAGATCCATCGTGTCTCTCATGAAGCTTAGGATGAAGGAGGGCATTCTCTCGACTTTGGTCCAGTTCTATGACCCAGTGTATCGATGTTTCACTTTCACTGATTATCAGTTGATGCCTACATTAGAGGAGTATTCTTATCTACTGGTTTTACCTATTACCGATCGTGTTCCTTTCACCGGTTTGGACGGGGAGCCAAAGTTCCATGAGATTGCTGCTTTGGTTCATTTAGGGAAGTCTGAGGTTGAAACTCGCATGACTACCAAAGGAGAAATTAGAGGATTACCCGCTCAGTTTTTATTGGAGAAAGCTCGCTATTTTTCTAGGATGAAGAGTACGGTTGCTTTTGAGTCCATATTTGCTCTACTTGCCTATGGGTTGTTCTTATTTTCGAACATCGATAACTTTGTGGACGTTAATTCCATCATGATCTTTTTGATAGAGAATCTAGTTCCTACATTATTAGGTGATGCTTATTACTCTATTCATCTTCGATATTTTTATCATAGAGGGATGATCATATGTTGCACGCCTTTGTTGTATCAGTGGTTTATTTCTCACTTGCCTCAGTCTGATGCTTTCTGGGATGTCAAGAAGGAACCTCGTTGGGAACCAAAGATTATGGACCTCACTCATTCAGATATTAATTGGTACCATCACGTTTACTATGATGTAGAGATTGTCGATAGTTGTGGTAGTTTCTCCAATGTACCTCTTCTTAGTACAAAGGGAGGAATTAACTACAATCTTATTCTTGCACGACGACATCTTGGATATCCAATAAGGGATAAGCCAAATAGTATTCATCTGAGTGGTTTCTTTCTTAAAGAGGGAGAGAATCATAAGGAAGTTTAATATGATTGCAGAACTGACTGTTATACTGGTTTTGCATTTGTATTCGCAAATGTTACGGTAAGCAAGAGTATCTATCGTCTTTTCTTATATCCAACAAAGGAAAGGGTGAAAAGAAACAGAAAATGAACTTTCGAGATTATTTCTGAGTAAGGGGGTAGATTATGGAAAGGGAAGGTGTTAGCACCATTTCCATCTGTAGTTATCTATGTGCTCCTAGATGTTAGCTCATTTTTGAAATACCTTGTGTTTTGTGTGTTTGAAATAGTATTTTTTGAAAAGACGCCTTAGGGCGGAGAACTTTGTAATGTTTCTCGTATTGTTGAGAATGTATACAAAGTGTTTTGAAAATGTTTTTGGAAATAGTTTTGTGTATGTGAAAAATTGTTTTGAGCAAGAATCTAAGAACTATCTACTTTACTAGAAAAGGTTCTTTTTTTCCCTCCTTTCCTTTAGACAATGCTATCCTACTATTAGTGAGTAGGTAGCCCTATCTTCGTATGTTTGAGGGTCAATCGAAAAGGTCATCGTTACAGTCACAAAGGAAACTGGGGAAGATACTATAGTAACAACCCTAGGGTTTTAAGATCATACCGAGGAAACATCAAGAGGGTCATTTTTTATATCTTTAAACCGGATGATAGCGATTAAAATCTGTCATGTTTTGAGAGTTGTGACTGTTTTAATCCAAAGGAAACCGAAGTGGGAATACCCTAGAGGTGCACATGTGCAAGTGCGTGTGTTTCAATTGTTTATCTTTGCGTTAGGTTTACTAATGTTTTGTTTTTAATCTCTTGCCATGCAATCCAATTACCATACATCTAAATAGTTAATATATGTACAGGAATTAAAAGTACGTAATTTAAAACCTAACTATTACATGGCTTCGGGGAGGGGGGAAAATACAAGTCCAAAAAATGGGGAAAACAAAAAGCAGTAAATGTCCTAGTTATTTTATTATAAACAATATGTAGATATATTAATAAGAAAATGATAATGTGAAAACGCTAAACGCGTGCAAATTAAAAAGGACGTTTAAAACCCTAGAAAGTTCTAAGTAAAAGAAACTTTTTTATGTTGATTTTGTTTATTTAGGGAAAATATTAAATTAAATTAAATCTAATTAATTAAAATAAGAAAGAAAAGAAAATTATTAATTAAAAGTTTGTTCTAAAACAAACCTAATATTTTTGGGATTTTTGTATAGGAAATATTAAAAAAAACCTAATTCTAAATTGGTTTTAATTTATGAAATGAAGTCAAAATAATTAACTAAATTAATTTATGAAAATTAAAAATAAAATAAAACCTAAATCTAAGTTTTTTTTTATGTTTTTTATTTATTTTGTGATTTAATAAAAATGATGTTGAAAATAATAAACAAAAAAGAATAAAAATAAAAAGAAAATGACCTGGTGTTCAAAGTGAAATGAGGGGTGTAACTTGGAATTTGTTAGGCCCATGTCTGGGGAGGCCCAGACTTACGCTGACTCCAGTGAGGGAGGCCCCTTGAGGATCCATGGTGAGGCTGCACGCTTGGAGCGCTGAATCCAAATTAACTGGGATCCGATGGTGATGACTAGGTGAAGTATGGTGTACGCCTTGGATCTGGGAGCACTAGATCTGCAAAGAAAATTTTGAAAAATAATATGGAAAAATAGAAGGGATCGAACCCCTTCCCTTGCCCACAAGGAACGCCTTAACACACATTCACCCAACCATTGTGAGGACTTTTCAACTGGGAATATAATCACAATGATAAATATATAATACAAAATAAGTTAAATGCTGAGTTGTCACACACGCGCGCTCAAGTGGGGTTCCAAAATTTTAAATGAACCAACCATTTTATCCTGTCTATCCATGCAGGCGTCAACGCCAGTCAAGCCACCAGGGATGGTGGCTCTAGTCATCCCTTCCGGTTGCTCCAAATCTCAAACATGTGAAAATCAAGCATAACAAGAACGAAAACGTCCCTACCCCCTAATTTGGGGTCTACAAATTCAATGGTGATATCTATTTGGTCTGAAAGCCCCTAGGTTATGAGTTGTGAACCTTTCTGTTTGTGATGCCTTATTAATGGCATCACACGATTCAAGCCTCAATATTCTCTTGTTATACGTCCCACCTGCTCTAATAGACATGTTGAACACAAATCAAACCATCAAAAACATCAACAACACATAAATCTAAAGTTTCAAATATAGAAAACCTTGTTTGACCGGTGACGCATGATCCAGCTATTTAAGGGTGCTACGAGCTTTAAAACTGGCAGGGATAGACTCCTGGTGTCTTCAGGAACACAATGAAGTCTTTAGATTTGACCGTGGGAAGCTGCAAATTTGCTTTTGGATTTTTATAACTTTGGAAATCTTTTGAGAAATTTTGGTATGGCGTGCTTAGGAAACTTTTGCTTGTCCTCTTGGCTTGCCTTGCCAAAGTATATAAAGAGGAGTGAGGAGAATAAACAAACGTGGAAGGAAATCATCACATTAAGCCATGGTTTAAACATAAAAAACAATTTTCAAAAATGTCCTTATTTGAGAAATTCTTGCCAAATATGTTTTGAAATGAGCCTGGACAGTCTTGCACGAATTTTTGGGCCCAAGGCTGACCCAACACATTAGCCCATATGTCCAAACCATTGATATATTATTTTATGCATTTTATTTTGTATTTATTTAAATAAAAACAAAAATAAATATGAATATAATATAGAAAAATGAAAAGTAAGGTGAAAGTGAATTTAGGAGTCCTTGAGTAAGTCATAAACATTTTTGAATCCCACAAAATAGGTCTATGAACTTAAAAATGCATTTTTGATCAAAGTTGACTTTTTGCATTTTCACCAATTTGCCAAATTTGTACTAGTCATAAGTTGCTCAATTTTTATCTTTTGGAGATGATCTTTGACTTTTTATAAATATTAAGATGTCCCCTACAATCTCTATGTTGACAATTTTTGCATTTGGAGAAATTATCTTGATGTAACTTGCCTTGAAAAAAAAGCCTTTTTGTTGACTTTCAAAAAGACTTGTAATGTATTGGCTTATATCTTTCCAATAGTGAATTTTTTGAACTTGAGGACAAAAGAAATGTTTTAGGGAATTGAATTTTCTTCACAATGAGATTTGGTTAGGGAAAATCGATGACGCATGTGAGAGTTATGTCTGGTCAAAGTTTAGTTGACTTTCTTTAGGAAACCATAATTTAGCACTTTTGGCTTCTTGATGATTTGAGATCATTCCTTGAGGAATCATGATCAACCCTTGATCAAATAATAGATATTACTTCAAAATGTTGATGCTGACCAAAAATCTTGAAGTTTGACTGTATATTGGCCATAATTGACTTTTGACCTAATACAGTTGATTTCTAGTCATCTGGGCAATTAACTGAGCAAGCTTGTAGTGAAAAGCATGAAACTTGGCATGGACATTATTGAGGACATATTAGGGACCATGGAAATAAATTGAGGCCTTTGCAACCCAAAATTCTTTGTGATAAGTGAAACCCTGGTTGTAAGTCTATTGTTTAGGAGGAGAATTTCTCTGGCCAATTTTTGGTCAACCTTGAGCAATTAAGGACCTCAATGAGCATGTCTTTAGTAAAATGGGAGGGAAAATTTTGGGGTACAACAGCTTCCCCTGTTCAATCTTCTTAAACCCAAGGATTTAGATTGGCTTGTCTGCCTTTCGTGGTTTGAAGGTGGAAGATGATTGAACACTAGAGTGCCCAGAAATTTGCACTAGCATATACATGAAGTAACGCTGCTGATTGATGATATCAGGGATGGGCTTATAAATTCCATTTGGAGAAGATGAAGGAGAGTCACAGGAGACGGGGTTATAGATTCCATCCAAAATAAATGTTGACTTCGAACTGGAAGAAACATCAGAATAAATGTTTAGTCGATTTACTCTGAGCCATAAGAGGTTTCTTTGTGGGGAATCCTATTCTTGTCGTTTGAGAAGGACTCTGTTGGGAAATGTTGGTTTCTGTTTGGGGAATAGACTCTAGGAGCTTTAGTCGTCCATTACTCTACTGGAGAGTTATCTCCTGACTGGGGAGATGAAAGTTAGCTTTTATCTTGTCGAAATCCAGGCTTCATAGTAACTTGCCGAGGATAATAAGTTGATTGTTATCTGGTCGTATTCTAGGCTTCACAGTAACTTACTGGGGAATATGAAATTAACTGTTATCTGGTCAGTTTCTGGGCTTCGCAGTAACTTGCTTAATGTTAAACTTTTATTTGGTCAAATTCCAGGCTTGACAACAACTTAGATGAATGGATGAAGCTAATTTCTATCTGGTGGGATTCTAGGCTTCGCAACAACTTATTGAAATTAATCTGTTATCTGGTCGGATCCAGGCTTTGCAGTAATTGAAGAAGTTAAACTGTTATCTGGTCGTATTCCAGGCTTTGCAGTAATTTAAATTGTTATCTAGTCGAATCCAGGCTTCACAGTAGCTTAAACTGTTATCTGGTCGGATTCCAAGCTTCATAGTGTTTTAGATGAAATTAAAATGCTATCTGGTCAGGTGCAAGCTTCGCAATAATTGAAGAAGTCAAATTTTTATCTGGTCGTCTTCCGGGCTTCTCAATAACATAAATTGTTATCTAGTCGAAATCCAGGCTTCACAGTAACTTGAACTGTTATCTCAGATGGTTCTGCAAGAAACTCACCAGAAGATGCTGCTAAAAATAGTGCTTCCTCAGGGGATGACAGTACCTGAAGGTCTGTGTTTGGTGAGTTGTAAAGATTGATGCTGGAACTTGCTGCTGCTATTTGATACCTTCTCTTTGTTTCTGTGTATTTTGGATTTCCTTTTGATGACTGTATAACTTGAAGTACTAGATCCTTTGGCCTCTTTATGGCTAAAAAAGGGGAGAAGTAATTGTGGTTATTTTGGTAGATAGATTACCTATTATTAAAAATTCTGCTGCATTCTAATCTCTGATTGTTTAGGGGTTTTAGCCAAAAAATTGACAAAGGGGGAGTTTGTAAGTGTTTGCTTATTGGCATTAATTTTTGGTAAAACCAGATTTGTGAATGTCATGACTGATGTCATAACATTTTGGGATAAAGACAAATACTGCAGAAGGAATGTCCTACAGGAACAACTTAGTATGAGTGAATATCATGATGATTAAGCTATGATCATATGTACTGAATTCTACCAAAATCAGTGAGCAGGATACATGATGTCATAACCAATGTTAAGACATCCTGTACTGATCAAGTTGTTGTGCAGATTTATTGTTCCTGAGAATTTTCAGGAATCTGGTGTGCTATTCTGAGTTAAAGTATATTGACTAGATCAGATGCTCACATGGATATTAGGTTAACCTTACTTAACCCTAATATGTTATAATGAAATCCCAAGACCAAGTCTTTAGGTTAACTTTGGTTAACCCTATCTATTTTTATGGAAGCCCAAAATGAAGAATACACTGCTTATATATTTCTCACGAATCCTAATGGTGAGCAGCACTTTTGAAGAGAAGATCAATAAGGCATTTTGTAGTTGTGATAGTTTTAGTAACTACTGTGAGCCAAGCAATTATCACTTGATAAGTTACTTGGTGTAGGTTTTGGTTGTAAGGGTTGTTTATCACTCAATGCTTTGAAGCACGAGTGTTGTGTCTCTTGATTAAAGCTTTGAAGCAAAATCAAGCGTGTGTATTGAAGAATGTATTCATAATCTTATTAATCAGCAGATTAGTATCACTGCTGTGGTTGAGGGGGAGTTAGTAGGAACTCAGGTTTAAGTAGGACTTAGATTGAAGTTGCATTGGGTAGGTCTTAAGTGAAGGAGATAAACTAGTTAGTTTATTCCTAAATTAATACCTCTTATAGTGAATTTCCTCCCTGGCTTGGTAGCCCCCAGATGTAGGTGTGGTTATACACTAAACTGGGTTAACAATTGATTGTGTTCTTTACTGTCTTTTAAATTACTGTTTGGTTTGTGTACAATTTGTCAGATACGGTGTCATAACATTCACTGTGACATTAAGTATCTGTTGCCAGAATTTCAATTGGCATCAGAGCAGGCACCCTGCCTGTCTTTCTGGGTGAGATCTAGGGATATTATTTTCTGGCGCTATGGACAAGGAAGGAGGATTTGGGAACAGACCACCTATTTTGGATTGATCAAACTATGACTACTGGAAACCTTGTATGATTTCCTTCTTGAAGTCACTGGACAAAAAGGCTTGGAGAGCTGCTGACAAAGGATGGAACCATCTCACCATAACTGGGAAAGATGGGACGACTAGTCTGAAACCTGAGGAAGAATGGAGCAAAGAATAAGAAGAGTTAACCCTGGGTAACTCTAAAGCATTGAATGCCTTGTTCAATGGAATTGATAGAAACATATCCAGACTAGTACATCAATGTGAACTGGCCAAGGATGTTTGGGACACTCTCAAAACCACCCATGAGGGTACATCCAAAGTAAAAATGTCAAGACTTTAGATGCTCACTACCAAATTTAAGAATCTAAGGATGATGGAAGATGAGACCATTCATGAGTTTCACATGAACATATTGGAAATTGCCAACACCTCAGGAGCATTGGGAGAAAAGATGTCAGAAGAAAAGCCGGTGAGAAAGATTCTCAGATCCTTGCCTAAAAGGTTTGCAATGAAAGTGACTGCTATAGAGGAAGCTAAGGATATCTGCAACTTGAAGGTTGATGAAATCATTGGGTCACTTCAGACATTTGAGATGGTGATCAGTGACAATGTTGACAAGAAAAACAAGAGCATAGCCCTTGTATCCAATACTGAATATGAAAGCAAGGAGAGTGATGAAGAGAATATATTAGAAGCTATAGCTATGCTTGGAAGGCAGTTAAACAAAATCATCAAGAGAATGGACCCAAAGTCAAGGTCAAATGTCAAGAACATTTCCTCTGACATTAGCAGATCCTATAACTCCAGCAGAAGAACTAAGTCTGAAGAAAAGGGAAATCAAAGAAGAGGAATACAATGCCATGGATGTGAAGGATATGGGCACATTCGAGCTGAATGTCCTACCTTTCTAAAGAAACAAAAGAAAGGAATGTCTGTTACTTGGTCTGATGGTGACTTAGAAAGTAACTCTGAAGAAGAATCTGCTAAACTAGTTACTGCACTATCTGGTGTTTGTAACTCTGATAATGATTCTAGTGATGAGGAAGTGACATTTGAAGAACTTGCTGACTCCTACAAGAAGCTATGTATCAGAAATGCTAAAGTCTGACAGCAAAATGAGAAACAGAAAAAGCTCATAGTGAAGTTGGAGGCTGAGAAGAAGGCAGACACTGCTACTATAAGCCATCTCAATGGTGAAGTTCTAATGTTGAACTCCAAACTTGATCAGATGACTAAGTCTGTCAAGATGTTAACAACTGGAACTGACAAGTTGGAAGAAATCCTTCAGGCTGGACAAAGTGCAGGAAACACGTCTGGTCTAGGATTTGTGGTTGCAAAGAAATCTGTTGTTGACAAGAAGAAGACCAGGCCTGATAAACAAATGTCAAAGCAGATGTCACAACATAGGACTCAACATCAAGAACAGAGAAATATGAAAAGATGGAGATGTCATTATTGTGGGAGGTTTGGTCACATAAATCCACTCTGCTTCAGATTATATGGATATCCTAATCAGACCCCATATGTCAAACCTAAGACTAACAAGGCACCATATACTCAACAGTGGAAGAAAAAGACTGCAGCCCTGATAGCTCACACCTCCCTTAGAGTTTCTGCCAAGGAAGACTGGTACTTTGACAGTGGATGCTCTAAACACATGACTGGAATCAAGAATCTGCTGAATGATGTCAAACCTTAAACTACTATTTATGTCACTTTTGGAGATGGTGCTAGAGGAGAAATCAAAGGAGTTGGAAACTTGGACTGCCCTGGAGTTCCAAACCTAAATAAAGTGTTGCTGGTAAATGGTTTGACTGCTAATCTCATAAGTATCAGTCAATTATGTGATATAGGATTCAAGGTCAACTTCACCAAGTCTTAATGTCTTGTAACTAATGAAAAACAAGAAGTTGTAATGAGAGGAGTCAGATCAAAAGACAATTGTTACTTATGAAAGTCTGAGAACACTAACTACTCTTCTGTGTGCTCTATAGCCAAAGAAGAAAAGGAAGTGAAACCGTGGCACCAAAAACTTAGTCATTTACATCTTAGAGGGATGAAAAAGATCATATCCATGGAGGCTGTCAGAGGGATTCCAAGGCTTGATATTGATGAAGGGGGAGTCTGTGGTGAATGTCAGGTTGGAAAGAAAACTAGAATGTCACATCCAAAGACAAGACATCTGACCACCTCTAAGGTGCTAGAACTTCTACATATGGATCTGATGGGTCCTATGCAAGTGGAAAGTCTTGGTGGAAAGAGATATGCCTATGTTGTTGTGGATGATTTTTCCAGATTCACCTGGATAAACTTCATTAGGGAAAAGTCTGATGTATTTGATGTATTTAAGGAATTGTGCAAAAGAACTCAAAGAGAAAAAGAAGGATGCATTGTCAGAATTAGAAGTGATCATGGTAAGGAATTTGAAAATAGTATGTTTGATGAGTTATGTTCCTCATAAGGAATCAATCATGAGTTCTCTTCACTTATAACTCCTCAACAAAATGGAGTTGTGGAAAGGAAAAGCAGGACTATACAGGAATCTGCCAGAGCAATGATACATGCCAAGAAGCTTCCTATTCATTTTTGGGCTGAAGCTATGAATACAGCCTGTTATGTCCACAACAGGGTCACCTTGAGAAAGGGAACATCATCCACCCTTTATTAACTATGGAAAGGAAGAAAGCCTACAGTGAAGTACTTCCATGTATTTGGGAGCAAATGCTATATTCTGACAGATCGTGAACAAAGGAGAAAGATGGAACCTAAAAGTGATGAAGGAATATTCCTAGGATACTCTACCAACAGCAGAGCATATAGGGTGTTCAATTCCAGGACCAAAGCTATGACGGAGTCTATAAATGTCATAGTTGATGATCACCATGAGGAAACAAATGTTCCATATGATGTTGAGACATTCTTTGAGACTTCAACACAAGTGTCTAAAAAGGATGATATGCCTAATCCTACTCCATCAGAGTCTGAATCAAAGGAAGCTAACAAAGATCCTTCCATCAGAATTCAAAAAGATCATCCTAAGGAACTCATCATAGGAGATCCTAATAGTGGCGTCACTATAAGATCTAGAGAAATCATCACAAACTCTTGTTTTGTGTCTAAGATTGAACCAAAAAATGTTAAAGAGGCTTTGACTGATGAATACTGGATTGGAGCAATGCAAGATGAATTGAACCAGTTCAAGCAACATGAAGTATGGGAGTTATTTCCTAGACCAGAAGGAACAAACATCATTGGAACAAAGTGGATCTACAAGAATAAGTCAGATGCTGAAGGAGTTGTCACCAGGAATAAGGCAAGACTTGTTGCTCAAGGATACACTCAAGTTGAAGGGGTTGATTTTGATGAGACTTTTGCTCATGTAGCCAGACTGGAATCAATCATACTTCTCTTGGGAGTTGCATGTCTCCTTAAGTTCAAGCTGTTTCAGATGGATGTGAAGAGTGCCTTCCTAAATGGGTACTTAAATGAGGAAGTGTATGTGGAACAGCCTAAAGGATTTGTGGATCCAAACTGTCCTGATCATGTCTACAAATTGAAGAAAGCATTATATGGTCTGAAACAAGCTCCTAGAGCTTTGTATGAAAGGTTGACAAAGTTCCTCACTAACAAAGGATACAGGAAATGAGGTTTGGATAAAACTCTTTTTGTCAAGATTGAAGGAGGAAAGATAATGGTAGCTCAAATTTATGTTGATGACATAGTGTTTGGAGGAATGTCAGATAAAATGGTTAAACATTTTGCTAACCAGATGCAAGCTGAATTTGAAATGAGCCTCATGGGAGAATTGACCTACTTTCTTGGACTACAAGTCACACAAATGGAAGACTCAATTTTTCTGTCTCAAAGAAAGTATGCAAAGAATATTGTCAAGAAGTTTGGGATGGAGAATGCCAGTCATAAAAGGACTCCTTCACCTACTCATTTAAAGTTGTCCAAAGACACAAGTGGGGATAATGTGGATCAAAGCTTGTACAGAAGCATGATAGGAAGTCTGCTATACTTCACAGCCAGTAGACCTGACATTGCCTTTGCAGTTGGAGTATGTGCAAGATACCTGGCTGAACCCAAAGTAAGTCACATCAACCAGGTGAAAATAATTCTGAAGTATGTGAGTGGAACTTACAATTATGGCATGCTGTACTCTCATGGATGTGAACCAATTCTGTCTGGCTATTGTGATGCTGATTGGGATGGTAGTGCTGATGATAGAAAGAGCACCTCTGGAGGATGATTCTTTTTGGGAAATAATCTTGTTTCTTGGTTCAACAAGAAACAAAACTGTGTGTTTCTATATACTGCTGAAGCTGAATACATAGCAGCTGGTAGCAGCTGTTCTCAAATGATCTGGATGAAACAGATATTGACTGAGTATAATGTCACACAAGATGTCATGACATTATACTGTGACAATTTGAGTACTATTAACATATCCAAGAATCCTATACAGCACAGCAGGACTAAGCATATTGACATTAGACATCACTTCATCAGAGATCTTGTGGAGGAGAAGGTGATTAAGCTGGAACATGTTGCCACTGAACTACAACTGGCTGATATTTTTACCAAGGAACTTGATGCTAGTCAGTTTGAGAATTTAAGGGGCAAGCTGGGTATTTTCCAATATGAAGAGATGTAGCAATTAATTTTTCTTAATACAAGGTTTGAAAGAGATATTTTAATCAAGTTTATTCTGATTGGGATAATAATTTGTTTCCCTCTTTCTTTCCAAAAGTTTAAGAAGAGGAATAGACATATTTATATCTCCCTCTTCTCAGTTTGCTGCATCACTCTCCATTCCCTCAAAAGAAAATTTCACACTCGCTGTCACTTGTATTCTCAATCTCTCAAGATGTCTCAACAATCTGTGTCATCATCTTCATCAAAGGCAACTGCTTCTTCCTCACCCACTGACACCGAACCTAGGGCAAACGTAAACCCCATGGATGCTGATGTTCTTGAAGTAACTCCACTTCGTGCAATGGCAGCTGATCCTACTAAGGTCAGGAAGCTGCAAACCAGACATGTAAGAAGATCACAAGCTTCTCCCTCTGGTAAATCTTCTCAACCATCATCCTCTGTTCCCCCAAAGATAGCTAATAGGGAAGGTTCTGCTTATGTGCATCAAGCTATTTCCAGACTAGTCACTAGGATTCTTAATAAGAATCACTATGTTCCTGGTATATCTGTACCATTGAACCAAGAAACTGCTAGCCTTAATTTAGAAAGTGATCCCAATGTCACTCAAAATGTTGAGACACCTGATGACAACATTGAGAAATCTCCAGAGAAACCTGATGATCACCAGACCCCTACTGACAAGGTTGTTGAACCACCTGTCATTGATGCTGATGAAGAACAACATGATGGTTCTGCAAGAAACTCACTAGAAGATGCTGCTGAAAATAGTGCTTCCTCAGGGGATGACAATACCTGAAGGTCTATGTTTGCTGAGTTGTAAAGATTGATGCTGGAACTTGCTGCTACTATTTGATACCTTCTCTCTGTTTCTGTGTATTTTGGATTTCCTTTTGATGACTGTATAACTTGAAGTACTAGATCCTTTGGCCTCTTTATGGCTAAAAAGGGGGAGAAGTAATTGTGGTTATTTTGGT
Organism: Vicia faba; assembly: GCA_948472305.1. Taxonomy (NCBI): domain Eukaryota; kingdom Viridiplantae; phylum Streptophyta; class Magnoliopsida; order Fabales; family Fabaceae; genus Vicia; species Vicia faba. The sequence goes on from OX451735.1 coordinate 46,084,074, forward strand.
AGATAGATTAGCTGTTATTAAAAATTCTGCTGCATTCTAATCTCTGATTGTTTAGGGGTTTTACCCAAAAATTTGCCAAAGGGGTAGTTTGTAAGTGTTTGCTTGTTGGCATTAATTTTTGGTAAAACCAGATTTGCGAATGTCATGACTGATGTCATAACATTCTGGGATAAAGACAAATTCTGCAGAAGGAATGTCCTATAGGAACAACTCAGTATGAGTGAATATCATGATGATTAAGCTATGATCATATGTACTGAATTCTACCAAAATCAATGAGCAGGATACATGACGTCATAACCAATGTTAAGACATCCTGTACTGATCAAGTTGTTGTGCAGATTTATTGTTCCTGAGAATTTTCTGGAATCTGGTGTGCTATTCTGAGTTAAAGTATATTGACTAGATCAGATGCTCACGTGGATATTAGGTTAACCTTGCTTAACCCTAATCTGTTATGATGAAAGCCCAATACCAAGTCTTTAGGTTAACTTTGGTTAACCCTAGCTATTTTTATGGAAGCCCAAAATGAAGAATAGACTGCTTATATATTTCTCATGTATCCTAATGGTGAGCAGCACTTTTGAAGAGAAGATCAATAAGGCATTTTGTAGTTGTGATAGTTTTAGTATCTACTATGAGCCAAGCAATTATCACTTGATAAGTGACTTGGTGTAGGTTTTGGTTGTAAGGGTTGTTTATCACTCAAAGCTTTGAAGCACGAGTGTTGTGTCTCTTGATTAAAGCTTTGAAGCAAAATCAAGCGTGTGTATTGAAGAATGTATTCATAATCTTATTAATCAGCAGATTAGTATCACTACTGTGGTTGAGGGGCAGTGAGTAGGAACTCAGGTTTAAGTAGGACTTAGATTGAAGTTTCATTGGGTAGGTCTTAAGTGAAGGAGATAAACTGGTTGGTTTATTCCTAAATTAATACCTCTTATAGTGAATTTCCTCCCTGGCTTGGTAGCCCCCAGATGTAGGTGTGGTTATACACTGAATTGGGTTAACAATTGATTGTGTTCTTTACTGTCTTTTAAATTACTGTTTGGTTTGTGTACAATTTGTCAGATACGGTGTCATAACATTCACTGTGACATTAAGTATCTGTTGCCAGAATTTCAAAACCGTTTGGTGATTTTATTGAAACCCTGCTGAGGAACCCAAGAAACATATAGACCATGGTGAGGAAAGCTCCAAGGTGCTGGAGAGATGATTGAAACTGTTGATCTGTTTAAGAAATGTTGGAATATCTGAAATCATTAGGCTAATCACTGAAGATATGGCCGTGACCTTGCAGGAAGACGTCTCTACTTCTGTACCTACTGAGGAATGTACCCTCGCTTATGATGAATTTTGTGAAAATGATCCCATAGGGGTGTTCTGTGGGGATTTACAGATGGCTTTTCAATACTGTCCCGATTTTTAAAACCCTTAGCAACTTCCTTTCTGTTTTTATGTGTTTATTTGTAAACAGTAATCACATTCTAATGCATATGTTCAAAAATAATCACTGGACACTTTTGCAAACAAAACAGAAAAATAAAAAACAAGTAGTTTTGCACTTTCAAAGGAATAACTTTGTATTAATTTGAATAAACAGGCCTACAACAAGTGTGTTTGTACAAGGAGACGAACATCCTAATAAGAGAATGTCTTCGTAAAAATGAAAACTATATATAGTGGTATACAAAGAGAAAACAACTATGTGAAATAATCCCATTGGGTTTCAATTCTGCTATTGCCTTTATATCTTTGAGCGTCTCATCACTTTGCTGCTTGGCAGAAGCTGATTGAATAGATCCGTACCATACGAACTTGTCAATTTGATAATGGAGTCTGGCTGTAAGGTGATCCAACGGGACATAGTTATACGCTTTTAATCCCTAATTTTTTCCTGGACCGCCTTTTCTAGTTTTCAGTCCATTGGGATACCCTTTTTTGCCCAAGCCTCCTTTTCAGGTTTTCGACTTGCCGGGTGTACATATTTTCATAGATATCCCTAATTTTTTCCCAAACCATTTTGGTTCGCTGGGATTCCCTTATTTTTGCTTAGGCTAGTCAACCTAGCGGGTCTCTTTTAATGCGTAGTATTTTTTAACTATTTATGTGTTTGCTGGGTGCGGAAGGTCGTCACCGTCCATAGTGGTCAATATCATAGCTCCACCAAAAAATATACTCTTGATCACAAATGGTCCTTCATATGTAGGAGTCCACTTTCTCCTGGGATCACCTTGTGGCAGGAGGATGAGCTTGATTACTAGGTCACCAACATGATATACTTGACATCTGACCTTCTTGTTAAAAGCTTTGATCATACGTTTATGGTATATCTGACCATGACAAACAGCTGCGAGCCTTTTTTTAGTCAATCAAGTCCAATTGGTTAAGTCGAGTCTGGACCCATTCGTCTTCGTTTAAACCTGCATCCTTCATGATTCTCAAAGAAGGGATTTGGACTTCAACGGGTAAGACAACTTCCATATCGTATACGAGAGAAAATGGGGTTGCCCCTGTTGACGTGCGTACTGAGGTACGGTAACCATGAAGAGCAAACGATAACATCTCGTGCCAGTCTTTATATGTCATTGTCATCTTTTGTATGATATTTTTGATATTCTTATTGGCAGTCACTACAGTGCCATTCATCTTCGGATGGTAAGGAGAAGAATTATGATGCTGGATCTTGAACTATGTACAGAGCTCGGCGATCATAGTATTATTGAGGTTAGTAACATTATCTATGATAATTCTTTCTGGGACACCATACCGAAAGATGATATTATGTCTGATGAATCAAGCCACGAAATTTTTAGTAACATAAGCAAATGAGGCTTCCTCTACCCACTTCATGAGGTAATCAATGGCAACAAGGATGAAGCGGTGCCCATTGGAAGCAGTAGGTCTAATCTCTCTGATCATATCAATGCCCCACATTACAAATGGCCAAGGAGAAGTCAAGACATTTAACGGAACTAGAGGCACATGTACTTTGTCATGTTAGATTTGGCATTTGTGACAAGTTCGAGAGTGATGATGATAATCTACTTCCATAGTGGACCAATAGTATCCTGCCCACAGGATCTTTTTAGCCATTGTATACCCATTATAATGGGTTACAAAGATTACTTCATGTATATCCTTCATGATTTTCTCTTCTTCTCTCTTGTCTACACACCGCAGTAAAGTGGAATCATGGTTGCGCTTGTAGAGAATTTTGTTACTCAGGAAGAACTTGGCAGAGAACCTCCTTAAGAACTTTTTGTCATTGAAAGATGCTCCCTCAGGGTACTCTTGATCTTCGAGATACTTTTCACCTCGTGGAACCAAGGCTTTTCTTCTACTCCCTCAGCATCAAACTCATAATAGTGGGCCGATTTGTCTAATCTTTCGATAGTGATCCGAGGGGCTTCGTTATCTCATTTGACCTTAAACATGGATGATATGGTGGCTAGCGCATCCGCTAACTCATTTTCTTCTCGGGAAATATGTTCAAAGGTAATCTCTTCAAGGTTTGGAATAAATGTTAACACATGCTCTCGGTAAGGGATGAGATTAGGATGCTTTGTGTCCCATTCTCCTTTGATCTTACTGACTACCAAGGTCGAGTCTCCATATACTCTCAAGAATTTGATTCTCAAGTTAATAGCAGCTTTAAGACTCATAATGCATGCTTCATATTTGTCCATATTGTTGGTACAATTAAAGCATAGTCTAGCGGTGAAGGGTGTATGGCAACCTTCTGGGGAGATAATCACAACACCGATTCCATTTCTGAGTGCATTGGAACCTCTGTCAAAAACCATAGTCCATAGGGATCCTTCTTCAGGTCCTTCATCCGGTCCAAGTTCTTTGCAGTCAGTTACTAGCATAATGTTCTCGTCTGGGAACTCAAAATTCATTGACTGGTAATCGTCTACAGCCTGATGAGCCAAGTGGTCAGCTAATACACTTCCTTTTATTTCTTTTTGAGTAGTCTACTGAATGTCATGTTCGGTCATTACCATTTTCTATCTTACTATTCTTCCAAAGAGATCGAGCTTCTAAAATATGTATTCGATAGGGTCCATTTTAGATATCAATAAGGTAGTGTGAGTCAACATATACTGTCTTTATCAGCGAGCAGCCCATGCCAAAGCGCATCAAGTTTTATCGAGCAGTGAGTATCTTTTTTCACAGTCGGTAAACTTTTTGCTAAGGTAGTATATTGCATGCTCTTTTCGACCAGACTCGTGATGTTGCCCCAACACACACCCCATTGAATTTTCTAATACCATTAAGTACATGATCAGAGGTCTTCCTTCAACCGACGATATCAAAATTGGAGGTTCTTGAAGATATTCCTTGATTCTGTCAAAGGAAGTATGGAAATCGTCATTCCACTTCACTACTTGATCTTTCTTCAGTAATTTAAAGATTGACTCACAAGTAGCGGTTAGATGGGAAATCAATCTAGCAATGTAGTTTAGACGTCCCAAGAATCCCCTAACCTCCTTCTCAGTGCGTGGAGTTGGAATTTCTTGTATAGTGTCAACCTTTGTAGGGTCTACTTTAATACCTTTGCCACTGACAACCAAACCTAAGAGCTTACCAAATCTTACTCCAAAGGTGCATTTGTTCGGATTCAATCTTAACTTATACTTCTTCAGCCTTTCAAATAGCTTTTGCAGGTGATCTAGGTGCTCTTCTTCAGTCTGAGACCTGGCTATCATATCGTCGATGTATACCTCTATCTCGTGATGGATCATATCGGAAATAAAGCTACGATAACATGCTGATAGGTTTCCCCGACGTTCTTCAACCCAAATGGTATAACTTTGTAATAGAAGGTGCCCCACTGCGTGTAGAAAGTTGTTTTCTCCATGTGTTCAGGTGCCATTTGATCTAATTATAACCCGAGAAACCATCCATGAAGGATAATATCTTATGTTGTGCAGTATTGTCAACTAGAACATCAATATGGGGAAGCGTAAAGTCATCCTTGGGGTTTGCCCTATTCAAATCTTTGAAATCCACACACGTATGCACCTTACCGTCCTTTTTAGGTACCGGTACCACGTTCGTGACCCACTATGGATAAGAAGTAACAGCTAAGAATCTGTATTAAATTATTTCATGACTTCAACCTTGATCTTTTCTGACATCTCAGGACGCATACGACGAACCTTTTGCTTCACTGGAGGGCAGTCTTCTTTCGTTGGCAGACGATGAACCACAATATCAGTGTCCAGCCCCGTCATGTCTTTATATGACCAGGAAAAGATCTTAACAAAGTCACGTAACATCTGAATTAATCGTTCTTTAATAGTGTTTTCCAAGTTGGCACCTATCTTGACTTCCTTTTTATTCTCTTCAGTACCCAAGTTTACTGTCTCGACTGGCTCTTCATGAGGTTGTATTTCTCTTTCCTCTTGCTGTAATAGTCTGGCAAGTTCTCCTGGTACTTTAGAATCTTCCTCACGTTCATCCTTGGCTTGGTAGATCGGATTTTCAAAGTCATAAATTGAAATAGAAGAACTGTTATCAATTGGATCCATGGTGGATGTGGATCTGCAATTTGATACGTGAGTGTGTGTAAGAGAGCATAACTATTTTGATGACAATAAAGTATAAAGAAAGACAGAGCGTAAATTTTTTATGAAAAATGTCCAATGATTTATTAATGACATTTGAATATGAAGTGATAACCCTCACAAATAGACCAATGTGCCTCGGGTAAGACACAATGCTTTAGAGTTGAAATTGTTCAAAAATTACATATATTCTAAAAAAACAGAAAAACAATTACTCCTGGATAAAAGAAATAGGCACAAAGTCTCTAGCCGTCTAATTATTGAGTCCACCGCTGGTAGTAGGGAAGATCCAATTGACCAGGTCACAGTCCCTGTCAGTGTCTTCCACAACATTGATTCCATGGTTGCTGATGTGTAGTGGTGGTCCTCTGGCACGGGCACGACGAACAACTTCTTGAGCTCCTGAAGTGAAACCCAAACCAAATTTGTCATACTTATAGGGGATGTCAGGTAGCTGGCCCCAAATAGTACACCCACCTTCTTCAACTAAAACCTTAGCATCTTTTAGAGAAGCCATTTTCAGTGGGGGTCTGGTAATCTTTGGAACAGTGGTAGCAGCTCTAGTAACACCAATCGTCTGAGGAACCTCTTCAAAATCCTGACAGGGGATCTCAATGAACTCACCGTCCATCTCGACATATCGAAAAAAGTTCAAATGGCTCACCATATACTCTTCTTCACCATAGACTATAACAATCTTTCCATTAACCGGATACTTTAACATATGATGCAAAGTGGAAGTGACAGCACTGGCCCCATGAATCCAAGGGCATCCTAATAAGCAATAGAAAGACGAGTGAATATCCATCACATAGAAAGTAGAATTGAAAGTTTGGGAACCAACTTTAATCGGGATGTCCACCTCCCCGTGTACAATCCTCTTGGAACCATCAAAAGCCCTCACCAAAATATTGTTAGGCTTTAATGTAAGTCCTTCACAGTCCAATCTATCCAAAGCCCCCTTGGGTAGAAAATTCAGTGACGAACCCGTATCAACTAGAAAATGATCCAGCATATTGCCCCTGGATTTAATAGAGTCATGCAGAGCATCATTATGCTTCCTTCCTTTGAACGTCAAATCAGCATCGGAGAAACCGAGTCCATTGTCAACAGTCAGACTAGCAAAGAAATTCTCAAATTGTTCGGCCGAAGTCTCTTATGGCACATGAGCAGACTTCAAAAACCTTACCAAATGCTTAACATGGGCTTCGAAGCATAACAACAAGGCCATCATTGAAATTTTTGAGGGGGTCTACCCCAATTGTTCCACAACATTGTAATCACTCTTCCGTATGATTTTTAGAATTTCCTCCATTTCTTCTTTGGAGGCTTCAGGAATGGCTTCTTTAGGTGCCTCCTTCCGGGAAGGCTCAACCGATACTTCTTTTCCCCGAGTCTCAGCTGACTCAGTAGCAGAAATAACAACAGGAGTAACAATATGAGTGGCAATAGAAGTAACAATAGGAGTAGCAACATGAGTAACAATAGGAGTATTAGCAGGAATAATAACAAGAATGGCAACAGTATTTAGAGATATTTCAGGAGAGAAAATCCTTCAACTTCTGGTAATCTTATTGGTCCCAACAATGTTGTCGATGTTAGGATCAATATCTTCATTAACTTCATTTTTGATAACCAATAGGTTTTGTTTGACGCCATGGTAATAAACGCCAGCTCCATAGTTCCAAGGAACATCCTTGTCGGAGGAATATGGTATTGGTCTAGGAGAGGTAATAATCAAAGGAGAAACCATAGGAGTGGATGTAATCCTGACATGACCTTTAGAAGAGACTCTGGGAGGATTGTTGGAAATGGTAATAATTGACACATCTTTACATAAACTTCTTGTAGAAGGAATCTTCTCAAAGAGGATCTCCTGGTCATTAATCAGACGCTGAACTCCTATTTTCAGTAATAAACAACCATTATGCAGAGACGCTCAATGGTAGCAATCTTCACCACATTTTTGAAATAAACTGACTTGTAAGAGATTCTCCTTAACCACTGGAAGAGGAGTAGCTAATTCATCGATAGAAGAAACAAACAAGTCACCATCAATAGCATTGATACCTTGGTCGTGCTTGGGCATGGGTGCATTTATCACATTGGGAGTCTCAGGAGGGTCAAATTCAATCTCCTTTGCATCAACAAGATCCTGAACTTTATTCTTCAGAGCCCAACAATCATTTGTATCATGTCCTGGACTGTTGGAGTGGTAGGCACACCGAGCATTTTAATTATAACGGGGAGATATAATGTTTGGATTTTGAGGAGGCTCCCTCAGAGTGACCAGGATAGCCTTCAATATATGCTACAATACCTGAGATAAGGGCATGTTTTGTATGTTGAATTATCTTTTAGGCACATCCTGCCTGCGCTGATTGTTTTGTTGTTGAGTTGATGCAGGGTTGGAGATTATTACAGCTCCTACCGTCGGACGATGTTCAACTTTACCCTAATTTCTCTGGCCATAGACAATACTAACTTCTTTCTTCCCCCTGAAAGGCTTCTTCACAACAATCAAAGATGCAACCCCCTTAATTTTGCCACTTTTGATGCCAGCTTCTACTTGTTCTCCTGTCAATATCAGCTTGGTGAATCCGACTGAAGAGCTTTCGATCAGATGGTTGAAAAATGGTCCTGACTAAGTACCCATGAACATATATACTAGCTCTCTATCAAATAGAGGAGGCTGGACTCTTCCTGCAAGATCTCTCAACTTTTGGGAATAATTTTTGAAACCCTCACTAGAACCCATAGACATGCTTTAAAGTTGTGTACGGGTTGGAGCAAGGTCAGCGTTGTATTAGTACTGCTTGTAAAAAGCATCATCTAGATCTTCCCAATTGTGAATATTGGCACCTTCTAGTTGATAGAACCATTCCAATTGCGTCCCTGAAAAACCCTTCTGGAAGAAATGAACCCATAAATTCTTGTCAGCTGTGTGGGGTTGGATCTTCCTGACATAAGACCTTAAATGCAGCTTGGGATAGGAAACACCATCATACTTTGCAAATGCAGGAACTTTGAATTTATGGGGGGTGACCACCCCTGAGACCAGTCCTAACTCTTCAAAATCCATACCAGGTACCCTCTGAATCTTCATAGCATTGAGACGATCCTCCAGCTGATTATATTTGTCATCATCAAGAGGATATTGTTCTTCAGCATAGTCTTCTTCCTCTTCATTAGTCCTTAGGCTACTATCTTCTTCTTTTGTCTTCTTATTTTCCTCTTTTTTATTGTCCCCCTCATTTGATGGATTTACGAATTTTAGAGCTCGCTTGGGTGGTCCTCTACCCATATTCAAGACGCCAGCTGATTTATTAGCCTTCTTTGTCTTCTCTTTGACAATGAGAGTTATGTGCTTGAAGATCCCTAACTGTTTGTTCGAGAGCCATTTCTTTTTGCTGAAAGAAACAACAAAAAGATAAGAAACATGTCTTGAAATATCTGCTTATGTAATGATGTGCATGACATGTTTATGTGATGTTTTCCAGGACTTCGGGAAATTTAAATTTGCGAATGAAAATGAAACAAAGATTTTATTAATAGAACTCAAATTACAAGGCTTACAATTGAAAATTAAAAAACTCTTAAAATCTAGGAATCAAGGCTCCCATGGGAGCTTCCTCTTCATGCCGAGATAGTCATTAAGACTTTTATCTTCGTGAAATTGCTTCGTGAGCTCCAACACTTTCTTCTCACTGGTATAGAATTAAGCTCTAAAGGTTTCCCGTTATTCATTCATCTGAATTCAGGACCTCTGCAACACTTCAATATCAGTTGGGATGTCAGGATGGAGAACTGTATAAGAAACATCTTCTTCGATGATAGGCTCCATAATCACTAGCAAAATGGATGTATATGGCATCATAAGGTTTTGGGTGCGAGCTCGTACCCATTTAGGATAAGGCTCCATAGGAATGGAATTCATATGCCCCAAAGTCTTGCTATCAACCTTGGTTACCATTCCCCAAGCTCATATGAACCTTTGACGATACCCTTGAACATAATCCTCGTAGATGAACATAATGCCTTGGATAAGCATATCATGGGGACCATCCCTTCGAGCATAGCCGAACTGTGTAGATCCAGAGAAGGACTATAAGTGATACCTCCGCTAATGCCGAGGAGTGGGACATTAGATAATTACCCATAGTGCTTGATGATAGAGACATCTCCAATAAACCGAGAGTACCAAAGAATATTCGAGTGAAAAAGTGACATTATCCTTTGTGACCAACCCAAACCTTGTTCGTTCTTCAATACTGATTGAGGACGGTGTGAAATAAACCACCTAGACAACAACGATACACAACACATCAGAACTCCTCTTCTCTTCATGGTACGAGTGTGAAGGGAATGAAAGATATCTCTGAGCAAAGTAGGCACATGGTTACGAGAGAGGAAAATATTGACAACATTCACATCTGTGAGTAAGTCCGGATTATGGAATAGTACTAACCCATAGATTAGAAAAGCCAGGACTTCTTTGAAAGCTTGGAAATCCAAATCATCCCAAAACAATTTAGCCTTTCCTAATAAGAACTTTATTAGGAAACTCTTGACTCCTCTTCTTGTTTCCCAGTTGGATATAACATCGGACTATTTCAGATGCAAGGCTGTTTCACTGACCTCTGGCTTTGGAGCTTCCTCTAAACCGGTGAAAGGCATTTGATCAAGATTAGGTACATCCAATAATTGAGAGAACTCTTCCATGGTGGGTAACAACTGATAATTGGGAAACATGAAGCAATGGTGTTTGGGGTCAAAGAACTGAAAGAGTACACCCATCATCTTCTCATTAAAGCTTGAGGTAACCAGGATGAGAAGTCAACCATATTTCTTGGTGAACAAGGAAGTCTCAGGAACCCTTGATACCAGCTCTTTAAGTTGGAGAGGTATTCTCACAAATCTGATTCGGATGGTGTTTCTACGAACGAAAGCCATGATCTGCAAAACAGAACATAGATAAATTCCCTTGGTCCTTGAAATGGTTAGTGAAATGAAAATGGATGTTTATGATGCATGATGTTATGTTTGAATAATTTAATCACACACAAGTAAAACACACAAGACCTTAGGTTTAGGCTTGCATGGGGTTTATAGGTAAATACTCTTTTGAAGTTTAGTTGGTTCAACCTGTCCTAGAAAATTAACCGGGTTCTAAGGAGTCTCAATATCACTAATCTTTCTTTATCAGGCATTGTCTCAACTCAAGCGATCTTTTCTCGCAGCCAAAATATCCCGAAACACCAATCTCAATGAGTGTAGTATCGAGTATCAACCAATCCTCAGCTTTATACTGAGGCCGGCTATCTCACTAATTTTCTAATGGCCAAGTTTGTTCAACCAAAGTTCTAAGGTCTATTAGTGCTTCATGACACCACACAGTGGCCCCATATTCTCCTCAATTTAACACAAGGGATACCGGTACCAAAAAATGTGTCGGACTAACACAACCATCGCTTCAATCATATCGGTCTATGCCGTATAATCTCCACAATCTATTGCTGCTTACCTAAAAGTTCCTCAGATCTGGGTATAGGATCTTTAACAGTAACCCCAATAAACCCTTTAAAAATAAGGCATACAAAACACACAAGGAAAGCAATTTTAAAATGATCTAACTCTAAGGTAACCTCACTTTTTATTTCCCCAACAGAGTTGCCAGTTCTGTAATACGATGTTAGAACCGACTGTTATAATGGTTTTTGCGTTTGTATTTGCAAATGTTGCGGTAAGAAAGAGTCGCCACTGTCTTTTCTTTTATCCAACAAAAGAAAGGGTGAAAAGAAACAGAAAAAGACCTTTCAACATTATTTCTTAGTAAGGGGGTAGATTATGGAAAGGGAAGGTGTTAACACCCTTTCCATCCATAGTTATCTACGGGCTATTAGATGCTAGCTCATTTTTGAAATACCTTCTGTTTTATGTGTTTGAAACAGTAATTTTTGAAAAGACTCCTTAGTGCGATGAACTTCGTAATGTTTCTCGTATTGTTGAGAACGTATACAAAGTGTTTTGAAAATGTTTTTGGAAATAGTTTTGTGTATGTGAAAAATTGTTTTGAACAAGCATCTAAGAACTATCTACTTTACTCAAAAGGGTTTGTTCTTTTCCTCCTTTCCTTTAGATAGTGCTATCCTACTATTAGTGAGTAGGTAGCCCTATCGTCGGATGTTTGAGGGTCAATCGAAAGGGTCATCATTACAATCACAAAGACAACTGGGAAAGATACTTTAGTAACCACCTAGGGTTTTAAGATCATACCGATGCAACATCGAGAGGGTCATTTTTTAGATCTGTAAAATGGATGATAGGCACTAAAATCTCTCACGTTTCGAGAGTTGTGACTATTTTAATCTGAAGGCAACCAAAGTGGGAATACCCTAGAGGTGCACATGTGCAAGTGCGTTGTGTTTCAATTATTTATCTTTGTGTTAGGTTTGCTAACATTTTATTTTTAATATCTTTCCATGATATCCTATTACCATACATCTAAACAGTTAATATATGTACAGGAATTAAAAGTGCGGAATTTAAAACCTAACTATTACATGGCTTCGGGGAGGGGGAAAATTACAAGTCTAAAAAATGGGGAAAATAAAAAACAGTAAATGTCCTAGTTATTCTATTACAACCCATAAGTAGATACATTAATAAGAAAATGATAATGAAAGAATGCTAAACGCGCGCGAATTAGAAAGGACGTTTAAAACCCTAGAAAGTTCTAAGTAAAAGAAACTTTTTTTGTTGTTTTGGTTTATTTAGGGAAATTTTAAATTAAATTAAATCTAATTATTTAAAATAAGAAAGAAAATAAAATTATTAATTAAAAATTAGTTCTAAAAAAAAACCTAATATTTTTGGCATTTTTATTTAGGAAATATTAAAAAAAAACTAATTCTAAATTGGTTTTAATTTATGAAATGAAGTCAAAATAATTAATAAATTAATTTATGAAAATTAAAAATAAAATAAAACCTAAATCTAAGTTTTTTATATTTTTTCTGATTTTTACAATTTAATAAAAATGATTTTGAAAATAATAAACTAAAAAGAATAAAAGTTAAAAGAAAATGGGCCTAGTGATCAAAGTGAAATGGGGGGTTGTAACTTGGAATTTGATAGGCCCGTGTCTAGGGATGCCTAGACTTGCGTTGACTCCAGTGAGGGAGGCCCCTTGAGGGTCCATGGTGAGGCTGCACGCTTGGAGCGCTGGATCCAAATTAACTGGGATCTGATGGTGATGACTAGGTGATGTATGGTATACGCCTTGGATCTGGGAGAACTAGTTCTGCAAATAAAATTTTGAAAAATAATATGGCAAGAGGCAGGGATCAAACCCTTGGCCTTGCTCATACATAACGCTTTAACACACACATACCCAACTGTTGGGACGACTTTACATCCGAGAATATAATCACAATGATAAATATATAATACAAAACAAGTTAAATGCTTAGTTGTCACACGCGCGCGCTCCAGTGGGGTCCCAAAATGTTAAATGAACCAATCATTTTATCTCGTCTATCCATGCAGGCGTCAACACTGATCAATCCATTGGGGATGGTGGCTCCGGTCATCCCTTTTGGTTGCTCCAAATATAAAACCTATGAAAATCAAGCATAACAAGAACAAAACGACCCCACCCCCCTAATTTGGGGTCTACAAATTCAATGGTGATATCCATTTGGTTTGAAATCCCCTAGGTTATGAGTTATAAAGCTTTCCGTTTGTGATTCCCTAACAATAGCATCACACGATTCAGGCCTGAATATTCTCATGCTATACGTCCCACCTGCTCTAATATACATGTTGAACACAAATCAAACCATCAAAAGCATCAACAACACATACATTTAATGTTTCAAATATAAGAAACCTTTTTTGACCGGTGACGCACGATCCAACTGTTTGAGGGTGCTACGAGCTTTGAAACTGGCAGGGATAGACTCCTGGTGTCTTCAGGAATGCAATGGAGTCTTTAGATTGGATCGAGGGAAGCTGGAAATGTGCTTTTGGATTTTTACAACTTTGGAGATTATTTAAGAAATTTTGGTATGGCTTGCTTAGGCAACTTGTGTGTGCCCTCTTGGTATGCCTTGCTCCAGTATATATATATATATATATATATATATATATATATATATATATATATATATATATATATATATATATATATATATATATATATATATATATATATATATATATATATATATATATATATATATATATATATATATATATATATATATATATATATATATATATATATATATATATATATATATATATATATATATATATATATATATATATATATATAGGAGTAAAGAGAATAAACAAATGTGGAAGAAAATCATCACATTAAGCCATGGTTTAAACATAAAATTCAATTTTGAAAAATGTCCTTATTTGAGAAATTCTTGCCAAATCTGTTTTGGAATGAACCTGGACAATCTTTCACAAATTTATGGGCCCAAGGCTGACCCAACACATTAAGCCACATGTCTTAACCATTCATCTATTATTTTATGCATTTTATTTTGTATTTATTTAAATAAAAATAAATATGAATAAAATATAGAAAAATGCAAAGTAAGGTGAAAGTGAATTTAGGAGTTCTTGAGTAAGTCATAAACATATTTGAATCCCACAAAATAGGTGTATGAACTTAAAAATGCATTTTTGATCAAAGTTGACTTTTTCCATTTTCACCAATTTGTACTGGTAATAAATTTCTCAATTTTTATATTTTGGAGATGATCTTTGACTTTTTAGAAATATCAAGATGACCCTTACAATCTCTATGCTGACCATTTTTGCATTTGGAGAAATTATCTTGATGTAACTTGCCTTGACAAAAAATGCCTTTTTATTGACTTTCAAAAAGACCTGTAATATATTGGCTCATATCTTTCTAATGATGCATTTTTTAAAACCGAGGACAAAATAAAGGTTGTAGGGAATTGTATTTTCTTCATAATGAGCTTTGGTTGTGGAAAAATGGATGAGGCATGTGAAAATTATGCCTGGTCAAAGTTTAGTTGAATTTCTCTAGGAAACCCTAATTTTGCACCTTTGGCTTCTTTATGATTTGAGAGCATTGCTTGAGGAATCATGCTCAACCATTGATCAAATGATGGATATTACTTCAAAATTTTGAGGTTGACCAAAAATCTTGAAGTTTGACTGTATATTGGTTACAATTCACTTTTGACCTAATATAGTTGATTTCCAGTCATCTAAGCAATTGACTGAGCAAGCTTGTAGTGCAAGGCGTGAAAATTGGCATGGACATTCTTGAGGACATATTAGGGACCATGGAAATCACTTGAAGCCTTTGCAACCCAAAATTCTTTGTGAGAAGTGAAACCCTGGTTGGAAGTCCATTGCTTAGGAGGAGAACTTGTCTGGCCAATTCTTGGTCAACCTTGAGCAATTGAGGACCTCAATGAGCATGTCTTGTGTAAAATGGGAGGAAAATTTTTGCGGTACAAAAGGAACCTAAGGAGCAGATTTCAAAGGCTTGGCGTCATATTCACATAAAAAGTAGAAAGGACTTGTGATCTAGAGGGGTTGTTTCTTTGGAGCCTTATCTTCAGTTTGTGCAAGCAAGAGCCATCCAGTTGAAGATGCCATATTCTTGTAAAGCACCTATGCCTGATATGTTTGTGAATACCGCTCCTCCCCTTTTAGATGATGTGGAAGAGCTTCAGCTTGCCCTAGTTAGGATGCAGAAGGAAAATGAGGCTTGGAAGAATAAGTGTTAGACTTTAGAGATTTCTACCAAGCAAACTTGAAGGAGAAGGATGACCTAATTGAGATTATTGAGAGTCGTGTTGTAGAGATGATGGAGAAGCAAGAGGATTTATTTTCCTCTAGCACCCAGTCAGGCCTTAGTCATTCACTTCTCAACTCTGGTGATTGGAAAATGGTTGCCGACAGGTATGCAGAAGAGAATAAGCTGCTAAAGGCTCAGATTATAAGACTCACAGGAAAGCGTCAGTGTGTGGAGTGATCTTCATCAACTTTTCTTTCTTAGGATTTTTAGATTATATCTTCTTTTTTGCTTGGGATTGTTGAAACTTATATTGAAAAGTTGTAATTTACTTTTGAAGATTATTATAATGAGATTTTCAGTATTTCAAAATATGTTAGTACTTTAATATTTGCAAATTGTCTATAAAATCTTTGAGTTCCTTGAATTGATAATAATATAATAAATCATGTGCATTGTATATCATGCATTATCCTGTACATATTTCTTTTATTTCTTTTCATACCCATGCGTCTTACTGAATTTCTCTGCTTCTTTCAACAAGTTGTCTCACCAGTATAATACTCGAGCTAAATCTAGGAAGAAAATAGAGAATCTTGAACAGAAATATCGCGAGTTGTGCGACGAAGTTATTGCTCTGAAGGCCAGTATGGCTAATCTAACTGCTTTGATGGAATCACTGGTGGCTTCTCAGAATCAACCACCACTTGCTCAACCTCAACAAACAACATTTGCTTCTGAAGGTCCATCAATTTCTGTTTCTGTTGCCCCAGTTACTGCTGCCCATAATCGTATGCCTCAGGGTTATCCATGGGGAAAGCTAGAAAACTTCATGACAGAAGGTTTTAATCTTGATACTCCAGCTGCTCCAGTTGTTCAAGTTGCTGCTACTCCTGCACCTCATGTGGTGCATATGACTCTTGCTGCTAGAAATGAGATTCACTATGTTGCACCCTCTTCGGTGAATGTTATGTCGATTGTTAATGATGAATTTTATCATCCTATTCCTCCACCAAGTGAAAGCTTGGGCTTCTATGATCAAATGGATTATTTTTAGGATCAGTTTGATAAGATGCAAAAACAAATGAAAGCCTTCAGAGGAAATGAATTATTTGGGAAGAATGTGAATGATCCGTGTTTGGTTCCAAACGTGAAAATACATGCATAGTTTAAAGTACCGGAATTCGATAAATATAAGGGGAATACTTGTCCTCGAGCTCATCTATTGATGTATGTGAGAAGGATGTCTACTCACACCGATGATCAATGTCTGTTAATTCACTTATTTCAAGATAGCTTGACTGGTGCCGTGTTGAAGTGGTATATGAGCTTGGATAATGCAAAAATTCATACTTTCAACGACTTAGGTGAAGCATTTATTTGATAGTACAAGTATAACATGGACATGGCACCTGACCATGATCAACTCAGGGTAATGGTCCAGAAAGACAAAGAGTCGTTTAAAGAATACACATAGAGATGGCGTGAGGTAGCCGCCCGACTGATTCCTCCAATGGAAGAGAAAGAGATGAAGAATATTTTCCTGAAGACTCTAGGTGCCTTATACTATGAAAGAATGTTGGCGAGAGCACTAAGTGATTTTACCGAAATGGTGAGTATGGGTGTTCATTTGGAAGAAGCTGTAAGAGAGGTCCATTTGACAAGAGGTGAAAATTCTGGTAGTACCAAGAAGCCTTCATACGGGATTTCCAAGAAGAACGAAGGAGATACAAATGCTGTCATTCTAGAGAGAAGGGTTAATCCTCCTAGAAGGAATCATCAGCGCCACCAATAGGTTTCTTCAGTAACTCTAGTTGTCAATGTGGCTCCGAACACATTTTCTTATCAGAGACCATCCCCTCAAGAAAATCAAGGGCAGAATCAGAAGAGAGAGCCTTTTGACTCTATCCCAATGAGCTAGGAAAAATTACTCCTGGCGTTAGTTCAGAAGAAGTTAGTTCAGACCAGGCCACCCCCTGCTATACCATCACCTTTTCCTTGGTATTATAAAGCAGATCAGACGTGTGCTTTTCATCAGGGAGCACCAAGGCACAATGTTGAGAACTGTTATCCTTTGAAATCCGAAGTACAAAAGATGGTGAGATCTGGCCTTTTATCCTTTAAACATATTGGCCCTAAAGTGAAAGATAATCCTTTTCCAAAGCATGGAGGAGTAAATTCTATAAACATGGTTGCTGGTTGTCCAGGAGACTTCCGGATTTTTGATATCAACCTGGTTAGATGAGATTTGGTGAAAATGTTGTTGAACTCTGTGAGTTTAGTTACTATACGCATGACCATGCTGGTTGTGGTATTTCCAGTACAGATATACATGGGTGTGATAAGATAAAGGTTGATCTTCAGGAAATGATAGACGAAGGATTCATTCATATAATTAGGCCTAGGTAAGAGCACGAGGAATATGTGAATATGGTCTACGGATGTCCCAAAGAATTCCGGATTTTTGACATGAATCATATGAATGATGATTTGGTGAAGTTGCATGCTACTCTCTGTCATATGGATGGTCAAGTAGAACACAATTATGGTTCTTTCCATATTTGCTGCAGAGACTCTCGTGGTTTCTCCATTGTGAGAGGGGGTATTCAGTTGTTATTGGACAATGGTACTGTCAAAATTCCAGGCAATATAGGTGATTACAATGAGATTAATGCAATTGAAGATTGTTTGGATGATATTGTGTCAGATGATGAGTATGCTTATGAAGATGAATTCTTTTCCTCAGATGAAGAGATGTTTTACAACAATTATTTTGTGATGTCTAAGTATGTTGAAGAAGGGGTGAATGTTATTGTGCCTTGTTTTGGTGTTCCTACCCCTATTGAGATTGAATACCATAGCAAGCCAGTTGTTTCTTCGTTGGTGATCTTCTTACCAGGGACTATTTATTATGAATCAAACAAAGCTATACCTTATAAATACAATGCTACAATTCTAGAGGATGGTGTGGAAGTCATCATCCAACCTCTGTCTGATGTCCAGAATATTGTTGAAGCCAGCCGAGTAAGCCGCAGTGGCCGTGTTTTTGCACTTGTAATTCAAGGAAATGCTAATGCTAATAAGAAGATTGTTGAAAGTGTTAAACCCAAGAAAGCAAGGGAATCTAGTGGTACTACTCTGGAAAATATGTGGATGATATATTGAAGATTATCAAGATGAGGGACTACAGGATCGTAGATCAATTGTGGCAGACTCCATCAAAGATATCTATTTTGGCCATGTTGAAGAACACTTTTGCCCACAGGGAATATTTGATAAGAGTATTGGATCAAGATTTTATGGAAAGTGATATTCCATTGGACCAATTCAGTAGTGTGGTAGGGAATATTACGTCCTGTAATAACCTAAGTTTGTGATGACAAATTGCCTGACGAAGGAAAGAATCATAATATAGTTCTCAATATCTCCATGAACTATAAGAACGATTCATTTTCAAATGTTTTGATCGATAATGGGTTTGCTTTAAATTTTATACTGAGGAGCACGATTATGAAGTTGAAGTATCAAGGAACTCTCATGCACCCGAGTGGCATAATTGTGAAAGATTTTGATGGATCAAGGAAGTCTGTTATTAGGGAAGTAGATCTGCCTATTCACATAGGCCCACACCTTTTTTCAGATTACTTTCCAAGTTATGGATATTGTGCCCGCTTACAGTTGTCTACTAGGACGACCTTTGATACACGAGGCAGGGGCTGTCACTTCAACATTACACCAGAAGTTAAAGTTTGTGCGTGAAGGAAAGGTGGTCATCATAAATGGAGAACTAGCATTGTTAATACCCCATTTATCATCTTTCAGTGTTATGGAAGCAAATGAAGTTGTTGTTAGAACCCAGTTCCAAGCTTTATCCATTGATAATATAAGAGGAAATGAGAATTTTATAGCTTCCTAGATCAAGAGATGGGATATCAAACTCTTTCTTTGTGTATGTGTTTGTTTGAAAATATTTTGAAAATTCCTAAGTACGACAACTTTGTTGTGATTCTTGTATAAGTTAAGAATGTGTACAAAGTATTTATTTTTGAAAATATTTCAGAGAAAAGGGTTTTGTGTAAAAGATATTTTTGTTTTTGCGAGCAAGCGATTACGAGCTATCTACCTACTCAAAAGTCTTTCGTGTTATTTTCCTCCTCCTTAGATAGTTTTATCCTACTGTTGTACCCCAAAATTTACCCTCCCATATTCTTCAAGATTTGCAAAGAGCATGCTTCATAATCTCTCAAGAGTTGCACAGTTCAATGGTCTCCTAACAGTCAAAAACTAGGGTTTTGGTTCTGGCAAAGAAATTGAAGTTTTCAAGGGTCCAATCAAGTCCCACATGCCTATAAACATGGTCAAGCATCCATATGCTAAGTTTCAAGACTCACAGCACAAAATTGCACAGTCAAAAACCCTAATTGCTCAGCAGTCAACTGTAGGGGTAAAATGGTCATTTGACAGTCAAAAGTTCAAATTTTTGGTCAACATCTTATTTTGAAGCCACAAACATCATTTGATCAATTCTTGATCATGATTCTCAAGGCATGGCTCAAAAATTCTCAAGATGCAAAAGTTTCCATATTTGGACAGTTGAAAAAGTCAACTGTAACTTGACCAAGGCATAACTTCCACATGGTTCATCAGAAAATTTTTATCCAAAACTCATTTTGAAGAGAATGACATTTCCTACAACTCCTCTTCACACTTCAAGTCCAAGAAATGATCTCACAAAAAGTTATCAATCTCAACATTATAGGTCATTTTCAAAAGTCAACAAAAAGGCACTTTAAGTCAAAGACCATAACTTGAGATTGGTAAATCAAAATGACATGGGACCAAAGGCATTGGTTAGAGGACTTCAAGACCTTTCCAAAATGTCCAAGAACATGATCAAAGCTTAAAAATTGAGCAAGATATGCCTTGTGGAAGTTGGGAAATTTTTGGGAATTTTGAAAAGTCAACTTTGCTTCAAATGCCTCAAAATTGCTAATGGGCCACATTTTCTTCCAAGAATCATTATCCAAAAGTTATACACGACCCATTGACCCAAAGGGGAGTTATTTCATCATTTTTTATTATTTATTTGAATTTTTATCACCATTAATTCATTTAATTAAATAAAATATGACAAAAATACTCAAGCATGCATTTTAAATCTTTTTATGCGGCTAATAGGTCTATCATAACTCCAAGATTTCGTGCACACTCAATATGGAAAGAATTGGCAATGATTGGCATGATCTTCACATGGAAAAGATTGGAAAAGATACCATTAAAAATCAAATATTTGATTCATGATTACAAAGGTTTTGGACTTGTTTTGCAAACCTAAAACACTCCTCATAAAAGCCAGAACACAACCCTAATGCTCAGGACCTGAATGTTGCGCTAGAACCTAAGAACACAACCTCACTTTTTCCTTAAAAACTTCAAACCTGTTTTCTTGGTTGCAAGGCATTTCAAGGCGTGGAAAGTACCTCAAAAGTTTGCTGGGACCTCTCTGATCATAACCCAATCAAAATCACATCTCCATACACCAAGAACTGGTAGAACGCCATAGCCCTGTTCATGGAAATTTTCATAATCGCATCTTGATTTATACGCATTTTTCATGTTTTTTAATTGTTGTTTTACGGTAACATGATGTTTCTGAAGCTAACAGTACCGTTCAATTGAAAAATGGCCGCCTGAATAAGAAGTTACCATGAACACGCATTAGGGTTTCAAAACTCTAAATTTGGGGTTTCTTTCATCTGGTAAAATCAGACCATGAGACTAGGACCATTGAATTCGTAGCATTCCAACGAATCTAAAACACCCATCGCGCTCAATTTATCATTGGCCAATTTCTATTCGCTATTTTTGTTGTTTCAGATTGTGGGGGTTCAAAACCCCCGCTATTTGATGTATTTTTTCAGGCAAAAGCAAAGGCATGGTGGAGAAGACGCTGAGGTGTCTCAACCAGACAGGGCCATTCAAATATTCGCGCATTTTCTTTTATGTTTACCAATAGCGCTTATTCTCTTTCATAATAATTCCTTTCCATTATATATCAAACAAACGCATTTGGCTGGTTGGTGAGTGAGGTGTCACGCATGCAATGGGACCTGGGTTCGATTCCCAGGCCCCCTATACTCTTGATATTTTTTCTTGCAACATGATCAGGTACACTGACTCTCCTATAGCCCACCAAACGTCCAGCGCTGGTGCTTGCCACATGGCCCCTGAGATCAATCCAAAAGCCAAGATATGAGTTCCATCATGCACCTTAGTCCATGGGTCAACACGTGACCATCAAAAGTCAACCAGGCCTGATTCAAATGGGCCAAAATTGCTTGGAAAATACCTCCAAAAGGGACAACAAACCCCCCATGTTTGCCTTCTTTTCTCTATTTTTATTCTTTTCTATTATTTATTTTAATTATATTCTTTGTTTTATTGAATTCCATAAAATTGATCTTTTAATATAAAAATACCAAAAAAAATCAGAAAGTCAAAAAATAAAAATATATTTTATTATTTAATTCACTAATGTTTTATTTTGTAAATAAATGTAATAATTAATTTAGTTTTAATTTTAGGTCTAATTTTAATATTTTTTTAATAAACTAAAAAATGTAGAAATTAGGGTTTTTGTACTTTTATTCTTTTTTTTTTCTTTTTCACCATATTTAATTGTTAATTATTTTTTGTAAATAAATATGCCATGTAAATAATTAATGTAAATTAGGTCAAACTAAAATATTTTTTTAATAAATTAAAAACAATTTAGAACTAGGGTTTTAATTAACTTTTAATTCCATTTTAATTTTCCTTAATTTCATAAATACAAAAAAACATAAAAAATAAGTTCTTCTTTTTCTTTAATCATTAATTCACTAATAATTTTAATTTAACTTCTTCAAAGGGTCCAACGCCCTCGCATTTGATTATAGTTCCTTCTCGCGCTTTTATTTTTATTTCTTTTGTGAATGTAATGTATTTATCCCAAAGTCTTGTAATAGATTAATTAGGATATTTATATTTCCGCATTTTTATTTCAAATCGGGTCTTGGATTTATTTGGCGATGTAGACCCGCGCCTTTGTAATAGCGTAGGACTTTTAATTCGGCACCTTTTTAAACTGTTAATAACCACATGAAAGAATGAATGCCAAAAATAAAAACAAAGCGTAGATCACCAATGCATGACAAGATAAACATAATTGAAAACGACACACAATTCACACACCACCCCTAGGGTACGTCTCACTGTTGCCTTGCCCCTCGAAATGTGGTCGTCGAGTAGAGGATGTTTTAGTAAGTCCTCATGTCCATGAACATGGCATGGGGGTAGCTTCTAAGGTGTCTTCCCATTGCTCTGGTGACCACAATGTCCCGAACCCTCGAATTGACCCGAACACCTCCAACGGTGGTGCTACCTACCTCTCAATGGTGGGATGGCACTATCTTAAGGACATTTACACAGACGAAGTCCTTAGGGTAGGTAGACGACTCATAGATACTTGCTCTAAACAAATCAAAACTTCTTTTCACACATACACTTTCAAAAAAAAGCTTTCAAAACAACTTTTCAAACACTCTTGAGGACTGATACAAGAGTCGAACTGAAATTTTAAACGAAACTTTTTCAGACCCACTCTGAAAAGCAAACAAACAATTTTGAAGACACAAATGAGCAAATATCTAAGAGCCCATGGATAACCATGGATAGAAAGGGTGCTAATACCTTCCCTTTCTATAAATCTACCTCCCGAACCGAGAACTAATCTCAATAAGGAATTTTTCTGTGCTTTTGTACTTTCCATTTGGAGAAAATAAAAGACGGTGGCGACTCTTGCTTCCGCGACATTTCGCGAACCAGCGTTAAACAGTCAGTTCCAGATCCACCGATCACCGAACTGGCGACTCTGCTGGGGAAAATTTTTAAAGTGAGGTGTACCTTAGGACTAAGATCACTGTGTTTTTAATTGTTTTGACTTGTTTGCTTTAAATTGTGGGTTGCATGGGAGTTACATAGATCCTAACCCGGATCTGGGGATACCCTGTTTAGGTAGCATATGCTGTGAGGGACCTGTCCGGCGTAGACCGACATGGGTGAAGCAGAGGCTACGTTGGTGTGGCACCTTGGTCTGTACCGATATCCCTTGTGTTGCAACAAGGAGAATATGGGTCTTCTGAGGAGTCATTAAGCACCAACAGACCTTAGAACCTTAAATGACACAACTTGGCCATTAGAATAGTAGCAGTATGCTACGCCCATTGAGGCTAAACTCTCGTGATGGTTCTGGCCGCAAGAAAAGATTGCGATGCTGGAGTTATGACCGATTGAGGGTAGTCAATGATATTGGGATCCTCTAAGAACCCGGTTACTTTTGATAGGACAAGTATGAACCAACAAACTGAAAGAGGGTAATACCTAGACCTCATGCTGGCCTAAAACTTTAAGGGTTTGTCTTGTGTGACTTGTGTGCCTTATCATGTTTGCCTTTGTAAATATCTGTGGTGTACTTTATCATAACATCATAACATCATGAGCATTGCATGCATCCTGCATAGAGACTGACCATTTCAAAGACAAGAGGGTTTCACCTTTGCTCTGTTTTGTAGGACATCATGATACCGATGCTAAGGAATACTATCCGGTTCAATTTTGTTCACCCGCCTGAGTTACTTGAAGAGTTGGTTAGCAGGATTCCAAGTACCACTTCCTTCATCCAGAGGCATGGTTCTCTTCTCAGTTTAGTCACTGCAAAGCAGGATCAACAGTTGATGAGTGTCCTGACCCAGTTCTATGACCCTCTGTACCAGTGCTTCACCTTTCAAGACTTCCAGCTGGTCCCTACCCTGGAAGAGTTCTCTGATTTGCTTGACATCCCTATCTTGGATCAGACTCCTTACACTGGTTGGGAAAATACCCTCAGGCTTGAGGAGGTTGATGCAGCTCTTCCCTTGACCCATCAAGAAGTAATGGAAAACTAGGTGACTAGAAGCGGAGTTAAGGATTTCTTGGCCAAGTTCTTGGTTGGTAAAGCTAACAGTTTCTGGAATGACTTGGACTTTAGGGCATATGAAGACATCTTGGCTCTCTTAATCTATGGGCTAGTCTTGTTTCCTAATCCTGACAACTTCATCAATGTCACTACCATAAGTATCTTCATATCTCAGAATCTTGTGCCCACTCTCTTGGGTGACATCCTGCAACAACTCTACGCTCGTACTGCCCGAAGACGAGGAACTCTGTGGTGTTGCATCCCTTTGTTAGTGAGGTGGTTTATTTCGCACCTCCCTAAGTTCGTGCTGAAGAACAAAGAAGGAAGAGGTTGGGCTCATAGATTAATGTCTCTCACTGATAAAGACATCATTTGGACTTTCAGAGGTTTGGATGAGGTAGCTGTTATTGATCATTGCGGAGAATACCCTAATGTTCCTTTGATTGGTACCCAAGGAGGAATCTCTTACAATCCATGTCTAGCGATCCGTCAGTTTGGAAGGGCCAGAAGAGCAGGGCCTCATGAGATGTTGGTGCCTCACATCAGTTTTGAGTTTCAGGTGGATAGTGACGAGCTGCGTCGTAGGTTCATCAAGGCTTGGGACAGAGTTCATAAAGCTGACCCACAAGAGTTGGGGCCAAAGACTTCTCTACCTATGGAAGCCTACTACAAATGGGTTCTCATCCGTGCTCAGAAGTTAGGTATGCCATACGAAGCCGTCAGACCCGTCATTCTTGAGTATCCTGACAAAGATGGGGTTCCCCCAACTGTCCTCCCTCCTCAGATACCTACTGATTATGAGACATTAAAGACGTCTTGGTCGCAACTGCGAGAAGAACGGGATTCTTACCAGGAAAAGTTCAACGAGCAGGAGTTGAAGATCCAGAAGCTGACAAAGCAGTTGGAGAATGAGCGAGCTCTGAATGACTACATCCATACTGAGAAGAAGAGACCATGGGATCAATAAGGAGCTCTGGATGTTCTTTTACAGTTTTATTTCCCTTTTCAGTATTTCCCTTTTATGTAACGCCTAAGGGCAATCTGTTGAACAATTTAAGTTTCAAAGTTGAATCTAATGAAGTGTGTTCCTTTTTGTTTACAAAGTTGATTCCCGATTGTCTTTGAAAACATAACTCATACGCATTCCATTCATCATGTGCATAGCAGGTATTCTTCTTTTCAGGTTGCTTACTGTTCTTCGCTGTTTATTTCAGCATCATGAACCCTGACTCATCATCAACCGAGATGTCTATCAAGGCCCTTCAGGCGCAGAACGCGCAATTTCAGGAGCTGATCATGGGTTTGGCTCAAGGCCAAGAAGAGCTGAAGGCTTTACTCCTGAAGAAGGGGAAGAAGAAGAAGAGAACTGTTCTTTTCAACTCGGGCCGAAGGTTTGGCAACACTCTGCAGAATGAAGAAGCTGGTTCTTCTGTAGGCAAAGGCAGTCCCCAGGGGGGAAAGGCTTCAAGTCCAGTAGTCTCTGACAACGAGACTGACTTTAATGAGGAAAAATATCCTCCTGCGGAAGACAGATACAAGCAGTTGGAAGACAGACTGAATGCAATGGAGATCCAACAAGTGCCTGGGCTAGATTTCGGAGACTTGGGCTTATCTACTGGTGTGATTATTCCTCACAAGTTTAAGGCACCATCTTTCACCAAGTATGACGGGGCGTCTTGCCCTAAGCTACACCTCAGATCTTATGTGCGGAAGATTCAGCCGTACACTGTGGATAAGAATTTGTGGATCCACTTCTTCCAGGAGAGTCTTTCAGGGACTCATCTCGAATGGTTCTATCAGCTGGATGGGACCAAGGTTCGTAACTGGGAGGAGTTGGCTACTGCTTTTTACAAGCAGTATCAATATAATGCCGACCTTGCTCCTACACGTACCCAACTCCAGGGTATGTCCCTAGGATCAAGCGAAGGTTTTAAAGAGTATGCACAAAAGTGGAGGGATCTGGCTGGCAGGGTGCAGCCTCCGTTAACTGACCGTGAGCTGGTGGATATGTTCTTGGGAACCCTCTTCGGGCCATTCTTCAATCATCTTATCGGTAACTCGTCTGCAGGGTTCACTGATCTTATTCTGACTGGAGAGAGAATAGAGGCTGGAATGAAATCCGGTAAAATTCAGAAGGGTGCATCTTCAAGTTCCAAGAAGAAACCCTTTAAAAAGGAGGCCAGTGCTGTGTATGGGCCTAGGAGGCAAGAGAAACCAGAGCGCCACCAATCTGTCAACGCGATGATGATTGCCAAGCCTGCTGCCGCTCCTCGGCAAACCAATCCACCCAGGGCTGAAAGACCCAGAAGAGAGTTTACCCGGCTGAGTATGACCTTGTCGCAAATCTTGTCGCAGTTGCTATCAACCAACCTAGTGACTGTCAGAGAGGCTCCAAAGGTTGTGAATACTGCATCTCCCAAGTATAATCCAAATGCCTGCTGTGCTTATCACTCCGATAGCCCGGGGCATTCTACTGATGATTGCTGGGCCTTAAGAAACAAGGTACAAGACCTTATTGATGCCAAGGAGGTACAGTTTGAGGCACCTGAAAAGCCCAATGTGGTGACTGCTCCCATGCCTAACCATGGAGTGAATGCTATCAGGGAGGATGATGAAGTGGAAGAATCTGAGTTCGACAGTTGGATTTACCCGACGGCCGACAATGGACCTAGCAATTGGATTGCAAAGGACAACTTACCTGTTACTTTTGTTACGGAGTAATGAATTCCTTTTTTATTGTTATTTGTAATAAACAATGAATTAAAACTCTATGGCCCGGTGTCTTACCCGGGGCACCGTGGCTTCATTTGTGAGGACATATTAATTGTCATTTCATATATCATGAATAAAGACCTTGGACATTTTCTCGCATTTCAAATCTTATGCTCCTTTTCTTTCTTTCCTTTCTTTATATATTGCAAAACAGCTGTATTTACACACACTCACTCATACAGGTTTCAATCCACTCTGGATCTCACTGGTAACGACTCTGCTACTTCCAGTTATGACTTCGAAAATCCGATCAACTTAGCCGAAGACGAAGGTGAAGATGATTGCGAAGTGCCTGGCGAGCTTGCAAGACTGTTACTCCAGGAAGAGAGGGAAATTCAACCACATGAAGAGCCAGTGGAAACAATAAATCTGGGTACTGAGACGGACAGAAAGGAGGTTAAGATTGGTGCCAACCTAGAGCTCAGCGTGAAGCAACGGTTGACTCAGATGCTACATGATTATGTGGAGATCTTTGCCTGGTCCTACGAAGACATGCCTGGGTTAGATACTGACATTGTGGTCCATCATTTGCCTACCAAGGAAGACTGCCCTCCGGTTAAGAAAAAAGTCTGCCGTATGCGTCCAGAGATGTCTGAAAAGATCAAAGCAGAGGTTATGAAACAATTTGATGCCGGGTTCCTTGCAGTGACTTCTTACCCTCAGTGGGTCGCTAATGTGGTGCCAGTACCAAAGAAAGATGGAAAGGTCAGAATGTGTGTCGATTACAGGGATCTGAACAGGGCCAGCCTCAAGGATGATTTCCCTCTACCTCACATTGATGTCCTGGTTGACAATACTGCTCAGCATAAGGTGTTCTCTTTCATGGATGGTTTTTCAGGCTATAATCAGATCAAGATGGCACCTGAAGACATGGAAAAAACTACTTTTCTTACTCAGTGGGGCACCTTCTGCTACAAGGTCATGCCATTCGGGTTGAAAAATGCTGGGGCAACCTACCAACGTGCCATGATTGCTTTATTTCATGACATGATCCATCATGAGATTGAAGTATATGTTGACGACATGATTGCAAGGTCCCAAAATAAGGAAGAACACCTTGATCATCTGCAGAAATTGTTTGACCGTCTGAAGTTGTACAAGCTAAGGTTGAACCCGAACAAGTGCACCTTCGGGGTAAGATCCGGAAAGTTGCTAGGTTTCGTTGTAAGTGACAAGGGCATTCAAGTGGACCCTGCCAAGGTTAAAGCTATTCAAGAGATGCCAGTTCCTAAGACAGAGAAAGAGGTCAGAGGCTTTTTAGGATGCCTGAATTACATTGCTCGATTCATCTCGCATCTAACTGCTACTTGTGAACCAATCTTCAAGCTGCTGAAGAAAGATCAGGTAGTACGTTGGAATGATGAATGTCAGGCCGCTTTTGACAGAATCAAAGAGTATCTCCAAGAACCACCCATTCTTATGCCACCGGTTGAGGGGAGACCTCTGATATTATACCTGACAGTACTCGACAACTCAATGGGGTGTGTGCTGGGGCAGCATGACGAGTCTGGCCGAAAAGAGTACGCCATTTATTACCTTAGCAAAAAGTTTACCGACTGTGAGACCCGATACTCACTGCTTGAGAAAACTTGCTGCGCTTTGGTATGGGCTGCTCGCTGGCTGAGACAGTATATGCTGACTCACGCTACCTTGTTGATCTCAAAGATGGATCCTATAAAGTACATATTTGAAAAGCTTGCTCTGTCTGGGAGAATAGCAAGATGGCAAATGATCTTGACAGAATACGACATCCAGTACACGACCCAGAAAGCTATCAAAGGAAGTGTATTGGCAGACCACTTGGCACATCAGGCAGTAGACGACTATCAGTCAATGAACTTCGAGTTTCCAGACGAGAGTATCATGATAGTGACTGATTGTGAAGTACCTGGACCGGATGAAGGACCTGAGGAAGGATCCCGATGGTCTATGCACTTTGACGGAGCCTCCAATGCTTTGGGTAACGGTATCGGCGCTGTGATAATATCCCCCCAAGGCACTCATACTCCACTCACTGCCCGGCTATGTTTCAACTGCACCAACAATATGGCGGAGTATGAGGCATACATCATGGGTCTTCAAGCTGCGATCGATCTAAGGATCAAGTATCTGAGTGTCTTCGGAGATTCCGCTCTCGTGATCAATCAGATCAAAGGAGAGTGAGATACGAAACATACGAATCTTATTCCTTACAGAGAATGTGTGTTGACCTTGATCCCCCACTTCACAGAGATAACCTTTGAACACTTTCCGAGAGAGGAGAATCAGTTGGCAGACGCGTTAGCTACAATGTCTTCTATGTTCAAGGTCAAATGGGACAATGAGGCTCCCCGGATCATCATCTGGAAACTGGACGAACCGGCATACTGTTGTGATCTCGAGACTGAATTGGTGACTGAGAAGCCTTGGTACCATGAGGTGAAGAGATACTTGGAAGCTCAGGAATACCCTGAAGGTGCATCTGTCAACGATAAGAAGTTTCTGAGAAGGTTCGCAGCGAAGTTCTTCCTTAGCAACGGCATCCTGTATAAGCGAAACCATGATTCGACCTTACTGCGTTGTGTGGATAAGACTGAAGCAGAAAGGATCATGGAAGAGCTACATGAAGGGACCTTCGGAACACATTCCAGTGGACACACTATGGCAAAGAAGATCCTTCGGGCAGGGTATTTCTGGTCCACAATGGAAGCCGACTGTTACCAACACTCTCGGACATGCCATAAATGCCAGATATATGCAGACAAGGTGCATGTTCCTCCAGTTCCTCTGAATGTCTTGACAGCACCTTGGCCGTTTGCAATGTGGGGCATAGATATGATCAGTGAGATTAAACCTACGGCATCCAACGGACATCGCTTCATCCTGGTAGCGATTGATTACTTTACGAAGTGGGTTGAAGCAGCTTCCTACGCCACAGTAACCAAGAACGTTGTAGCACGGTTCATTCGGCACAATCTGATCTGTCGATACGGCGTCCCAGAAAGGATCATTACTGACAACGGTACCAATATCAATAACAAGATGATCACTGAGCTCTGCGAGCAGTTTAAGATACAGCACCACAACTCTTCTCCTTACCGGCCGAAGATGAATGGGGCTGTAGAAGCAGTGAATAAGAACATCAAGAAAATTGTGCAGAAGATGACAGTGACTTATAAAGATTGGCACGAGATGTTACCGTTTGCTCTACATGGTACCGTACCTCAGCAAGGACGTCAACCGGGGCAACTCCCTTCTCCTTGGTCTACGGTATGGAGGCAGTCTTCCCGATCGAAGTGCAGATACCCTCTCTCCGGATAATGAAGGATGCAGATCTGAGCGAAGATGATTGGATCCTGACACAACTTGATCAGCTAAACCTTATTGATGAAAAAAGAATTGCTGCTATCTGTCATGGTCAGACGTATCAGAAACGGATGATCAGGGCATTTAACAAAAAGGTCAGACCACAAGAATATCAAGTTGGGGATCTGGTAATCAAACGCATCATCCTTCCTCAGAGTGATCCAAGGGGCAAATGGACCCCCACGTACGAAGGTCCATTTGTGGTTAAACATGTGTTCTCAGGAGGAGCCATGATTCTAACCAACATGGATGGTGACGACTTTCCTCACCCCGTCAATGCAGACATAGTAAAAAGATACTACGCATAAAAAAGGACCCGCTAGGTTGACATACCTAGGCAAAAATTAGGGCTTCCCGGCGAACCAAAAGGGTTCGGGCAAAATGAAGGGATGAAATAAAAAAATATGTACACCCGGCAAGTAGAAAACCTGAAAAGGCGGCTTGGGCAAAAATGGGTATCCCGATGGACCGAAAACCCGAAAGGGCGGTCCAGGGAAAAGTTAGGGATAAAGCGTAAAACTATGGCTCATTGGATCACTTTGCATCCAGAATCCGGTATCAGCATCAAGTTCAGACGGCATTGATCAATCAGCTTCATCCTCGACTAGGTCATCAAGTGATGAGACGCTCGGAGATATAAAGGCGATAGCAGAGTTGAAACCCAGTGGATCATTCTTTTCACACAGTTGTTTTGTTTCCCTTTTGTACAAATTGTAAACTCTTTTGTTCGGCGGCGTTCTCCTACTAGGACGTCAGCCTCTTGTACATAAAAACGCCTATTTACAGACAAATTCAATATAAAATCACTTTTCAAGTTAAAATTGCCAATTGTTTTCCTTTTCTGTTTTGTTTTGCGAAGAACGTCCAAGGTTCAATTTGTGATATATGCATTTGACACTAATTACTAAACTCATAAATATTTGCATACGAAACAAAGGATTAATTACAGGTAACATTAGAAACAGGGGAAATAAAGAGTTGTCTAAGCGATCTAGTTGCTCAGTCCATCAAGGTACCAAGGTAGGTTCAGCTAAAGAACGTAACCAGTATATCTCAGTTCCCTAGAGAGTGAGTTAGTAAGTCAATACACTCTCCCCAAGCAAAGTTATACAGTCAACCTTGAGGAAGTTGAGTATCCCCCGCAGATCTCAATATTCCCTAGCACAGTATACTGACATTCTTAGCAAGCATCCCCGGCAGTCTTGGTCTAAGGTTGTTCCCCATCGGTATACCAGACATTCAATGGAGTCACTTCCCCAATATAGTTCAAAATATCCCCAGGAGAGTCCAATCAAGATTTCCCCAGGAAAGTTGGAACCCATCTCCCCAAGCAGTAAGCTTATCCCCAGGTGATTCTGGAAGCTTATCCCCGTAGAGCACGAACGCGTCCCCTGGCTTTATTCAAAGGTCATTTCCCTACCAGGATATAACTGGGTTATCCTCAGCCAAAAGCCACGGAAAGATCGTCCCCGACGAAGTCTTCCTATCCCCAGCGAAGTCTATTAACACTTCCAACGTAACAAATGTATCCCCAGCGGAGTTACCATCAATATCCCAGCAAGTACCTCTCTTCCCACAGAGTTTTGTTCCCAGCAAGATCGCTAGAATAATTTTCTCCCCGCAGAGTAATCTCTTCGTCAAGTTTATCCCCCAACGGAGTTATCTTCTCCCACTAGTATTCTTGCAACTATCTTCCCCAGCGGAAACAACAAAGCACTATTCTCCAACATCAGCCCAGGATGTGACTTTCCGGCACCCGTCAAGGATTTACTTTCCTAGACAAAAACATACATTCAAAAACATCACATACATCATGATACATGCATAAACGCATCATACCTTACAATCTCATTTATATTGAGAACATCATTGCTTGATCTATATCATGCATTGCATATGACTGACCTTTACCTTTCAGGAAAAGATTCAGTTAAGTTCTCAGCTATGTCCATGACTTTAGTCTAGTTCAGTTAAATCGATTCTAAGATTTTTCTGATTCTTATCCAGTCAAAGGCCTTCTCTAGTTCAGTCAGATCGACCCTAAGATCTCCCTGATTCTTATCCAGTTGAAGATTCCAAGACCTTGTCCAGTTCAGTTAAATCGACCCTAAGATTTTCCTAATTCTTATCCAGTCAAAGGCATTCTCTGGTTCAGTCAGATCGACCCTAAGATCTCCCTGATTCTTATCCAGTTGAAGATTCCAAGACCTTGTCCGGTTCAGTTAAATCGACCCTAAGATTTTCCTAATTCTTATCTAGTCAAAGGCCTTCTCTGGTTCAGTCAGATCGACCCTAAGATCTCCCTGATTCTTATCCAGTTGAAGATATTCCAAGACCTTGCCCGGTTCAGTTAAATCGACCCTAAGATTTTCCTGATTCTTATCCAGTCAAAGGCCTTCTCCGGTTCAGTCAGATCGACCCTAAGATCTCCCTGATTCTTATCCCAGTAGAAGACATCCAAGATTCTCTCAGCATTCCTGTTGAGGTAGTAATCGCTCCAAGATTCTCTCAGCGTTCCTGTTGAAGTAGTAATCACCCAAGATTCTCTCAGCGTTCCTGTTGAGGTAGTAATCGTCCAAGGTTCTCTCAGTGTTCCTATTGAAGTAGTAATCGTCCAAGGTTCTCTCACCGTCCCGTTGAGGTAGTAACCATCCCTGGTTCATTCATCACCATTTGAAGCTCCAGATTCAATTCCTGTAACCAGTCAAGGCACATCTATACAAAGAGTTTGAAGACCAGCTCCTGTAACAGACCAGGTACTCATTTTCTTTTTCAGGTACGCAAGTTCTCGCTAAGGAATCTCTTACGCGATCGACACCCAGATGACATCTATAAGCCCATCCACCTATCCATCATCTCTCAACATGGCATCTATAAGCCCATCTTCCTATCCATCAATCTCCAAATGGCATCTGTAAGCCCATTCCCATCATCACACTACCCAGATGACATCTATAAGCCCATCCACCTATCCATCATCTCTCAACATGGCATCTATAAGCCCATCTTCCTATCCATCAATCTCCAAATGGCATCTGTAAGCCCATTCCCATCATCACACTACCATGTGAGTGCAAATTTCTGGGCACTCTAGTGTTCAATCATCTTCCACCTTCGGATTACGAAAGGCACGTCAGCCAATCTACATCCTCAGGTCTAAGAACAATGAACAGGGGCAACTGTTGTACCCCAAAATTTGCCCTCCCATATTCTTCAAGATTTGCAAAGAGCATGCTTCATAATCTCTCAAGAGTTGCACAGTTCAATGGTCTCCTAACAGTCAAAAACTAGGGTTTTGGTTCTGGCAAAGAAATTGAAGTTTTCAAGGGTCCAATCAAGTCCCACATGCCTATAAACATGGTCAAGCATCCATATGCTAAGTTTCAAGACTCACAACACAAAATTGCACAGTCAAAAACCCTAATTGCTCAACAGTCAACTGTAGGGGTAAAATGGTCATTTGACAGTCAAAAGTTCAAATTTTTGGTCAACATCTTATTTTGAAGCCACAAACATCATTTGATCAATTCTTAATCATGATTCTCAAGGCATGGCTCAAAAAGTCTCAAGATGCAAAAGTTTCCATTTTTTGGACAGTTGAAAAAGTCAACTGTAACTTGACCAAGGCATAACTTCCACATGGTTCATCAAAAAATTTCCATCCAAAACTCATTTTAAAGAGAATGACATTTCCTACAACTCCTCTTCACACTTCAAGTCCAAGAAATGCTCTCACAAAAAGTTATCAATCTCAACATTATAGGTCATTTTCAAAAGTCAACAAAAAGGCACTTTAAGTCAAAGACCATAACTTGAGATTGGTAACTCAAAATGACATGGGACCAAAGGAATTGGTTAGAGGACTTCAAGACCTTTCCAAAATGTCCAAGAACATGATCAAAGCTTAAAAATTGAGCAAGATATGCCTTGTGGAAGTTGAGAAATTTTTGGGAATTTTGAAAAGTCAACTTTGCTTCAAATGCCTCAAAATTGCTAATGGGCCACAATTTCTTCCAAGAATCATTATCCAAAAGTTATGCACGACCCATTGACCAAAAGGGGAGTTATTTCATCATTTGTTTATTATTTATTTGAATTTTTATCACCATTAATTCATTTAATTAAATAAAATATGACAAAAATACTCAAGCATGCATTTTAAATCTTTTTATGCAGCTAATAGGTCTATCATAACTCCAAGATTTCGTGCACACTCAATATGGAAAGAATTGGCAATGATTGGCATGATCTTCACATGGAAAAGATTGGAAAAGATACCATTAAAAATCAAATATTTGATTCATGATTACAAAGGTTTTGGACTTGTTTTGCAAACCTAAAACACTCCTCATAAAAGCCAGAACACAACCCTAATGCTCAGGACCTGAATGCTGCGCTAGAACCTAAGAACACAACCTCACTTTTTCCTTAAAAACTTCAAACCTGTTTTCTTGGTTGCAAGGCATTTCAAGGCGTGGAAAGTACCTCAAAAGTTTGCTGGGACCTCTCTGATCATAACCCAATCAAAATCACATCTCCATACACCAAGAACTGGTAGAACGCCATAGCCCTGTTCATGGAAATTTTCATAATCGCATCTTGATTTATACGCATTTTTCATGTTTTTTAATTGTTGTTTTACGGTAACATGATGTTTCTGAAGCTAACAGTACCGTTCAATTGAAAAATGGTCGCCTGAATAAGAAGTTACCATGAACACGCATTAGGGTTTAAAAACTCTAAATTTGGGGTTTCTTTCATCTGGTAAAATCAGACCATGAGACTAGGACCATTGAATTCGTAGCATTCCAACGAATCTAAAACACCCATCGCGCTCAATTTATCATTGGCCAATTTCTATTCGCTATTTTTGTTGTTTCAGATTGTGGGGGTTCAAAACCCCCGCTATTTGATGTATTTTTTCAGGCAAAAGCAAAGGCATGGTGGAGAAGACGCTGAGGTGTCTCAACCAGACAGGGCCATTCAAATATTCGCGCATTTTCTTTTATGTTTACCAATAGCGCTTATTCTCTTTCATAATAATTCCTTTCCATTATATATCAAACAAACGCATTTGGCTGGTTGGTGAGTGAGGTGTCACGCATGCAATGGGACCTGGGTTCGATTCCCAGGCCCCCTATACTCTTGATATTTTTTCTTGCAACATGATCAGGTACACTGACTCTCCTATAGCCCACCAAACGTCCAGCGCTGGTGCTTACCACATGGCCCCTGAGATCAATCCAAAAGCCAAGATATGAGTTCCATCATGCACCTTAGTCCAGGGGTCTACACGTGACCATCAAAAGTCAACCAGGCCTGATTCAAATGGGCCAAAATTGCTTGGAAAATACCTCCAAAAGGGACAACAAACCCCCCATGTTTGCCTTCTTTTCTCTATTTTTATTCTTTTCTATTATTTATTTTAATTATATTCTTTGTTTTATTTAATTCCATAAAATTGATCTTTTAATATAAAAATACCAAAAAAAATCAGAAAGTCAAAAAATAAAAATATATTTTATTATTTAATTCACTAATGTTTTATTTTGTAAATAAATGTAATAATTAATTTAGTTTTAATTTTAGGTCTAATTTTAATATTTTTTGAATAAACTAAAAAATGTAGAAATTAGGGTTTTTGTACTTTTATTCTTTTTTTTTCTTTTTCACCATATTTAATTGTTAATTATTTTTTGTAAATAAATATGCCATGTAAATAATTAATGTAAATTAGGTCAAACTAAAATATTTTTTTAATAAATTAAAAACAATTTAGAACTAGGGTTTTAATTAACTTTTAATTCCATTTTAATTTTCCTTAATTTCATAAATACAAAAAAACATAAAAAATAAGTTCTTCTTTTTCTTTAATCATTAATTCACTAATAATTTTAATTTAACTTCTTCAAAGGGTCCAACGCCCTCGCATTTGATTATAGTTCCTTCTCGCGCTTTTATTTTTATTTCTTTTGTGAATGTAATGTATTTATCCCAAAGCCTTGTAATAGATTAATTAGGATATTTATCTTTCCGCATTTTTATTTCAAATCGGGTCTTGGATTTATTTGGCGATGTAGACCCGCGCCTTTGTAATAGCGTAGGACTTTTAATTCCGCACCTTTTTAAACTGTTAATAACCACATGAAAGAATGAATGCCAAAAATAAAAACAAAGCGTAGATCACCAATGCAAGACAAGATAAACATAATTGAAAACGACACACAATTCACACACCACCCCTAGGGTACGACTCACTGTTGCCTTGCCCCTCGAAATGTGGTCGTCGATTAGAGGATGTTTTAGTAAGTCCTCATGTCCATGAACATGGCATGGGGGTAGCTTCTAAGGTGTCTTCCCATTGCTCTGGTGACCACAATGTCCCGAACCCTCGAATTGACCCGAACACCTCCAACGGTGGTGCTACCTACCTCTCAATGGTGGGATGGCACTATCTTAAGGACATTTACACAGAAAAATTCCTTAGGGTAGGTAGACGACTCATAGATACTTGCTCTAAACAAATCAAAACTTCTTTTCACACAGACACTTTCAAAAAAAAGCTTTCAAAACAACTTTTCAAACACTCTTGAGGACTGATACAAGAGTCGAACTGAAATTTTAAACGAAACTTTTTCAAACCCACTCTGAAAAGCAAACAAACAATTTTGAAGACACAAATGAGCAAGTATCTAAGAGCCCATGGATAACCATGAATAGAAAGGGTGCTAATACCTTCCCTTTCTATAAATCTACCTCCCGAACCGAGAACTAATCTCAATAAGGAATTTTTCTGTGCTTTTGTCCTTTCCATTTGGAGAAAATAAAAGACAGTGGCGACTCTTGCTTCCGCGACATTTCATGAACCAGCGTTAAACAGTCAGTTCCAGATCCACCGATCACCGAACTGGCGACTCTGCTGGGGAAAATTTTTAAAGTGAGGTGTACCTTAGGACTAAGATCACTGTGTTTTTAAATGTTTTGACTTGTTTGCTTTAAATTGTGGGTTGCATGGGAGTTACATAGATCCTAACCCGGATCTGGGGATACCCTGTTTAGGTAGCATATGCTGTGAGGGACCTGTCCGGCGTAGACCGACATGGGTGAAGCAGTGGCTACATTGGTGTGGCACCTTGGTCTGTACCGATATTCCTTGTGTTGCAACGAGGAGAATATGGGTCTTCTGAGGAGTCATTAAACACCAACAGACCTTAGAACCTTAAATGACACAACTTGGCCATTAGAATAGTAGCAGTATGCTACGCCCATTGAGGCTAAACTCTCGTGATGGTTCTGGCCGCAAGAAAAGATTGTGATGCTGGAGTTATGACCGATTGAGGGTAGTCAATGATATTGGGATCCTCTAAGAACCCGGTTACTTTTGATAGGACAGGTATGAACCAACAAACTGAAAGAGGGTAATACCTAGACCTCATGCTGGCCTAAAACTTTAAGGGTTTGTCTTGTGTAACTTGTGTGCCTTATCATGTTTGCCTTTGTAAATATCTGTGGTGTACTTTATCATAACATCATAACATCATGAGCATTGCATGCATCCTGCATAGAGACTGACCATTTCAAAGACAAGAGGGTTTCACCTTTGCTCTGTTTTGTAGGACATCATGATACCTATGCTAAGGAATACTATCCGGTTCAATTTTGTTCACCCGCCTGAGTTACTTGAAGAGTTGGTTAGCAGGATTCCAAGTACCACTTCCTTCATCCAGAGGCATGGTTCTCTTCTCAGTTTAGTCACTGCAAAGCGGTATCAACAGTTGATGAGTGTCCTGACCCAGTTCTATGACCCTCTGTACCAGTGCTTCACCTTTCAAGACTTCCAGCTGGTCCCTACCCTGGAAGAGTTCTCTGATTTGCTTGACATCCCTATCTTAGATCAGACTCCTTACACTGGTTGGGAAAAGACCCTCAGCCTTGAGGAGGTTGCTGCAGCTCTTCCCTTGACCCATCAAGAAGTAATGGACAACTAGGTGACTAGAAGCGGAGTTAAGAGTTTCTTGGCCAAGTTCTTGGTTGGTAAAGCTAACAGTTTCTGGAATGACTTGGACTTTAGGGCATATGAAGACATCTTGGCTCTCTTAATCTATGGGCTAGTCTTGTTTCCTAATCCTGACAACTTCATCAATGTCACTGCCATAAGTATCTTCATGTCTCAGAATCCTGTGCCCACTCTCTTGGGTGTCATCCTGCAACAACTCTACGCTCGTACTTCCCGAAGACGAGGAACTTTGTGGTGTTGCGTCCCTTTATTAGTGAGGTGGTTTATTTCGCACCTCCCTAAGTTCGTGCTGAAGAACAAAGAAGGAAGAG
Organism: Vicia faba; assembly: GCA_948472305.1. Lineage (NCBI taxonomy): Eukaryota > Viridiplantae > Streptophyta > Magnoliopsida > Fabales > Fabaceae > Vicia > Vicia faba. The sequence goes on from OX451735.1 coordinate 46,122,880, forward strand.
GTTGGGCTCATAGATTAATGTCTCTCACTGATAAAGACATCATTTGGACTTTCAGAGGTTTGGATGAGGTAGCTGTTATTGATCATTGCGGAGAATACCCTAATGTTCCTTTGATTGGTACCCAAGGAGGAATCTCTTACAATCCATGTCTAGCGCTCCGTCAGTTTGGAAGGGCCAGAAGAGCAGGGCCTCATGAGATGTTGGTGCCTCACATCAGTTTTGAGTTTCAGGTGGATAGTGACGAGCTGCGTCGTAGGTTCATCAAGGCTTGGGACAGAGTTCATAAAGCTGACCCACAAGAGTTGAGGCCAAAGACTTCTCTACCTATGGAAGCCTACTACAAATGGGTTCTCATCCGTGCTCAGAAGTTAGGTATGCCATACGAAGCCGTCAGACCCGTCATTCTTGAGTATCCTGACAAAGATGGGGTTCCCCCAACTGTCCTCCCTCCTCAGATACCTACTAATTATGAGACATTAAAGAGGTCTTGGTCGTAACTGCGAGAAGAACGGGATTCTTACCAGGAAAAGTTCAACGAGCAGGAGTTGAAGATCCAGAAGCTGACAAAGCAGTTGGAGAATGAGCGAGCTCTGAATGACTACATCCATACTGAGAAGAAGAGACCATGGGATCAATAAGGAGCTCTGGATGTTCTTTTACAGTTTTATTTCCCTTTTCAGTATTTCCCTTTTATGTAACGCCTAAGGGCAATCTGTTGAACAATTTAAGTTTCAAAGTTGAATCTAATGAAGTGTGTTCCTTTTTGTTTACAAAGTTGATTCCCGATTGTCTTTGAAAACATAACTCATACGCATTCCATTCATCATGTGCATAGCAGGTATTCTTCTTTTCAGGTTACTTACTGTTCTTCGCTGTTTATTTCAGCATCATGAACCCTGACTCATCATCAACCGAGAAATGCCAGCACCAAGAACTGAAAAGCAAGTTAGAGGTTTACTTGGGCGTCTGAATTACATCTCCCGATTTATCTCCCATTTGACTACAACGTGTGAGCCGATCTTTAAGTTGTTAAAGAAAGATAAAGGTTGTGTGTGGATAGATGACTGCCAAAGGGCATTTGAAAGTATTAAAGAGTATCTGCTTTAACCTCCTATCTTTCTCCCTCCGGTTGAAGGAAGACCATTGATTATGTATCTGACAGTGTTAGATAATTCTATGGGTTGTATTTTGGGACAACAAGATGAAACAGGGAAGAAGTAATATGCCATTTATTATCTCAGCAAGAAATTTACTGACTGCGAGTCACAGTATTCTATGCTAGAAAAGACATGTTGTGCTTTGTCCTGGGTGGCAAAGACGTTGCTTTAATATATGTTGAATCACACTACATGGTTGATTTCCAAAATGGATCCAATTAAGTATATTTTTGAAATGCCTTCTCTCATTGGGAGAGATTCCCGTTGGAAGATGTTGTTATCGGAATATGATATTGAATACGGTACTCAGAAGGATATAAAGAGCAGTGTATTAGAGGGTTATCTTGCTCACCAACCGGTTGATGATTATCAGTCTGTTAAATATGACTTCCCTGATGAGGATGTGATGTTTTTGAAGGTAAAGGATTGTGATGAACCTTTACCTGGGGAAGATCCGGATCCTGAATCCTGGTGGGGTATTTGATGGAGCTCTGAATGCTTATAGGAAGGGAGTTGGTGTTGTGATTATCACTCCTCATGGATCACAAATTCCTTTTACTGGAAGGCTGAACTTTGATTGTACCAATAATATGGCAGAGTATGAAGCTTGTATCATGGGTCTCGAGGAGGCTATTGATCTCAGAATCAAAGTTCTAGATATGTATGGAGATTCAACTTTGGTAGTAAATCAGATTAAAAGAGAATGGGATACACATCACCCTGGATTGATTCCTTACAAAGACTATGCCAGGATATTATTACCTTTCTTTAACAAAGTTGAATTCCATCATATTCCCAGAGATGAAAATCAAATGGCAGATGCTTTGGAAACGCTGGCCTTTATGTATCAAGTCAATACTTGGAATGATGTGCCTCGTATCATAGTGAGACGTTTGTATAGACCGGCTCATGTGTTAAAACAGAAAAAATGTCAGATGAAAAACCTTAATATTATGATATCAAGAATTTTCTTTAGACCCAGGAATATTCAGATGGTGCATCAAATAAAGACAGAAGGGCATTGAGAAGGTTGGCAGGTAGCTTTTTCTTCAATGAAGATGTGTTATACAAAAGAAATTATGACATGGACTTGCTCAGATGCGTGGATAGGTACGAAGTTGACCTGTTGATGCATGGGATCCATGAAGGTTCCTTTGGTACTCATGCCAATGGACATTCAATGGCAAAGAAGATGCTTAGGGTAGGCTATTATTGGCTGATAATGGAACATGACTGTTACAAATTTGCAAAGAAGTGCCATAAGTGTCAAATTTACGCTGACAAAATTCATGTACCTCCGACACTCCTCAATGTTATTTCCTCTCCATGGCCTTTCTCAATATGGGGTATTGACATGATTGGAATGATCAAACCCAGGGCGTCAAATGGATGTCATTTTATCTTAGTGGTAATAGACTACTTCACCAAATGGGTGGAAGCAGCTTCATATGCTAATGTTACTAAGCAAGTGGTAGTGCGCTTTATCAGGAACAATCTCATGTGTCGGTATGGTGTGCCAAGCAGGGTTATCACTTTCAACGGCTCGAATCTGAATAACAAAGTGATGAAAGAACTTTGTGAAGAATTTAAGATTGTTCATCATAATTCATCATCTTACACGCCAAAGTTGAATGGGGTTGTTGAAGCTGCTAATAAAAATATCAAGAAGATCATCCAGAAAATGGTTGTTACTTATAAAGATTGGCATAAGATGCTCCATTTTTCTTTGCATGGGTATCATACATCCGTCTGCACTTCAACAGGGGCAACCCCGTTCTCCCTTGTGTAGGGTATAGAAGCAGTGTTCACGATCGAGTTTGAGATTCACTCTTTACGCGTGATAATGGAAACCAAGTTGTTAGAGGCTGAATGGGCCCAAAATAGGTTTGACCAATTGAATTTGATTGAATAGAAGAGAATGGCGGCCTTGTGTCATGGCCAGTTATACCAGAAGAGAATGAAGAAATCTTTTGATAAATAGGTCAAGCCTCGTGAATTCAGAGAAGGTGACCTCGTGCTCGGGAAGATCATGTCTTTCAATGCTGATTCTAGGGGCAAGTGGACTCCAAATTTAGAAGGCCCATATGTTGTCAAGAAAGCCTTCTCTGGTGGTGCATTGATTCTTGAAACTATGGATGGAGAGGAGTTCCCACGTTCTTTGAATGTTGATGCAGTCAAGAAATAATTTTCCTAAAGAAATAAATGAACAGCTCGTCGAGTCGAAAACCTGAAAGGGCGGCTTAAGAAAAAAAGGAGCGTCTCGGTAGGCTGAAAACCTGAAAGGGTGACCTAGGAAAAAATTAGAGACATTAACAGAATAAATTCTTCCCGCTAGGTTGAAACCCTGCAAAGGAAACTTAGGAAAAAGTTAGGGATTTCTTGAAAAGTAATTGCATTAGACAAGATTGGATCATTGAAGCAACAATCTTCTTGAACTCTCACCATACTTCAACAAAAGTCGCTGCTCCGGAATTCAAATTTGTTAGGAAGTATAGTTTTCATTGTATTACAATGTATCTTTTCTAATGTATATTACCATTTTCTAAACTTTGTAATCATCTATGGAGTCTTTCCATTCGCAGACCATCATTCTATTAATAAAGTTTGAGCTTTTATCCAATTCTTTGCAATTCTTATTTTATTCTGCTTACAAAGACTCCATTTATTATTGATAGTAATTTTCAAAACAAAAGGATTAAATAACAAAATTGTTTTTGAAAAGAATTTACAAGTTACTTTTTACTTTAAATTTTGTGACTAAAGAAAAGCAAAAGTGGTAATCCCGAGGACGGACGAACTCAGAATTTTTGGAAGTTTGTTTTCCCCAGGAAGGCTTTCTCGGATAGTGGGAGTTGATACCAATTGGCGTAAGGTGCGGTATTGGGCCTGTGATCTTGTTTTCCCCAGTTAAATCTTGGTCCATTTCGATTTCGAGTTTGCATGGTTTGAAGCCTCTATCCCAGATTCCCTAGTAAAGTCTTCACTCATATGACGAAAGTCCCTTCCTCTTTGTGTGCTGAGATTGAATCATTTGCAAAAATGTCACCCTTTGCATTTGTTGGCATTATTGACTATTGTCCCAGGAAACTAGGAAAGGGAAACATCTTTTCTAAGAAGCGTTGAAACAATTGTCAAATTTTTGTGTTTCTCACGTCAAGTGTTGGGTCTGATTTAAAATCCCCATAATTTTGATTTTCCTTGCTGCATTGTTTGATTTGTTAATCCCCAAGTAAGGCTGAGACATTTTTCTCTCTGAGAGTTGTTATCCCCAGGTGGTTTCATAAATTTTCCCCAAGGAAGTTTGTCTAATCATCACTCTTTGCATTGAAGAATATATTTTGGCCTCCCCTCACTGATGTTGTGTTGCACTATCCAATAAAGACAACACGAGATCCGCAGGTGATATCTCGACAACGTGATATTGTTTTCCCCATTGAGACCGGTATTGCAATCCCCAGTAGAAGTACAAGACATTGAAGCATTTGTTTCCCTTCATTGAAACATGTGTGATGTTCCCGGGTGAAGCCTGGAGGAGGATGTTAGGTCCCTGTATTTGCATTGGTTTTATAGTTTTGATTTGTGGTGGTATTTCTTCCAAGTGGAGTTAAGCCGTGGAATAGGAATTTGTTTCCTCAGATGGTGTTTACTCTCTTATGGAATTTTCCTTCTGGATATGATTTAGCCGAGTGTTGACTTTACCCAATTTGGTTTTGTCTGACATCCCTAGTGTTGTATATCTATTTGTCAGCATATACATGATAACATTCATACATACATCATGCATAGTGAATTGAAATACATTACTCATTTGCATTCATTTATATTCTTATTGGCGTTTTACCCTATCCTCTGATTTATGTTACTCTCTCTCTCTAATAGAGTATCAACTTTAAGTAGAAAGTGTATATTCTTTCAATTTCCTCACCGAGTTACCCCTCATGGAAGAACTTTTCTTTAGCCTTCCTATTCAGTTCTTTATCTGGATGGAATATGATCCCCTTTTGGGTTTATTTCTCATCAGGAGCTATCTCGGTTGACTGTTTCACTCTGGTTTAGTATTGGTTTGAATTTTTGGTCCCCAACAACATTATTATTTTGATTTCTGCAACTATTGAGCCCTAGTTTGAGAATGGGCATTTATTTTGCACGTGGAGACTTTAGCTCCTCAACAGGAAACTATATTTCTTTCCCCAGGAGGTCATTATTGCAGCTCCTTCTCATAACAACTAGAGGCAAGTCTCTTTATTTGAGAAATTTGTAGCTCCTCAACAGGATTCTTTTGTTACTCCAATGAATGGTAGTCTCTTCATTATGAGAGATAGTTTGTTGTTGAGATTATGTTACTCTAATGAATGGTAGTCTCGTCATTATGAGAGATAGTTCATTGTTGAGATTTTGTAACTCTAATGAACGGTAGTCTCATCATTATGGGAGATAGTTAATTGTTAAGATGTTGTTACTCCAATGAATTGTAGTCTCATCATTATGGGAGATAGTTTGTTGTTTAGATTTTGTTACTCCAATGAATGATAGTCTCGTCATTATGGGGGATAGTTTGTTGTTAAGATTTTGTTACTCCAATGAATGGTAGTCTCGTCATTATGGGAGATAATTCATTGTTGAGATTTATTACTCCAATGAATAGTAGTCTCGTTATTATGGGAGATAGTTCATTGTTGAGATCTTTTTCTGATGGATGGTAGTCTCGTTATTATGGGAGATAGTTCGTTGTTGAGATTATGTTACTCCAATGAATGGTAGTCTCGTCATTATGGGAGATAGTTCATTGTTGAGATTTTGTTACTCCAATGAATGGTAATCTCGTCATTATGGGAGATAGTCCGTTGTTGTGATTTAGTTACTCCAATGAATGGTAGTCTCATCATTATGGGAGACAGTTTGTTGTTGAGATTTTGTTACTCCAATGAATGGTAGTCTCGTCATTATGGGAGATAATTCGTTGTTGAGATTATGTTCCTCTAATGAATTGTAGTCTCGTCATTATGGGAGATAGTTCATTGTTGATATTTGTTACACCAATGAATGGTAGTCTCGTCATTATGGTAGATAGTTTATTATTGAGATCTTTTTCAGATGGATGGTAGTCTCTTCATTGTGGGAGATAGTTCGTCGTTGATATTCACATTACTTTGAAGAAATTTGGTTGTTTCCAGACATAGGCATTGTTGCCAATTATTTTTTACCACCCCTAATATTGATGTTTGTTGGTATTACCCTACCACCTCTTTTCATCCCAGTGGGTCAACATTACCTTTTTTGCTATATTCTTTGAGAGTGGATAGTTTGCGCTTATCTATTGATCCCTTTTATCCTTTATTTTTCTCTCCTTGATGTCTGAGTTGATGATACTCTGTCTTCTCCTTGGGCTTTACCCCAATAGAGTCGAGTCTTTTGTTTACCAGTGATTTATTTTCCTGGTCTAATCTTTTTTTGATCTTTTATTTTCTGTATCACCCTTGGATATGTTTATTTGCATGCATAACCATAAACATTGAATGGCATCTTAGGACCAAAAATAGGGTTTGTTTTATATTTAAGTATCTCCAATCGCGTTGACACAAGGATTTTAACCTTCATATCTCTGGATAGAAGACACTTAAATAAGGGAAGTTGTTGTACCCCTATTTTTTCCCCTAAGATTCCTCTATCATCTCATATCAACTCAATTACCACAAGATCACACTAGGGTTTGGTTTTCCTCCCTATCTTTAAGTTTTCTCATGAGAAATCACCAAGCACCTTGACTTGTATATTATGATCATCTATGTTTTTCTTTTGATTAACTTTTAACTAATGAATACTATGAATGTTTGCTCTAGTTGATGATGCTATAGGTGGAAGCACAACATATTTCACCAGGTTTATCTATAGGTTCATGAGTTTATTTTCACGCCTTCTTCAAAAAATCTTCATTGAGATGGAAAATTAATCATTGAAGATGCTTTGTAGTAATATCGTGACAAGGTCTAATTTGATTCATCATGCATCAATTTGTCAAAGAAAGTTAAAGGATGCAAAATTTGATTGAAGAGCTTGACCTAATTGGAATAATTCTTGATTTCTTGATCACAAGTGCATAGTTCCCTCAATTTTTAATATTTGTAAGTGGTTATGGTTGCTATGGTTTCTTATTATCATCCTCAAAATCTTCTATTTACAAGACAAAGATATTTGTGATATAAAGTTTGTCAAATTTGAAAAGGGTCTCTAAGACATTTTTGTTGCTCAAGGAGCTATGGTTTTCAACTTCTAAGGGCTATATCTTTCTCATCTTTTGGTATTTTTGAGTGATTCCAAAGACATTCTCCTCTTTATAGGGTTATCAATAAATCACTTCAAAAGTTTCAAGGAAATTTTATGTGGAAGATGCCTAATGATTGAGAAAGATTACAAGTCCTCTAGATAGGCCATCAAATTCCCTTATGTGACTTCAAAAGATCATAAATTGGACAATTTTTATCTCCTTGAGTCCATTATTTTTCCACAATTATCTTAAGGATGTGAACTTCAACCCTCCTTTTATGTGCAAAGCCTGAAAATGGTGGAAGATGTCTTAAGAACTCAAAAGATTATAGGCCATCTCATAAATTTTCACCAACATCACCAAGTCATAACTTTCTAATTTTTTGGAGATTTTAAATGGTTCAAGTCTCAAATTTTATTTCAAGATATTTACTTAATGCCATCTTTTTTGGTCAAGAGAAAATTTTAAATGGAAGGCCATGTTTGGATGTAAGACATTATAGGTCATTTTTGAAGAAAAACTTAGAAATTTTCTAAGTACAAAAAGTCAGCATCTTTTTCTCTTTGACTCATCACAACTTTCAGCTCAAGCAACCATTTGATTCCATTATTTTCACATTATGAAGTTTGTGATCTCATATTTCCAACACATTAAAATTCAAGTCATAAAGCTTCCTGAATTGTGCACACCATGATTTCAAGGTTGGTACCTTGAAACTGAAGTTTCTCAAACAATCAGAATGCAATTTCCATAATTTGACTTCTAATCACCAAATGTGTGCGTGTTTTGTACTTAAACATGATTATCATAAGTGTCAAATATGATCATTTGGATGAGTTTTGATGCACATGTGATCACACGTATTTCATGAAAACAAGTGTGCACGATTTCCATCCAAATTGCATCATTCACCCCTCCTCTTGATTCTATTCACTTCTCCTATAAATACAGGCTCTATCCCACTCATTTTCACAAGCTTAGATAGCCAGAATCACCCTGCCAAACTCTCTCTTGAATCCACTTTTCTGCAACTTCGAATTTGGTCTTACAGCTTTCCTCAATCCATTTTCTTTGTCAATTCTTCATCCTTGAACTTCACTGAAGCTAACAGAAGAAGAACTGAGCTCTAAGAATTCCTAAATCGTGCTAGCCAAGTCAAGTTTCAGAGCTCTGAATTTGAGCTTCAATAGGTAGATTCCTTCACTAATTCTCTCAAACTTTGGTACTATAATGAAGCTCTCATCATTTTGATTCTAGTCGCAACATTTGTTTTCAACTGGAAGTGAGTTTTGGCCATGAATTTCAAATTCCTTTTCAAATATTTCCTTCCAAAACGACTGAGATACACTTTATATAAATTTTTCATGAGGGTACCATTGGATTCGTCTTTAAGAGACGAAGCGAATGGTACCAGTCTCGAGCTCTAATTTTTCCATTTCAAAGACTTGCAATTCGCGTGGCTGGAGGTTGAAGATGACCAACGTGTCATCTCTCAACCAATGATATCATGCCACATTTTTTTTTTGATTTTAATAAATGATTCAGTGTTTTATTCATTAAGAACCATGATATGCACAACACATCTGATCCATTGGATTAACTTACTATTTATGTATATATACTATTTATGTATCATCTGAACCATTTAAAAAAATCTTTTTCTTTATTTTCAAATACAATTCTATTTATGTGTATATTCTGGATGATCTTGAACTATGAGATTTTAATCATGAGCTTCATTAACATCATTGGATTTTGGGTGTTGAGTTTAACTCCACCAAAATGAATGATTGATTTTAGTGATATGTTGATTAAATTTTTGGTTCAAATGTGGTTTAATTCTTATCCCTTCCCTTTTCATCTTATCCCCTTATTGCTTGTACTATATGTTGTTGGAAAATGATTTACATATTATTCTCTAACCATATGCTACATTTATTTCTATTCATCAACCTCAAAATAGGTGCGACTTCTATATAAGTTTACTTACGATTGCATAAAATAGCGATAAATTATGTCCCGATTCGAGAAATGATCATTCGTGGCCCAAACCTATGTTTTCAAGCCCAAGTATGTTAATTTTAAACCTTTGATCCATTAATCATGTGATTCATTGTTAGGAGGCTTTGGTCTTATCAATCCTCTAATGAATCTTCATAAGCTTTGGTCAAAGTGAATCACTTAAACATCATTGATCATTTATTGTTGCCTTGAGATTTTGAAGTGAGTGATATACTTGACAAAATGCAAATGAAACTTGTTGTTGAGAGGCTTACGTTTTATCAATCCTCTAATGAGTTTCAAATGCAAGTTTCAAGATGGTCATTCAACTAACCTCTAACTTCTAACAATTGACTTTACTTTATGCCTTTACTTTATGCTCTTTACTTTAAGCACATTTATTTTAGCATTTACATTTCATTCTATTTTCATCTTTGCTCACTTGAGCATTTACCTTTATGTCATTTTATTTTTGTTCAGTTGAGCTTTTCATTTCTTTTTGAAGGTACCTAATAATAAACTTGAACCATAAAAAACTTTAGTGTTACTTTGACTATTTGGTTACTATCCTTGGCATTATGGAGATTGTGGACTTCTTGGACTTAGGATTAGAGACCTTGGCCTACCTTAAGATCTTGTGACTTTCATTACTATTTTGTTTGGATTTCTTGGGGTTCATCCCAAGACATTGGGTTGTTTGTTTGCTTTGTGTGCAGGTTGTTTTGATTACATGCTTTGTCTGTGATCAAGAATTCATCTGTATACAACCGTTACTCTTCCCAATTTTTGTGAAAGACCTAATGAAATTGAAGCTTGGTTTTCTTAAGAGGTTTATTATCTTTACTTGTTTGGTTTCAATCCAAAGGATGAGAATTCTATATTGACTCATTGTGTCAAGTGTTGGCTTCTTGTTTGTTAGACGGTTCTTCTCCCTAGCTTTTACCTTCATGCTTTAGGATAGTCCCTTCATATCCTTCTATTTTCTTTAATTTCAAAATCTTCTCCATCCTATTCAAAACAATTCTTATTTTCTAAACTTGAACCACTTTCACAATAAACTTGGACTTATGTGCATGCATTTTCAAAAATATTTTCTTAATCAAATTTTAATAAACTTAATAATACCTTGACATTTTTTGTCAGGAGACAAAAAGTCAACCAATCTCATTCAAACCATTTGGTCACTTTGGCTCTTTTACTTTAAAATTTTTCTCAAAAGATAGGCTCTTGTCAATCCTTGTAGTGATGTGAACTACTATACTTCTATGATATGTAGTGAAGTGAGATATTTTCCACTTGGGTGTTGAGAGAGGCTTTATTAAATTAAAAATCTAGGACATATCCTCCAATTTGAGATAATGCAAATTCTCCTTTCTCATAATTGTGGGTAGTAAGTATGTTTTCCACTCGGATAAGACTGTTAGAACATAGTTTGATTCTACAACCCTTGATTAGAGTTTTGATGATAACAAAATACAATGAATAATTAAATTCAAAGATATATACAAAGAACAATTATGCTCCTTAAAATAATGTTTTGAATATGCAGAAGTTCTGATGGAATCAGCATCAGAATGTAATCAGCATCAGAAGATCAGCAATATGTGCTACACGCTGAAGCTACCAGATTATATGTTGAAGCTTGATGACCAGAATCTGTGCCTAAACAAGTACACTCTGACTCTGATCAAAGACATCTTTACCAAGTCATCAACAATCTCAAGCGTTATCCGCAGTTAAAGCAAAGAAGACTCTTAAGCGTTATTAATTATTCAAGACAAAATTAAATGCTAACGGCTTTCTTCAGACAAGATCTTCTTCAAAAGGAAAGTGTGTTATTATCATTAAACTTGCTTTATGGACAATGTATCTTTGCCTTGCCTATATAAACAAGTCTGCTTGTGAAAAGAAGCACATACATACGCACACAACAATTTGCCAAGCCCTCCAAACCACGCATATTCAAAGCTTTAGCAAATTCATTTTATTCCAAGCTTAATATGTGTAACTATCACAGTTGTGATATACTGTTTTGTTAGAAAACAACAACACACTATTGTTCAATTATTTGTAAAAGATTTCCTTGAGATTAACTGGCATGTGGTTGTACTCAAGAAGACTTTAACAGTTGTTAAAGTAGTTGTTGTAATCCTTTGAGAATAGTGGATTAAGACCTCGTTGGAGAGAGGCGAAATCACCTTGACGGGTGGACTGGAGTAGTTTGAGATCAAACGAACCAGGATAAAAATACTGTGTCCTTAAGATGTTAATATTTGATCCAAGTTTTTCAGTTCAACCCCCCCTTCTTGTGTTTTTCACATCTTCAAAGACGATAATGTCTCATTTCTTAAAATTAACCAACACACTTGTGTTTTAAAATTTTTAAAGGTGAACTACGAGTACCCTGATTCCCTATTGCTTGGAAGGTGGTACGTAGGAACTAAAGGTTCACAACCACGTTGTGTGCAAAAATTACAAAAATGCTTCTTTTCTCATCTTCACCACATATTTTTATACAACTTTTATAACCAAAATATACAGATTTTCAAAGAGGTTCCTGCGGAGTACCGTAGATGTTTAGGGTGTTAATACCTTCCCTTTGCATAACCAACCCCTGAACTTAGATTATCTCCCCCCTCTTTTAGGGTTATTCTCTCTTTTCCCATTCCTTTGTAAACAAAAAAGTGCAGTGGAAATTTTTATTTTGATCTGTGCGAGTCAAGTCAATTAAATGGCTTAGTCTCAACATTTCTACCGCTACGTCACCAAGTTTCACTACTATAATTACAAACTCTATTGGAACCTAAATTCATAATTAAATGAGTATATGACTGAAGGACATCACGGAGAACGGGTTGGGTACAAATAAACTTTGAGTCTTTATCCTTTTTTTCTTAAATCGCGATCCATACCATGTTACAACCCTTCAAAGTCCTAACTGAAGCACCGATTAGTTCGAAAACATACTGTTACAAAAAGGTATCTTGACTCTATAAGGCTTACCTTAAATCCTAAGTTGATATCACATACTTACAAATTTTTTTTTACTAAAAAATGAATTTTTTAAACTTCAAGACAGACATAAGCTTTGCATTTCAATACCACTACTTTTATATGACTAAGTGTTTGACAATAGAGAAACTTGCATGACAAATATTCAATGAATTAAAATCCTCCCAATGGACAAAATTACTTCAGATGATGGGTCAAAGAGAAAGACACTTCCAGTAACAGGCCTTTCATAGACATAATTTCTTATAAATCAAGGGTCATGGCATGTTATTGTCCAACTCATTTGTGGCAGTCAAGTCAACATTCAAAGAATCCCTCAAAAGTATTGAATATCTAGGGGAATATCTCCATTTGAATCACTTGGGGGCATGTTACATTGATCATGAGTTTGAGCAAAAGCCACTATGAAAATTGAATCTTCGATATCACCAAATTGCTTGTCTATGTCAGCAGTATCAGATGGTGTCATTCTGCCGTGACAGTTCTTAGAAAAATAGTAAAGAAGGTCAAGACTATCAGAAACCTGGTAATCAATGGTTGATCAATAACTTCAAACATTGGGTGCATCAGACTAATCTCGGGGGCAAATGGACTCCTGCATATGAAGGGTCGTGTATGCTCAAGAAAATATTTTCTGGCAGTTCTACAACACTTACTACCATGGACAATGAAAATTCCCTATGTCCTATGAACGTGGACATAGTAAAAAATACTATGAATGAAAAAGAGACCCGCTAGGTTGACTGGCCTAGGAAAATATAAGGGAATTCCGACGAACCAAAAAGGTTCAGGCAAAAATTAGGGACATATAAATAAAATTGTACACCCGGCAAGTCGAAAACCTGAGAAGGCGACTTGGGAAAAAAGGGTATCCCGATGGACTGAAAATCTAAAAAGACAGTCCAGGAAAAAGTTAGGAATTAAAGCATACGACTATGTCCTGTTATCTCATCACTTTTTTATCACTCTGATCAGCATTTACTAAAGACTCTAGGAGTTGGGATAATTTTTAAGTCATCAACAAATGCCCATAGAGCAATCTCCATGGAATTATCTCTATAGAGTTATCTTTACAAGTTCATCCCCAATAAAATATATTCTTAAGAAAGTCTAATATGCCCTCAGACAGAAATTGAGGCATCTTCCAGCTGTTCACCTCCATATCCCTGATGGATATCCTGACATGATCATCTTCCTCAATAGGTCCCCTAGCATATAAGTAAGTTTGATCATTTCCCTAGCATACAATGGAGACTTCCTCAGCACATCCTATGAATTTCCAATCCCCATCTATGTTTATTTCCTCAATGTTATCTACAGAATTTAATTCCCCAGTGGAGTTTATTTCTCCAACACCATAAAACCCTAATAAAATTCTGTTCTCCAACAGGATTTAATCAAAGTTGTTATCCCCAGATGAGTTGCCACGGTATTTGAAACCTGGACAAATAAAACACTGGAGGGATATCCATCTTTTTTTATCCCCGGTCAGGGTACATAAGAATCAAATCCTTAAGCAAAAAGAACGAAGAATTACCGACTCTCCTTAAATGCCTCTATCCTCAAGCAGAAATGGAAATTCTAAAGAGGAGCATCCTCAAACAGAAAGTAGGAATCCCCAGCAAAATTATTCCCAACAGAAATTGAAGAATCACTTTCTTCATCCCCAACAGCAGTCCGAGATTTATTTTCCCAGTTAGACATTGTTACAAGGAGCTACTGATATGCTTCAACAACATATTGCGTCCATACATCATTTTACAATACATCATAGCATATACCTATCGAAATTCATATAACATTCTAATTTATTTTGAAAGCATCATCATGTAATGCTTTACATGCATCATGACATTATATAAAGCTAATTTTGTCTTTTTAGGTAAAGTTTGCAAACAGACGAATATCATCAGCAATTTTCAAACAGGTCAGAGATTAATTCCCAAAAAAGGATGGGGAAACTATCTATATGACCAGGCGATATGAATTCCTGAAATAGGACGAGTTTATCAACCAAAAAAATAGGTCACAAATTAATTCTTGAAACATGATGTGGCAACTATCTATATGACCAGACGATATGAATTCCCGAAATAGGACAAGTTTACCAACGAAAAACAGGTCACAGATTAATTCCAGAAACAGGAAGGGGCAACTATTTATATGACCAGACGATATGAATTCCCGAAATAGGACGGGTTTGCCAACGAAAAACAGGTCACATATTAATTCCCGAATCAGGACGGGGAAATTATCTATATGACCATGCGCTATAAATTCCCGAAACAAGACGAGTTTACTGACGAAAAATAAGTCACAGATTAATTCTCAAAACATGATGGGGTAACTATCTATATTACCAGGCAGTATGAATTCCTGAAGTAGGAGGAGTTTACCAATGAAAAATAGATTGTATATTTATTTCCGAAACAGGACGGGGCGACTATCTGCATGAGCAAATGATCTCCTTTAGAATTTTATTCTGGAAATTATTACCCCTAGAGAGTAAATCCTGGCGAGCATTTACCTTCTGAAAAGCATCCTTCGGATACATTCAGGCATTAACTCATTTTGATACTTCAATCAACAGTTACTTTGGATGGCATCTGTAAGCCCATCTCTGATGACACTCTATCACGTCGCCGAATGGAATATTTAAGCCCATTCAAGCAGTATAATCAACCAATAGTGTCACTTCATTTACACGTGAGTGAAAATTTTTGGGCACTTAAAATTTCAATCCTCTCCCACCTTTAGATCAAGAATGGCAGACATGACAATCTAACTCTTCAAGTTTAAGAAGATTGAACATGGGAAGCTGTTGTACCCCAAAATATGCTCTTTCATTTTTAAAGAAAATTGATTCAGGACACCTCCTCATGCTCCTAGGGTTCTCAATTGTTCAAGAATAGTCAAGGGTTTGAACATACAAGCATCTTTATTGAGCAATGGCCTACAATTAGGGTTTTGTGTTTCTCAAAGAAAATTGAGTTATAATGCCTCAAGTGAGTTTCTTGGTTCCTTATATGCTACAAGGTACCCCCATGACAAGATTCAATCCCTACATCATAAGTTTTCTCAGTCAATTGCTCAGATGAGTGAAAATCAATTGTATTGGACAAAAAGTCAATTATGGTCAACATACAGCCAAACTTCAAGATTTTTGGTCAACTTCAACATTTTGAATTCACATTCATCATTTGATCAAGGTTTGATCATGATTAATCAAGAAAACTATAGATTCATCAAAAATCAAAAATAGCTAAATTAGGGTTTTTCTTTAGGAGAAGTCAACTGAACTTTAACCAAGCATAACTTTCACATGCTTCATCAGAAAATTCTAAATAAAATCCTATTTTTATGGAAATTAAATTCTCTACAACTTTGTCTCTCTAATATCAAGTCCAAAAAATGCATCATTTCAGAGATATGAACCAAAACATTACAGGTCATTTTTAAAGTCAATAAAAAGACATCTTTTGTCAAAGCAATTTACATCAAGTTAAAAACTCCAAATGAAAAAGTGACAAGCATGAGAATTGTAGGGGATATCTCTAGCTTTCTAAAAAGTTCAATATCACCTTCATATGACAAAAATTGAGCAAGATATGATCGGTGCAAGTTGAAATTTTTTAAGAAATGCATGAAACCTCAATTGAGCAAATTTAAAATTTTGGACTAGTGGACCTATCTTCAAAGGTCTAAATATGTTCAAGACCTTATAGAGAGATCCTAAAGTCATTCATACCTTACCATGATTTTATTTATTTATTTATATTTATTTTGATTTTAATTCAATTAAATATAAAATAAATTAAATAAAATAACAAATGATGGGCCAAGGCATGCAGGCTTGGTTTAAATCAGATTTGAGGCCCGAGATCACATATCCAAGTTTCCAAAACCATGTTTTCTCAATATGGAAAGAATTTAATTTTTTTTGGAAGGTTTTTAAGTTGTTTTGGCAAGAATCTTCAAATTTGGAAGCTTGAAAATATGTTTTATCATGTTTGATTCACACTTAACTCCTCATGATTGCCATTCATTTTTGTTGACTTAATATGATGCTTATAAATATAGGACATCATAAGTGAAGAGAAGACACAAATTTATTCCTCCAAAGCAAGTCTCACGAAATCACAAAAATATCAGGATTTAGGGCAAAGTCGAAATTCTATTTCCAAGATTTTTCCATTAAAACCAAGCATCCAAACATACTCTTGAAGATCCCATGAGTCGTTTCCAGTCTTTAAACAAGCTCAAGGAATCCCATAACATGCTCTCTCAAGAACACCGGTTGGGTAACTTTTCCAAAACTTTAAACTTCTATTTTTCCAATTGTTAACTATTCTTATGTGTTCATGTGTGTTTAGGATGATGTTTAGAACATGTTAATGTGATCGCATGTAAAGGTTTAAGCCCCAGTGACTGCAACCCTTTTTCTTATTTATTTTTAACCCTTTTTATTTTTTTCTTTCTTAATTAATTTTCCATTAGTTCATTTTTTAACTGTTTTTTTTAATCTAAAGAAAATAAATAAAAAACGTTAGGTTTTTTATTATTAACATATAAAATCAAACCAAAAATATATAAAAAATTGATTTCTAATATTTATATTTTTAGGACTTTAGGATAATCTTTCTTTTATTTTTATTTATTTTTATTTATTTTTATTTTGGATTTTAATTCCTAGACACAATTGTATAGGTCACACATTTTTTTTGTAATAACCTAGTTTAAATTCCTGCACAATTTCTTTATCATGTAACTGCCCCAAGGCCATGTAATAGTTGTAGTTATTTACTTTCTTGCATTATATTTTTTTGCACTATATACTTTGTATGTCCCTCAATGACCCTTCGACGTTTCCTTTCGAAAAATGATCTAGTCCCTTATGAAATTGCTAAAGTATCCTTATGGGATGCCTTTAATGACCATTTGGTGACCCTTCTCCTGTCCCTTAACATCCAATGGAGAGGACTTCTTACCAACTAAGGTCATAAATAGTCTCTTTCCTCTAAAATAAAGGAAACAATATGAAAGACTATAAATTAAGTGGGTAAGACTCTAAAAATTGTTTGCTTAATAAAACTGTTCACATCATATTTTCAAAATCAAACAACAAAATTTTTCAAAACTCTATGCGAATTTTCTTAAGGACAGATACGAGAATCTTTGAAAAGCTTGCCTACCATTGGCACATTTCAAAACAAATCACAAACAAATCATTTTTACACATCACACTTTCAAACAAATATTTTCAAAACACTTTGTATGCATTCCTGAGGGCTGATACAAGAATCATTACAAAGTCTGCCTTACATTGGCATTTCAAAATATTTTAAAACACTCACACACACACAAAGAAATTTTTAAAGTGATCAAGCAATTAAGAGCCCGTAGATAACTACGGATGAAAAGGGTGTTAACACCTTCCCTTTTCATAACTTACCCCCCGAACTCAAAATCTCTGAAAGGTCTTTCCTGTTCTTTTCACCTTTCTTTGTTGGATAAGTTGGTGGTGACTCTTGCTAACCTCAATATTTGCGATAAAACGCTAAAAAAGTCAGTTCTCCTACCGTATTACACCAGGGATTGATTTATTGTTTCGCATTACGATAATTCCTTTGTTTTTTAGTTTTATAGATACCGTATATATTGTCTATCTTCACTTGTTTATATTGATAATTGTATATGTTTACTATACTTATAAATTTGATATATCATTATTTGTTTCCTTTCACGTTTTCTTGTATGTTGTTTAGGAATAACCGGGTGGAAGCAACTTGGAGGAACGTTCTTAAATAATAGGCGTCGAGCTTACGACATAAAATAAGCATGTTTTATTGTTTTTCATTTTGTTAGTTTTAGTAGTTGAATGCAATTGTATAAACAAAATGAACTCGAACTAGTTCTTAAATTTCATATATTCACTTATAAATTTGTTTAGAGAATTTCATTAGGTCTTTTAGTATGTGTATATTATTTGTGTTCATTTTTGTGTCTGTCTTTGAGCTTGTTGTGAATAGCTTGAGGATATTGAGGTGATTTGTCAAGTATGATCGTTTCAACATGCGAATGTGTGGTAATGATTTTGTTAAGGTTTTGTACACGTTTGAGGTATGTGTTTCTCTCTTTTTATACTTTAGCATATTCATGATACTTAGATTTTTTCCAATTTTTATGACAATCATTCTTTTATATACTTGTTCATTTGTGAATCACTTTAGTTCCTACCCTTTTTGTGAGGTAGCTTCCCATTGTTCATATATGCTTGAGACCATAATTCTTATTTTAACTAGATTTTATTATGCTTAATCTTTTATTTTGTGTTGATTATAGGAATGCATAAAAATGGTCAAGGAATTTTTTTTACTTTGAGCACAACTACATATCTAAATAGTCAATTCACCTTGTGAATGTGTGGATTTTGTAACCGCTTTTGAGCCTTTTTTGTCAATGTCCATGTTGTTTTTTAACCTAATGCTTGTCTACGAGTGTTGGTTTTCCTTTTTAAATGGACATTGATTCTTTGTTTTCTTGAATCTTTAACTATGATTTATAGTTTGAATTTTGACCTTTCCTTAAAAAATAGGTAGTATTCATATTATGATGATGGTTGAATTTAAGTTAGGGAGAGGAATGTTTATGTGCTTATGTTGTAACTGCTATGAGGTTGTAAAAGAAAGAAAAAGAAAAGAAAAAAATTGTGAGAAAGAAAAAGAAAAAGAAATAAAAATTTGAAATACTTTGAAAAAGAAAAACAAAAAGAGTTTGAATAATTGTGCGAACAAGTATTGTGATTGGTTTGAGAAATTTTGAATGAAGACGAAGTTTGATTGAAATTTTGTTGCTTTTGTCTTTGTGAGTTGATCACTCCCTTAGATTAAGGTATGTTTTTGTTTCGATTATCTTTAGGACTTATCCCTTGTTTGTTAACCAAGTCAAATTCTAACCTTGAAAAGCCCTTGTGATTCTTGTTTTTTAGTCTTCAACATGAATTTTTGGATGAGTGTATAATTTAATCTTTTGTTTGCAAGGTGTTGGATGAGCGAAAATACTTCATTTTTGTGTGTTTGTCATCTTCCAATGATTGTTTTTTCTAGGTGTGATTCATTTGAGAACTACTGTTATGTTAGAATGTTTGGCATGATTTTTGTATTTAGCATTTGTTTCGTGTTTATTTTATAGTCCTAGTTTAGCAGTAAGTGTTTACTTTGTGTGTATTGTTTTTCATTTGAACCATTTCATTTGTTTTCCGTTTTCAAAACATGTCGATTTGTGATTCTTTGGTTGATCGTTTTTGTTTCTTCGAGTAATCTGTTTCTTGTTTAGGGACAAACAAGTTCAAATTGGGGAGAGTTTGATAAGTGCAAATTGTAATTATTTTTGTATATACTTTTAGTTGCACTTATCTACTCTTTGGTGTTAATATCGGTTGAATAACCCAAATTTGTTTATAAATACGTTTAGTTTGTGTATAATGTGTTTTCATGTATAAAGTGTATCATTTGATAGTTTTGTATTCATTTTGTAGGTATTTGAGCATTGTTGAAGTAAGAGGAATAAAAGCTCCAAGGTGAAATTTTGATCAATAAAGGAATAAGGCCAAGATGAGAGATTCAATGTGAAGGTTTGAAGAAAATTCAAGAAAGGGGGGTTGAATTGGGTTTTCCTTTCTTGAATAACTTTCACTTCTAAGAATTATTCATTGAACTATGCTTCTAAGTGTTTCTTCTAAGTAGTGCTTCTAATTAAGTTAAGAAAACATAAACTCTAAAGCATAATCAAAAGTAAAGAACACATAATATATCACAGTTCACTTGAGAAACCTCCAAGCTAGTCCAGTCCACCCTACCAAGGTGATTTCACCTTCAACTCAAGGACTTAATCCACTATAATCAATATAATTACAATCGCACGGGAAACCGCCAGTGACTAATATCCAATGACACGCTCACTGTGAAGAATGGAAAAATAGAAGAGGGGGGGGGTGAATTGGGGTTTTAAAACTAAAAGCAATAGACACGTTGGTTATCCTGGTTCTTTTAAACTCAAACTACTCCAGTCCACTCGCCAAGGTGATTTCGCCTCTCTCAAACGAAGTCTTAATCCACTAATCAAAACTTGATTACACAAACACAATGACAACTGTCAATGTCTTCTTGAGTCTAAACCATAACCCGATTTTCTCAAGGAATTACAAAGTAATATAATTGAAAGTGTGTACAAAGATGTTTTCTAGATAAAACAATATCACTACAGTGATGTATTACACACTTGAAAAGCACAAGGTAGAACTTGGTAATTATACTTTTCTTTTTCGGGCGCAGTTGTTCTATTTGATTTCTTCTTCACGTCTTCTTTATATAGGAAATTCATGAGAGACATAAGAAGATTCTTTTGGAAGGTTGATAAATAGTTGTTAATGTACTTTGTAAACAAAGAGAGTCTTATATTGATTCAGCCGTTACTTTTGATTTGCAATGAATAAACTGTAACACTTCAGAACATTATTACTAAAGATTACATTAGCATATGAATGTTACCGTTGAGACTCCTTTACATATCAGACTATCAGAGTTCTTGTTTCATAGTGTTGGTGCATTCAAAAGTTGTAATATCAGAACTTCTTTATTTAAGCGTGTTACACAGATTTGCTTCTAAGTAAGCTATGTCATAACAGAGCTTTTAACAATGATCTTTATCATCTTCTATGCTTCTTACATCAGAACTTCCCTGCATATTAAAATACTTTAATAGAGAGCGTATTTGAAATTTATATATATCATGTGTTTGTTATCATCAAAACTTTTACAGGGATGTAGAACCAAACTATGTTCTCACAATCTCCCCCTTTTTGTTGATGACAAAAACTTGTTTATTATGATAGAATACTTAAAGAAGATAAATCATTAAAGTCTCCCCCTGATTTGGATACTCAGATAAAGAAAAAATACTTCCTTGAAGATTTCTAATCAGAGCTTTGAGAAGGAGGCTTTTGCAGAAGTTACTTTCAGAGTTTACTTTTCAATAGATTTTTCTTGTTTGATTTTAAAGGAGAAAAATCAGTTATGATATTAAAAAAATGTTTGATACTAAGTCTCGATACTGCTATATTCAAAATATCTTACATTCTCTCCCTTTTTGTCAAGAATAAAAAAGCAGTAAAAACACGAGAAATACAGAGGATTAAAATGAAGCAACTAGCAAAAGCAAAACATTTTTTTAGATCTTCTAAGGTTAAGGAGGTGGAATTTGTGTTTGTGAAGAAAAAAAAGCCATCAAAAATAAAATGGAGTTTATTTCAATTTGAAGGTGTTAAGGAAAACTATTATGTGCATTTAATGATTCCTGAATATAGGGATATCAAAGATATGGAATAATTATCGATTTGACTTGAGCCTCAATGTATCAACTCAATCATTTATGTCCCTTTAGAACTTGAACACGTGTTCAGCCTTAGAGGGTGACCTAACGTTTAGAGTTGATAGATGTTGATGTTGTTAACTGCTTGCTTCTATCTTTGAAATGAACCGTTTTGGAGAATGTTCAGGTCTTCTGGATAGATCCTGATAAAACTTTCCTTCTCACTTCTGAAGAACTATTTATCATATGTTCATAAAAAAACTTAAAGCATAAAATTCCGAGGATAAAATGTTAGAGAGCTAGTCATACCTTTGTAGAGCTTCTGTTCTACTTTCTTATTTACCTTTACCTTTTCCAAAAACATGTTTTCCAGGTGTGCTAAGCTGCTTCTGGATTGTCTTTTCTCTGAGACATGTGTAACCTCCAGATTTTAATATCAGGCTTTGGAACATATGATTTCTTCCCGTCATGTGTAGAGAGCATCCAGAGTCCAGGTTTTAAAATTGATGTTTCAACCTTGCTGTTAAAATCATCTGCAACATAGATGATTTTATCCTTTGGTACCCATATCTTTTTGGGTCCGATTGTTAGAGTTTCCAAAATTCTGTTTGAATTTTGGTTTAGAAAAAATGCATTATTAGTATATTTTATATCATGTGTATGTCCATAGGTGAAGTGAGAATAAAGAGGTGTGTGTTTTATGACTATATCATTAGCTTTCTTTGGTTGAGATTCTTTACCCATATATCCTATCCCTTTTCTAGCATTTCTATTAACTCCATAGATCATTGAAGCCATCTTGATCCTATCTATGTTTTTAGCTAGAAAGTTTTGAAAGCTATGATCATATTCTTTTATGATTCTATTAGAATTACTAGAAACTTATAAAACAATTTATTTCTGAGCTTTTTGTAATTTATTTTTAATAACATAGTTTTCATTTTCGAGTTTAGAAATGGTTTCTTTTAGCTCAGAGTTTTTTGTTTTAAGTTTCTTAGTTTGTTCAGAGTCAGATACTAGATCCTTTTTCAAGTTCTTGTTTTTGTCTCGAAATTGCTGATATCTTTCAAGAGTTTATGACAGACTTTCTTCTAATTTAGATCTAGAAAAGTTAGAGAATACCTCTTTTGCCTCTGAGTCTGACTCTGATTCGGATGATTCAATCTAATCTGATATGTTGGTCATTAGGGATATGTTGGCTCGTTCATCTTCTAATTCTATTTCTGCTTCAGAATATTCTGAGTCATCCCATGTTGCCATAAGGCTTTTCTTCTTTTCTTTGAAGAACTTCTTCTTCGGTTTTTCTTTTTAGAGATTTGCACAATCGCTTTTGTAATGACCTTGTTAATTGCATTCGTAGAAAACAATATCTCTGTTATTGGATTTTCCGTATCCAAAAGATGATTCAGAATGATTCCCTGTTCTTCTGGGAGTTCTAAACTTCCTCTGCATGTGCTTTAACAGCTGATTGACTCTTTTAGAGAGAAGCGATAGTTCATCTTCTTCTTGCATCTAGGGCTCATCTTCTTCTAGTTCTACCTCATGACTTCTCGGGAAGCTGATAAGTTCTTCAAGAGAAATTTTATTCAGATCTTTGTCTAGTTTTAAGGCTGTGACCACATGTCTCCATTTCTTAGGTAAACTTCTTATGATCTTATTTACATGATCTGTTGTGGAGTACCCCTTGTATCTTTCAAATGGTGAATTTATTGAACTTGAGGACAAAAGAGAAGTTGTAGAGAATTGGATTCTCTTCAAAAGGAGCTTTGGTTGGGGAAAAATGGATGAAGTATGTGAAAGTTATGCCTGGTCAAAGTTCAGTTGACTTTTCCTATGGAAACCCTAATTTAGCAATTCTTGACTTCTGATAGATTAGGAGCATTTCTTGACGAATCATGATCAACCCTTGATAAAATGATGGATATCACTTCAAAATGTTGATGTTGCCAAAAATCTTGAAGTTTGACTGTATATAGGCCACAGTTGAATTTTAACCTAGCATCGTTGATTTTCAAGCATTTGAGCAATTGACTGAGCAAACTTGTAGTGTAAGGCATGAAATTTGTCATGGACAATCTTGAAGGCATGTTAGGATAATGGAAAACATTTGAGTCCTTTGGAGCTCAAACATCTTGGTGAAAAGTGAAACCCTAATTAGAGGTTCTTTGCTTAGGAGGAGAATTTGTCTGGTCAATTCTTGGTCATCCTTGAGCAATTGGGAACCTAAATAAGCATGTCTTGAGTAAAAATAGGAGGGCAAATTTTGGGGTACAACAATAGTATATTACATGCTCTTTTTGACCTGACTTGTCATGTTGCTCCAATACACACCCCATTGAGTTCTCTAATATTGTCAGGTACATGATCAGAGGTCTTCCTTCAACTGGTGGTATCAGAATTAGAGGTTCCTGAACGTACTCCTTGATTTTTTTAAAGGCTATCTAACAATCGTTGTTCCACTTCACTACCTGATCTTTCTTCAGTAATTTGAAAATTGGCTCACAAGTAGCGATCAAATGGGAAATAAATCTGGTAATGTAGTTCAATCGTCCTAAGAAACCTCTGGCTTCCTTCTTAATACAGGGAGCTGGCATTTCTTGAATGGCTTTAACCTTGGCAAGGTCAACTTCAATACCTTTACCACTGAAGAAAAAACCTAGAAGTTTATCGGATCTTACCCCAAAGGTGCACTTGTTTGGATTCAATATCAACTTATACTTCTTCAATATCTCAAACATCTTGTGCAAGTGGTAGAGATGTTCTTCTTAAGTCTGAGACATGGCTATCATGTCATCAACGTAAACATCTATCTCATGATGGATCATATCATGGAACAAAGCTACCATAGCACGCTGATATGTTGCACCGATGTTATTCAAACCAAAAGGCATAACTTCGTAACAGAAAGTACCCCACTATGTGACAAAAGTAGTCTTCCCCATGTCTTCAAGTTCCATCTTCATTTGATTATAACCAGAGAAACCATCCATGAAGGAAAATACTTTGTGGTGAATGGTGTTGTCAACCAGAACATCAATATGTAGAAGCAGAAAGTCATATTTGGGGCTTGCCCTATTCAAATCCCTGTAGTTTATACGCATATGCACCTTACCGTCCTTCTTGGATACTGGAACCACATTCGCAACTTACTGAGGATAGGACATAATAGATAAGAAACCTACATTGAACTGCTTAATGACCTCAGTTTTGATCTTTTCAGACATCTCGGGATGCATCTGATGAACCTTCTGCTTTATAGGAGGACAACCTTCCTTCATCGGTAGACGGTGAACCACAATGTCAGTATCAAGCCCTGTCATGTCTTCATAAGACCAAGAAAAGATCTCAATATAGTCACGTAACATCTGGATTAATCTCTTTTTGACACTGTCTTCTAGGTCGACACCTATCTTAATTTCTTTCTTGTCCTCTTCAGTACCCAAGTTCACAACCTCTATTGTCTCTTCATGTAATTGTATGGCTCTTTCTTCCTGCTTTAACAGTCTAGAAAGCTCTCCAGGTACTTCACAATCTTCCCCACCTTCGTCCTCGGCTTGGTAGAACGTATTTTCAAAGTCATACTTGGCAATAGAAAAATTGTTATCAATGGGGTCCAAGTTGGATATGGATCTACAATTTGTTATGTAGGTGTGTGTAAGAACACGTAGCTATTTTGAAAGCAATAAAGTAAAATACAGACACAGAGCACAATATTTAAATGCAAACGTCCAATGATTTATTGAATGAAAATATGTGGATGAAAAATGACAACCCTAACAAATGGACCATTGTACCCCGAGTAAGGCACAAGGCTTAAAGTTATTATTCAAATTATATAACCAAAAACTTGAAAGAAAGAAAACAGAAAATAGCATTTACTCCTGACTAAAGGAGATGGTATAAAGTCTCTAGCCTTCCAATTGTTTAGCCCACTGCCGGTTATTGGGAAAATCCAATTGTCTATGTCACAGTCGCTATCAGCGTCTTCTACAGTGTTGACTTGATTTTGGTAAATTCCATTGTTGTTGATGCGGAATGGCAGTCTCCCAGAATTAGCACGAGCACGACGGACATCCCTCTGAGCCTCTGAGGTGAAACACAAACCAAAATTGTCAGACTTGTAAGGAAGCTAGGGAAGCTCACTCCAAATAGTGCCACCACCTTATTCTACCACCGCCTTAGCATCTTTCAGAGAAGATAATCTTGGTGGAATCCTTGTAGCTTTAGAAACAGTAGGAGAAGCTTTAGCAACACGGTTTTTCTGAGGAATAACTTCAAAGTTATGGCGAGGAGTCTCCAGACTACCCATCTCAACATACTTGAAGGAGTTCAAATGGCTCACCAGGTATTCTTCTTTGCCAAAAACTATAATGATTTTTCCTTTCATTAGATACTTTAACTTTTGGTGTAAAGTAGAAGTATCAGCGTCTGGTCCATGAATCCAAGGGCATCCAAGCGAACACGAATAGGCTGGACGAATGTCCATCACATAGAAAGTAGAGTCGAAGACTTGGGAACCCACTTTGATTAGAAGATCAACCTCTCCATGCACCATTCTCTTTGAACCATCAAAATCTCTCACCACAATGTCACTGGGTTTTAGCACAACCCCTTCACAGTCAAGTTTGTCTAAAACAACTTTTGGCAATACATTCAATGAGGAACTTGTGTCCACCAACACATGAGATGAGGTAGTGCCCTTACATTCAATACATACATTCAGGGCTTTATTATGGTTCCTTCCTGCGGGAGTTAAATCGGCATAAAAAAATCCTAGCCTATTATCATTTGTCAGGTTAGCAACACAATTTTCGAATTGATCAACAAATATTTCCTGTGGTACATGAGCACATTTCAGGAACTTTACCAAAGCCTGGGCATGGGCTTCAGATCCCAACAACAGAGATGGCATAGATATTTTGTAGGGGTTCTGCCTAAAGTTTTTAACAATCTTATATTCACTCTTTCGAATAATTTTTAGCACCTCCTCCATTTCTTTCTTGGAGGTATTTTCAACAGTAACCTCTTTCGATGCCTCAGCCTTTTCAGGCTCAATCATTTGTTCTTTTCCCCGAGTCTCAATAGTTGATTCAATAGCAGTGATATGAACTGGTGTAGTAGCCTTTGGAGAGATCTCTAGTGAGAAAACTCTTCCACTTATGGTAACCTTAATATTCCTAGCAATATTGCCAACATTGGAATTAATAAATTCAATATTTTCATCTTCAACAACCAATGGTTCTTTCTTAATGACATGGTAGTAGACATCAACTCTATAATTCCAAGGAATGGCCTTGTTAGAGGAATATGAAATTGGCCCAGGTGCGGTAGTGATTAGAGGAGCAACCCTAGAAGTGATTCTTACAGGAGTATCGGAAGTTGTAATCATGGACACGTCTTGAAGCTCCACACCTTGAGACATACTTTTGCATAAGCTCTCCACAGAAGGAGTCTTCTCAAATAGAATTACACAGTCATCCATCAGACGTTGAATAAATTCTTTCAATATTACACAACCATTGGATTGGGACATATAGTAGTAGCATTTTTAATGCACCCGACAAATAAACTAGCTTGCAACAACTCCTTCTTAACAATCATCAGAGGAGTAGTTAAGTCACTCATAGAAGAAACATAAGAAACATCATCAATGGCATTAAAGCCTTTGTCATGATTAGGAATAGGTGCAGTGATCATATTAGGAGTCTCATAAGAGTCAAATTCAATCTTCTTAGTGTCAATCATATCTTGAATCTTGTTTTTCAGAGCCCAATAGTTGTTAGTGTCATGCCCGGGACTACTGGACTGGTATGCACAATTTGCATTGAGATTGTAACGAGGAGAGGAAGTATTGGGGTTCTAAGGAGGATCCCTTAATGTAATCAACTCTGCCTTTAACATGTGTTGTAATTCTTGAGACAACGACATGTTGATTTTTGTGAACTATCTCCTGGGTACATCCTGCCTACGCTGATTGTTTTGTTGTTGCATAAGATTAGAGATTAAAAGTGCCCCCACATATTGGTTACAGTCACTCTTATTACGACCCTTCTGGCTGTACACAACATTGGATTATTTCTTACCATTGTATGACTTCTTCGTAGTATTCGAAGATGTAGACACCTGAATTTTACCACTTATGATTCCATTCTCAACATGTTCTCCTGTCAATATCAGTTCAGTGAAATCGGCTGAAGAACTTCCAAGTAGGTGATTATAGAAAGGACATGTTAGTTTACTCATGAACATGTCAACCAATTCCCTATCAGCCAAAGGATGTTGGACTTTGCCTGCAAGATCTCACCAATTCTATGCGTACTCTTTAAAGGCTTCCTCCAGAACCCATGGACATACTCTATAGTTGCATGCAATTTGGTGCTAAATAAGAATTATACTGATATTGTCTATAGAAAGATGCAGCCAAATCTTCCCAGGTATGGATATTGGTACCTTCGAGTTGATAATACAATTCGAATCGTGTTCCAGACATACTCTCTTGGAAGAAATTCAACCATAATTTCTTGTCAGTCGTGTGTGGTTGAATTTTCTAAACATATGATCTCAAATGAAGCTTCGGGCAAGATATACCATCATACTTAGAAAAGGTGGGAGTTTTGAACTTAGGAGGAATTATGACTCCTGAGACTAAGCCCAATTCTTCAAAATTCAAGCCAGACACCTTCTGTATCTCCATAGCTTTCAGATGATTTTCTAACAGCTTATACTTCTCGTTAGCAGGGTGATATTGTTCATCCAAATAATCCTCTTCCTCGTCATCAGAATATTTGTTAGAAACATGATTTGTTTTTTCAATTTTAACCCTCTTACCATCTTCATCCCATTCTTCGTCTTGGACCAATGGGATATCAAGATCTCGAGCTCGCTTGACTAAACCTTTGAACCTTCTCCCCATGTTAAGGATGTCGATTGGTTTCTTTGTATTTTTCTTCTTCTCATTGTCGACGAGAGCCTTCGGTTATTTTTGTCCCTTGGCTAAGTTTAGGAACATCTCTTGGAACTGAGCATTCTGAGCCTGAAGGTCTTTGACTATCTAATTGAGAGCCATTTATGCTGAAATAAATAACAAGAAGATGAGAAACTTGTCTTGGAAACCTGTTATGCGATGATATGTATGCAATGTAGATGCATATGCAATGTTTTCAAGGACCTCATGGGATTTAAATTTGTTAGTAAAAAAAGAACAGAAACAAAGTCTCTTATTAGTATGTTCAAACTATAATTGTCTTTTAGGCTTATAATGAAAACAAAAAAAAAGGTTACAAGGAAACAAATTATGACTCCAGTCTCGCATGAACTCTT
The DNA here is from genome assembly GCA_948472305.1 of Vicia faba. Taxonomy (NCBI): domain Eukaryota; kingdom Viridiplantae; phylum Streptophyta; class Magnoliopsida; order Fabales; family Fabaceae; genus Vicia; species Vicia faba. The sequence continues at coordinate 46,152,004 of OX451735.1, forward strand.
CCTCTTTGCATTGGCATATGCATTAAGGCTTTTCTCTTCGTGAAGATGCTTGGTCAGCTCCAACACTTTCTTCCCACTAGCATAGAACTGAGTCTTAAAGGTGTCCCTTTTTTTTATTTCAGCTGAATACAAGACTTTTGTAGCTCTTCAAGATCAGTAGGCATATCTGGCTGAAAAATGGTATGAGGAATATCTCCTTCAACAACAGAATCCATAATTACTGGTAGAACGATACGATATGGCATTATAATATTTTGAGCACGAGATCACACCCATATGATGTAGGGCTCCAAAGGGGTGGAGTTTTTGTGTCCCAAAGTCTTACTATCAATCTTATTCACCATGCCCCAAGCACGTATACACGTTTGACGATAACCTTAAGGATCATTCTCGTAATCGAATAAAATACTTGGATAAGCATATCATAAGGACCGTCTCTTCGAGCATAATCAAATTGACGTAGAGCTAGATAAGGGTTGTAAGTAATATCTCCCCTAATTCCAAGGAGTGGCACATTAGGGAACTCCCCACAGCGGTCAATAATATTGATGTCCTCCTGCGATCGGGAACACCAATAGATATCTCAATGAGATAGTGACATCATCCTTTGAGACCATCTCAAAAATGGTTCATTCTTCATCACTGATCGGGGATGGTGCGAAATAAACCACCTGGATAGTAAAGGTATGCAACAAATTAGAATCCCTCGCTTCCTTATCGTACATGTTTAAAGAGAGTGCAGAATATCTCCAAGCAAAGTAGGTACAAGATTATGAGTAAGAAGTATTTTGATGGTGTTCACATATATGATTTGGTCTAGATTAAGGAATAGTACCAAACCATAGATCTACAGAGCCAAGATCTCCTCAAAAGCATGAAAACTCATAGCATCTAGAAACAACTAAGCCTTCTCTATCAGAAATTTAGAAATAAGGCCTTTAACTCCACTTCTTGTTTCCCAATTAGACACAATGTATGACCGCTTCAAATGTAAGGTTGTTGCAATGAATTCATGTTTTGGAACTTTCACTAAACCCGTGAAGGGTGTATGATCAAGAATATGCACTCTAAGTAGCTTAGAAAACTCTTCCATTGTGGGTACCAACTGATAATCTCGCAAGGTAAAACAGTGATGCTTAGGATCAAAGAACTGGAACAGAACGCTCATCATGTCTTCTTCAAAACCCGAGGTAACCAAACTGAGTAGATAACCACGCCTCTTGGTGAATTGAGAGTTTTCAAGAACCTTTGAGACGAACTCCTTAATTTTGGAAGGTACCCTTACAAAGTTGATTCTGATAGTATTTCTGCGAGCGGAGGCCACAACCTGCAACAAAGAACAAAGATAAATCCCTAGGTCCTTGAAATGGTTAGTGAAAATGTCATGTTATGATGATATGATGTTATGACGTTAAGTTTATATTAAGCAAGTAGCAAACACAAACAAGTCAAACAATAGACTTAGGTTTAAAGGCTTGCATGAAGTCCATAGGTAAATAACCTTCCCCATTGAAATTAAGTTGGCTCAACCTATCCTAAAATAGTAACCGGGTTCGAAGGATCTCATATCACGAATCTTTCACGCGGGCTTTATTTTAGCATGGCAACTGACTTGCCACCAAAACATCCTAAAAGTCGAATCTCAATGAGCACAGCCTCGAGTATCAACCAACTTCAGACTTCACTAAAGTTGGCTATCTCACTACTTTCTAATGGCCAAGATGGGTCAATTAAGGTTCTAAAAATATGTTAGTGTTAACGACACCATGCGGAAGCCTAATGTTATCCTTGACTGACTCAAGGAACATTAGTACAAAGAAAAGTGTCACACTAATTGTAGCCATCATGTTAACCATATCGGTCCACCCCGTACAATCTTTATGATCTATTGCTACTTACCTAAGGAATTCCTAGATCCGAGTGTAGGATCTTTCATACAAGCAACAATATCTAAGCATTAACCCTTAAAGTAAAGCAAACAGTTCAAACAATTAATGCAAGTAATGGCGATCTAAACTCTAAGGTAACCCCTCTTTTTTAAGTTACTCCCCAACAGAGTCACCAGTTCTGTAATACAGTGGGAGAACTGACTTTTTTGGTTTTATCCAAATGTGCGGATAGCAAGAGTCGCCACCGACTTTTCTTTTATCCAACAATTAAGAAGGGTGAAAAGAACAGGAAATCTCTATAATTTGTTTGAAAATATTTTGAATTTCCAATGTAAGGCAGACTTTGTAATGATTATTGTATCAGTCCTCAAGAATGTATATAAAATGTTTTTTTTAAAATATTTATTTGAAAGTGATGTGAAAATGTATCGTTTGTGAAAAAGATTGTGAGCAAGCAAATAAGTGTCTTACCCACTAATAAGATATTTCTTGTTATTTTCCTTCTCCTTTAGAGATAGTACCATCCATACCTTTAGTTGGTAGGTAGTCCTATCCATTAGATGTGAAAGGACAGCCGTAGGATCATCATATGGTCATCGAAGGCAACATGTAAGGATACTTTAACAATTGTATCGAAGGGACTATCAATATTTTGTAGGCAACTCAGAGGGTCATCAAGGGACTGTGATTTTTATTTGAAGGGACTATGATGATTTGATCAAGGGTGTTTTACTAAAGTATCCCCACTTTCGAGGGACATGACCAATATTATCGTAAGGAAACAAGAGAGGTTACCCTAGAGGTGCAAGTGTGAAGTGTGTATTTTCAGTTATTTTAATTTTGGGAATTAGGGTTTTCTAGATTTTGCTTTTAGTCTTGCCATGCAAACCCTAGTTACTAACAATTAAATATGTACATAAAAATAAAGTGAAAAATGTAAAACCTAAGTTATTACATGGATTTGGGAGAGAAACATAGGTATAAGAATTTGCGAGAAAGTAAACCTACATTATTACATCTTGTGAGTAGTTACATAATAGAGAAACAATGCAGGAATGTAAATCTAAGTTATTACATCGATAGTGCGACCTATACATTTTGTCTATGAATTTAAATAGCAAAAAGAATATGAAAAATATTAGAAAAATGTTTAAAGACCTATAATCTAAGTGTTAATGTTTTTGGTGTTTTTATAGAAAATAATTTAAGTGATAATAAATAGTTAAAACCTAAATTGTAATTGATTTTAAATTAAGAAAAAAAGGAAATTTAATTAATTAGTAAAACATATATTAAAATAAAATAATTAATAGTTAAAACCCCTAACCCTAATTAATTATAGCTTTGAAAAAATTAGGTTTGTTAATGGTTAATTAAAGAGGAATTAATGAAGTAAAATAATGAAAATAGGGTTACTAGAAAATAAGGAAAAAACCAATTTCATGGGGTGGGTGTTGAACCCACGACCTTGGCTTCACATGCACGCTCCCTTTACCACTAGGACATGCACTTGTTGGTGTCTAAGTATAGTAATGGATCAATACATTATGAACCTGCATTGAAATTCTGAAGAAAATAAAATAAAATAACTGCAAAACATAGGGATCGAACCTATGCCCCTTATGTTACAGGCATCTATCTCCAACCATCTGCGCTACACTGGTTTTTTTTGTTATAGAATACAAACAAATGAATATATAATAAAAGCTATATTAGAGAATTGCTGGAGCCCTAGCTCTGGTCGTCTTCTCCGGTGAATCCAAATTTCAACCTGAAAAAATAGTAAGATTTAAAGATCAAGAGGGGTCGTGTCCCCTTAATTTGGACCTCTTGAATTCAATGGTGGTGTTAGTTTGGCCTGAAAACGCTTATAACACAAGATACAAAACAAACATAATTTTATGCCTTAACAATGGCATCTCGTATTCCCTGGGTCAAAGCTTGTGTTTTCTTATTCAAACCTGTTCTAAACATCATCATAATACATGTGTATGCATCAAATCATTAAACAACGCGTGTAATAAAAAATTGAAATCCAAGAATTTTACCAAACAGGTGATGTTGGGGTATGTTGTTCTAACATGCTTCAAGTTTCAACAATGGTCGGGATGAGCTTCTGGGAACTTTAGGAACACGATAGAATCCTTGGAATGGATTGAAAGTGGAAGGAAATAAGGGTTTGAATATGCCCTAGTTCTTGAATTTTTTTGAGATTTTAGGGTGTGTTCTTGAGGTAGTGTTTCGTGGTCCTCGATGTCTGAATGTGTTGTCTATTTATAGTAATTGTATTAGGTCAACAAAGTGAGACCAATCTTTTGTATTTCATAATCAAATCTTTGATTGGAATTTTGCATGAAAACATTCTTTTTTAGGTCAATCATGTGCCAATTATCTCTACATGTTTTCTGGATCTTCAAGGTAGATTTTTGGGCCTCCAATTTGATCAGATCAAAAGCCTACACGCCTTATATCAATGCTTTCATGTTTTATTTGATTTAATTTGCATTTAAATGAATAAAATCCAAATAAAAGATATAAATATTATAAAAAAATATGTGAATGGATTTGAAGATCTCTTATGAGATTATAATCACGTTTGGACCTGAAAAATTTGACCCATTAGCCCAAAAATTCAATTTTGCTCAATTTGATCTTCATGCATTTTCTGAAAATATCCCAATTTGCACCAATCATATCTCACTCAATTTTTGTCATATAAGGATGATCTTGGACTTTTTGGAAACCTCAAAGATATCTCCTACAACTTTCATGTTGGTCATTTTTTCATTTGGAGTCTTTAACTTGATGTGAATTGCTTTGAAAAAAAAAGTCTTTTTGTTGACTTTTAAAATGACCTATAATGTTTTGGCTCATATATCTCAAATGAAGCATTTTTGGCCTTCAACTTAGAGAGACAAAGTTATAGAGAATTTAATTTCCTTCAAAATGAGCTTTTATTGAGGAATTTCTGATGAAGCATGTGAAATTTATGTTTGGTCAAAGTTCAATTGACTTCTCCTAAAGAAAACTCTAATTTAGTAACTTTTGACTTTTGATGAATCTTGAGTTTTCTTGATGAATCGTGATCAACCCTTGATCAAATGATGAATGTAACCTCAAAATCTTGATGTTGACCAAAAATCTTGAAGTTTAACTTTAAATTGGTCAAAGTTGGATTTTTGTCCAATATAGTTGATTTTTAATCATCTGGCTAGTTGACTGAGCAAACTTGTGATGTAAGGCTTGAAACTTGGCATGAGGATTCTTTGAAGCATATGAGTAAATCTACTTGAGCTATTAGAAGTCTAATTTCCTTTGAGAGAAGCAAAACCCTAGTTGTAGGTCAATTGTTTAGGAGGAGAGATTGTCTGGTCAACCCTTGAGCAGTCTTGAGCAATTGAGACTTTCATGAGCATGAGGAAGTATCTTGAAATAATTTGTCTTAAAAATGGGAGAGCAAATTTTGGGGTACAATAGTCAGTAATTATGATTACGAGTTTGTCTTAACTTTGGGTTATTTTTGATCATTTACTATACAATTTCACTTCTATTTAACACAATTTATTCCTTAATTATCCTTCGTCCAAACCATCAACAATATCAAATCTTGTGAGCTTTTGTTTATCTGCAAAAACTTAAAATACCCGAAAAATAAAAAGATATTAGTATTAAAATTTATGGTTTACCTCCCATGCAATGCTTGTTTAAATTAGTTAACTTGGCTTTAAATGTATAATTATTCAAGGGGGTCCCTTCATAGTGAAGCATGACCCCTTCTCAATATAATCTTCAATTATATAATGCTTTACCTATATATGTTCACATGAACAAACTAGTAGACTTACTCCACACCTCAACAGGTCTGTATGGTGTTACCTTCTTCACTTGGAATGGGTCGGACCATCATGAATGGATTTTTATCATAAAAATATATAACTTAGGGTAAAATAACATCACAAACTCTCTTTCTCCAAAGTTTCTTTTCAATATTTGCTTACCATTCCATCTCTTTTTTCTCTCCTTATACAACTTAGTGTTCTCCTCTACATCAAATCTCAGCTCCTCCAATTTATTAAGTTACAATTTTTTTCCTTTCACCAACAGCTTTAGAATCTATATTAAGGCCTTTATTTCTTAATAAGCTTTATGCTCTAGCTCTATCATAAGATAATATGACTTTTTGTATATCAGTCTAAAAAGGATCATCCCAATTAGCATGTTATATGTTGTTCAAGATGCCCAAAGTGCATCATCTAATTTTATGGCCCATTCTTTCCTATAAAAGGAGATTATCTTTTCCTAAGTGACTTTTATCTCTTTATTGGAGACTTATACTTTACCATTTAATGGTAAGGTTTGCTACTTTGTGTTTTACCTTATACTTCTTTAACAAACTCTCAAACTATCTAGCGGTGAATTGGGATCCTCCATCGCTTATCACCAACCTAGACACACCAAACCTTGGGAAAATAACTTTCTTGAACATCTTAATCACCACTCGAGCTTCGTTCATATGAGAGGAAACTACCTCAATCCATTTTGAAACATAGTCAACTCCCACGAGAATGTACTGATTTTCCATGGAAGACGAGAATTTCTCTATGATATCAATATCCCACACATAAAAATCTCCACTTCTAGAATGTTGTTTGAAGGCGTCTCATTTCTTTTGAAAATATTGTCAGTGTGTTGGTATCAGTCACACTTTTCATAAATGAGTGCACATCCTTAAAGAGGCTTGACCAATATAGACCAGCCTGAAATATTTTTGCATCAATTTTAAATGTGCAGGCATGTTCGCCTTAAGAAGAAACTTGACACCGGGTCACGACACTTTCCATTACTTCTTTAATGACATCTCTAGAAAATTCCATTGGCACCTCTCTTAAAAAAACACATGATCTCACCCTAGTAATAATTCTTTAAATTGAGAAATAATTTTTTCTTTTGCTAGTATTTCATATTTGAAGGCATGACTTCGACTGCAAGCTAGTTGACAAAGTCATCATATCATAATTCTTCTCTCTATTTTAGTGAAAACAACATATCATCATAAAAAGACTCGTCAAGAGGCAACTCTTCTCGTTTTCTTCTTAATGTTTACTTTAATTTGTTTCTAAATGATTTGATGCATTAAGCTCATTTTATTAAAGGATTGAAAATCAATTAAAAAAAAACAAATTTGGTCAACACAATTGACCCCTATTTTTCAACCCAACTATTACTCTTTTGATATTTTAATTTTGACTATCATAAAAGACTAAAAGGGAATTAAATCTAATAAAATGTCATTGAAAAAATAGTAAATTCGGATAACAAACAATATTTTATGTGAGATAATTACAGATATCAAATAACCTATTGAATAATTTAAAAGGATAAATTCAACTCATTGATATACTTAAGAGGTAATCAATAACTATTCAATTTTTCAAAGGGTTTCTTGCAATTCTATAAATACTAAGAAGGATATTAAATTATATATAGTAAAACTAAGAATGTATTTTTTTATTATATAAAGTAGTTTTTATTTGTTACATGCACATATGAAAAAATATGACTAAAGTTTTCAAATTTGTTTATATTACGATTCTCTTTTCTTTCCCATTTTTTGTTTTGGCAAACGACTTTTGTAAGCTCCTTTCTTTCACTCTTTTCCAATTTTTCTTCTTTATCTTTTACACAATCTTTCATATTCTTTCAATAATATTTTTATTTTATATCACAGTTACTTATTGTGATACTGATGTTGATTGTGTACATCATGAATGCAATTTATCTGAAACGGCAACGTGCTTGATCAATTTGTGTTTATGTGCTTTTAACATGTAAGTTGAAAAATAATTATATTATTCCAATTCCTAAATTTTTATTTTCATATAATAGTGAATTTTTTTTATTATTATATTATTTTCTCGCAAATTGAGTTATGTTTCTTTAACATTTCATGTTTTTTGACAGGACAAGCAACACAAAACAAATATTTTAGTTACAAGTGTTGTTTAATGTGATTTTTCTAAATCTCCTTGTGAAATAATGTGATTTTTCTAAATCTCCCTTTGTAAAACACATGTCAGGTGGTGGTATCCTTGTTGTACAATTACAAAATTATAAATATATTTTATTCCAATATTGTTAATATTTTAATTAATTTCTATTGAATAAGTTTTATCCAATTTCTATTTCTGATGATCATCATGAGTTGCATTTACATCTTTATCTATAGTTTCAAAGATGAAAGTAGGCATGTGTTAAAATATATGGTTCAGTGAAAATAATAGATTTATAGTGATAGATATGAAACCGTTTATCTATTCTATAAAACCTATTTCAAATGATGAACTTATCCGTCGTAATTAATTTCCTATACATGCAAGAGTAATAAAAATTTCAAAAATTACAAATTACACTTATAATCTTCAAAAATTATCAACTTGATTTTCAGTTTTGCTAAATAAAAACAATATTATTTATAATTTTTCTCTTGTCTATATTTATTGTGTTAATGCGTGAGACACTTATAGTGAGGAAATAAAAAGAGAATAATAAAGAAATAGTGATTTTATCATTCATTTGAATTGTACAAATAATTATATAAACTATAACTATTATACAATTCAAATTAGATTTGGCTTACAAACTTGAATTATATTTGATATTATATCTAATATCTCAACATATTTAACTTGGATTATATTCGATATTATATCTAATATCTCAACATATCCTCCTATAATCCAAGTCGTCGAACCTACGTTAATCATAGTCAATCTGAATTATTTATAATTTCTTTCTCAAATTCAGGAATTTTTCGATCTTCATTTTTTTTTTGTGAAAATGTCGACCAACTGTGTTTCACTTGAGCAATGCCTAACTCCAAGTTCACCTTGATTTACCTTTTCCCTCAAGAAGGGAAATCTAGCTTCGATATGCTTACTTCTTCCATGTAAATCCAGATTCTTCGCTAGATTTATGGATGACTTGTTGTATATTTGCAATACAAGAGGTTTCTTCACATCGATCTTCATTTCTTCAAGTATCGATTTGATCCAAATTGCTTGGCATGCAACATAAGATCCTGCTATATATTTAGCTTCACATGATGATAATGCCACCACAGGTTGCTTTTTCGAACACCATGAGATTGGGACACCGAATACTTGAAACAAATATTCAGTTGTGCTTCTTCGATCTTCCTTGTCTCCACACCAATTAGCATCTGAAAAATAATTAACAATAGCTTCTTTGCTTTCAAGGTCTTGTCGGAATAGTATTCCATAATTTATCGATCCTTTTAAGTATCTCAGAATTCTTCTTGCAGCCTTCATGTGTGACACCCTTGGTTCACTCACGTATCTGCTCACTAATTCGACTGTAAAATCTATATTAGGTCGAGTGTTGCACACATACCTCAGAGATTCCACAATTTTCTTGAACAAAGTTACATCAACTTAGTCTTTCTCTCCATTCTTCTCCAACTTCGCATTTGGTTCGACATGTGAGGATGCAGGATTCGAACCATCCATTTTGAATTTCTTGAGTATCTCTTTGACATACTTCCTTTGATGTATCATCATACCTTGCTTCTCCATTTGAAATTCCATGCCTAAGAAATAAGATAATTTTCCTAGATCCGATATTTCAAACTCCTTCATCATCAGCTCTTTGAACTTCGACGAGTTCTCCAAGCTATTTCCACTTACTAGCAAGTCATCGAGATATAAGCAAATGATTTTTATATCTTCAAAATTTCTGGATGAGTCAAGATCATTTAAACTTCTTTTTTTTTTGTATTTTTTTTAAGTTTGATCTTCCATTTTATTCAAAATATTTTGCAAAGCATGCCTAGTTTTAGTCTATGACTAACTAGTTTTGATGTTTGAATTTCAAAAACATATTCCCTTTTCTTTTCAGGAAATTTTGACTATGTCTCTGATTTTTAGAAGTCTTTAGGGGATTAGGATGAAATGGACATAATTTTACAAGTCATTTTCCTACTTTTAACCCGATTTTGACTTAGAAGTATACTTAGGGTTTGGCTTTTGATCAAAGATTGTTTTTAAGAATTCTTGTGCATAGTTTTTGTTTACCTTTTGATATGGCATATGTGTTAGAACAATGTTTGAATCTACTACCCTATATTTAAGTTTTGATGATAACAAAGTGAAAAGATATAGTATTTATAAGTTTCATGAATGAACTATCTGCTGCCTAAAATTATTATGTTCTGATTTGCAGATACTCTGATTGACATAAGCAAGATCACGTTTATTCAGCATCAGAATTTGATTTCATACACCAGCATCAGAAGTTGCTACATCAGAACGTCAAGATCAGATGATCAACTCACGTTCATGCTGAAGCTTGATGAACAGAACTGCGCTCAAACACTCTGATACAGAAACACAATAGTTCATCAGCAGCGAAGCAGAATCAGAATGAGCCAAGCCAGAACGTGCATTGAAGAAGCAACGGTATTGTGCATTGAACGCTAATTAATTCCAACGGCCTCATTCCATACAAGATCTGCTCAAAAAGGAAAGCTTGTTATTAGCATTGAATCAAGAATATTCCATCCAACGTTCATCATCTCAAGTGCTATATAAACAAGGCTTTGAAGATTGAAATGGTTAATGCTCTCCAAATCTCTACACGCACAAAGCTGAACCATAATCTTCGTTCTACCAGTTTTGCTAAACCACATACTCTGATATTCCATTATTGTTTAGAAATCTAGTTTCTAAGCTTCAATTTGTGTATACATCACAGTTGTGATAAAGTTTTGTAGAAAACATCCACACACATTATTTTATCTCTTTGTAAGAAAGTGTTACCTTGACAAACCGGGTTGTGGTTTGAATCAAGAAGGCTTTAGCAGTTGTTGAAGCAGTCTGTAATATTCAGTTGAATATAGTGAATTAAGACCTCGTTGGAGAGAGGCGAAATCACCTTGACGGGTGGACTGGAGTAGTTTGAGATCAAACGAACCAGGATAAAAATATCTTGTCAATTGCTTTAGATTTCAGTTTTACAATTCAACCCCCCCTTCTTGTGTTTTTCACCCCTTCAATTGGTATCAGAGCGCCTGGTTCTGAGCTAAAACACTTAACCGTGTCAGTACAAGATCCAGCGTCAGAAAAACACAATGGCAGGAAACAATTCTCACATCAGCAATGACAACAATGAGGACAGAGACAGATTCAGTGGCAAACCTCCAGTTTTTGATGGAGAAAACTTTGATTACTGGAAAGACAGAATTGAAAGCTTCTTTCTAGCACATGATGCTGATCTGTGGGATATGGTGACAGATGGATACACGCACCCTGTGAATGCAAGTGGTCAGAAGATTGATAGAAAATCAATGACTGATCAACAAAAGCGTGACTTCAAGAATCACCACAAGGCCAGAACCATCCTCCTCAGTGCCATCTCCTATACTGAGTATGAAAAGATCTCCAACAGAGACACAGCAAAAAATATCTTTGATTCTCTCAGAATGACGCACGAGGGCAACGTTCAAGTCAAAGAAACAAAAGCTCTGGCGCTCATTCAGAAGTATGAGGCGTTCAAAATGGAAGAATCTGAATCCATTGAAACTATGTTCTCTAGATTACAGATTCTGGTAGCTGGTCTCAAAGTTCTGGACAAAGGATACTCTACTGCTGACCATGTCAAGAAAATAATCAGAAGTTTACCCAAGCAGTGGAGGCCTATGGTTACTGCTCTGAAGCTAGCTAAAGATCTCAACAAAATCACTCTGGAGGAACTTATAAGCTCCCTCAGAAGTCATGAGATAGAGCTAGAAGCTGATGAGCCTCAGAAGCAAGGTAAGCCTTTAGCATTAAAATCTAACAAAAAATTTGAGTCTAAAGTTTTGCAGGCAGTTGAAGAAACATCTGATGGATCCTCATCAGAAGAAGACGAACTTTCCCTTCTCTCCAGAAGAGTAAATCAACTGTGGAAGCAAAGACAAAGGAAGTTCAGGAATCCCAGAAGATCTGATCAGAACGAGTCTTCTTCCAGATACAGAAGGACAGACTCTTCCTCTGGATACAGAAGATCTGAAGGCTCCTCCAGTAGCAAGAAGCCAAACACCAAAGACATCATCTGCTACGAGTGCAATGAGCAAGGGCACTACAAGAGTGACTGCCCAAAGCTTCAGAGGGAAAAGCCCAAAAAGAAGTTTGGAAGAGAGAAGAAGAAAAGTCTCATGGCCACATGGGATGACTCTGACTCGTCTGAAGCTGACTCAGAATCAGATGATGAAAGGGCAAACATAGCTCTCATGGCTAACATTCCAGATGATAGTGAAGCTTCTGAATCAGACTCAGAATCAGACACAGAAGAGGTATTTCCTAACTTCGCTGTTAACTTTACAAAGGCTGAACTTGCTGAAAGCCTTAATGAAATTCTGGAACGTTATCAGCAGATTAGAGCTAAATTCAGAGACCTGAAAAGGAATCTTGAATCTGACTCTAATAAGTCTGAGAGTCTCAAATTGGAAAATTCTGAGCTGAGAGATAAAATTTCAAAATTAGAAAACACTTTACAAAACTCTCAGAAGGAACCAATTTCTGAAACTCCCAGCAACGCTGATGAGATCATCAAGGAGTATGATCACAGTTTCCAGAAGTTCCTTGCTAAAAGCATAGATAGAAGCAGAATGGCTTCAATGATCTATGGAGTTAGCAGAAACGGCAGGAAAGGAATAGGATACCAAGGTAAGGTTCCTACACCAAAGAATGTCATGGACTTAACCATTAAACACACTCCTTTAAATTCACACTTTGTGTATGGTCACACACACGACATCAAATATACTAGCAGTAAGCACTCTGTGAAACCAAAATTCAACCAGAGTTTTGGTAAAACTAACAAGTCAGGACCCAAGAAAATCTGGGTACCTAAGGATAAAATAATACATGTTGCAGATATCTTTAGCAGCAAGTCAGAAACACCAGTCATGGTACCTGGACTCTGGCTGCTCACGACACATGACGGGAAGAAGGCATATGTTCCAAAGCCTGGAACTTAAGCCTGGAGGCCACGTTGGCTTTGGAGGCAATCAGAGGGGAAAGATCATTGGCTCTGGAACTGTAGGTAATGGAAATCTTCCCTCTATTAATAATGTTCTGCTAGTAGATGGATTGATGCATAATCTGTTATCCATAAGTCAATTAAGTGATAACGGTTATGATATAATCTTTAATCAAAAATCATGTAAAGCTGTTAGTCAGAAAGATGGGACTATCTTGTTTAATGGTAAGAGGAAAAACAACATTTACAAAATCAAACTTTTTGAACTAAAGAGTCAGAATGTAAAATGTCTTCTGTCTGTTAACAATGAGCAGTGGATCTGGCACAGAAGATTGGGGCATGTTAGTATGAGAAGAATATCTCAGATTAACAAACTCAATCTGGTCAGAGGACTTCCTAATTTGAAGTTCAATTCAGATGCTCTGTGTGAAGCATGTCAGAAAGGCAAATTTGCAAAACCTTCTTTTAAATCCAAAAATGTTGTTTCCACCTCTAAGCCATTAGAACTTCTGCACATTGACTTATTTGGACCAGTTAAAACTGCTTCAGTCAGTGGTAAGAAGTATGGGTTAGTAATCGTAGATGACTATAGCAGATGGACATGGGTAAAGTTCTTAAGACACAAGGACGAGTCACACTCTGTGTTTGTTACCTTCTGTAACCAAGTTCAGAATGAAAAAGATCTTAGAATCGTTAAAGTCAGAAGTGATCATGGTGGAGAATTTGAAAATAAAGATTTTGAGTCATTCTTTAATGACAGAGGCATTCTGCATGATTTCTCTTGTCCTAGAACTCCCCAACAAAATGGAGTTGTAGAACGAAAGAACAGAACATTGCAAGAAATGGCCAAAACCATGATCAATGAGACAAACGTTGCTAAGACTTTCTGGGCAGAGGCAATAAACACAGCGTGTTACATTTAGAATAGAATCTCAATAAGACCTATTCTGGAAAAGACTCCATATGAACTGTGGAAGAACAGAAATCCCAACATTTCATATTTTCATCCATTTGGATGTACTTGCTTTATATTAAATACAAAGAATTATTTGAACAAGTTTGACTCTAAGGCACAGAAGTGTATTATGTTAGGATACTCTGAACGCTCAAGAGGGTACAGAGTATACAATACAGAAACACAGATTGTGGAAGAATCAATCAGTGTTCGTTTTGGTGATAAGCTTGACTCTGAAAAGTCAAAGCAGAATGAAATTTTTGCAGGTATAGAAATTGAGTTTGCAGGTTCTGAAGACAAGTCATCAGAAGCTCTCAACACAGACATTCCTTCAACGTCTGAAAGGAGCACTGCTAGAAATCCTTCAACAGCTGCTGATCAATCTCAGAAGAGATTACCCAGAAGCAGTTTGGATCACCCAGAAGAGACTATCCTAGGAAGAAAGGAAGATCCAATCAGAACAAGAGCAAGCTTCAGAAACTCTGAAGAAACTCTTATGGGACTTGTGTCTCTGATTGAACCTTCTTCTATTGATGAAGCACTTCTGGATAATGACTGGATTCTGGCAATGCAAGAAGAGCTGAATCAATTCACCAGAAATGACGTATGGGATCTCGTTCCCAGACCAAAAGGATTCAACGTCATTGGAACAAGATGGGTGTTCAGAAACAAGCTAAATGAACAAGGTGAAGTCATCAGAAACAAGGCACGACTGGTTGCACAAGGTTATAGTCAGCAAGAGGGGATAGACTATACAGAAACCTTTGCCCTAGTCGCCAGGTTAGAATCTATCAGACTTTTAATTTCATTTGCTGTTAATAGAGGCATCACTCTGTATCAGATGGATGTCAAAAGTGCATTCTTAAATGGTTATATAGAAGAAGAAGTTTATGTTCACCAACCCCCAGGTTTTGAAAATACAAAACATCCAGAACATGTTTTCAAACTAAAGAAGTCACTGTATGGTCTGAAACAAGCTCCCAGAGCTTGGTATGAAAGGCTAAGTAACTTTCTGCTTGAAAATGAATTCACCAGAGGGAAAGTGGACACTACTCTATTCTGTAAAACAGTTAAGAGTGACATCTTAGTCTGTCAAATTTATGTTGATGATATTATTTTTGGTTCTACTAATCCTTCTCTTGGAAGAAAATTTGCTAAGTGTATGCAGGCAGAATTTGAGATGAGCCTCATGGGGGAACTGAAATTCTTTCTAGGAATTCAGATCAATCAAACTCCAGAAGGAACTTACATTCATCAGAGCAAATACATCAGAGATCTTCTGAAGAAATTTGACCTCTCAGAATGTAAGCCATCAAAGATTCCAATGCATCCCACGTGCATTCTGGAAAGAGAAGAGGTAAGCAAAAGCGTAGAACAGAAAGTCTACAGAGGTATGATTGGTTCTCTCCTCTATCTGACTGCTTCAAGACCTGACATATTATTCAGCGTTTGCATCTGTGCTAGATTCCAATCAGATCCTAGAGAATCTCACTTAACAGCTGTTAAGCGAATTTTCAAGTATCTGAAAGGTACTACTAATCTGGGTTTGTTTTATAGAAAATCTAGTGATTACAGCTTAGTAGGCTACTGTGATGCTGATTTTGATGGAGACAGAGTGGAACGTAAAAGTACTTCTGGAAGCTGCCAGTTTCTGGGAGAAAATCTGATCTCTTGGTCCAGCAAAAGGCAATCAACAATTGCTCTGTCAACAGCAGAAGCTGAGTACATAGCAGCAGCAGGATGTAGCACACAAATGCTCTGGATGAAAAGTCAGCTTGAAGACTTCCAGATTTTTGAGAGTAACATTCCTATACTTTGTGATAATACTTCTGCTATTTGCTTAAGTAAGAATCCTATTTTACATTCTAGAGCTAAGCATATAGAAATAAAGCATCATTTCATTAGGGACTATATTCAGAAAGGTATTTTGAACTTAAAATTTATAGATACAGACCATCAATGGGATGATATCTTTACTAAACCCCTTTCAGAAGATAGGTTTAATTTCATTCTGAAACATCTCAGCATGAAAGTATGCCCAGAATGAAAATGTTTTAATTCCATATATTTATCTTCAGAATGTAATTATTTTACTGTGAACTTCTGATCAATCTCCTTTCAGAAAGATAGAACATGCAGATTGTATCAGATGCAAGTCTAAAGATCTGAGAGTCTAATCTCAAAGATAGACGTGCTGATCACTACATCAAACAAGTGTCATCCAATCATCAGCATATCTCTGAAGCAGAACGCGTGCACGCTTCTGAGAAGGCAAAGCGCTGATTGGGTGCATTGAGACACATGTCTGGTAACCGTTTTTAAGTATCTTTCTCAAATCCCCCAAAATCAGCAAGCATTTAATGAAAAGTAATCATTCTTTTAAATGGCAATCATGATTTTTCTCTCTCTTAAAAACGTTTAACTTTTCAAAACAATTTTGAAAACTCTATTTAAGCACATTAATCTCTCATTTATTCTTTACGCTTTCTCACAATCACTCAAGCATTTTCTGCATATTTCTGAGTTCATCCCTTGCAAACCTTTCTTTCTCAATTCATTCTCAAAGCTTTTTTAGTGTGAACAATGGCATCCTCCAGCATTTCTGCAGGCAATCAGAAGAAAGCAACTTCTGAGCAATATCAGGTGCCACTCAGAACTCTCCTCACTCCGGTGAAGAACCTTGAAGTGCTTTCTGAGTTAATCATTGACTTTGAAAGCTTGAAGGAAAATGGTTTTGACCTAACTGAAGAAATTATGGCTCAAAAGTGGGAAAGGTACTTCGATAGGTTGGTTGGACCAACATTCCCAGCGCTAGTCAAGGAATTTTGGATTCACGCCTAGGTTTCAAAATATCTAGTCATCTCCTCTGTCATGGGGAAGAAGATTGTGATTTCTGAAGATCTCATTGCAAGGCTAATCAGTCAAAGTGGTGGTGGAGTCCGTTGTGTGGACATGGCCGAAAGATACGCTGATGTAGGTGTTGTAGCCAACAGGATTTTCACTCTTGGAATGCCCAGCAGCAAGATTAAGGATCTGAAGGATCACTGCAGAGTATGGGCTAAGATTGTTCTGGGATGCTTCAACCACAGGAAACCAACAAGTTCTCCTGATTATATAAACGTGGATCAACAGTTTCTGATCTACTTTATTGATCAGAAGATTAAGATCAATCTGGCTCACTTCCTGTTCAACCATCTCAAAACCAGTGTGAAAGAAACAAGAGAAGAAGAAAGAACCAAGAGGGACTGGATACCGTTTGGAAGGCTTATATCAGATATTCTGACAGAGAATAGGCTGATTGAACATCTGATTGAAGCTCAGGAGCTGAGCACTATTGAACCAACTATTGGGAAACCTCTGAACGCAAAGAATCTGAAAAAGATGAAGCTGATAGAAAATATTCAGAAGGAACCCAGAGCTACTTCAACTGCTGATATCTCCAGCAGAAGAGTGCCTCTGAGTGATTTTCCGGTATTTTCTGAAATGGAATCCAAACCAGAGATGTTTCTCAGGTACCCAGATGCGTACAAGGCAGAAGATACAGGTTCAAAGCTGAATATCAAAGATCTGAGTCAACCCCAAGCAGAAGTGACTCTGAAGAAGACAAAGAAGAGGAAAGCGCCATCAGAAGGATCATCTCATCAGACTCCAAAGAAAAGAGGTATTTCATCTGCTGCCCCTATTTCAAAATCATTTACTATTCCAGCATCTGCTGCTCCTCAAACCTCCCATAGAATATCAATCCCAATCCCTACCATTGATGAAACCATACCAGAAGACCCTTCTGAGGCCTTACTACTCAGAAGACCCAGAACCAAACTCCCCAAACAACCAACAATTTCAACAACAACAGCACTTGACCAAGTGCTGGCTGATATTGAGCGTGAACATGCCTCTGCTAAACCAACCTCTGAACCACAAAACATTCCTCCTCCACAACCAGAACAACAACAACAACCAGAACCAGAACCACAACAACAACCACTCTCAGAAGAACCTCTGATCCCTGAGCAATCAGAGATTCCACCTCCCTCTCCCCAACCAGAAATAAATCCACCTTCACCATAAATAGAGTTTCACCATTCTGAAACCCCTTCTCCTCATAAATCTGACCCTCACTCACCTCAACCTTCACCGCTGGCAATCCAGTTGCCATGTGGAACCACTATTGTCATGCCCCAGTTACCATCTTCAGAAGAATCAACACCACCAAAAACTCCCAAAACACCACCCACTCCAATCGAAATATCTGACTCTGATACCCCTCCTCCAAAACAAACAGCCTCTCAGAAATCCGCTGAAAACCCCAGCAGGACTTTCATTGACTTAACCAGTCTTGAACGTCTTGCTGATTTAAGACACAAAATTGCCATCCCAAAACAAAAGCAACCAGATGTTGGCTCTGGTATTTTGAATTTTGAAACAGGTGTGCTGCAATGGATTGCTTCTTTGAAGCAAGTCTGTCCTGGGATGATTGACCCAGCTGCTTCTGATCAGCTCTGGTCACAGTTCAGACTATGGGTACGTGCTGAAGCCCTCAAGTTGCAGGATATCAACTATGAGCAGGCACAACAGAACTTCAGCAAGCTGCTGAAGGAAGTTGAAAGTCAGCTGCCTCAGGAAGTTGTGCTCCCTCTGGACAGTGAATCTTGGTCTGAGAAACAGCAAGCTGCAAAGGTGCAACCATCAGAAGAAGACAAGACCATTCAGGCTGAAAGTCAAGCAGAAGATGCTGCTGAAAGTTCTGAGAAGCCTCCTCCTTCTGATGCTTCTCAAGCTGCCTTGGACAGGCAGACTCTGGAAGAATTAAGGCTGAATGACTTGCGTCTACAGCAGCGGATGGAAGAAAATGATCAGAAGATGAAAGCAAGAATGGATGTGCAGGACAGCAAGATTGACTATGTTGTCAGCATGGTGCAGAAGCAAAGTGAAACTTCTGAAAAGATTCAAGCGATGCTGGAGAGCCTGTTCACACGCTTGCCTCCTTAACCTTAAATCTTTTTCATGCATGACCTTTTTCATGTTTTCTTCATTTTCTAATGTACTGTTTTGATTAAGTTTTTGTAATATTTTCTTGCTCTGATTCTGAACTATCTTAATATAATTTGTTTTTCTGATCTTAATTGTTTTAGCACATCACCAACACTTTTTGATTGCTGACAAAAAGGGGGAGAACAAGAATGATATTTAAATCAATAACGGCTAACTAGACAGAAATTCTCAAACATTCTAACTTTATTACTTGAAATGTTTTTTTTCTGTTTTGTTTAAAGTCTACAGGCACAAGGAAGCTCCTGGACACTCTGAAGACTAGAAACTCTGATCAATGTTGCTCTGATCAATATGAAGTTCTGATCGACCTAATACTCTGATCCAAAGCAAAGCTCTGACAAGAAAAGCTGTGAAGCTCTGCTCTCTGATAAGTCAAAGACTCTGATAATCTGATGTTCAAAGAAAGAAAAAGATCTGATCCTGAAGAACACGTATAATCAAAGGGAAGTAATCAACTCAGGGGGAGTATCTCTTAACTCTGACTTCTCCGTACTTCTTAACTCTGATACCTTTTCACGTTATTTTTCATTTAAAATATCTAGTTTTTGTCATCATCAAAAAGGGGGAGATTGTTAGAACAATGTTTGAATCTACTACCCTATATTTAAGTTTTGATGATAACAAAGTGAAAAGATATAGTATTTATAAGTTTCATGAATGAACTATCTGCTGCCTAAAATTATTATGTTCTGACTTGCAGATACTCTGATTGACATAAGCAAGATCACGTTTATTCAGCATCAGAATTTGATTTCATACACCAGCATCAGAAGTTGCTACATCAGAACGTCAAGATCAGATGATCAACTCACGTTCATGCTGAAGCTTGATGAACAGAACTGCGCTCAAACACTCTGATACAGAAACACAATAGTTCATCAGCAGCGAAGCAGAATCAGAATGAGCCAAGCCAGAACGTGCATTGAAGAAGCAACGGTACTGTGCATTGAACGCTAATTAATTCCAACGGCCTCATTCCAGACAAGATCTGCTCAAAAAGGAAAGCTTGTTATTAGCATTGAATCAAGAATATTCCATCCAACGTTCATCATCTCAAGTGCTATATAAACAAGGCTTTGAAGATTGAAATGGTTAATGCTCTCCAAATCTCTACACGCACAAAGCTGAACCATAATCTTCGTTCTACCAGTTTTGCTAAACCACATACTCTGATATTCCATTATTGTTTAGCAATCTAGTTTCTAAGCTTCAATTTGTGTATACATCACAGTTGTGATAAAGTTTTGTAGAAAACATCCACACACATTATTTTATCTCTTTGTAAGAAAGTGTTACCTTGACAAACCGGGTTGTGGTTTGAATCAAGAAGGCTTTAGCAGTTGTTGAAGCAGTCTGTAATATTCAGTTGAATATAGTGAATTAAGACCTCGTTGGAGAGAGGCGAAATCACCTTGACGGGTGGACTGGAGTAGTTTGAGATCAAACGAACCAGGATAAAAATATCTTGTCAATTGCTTTAGATTTCAGTTTTACAATTCAACCCCCCCTTCTTGTGTTTTTCACCCCTTCAATATGCTACTGGCTTGAGAGCTATTTTGGGACAAATTCTTCAACCTCGTTGGATCTTGGGTAATGATAGGTTAAAAAACCAAATCCACCAAAATAGAGGAATGATGTTGTTGATATTTGAAACTATAATTTCATTTAATACATCCCCCCTCTTCATCTTATCCCTTTCTTACTTGTGATACATGTCGTTGGAGAATAATTTACATATCATTTCTCTAAATATATGGTACATAGATTGCTATTAACCAGCCACAAAATAGGTCTGACTTTTACATAAGTCCACTAAATATTGTTTAACATAGCGCTAAATTTGTCTCGATTTGAGAAATGATCATTTGTGGCCCAAACCTATGTTTGTAAGCTCGAGTATGTTTAATTTGGAACCTTTGATCCAATAACCTTGAGGTTCATTATTAGGAGGCTTTGGTCTTATCAATCCTCTAATGAATCATCATAAACTTTGGTGTAAGAGAATCATTTAAACATCGTTGATCATATGTTGGTGCCTCGAGAATTTGAAATGAATGATATACTTGACAAAAAGCAAATTAAACTTGTTGTTGAGAGGCTTTGATTCTATCAATCTTCTAATGAGTTTTCAAAATGCAAGTTTCAAGATGGTCATTCAACTAACCTCTAACTTCTAATTCACTAACAATTGAATTTTACTTTGTGTTTTTTTACTTTGTGTCTTTATTTTATGCATTTACTTTATGCACCATTTACCTTAACATTTACTTTTTTATGCTTTCTTTATCTTTGTTCCCTTGAGCTTTCATTTTTTTGAAGATGCTTAATAACCAACCTGAACAATAAAAAAACTTTAATGTTACTTGGACTATTTGGTTACTATCTCTGACATAATGAAGTTGTGGAATCCTTGGACTTAGGATTATAAGCCTTGACTATCCTTGAGACCTTGTGACTCTGATTGTAATTTTGTCTGGAGCTTTGGGTTTACCCCAAGACATTAGGTTAATTTTCTTTGTGTGCAGGTTATTCTGATTATGTGCTTTGTCTGTGATTGAGAATTCATCTATGTACAACTATTACTCTGCCTAATTTTTTAGAATACTTAATACATATGAATATGGGTATTCTTAAGAGTTTTAATATCTTTGCTTGCTTGGTTTCAACCCAAAGGATGGGAATTCTACATTAACTCATTATGTCAAGTTTTGGTTTCTTTTTGGTTAGACGGTTCTTTTTCCCTATCTTTTACTTTATGCCTTAGGATAGTCCCTTCATCTCCTCCCATCTTCTTTAATTTCAAAAATCTTCTTCCTCCTTTTGAAGACTCTTCTTGTTTTCAAACTTGAACCGCTTTCATAATAAACTTGGACTTATGTCCATGTATTTTCAAAATATTTTCTTAATCAAACTTTAATCAACTTAATCATACTTTGACAATTTTTGTGATAAGACTAAAAGTCAATCAACCTCATTCAAATCATTTTTCTACTTGTAGTGATGCGAGCTACTATACGTCTACGATTTTTTGTGAGAAGACTAAAAGTCAATCAACTTAATCATTTTTCTTAAAAGATTAGACTCTTGTCAATCCTTGTAGTGATGCGAGCTACTATACTTATGTGATATATAGTGAAGTGAGATATTTTTTGCTTGGGTATTGAGTGAAGCTTTGTTGATTTTAAAATCCAAGTCATATCCTTCACTTTGAGATGATGCAAATTCTCCTTTCTCATAATTGTGGGTAGTAAGTATGTTTTTCCATTTGGATATGACGACGACGTCTTATCTCTTTAAATTAACCAACACACTTGTGTTTTACAATTTTTAAAGGAGAACTATGAGTCCCCTGATCCCCTATTGTACAGAAGATGGTACGTAGGCACTAAAGGTTCACAACTGCGTCAGGTGCAAAATTTATAAAAAATACTTCTCTTCTCATATCCACCATCTATTTTTGTGTACAACATTATTAGCAAAAGACACAAATTTTCAAAGAGGTTCCTGCAGAGTACCGTAGATTTTTAGGATGCTAATACCTTCCCTTTGCATAACCAACCCCCTTACCTAGATTCTCTCCCCCTCTTTTTTTGGATTATTCTCTCTTTTCCCATTCCTCAGGAAACAATAAAATGCGGTGGCGATTTTTATTTGATATGTGCGAGTAAAGTCAATTTAATGGCTTAGTCTCAATATTTATACCGCTATAGAAAAATGGAAACTTCACTGGGGAAAGATCGATGAAATGCTGGTCCATATCTATGTGGGTTGAGCCTATCTTTGTTTATATTTATGTATGTGCTATTATTTGTTATATATTATATGTTGTATATATGTTTGTCTGGTTTTTTCTGGTTTTCAGGGTGCTCGGTGATTTCTCATAAGTCCTCTACCCGGACTGGGGCAAACTTAAGATATGACGGGCGGTATAGTCATATTAACTTTGAGGGAGTAATAACCAAAAAGGAGACATGAGATCTCTCACTCAGTGGAGGTCCCTTTGATTGTAGTACCGTTTATCGAGTAATCGGGAAGACATGATGCTTTCGACCTGGGAGCCTGCTGAAGCCGAGGACCGTAAAACCCTCAACACATCTTGGCCTTTTAGGTGTAGTGCGGAATCTATGACGGATTAATCCGGAAATGGTTTTCATGCGATTCTACACTTAGACGAGTTTTCCTGAGAACATTACTAATTACCGAGTTAATCGGGACGTTGGTAATACCCGAAGGAAGGATGTAGTCTGTGGGAACCTTTTAGAACCTTGTTCGGTAGGTGATAAACTATTAGTCTATACTTTGTGGGTAGTATCTTTGACTTCATTCTCGTGACGTTGAACATATGAACCCTCCATGTTTGTGATCTTGTGTGTGATTGTTGTATCATGCATTCATGCACCCATAAGCATCCTTTAAAAAATTTGTTTCAAGGGACATAAAGTTGACTTTTTGCAAATATCTCAGGTACTTTTTAACTATGGATTCTGGAAAAAGAAAGACTCGGAAGCACAGTTTCAAGGATCCTAAGATAGATGAATTGATGAGTTTGATTCCCGAGATCGAGAGCTCTATAGATTTTCGGAAGAAGTATGGATCCATCATGTCTCTTATGAAGCTCAATATGAAGGAGGATATTATTTCTACTTTGGTCTAGTTCTATGATCCTTTGTGCCAGTGTTTTACTTTTCCTGATCATCAGCTGATATCCACATTGGAGTAGTATTCTTACTTACTGAATTTACCTATTATTGATACCATGACACATTTAGGGAAATCTGAGATTGAGGCTAACATGGCTACCAAAGGAGGAATCAGAGGCTTACCCGCTCAATTTTTATTGGAGAAAGCTTGAGACTTTTCTAGGATAAAGAGTACAGTTGTTTTTGAGGTTATCTTTTTGTTGCTTACCTATGGGTTGTCCTTACTTCCTAAGGTCGACAAATTTGTGAATGTCAACGCCATTAGGATCTTTTTGATTGGGAATCCAGTCCCTACACTGTTAGGAGATACTTATTATTCCATCCATTTTCTCGATTTTCATCATGGAGGGATGATTATTTGTTGAACGCCTTTGTTATATCAGTGATTTAATTCTCACTTACCTCAGAATGATGCTTTCTGGGATATCAAGAAGGAACATCGTTGGGCCCCGAAGATTATGGCTCTCACTCATTCAGACATTGTTTGGTATCATTAGGCTTATTATGATGTGGAGATTATTGATAGTTGTGGTAGTTTCCCTAATGTACCTCTTCTTGGAACAAAGGAGGAAATTAACTACAATCCTGTTCTTGCACGTCGTCAACTTGGATATCCAATGAGAGACAAGAGAAATAATATTCATCTGAGTGGTTTCTTTCTTAAAGAAGGAGAGGATCATAAGGAAGCTAAGGAAGAAATTGCAAAGTCTTGGCACCATATTCATAGGAAAAGTAGAAAAGATTTTGGACCAAGAAAAGTTGTTTCTTTGGAGCCTCATCTCTGTTGGGTACAAGCAAGGGAAAACCAGTTGAAGATGCCATATTCTCGTGAAGAACCTATACATGATATGTTTGTGAGGACTACTCCTCCCCTTTTAGATGATGTGGAAGAAATTCATATTTCCCTGGTTAGGACACAACAAGAGAAGGAAGCATGGAAGAATAAGTGTCAAACTTTGGAGGTGTCCTACCAAATAGAATTGAAAGAGAAGGATGAATTTATCGAGATTCCTGAGAGTCGTGCTATGGAGAGGATGAAGAAGCAAGAGGATTTATTTTCCTCTAGAGCTTAGACATGACCTAGTTTCTCACTTCCTGACTCTGGTGGTTGGAAAGAAGTCGTCTACATGTATGCAAAAGAGAATAAGCAGTTGAAAGCTAAGATTGCAAGGCTCATGGGAAAACGTCAGTGTGTGGAGAGATCTTCATCAACTATGGCCCTTAGAGTTTTAGATTCCATATTTATTCTCTTGTACTTAGGATTATTGAAACTTGTACTAAAAGTTGTAATGCATTCCAAAGTTGTTATAATAAAATTTTCAAGATCTTAAAATGTGTTTGTGATTTAATATTTGCAATTGCCTATAATTATTTGAGTTCCTTGAAATAATGATAACAATGATTAATAAATTATATGAGTCACATACCATGCATCATTTTGCACATATTTTTGCATTTGTGTTCATACCCAGGTGTCTTACTGTGTTTCTCTACTTTGTCGAGTCAGCAAGTTGTCTCATCGATATAATACTCGGGCTGATTCTAGGAAGAAGATGGAGAATCTTGAACAAGAGAATTGCGAGTTGGGCAAAGAAGTCACTTATTTGAAGGCCAATATGGCTAATATGACTGCTTTGATGGAATCGTTGGTGGCTACTTAGAATCAGCCAGCACCTGCTCCTCTATCTCCTCATACTGCTCAGCCACAACAAACGACTGTCACTTCCGAGGATCCATCGGTTCCCATTTATGTTACTCCAGTTATTGCTGCTCAATATTGTATGCCTCAAGGTTACCCATGGGGAATGCCTAAAAATTTCATGCCAGAAGGTTACAATCCTGATGCTCAAGTTTCTCAATTTACTCAAACAGCTGCTATTCCTGCACCTCCCGTGGTGCATGTTACTCCTATTTCTAGAAATGAGATTCATTATACCGCGCCTTCTATGGTGAATGTTGTGTCTTTTATTAATGATGAAGTTTATCATCATGTTCCTCCACCAAGTGAAAGTGTGGGCTTCTATGACCGATTGGATGACTTTCAGGACCAATTCGTTGAAATGTAGAAAGAAATGAACGCTCTTCGAGGAAAGGAATTATTCGAACAAAATGTCAATGAGCTCTGCTTAGTTCCTAACATAAAAGTGCCAGCAAAGTTTAATGTGCCAGAATTGAAAAGGTACAAGGGAAACTCCTGTCCCTGAGACCACCTGGTGATGTATATCAGAAAGATGTCCACCCATACTGATGACGAGCGCCTGCTTATTCATTTCTTCCAAGATAGTTTAACCAGTGCCTCTTTGAAATGGTATATAGGTTTGGACAGTAGCAATATATGCACCTTCAATGATTTGGGTGAAGATTTTATCAAGCAATATAAGTATAATATGTTTATGGCACCTGACCGTGACCAGTTGAGAGCAATGACTCAGAAAGATAAAGAGTCGTTCAAAGAATATGTGCAGCGTTGGTGTGAGGTTGCTTCCCAGGTGGTACCTCTGAATAGAGAGCAAGAAATGACCAAGGTCTTCCTGAAAACTCTTGGATGATTTTATTATGAAAGGGTGGTTGCTAGTGCACTAAGTGATTTCACTGAGATGGTAAGCATGTGTGTTCGTATAGAAGAAGATGTCAGGGAAGGACACTTGACAAAAGATGAAGGAACAATGAAACCATCATATGGGTTTTCTAAAAAGAAGTAAAGTGAAACAAACGCTGTCGTTGAGGAAAGAAAGTTTAGACCACCAAGAAGACGTTATCAGTACCAACAACAAGTAACTTTTGTGACTCCAGTCATTAATGTAGCTCTGACTGGTATTTCCTATCAGAGAGCACCTTAAAGTAACTTGGGGCAAGGTCATAAGAGAGAAGCTTTTGACGTTATTCCAATGAGTTATACATAATTATTTCTGGCTTTAATTAAAAAGAAATTGGTGTAGACTAGGCCCCCCCCTGTTATACCCCTAACTTTACCATGGTATTATAAGGCGGATCAGACTTATGCTTTCCATCAAGGAGTCCCAGGATACAACATTGAAATTTTTTATTCCTAGAAGTATGAAGTTCAGAAGATGGTGAGATCTGGCCTCCTATATTTTAAAGATATGGGTCCTAATGTGAAATATAATCCACTACCCAAACATGGAAATGGAAATGTCGTAAATATGGTTGTTGGTTGTCCTGGGGACTTCCATATTTTTTATGTCAACATGGTAAGAGGGGATTTAGTAAATATGCATGGTGATCTCTGTGAATTCAACTATTATACACATGACCATGATGGTTGTAATATTTGCAGTATAAATATCCATGGATGTGATAAGGTGAGAGCTGATCTTCAAGAAATGATGGATGAATGTCTTATCTATATAATCAGAACAGGGGCTGAGTATGAAGAACACGTGAATATAATTTATGGATGTCCCGGTGAATTCCGGATTTTGATGTGAATTATATGAACAATGATCTGGTAGAGCTGCATGCTACTTTTTGTCGCATGGATGGCCAAGAAGAACATCATTATGGGGCCTATCAGATCTGTTGTAGGGATTCTCGTGGTTGTTATATCGTAAGAAGAGGTGTTCAGTTATTTCTAGAAATGGTGCCATCAAAGTCACAGGAAATATAGATGATTACAATGGAGTTAGTATGGTTGAAGATTACTCAATTGAGGCCATGTCTGATGGAAAATATGTTTCTGCTGACGAATCCTTTTCTTCTGATGAAGAAATATTCTCCGATAATGGTCTTGTGATGCCTAAGTATTCTGAAGAAGGGGTGAATGTTATTTTTTTGTGTTTTGGTGTTCCCACTCCATTAGAGATTGAATACCATAGCAAGATTATTGTTGCTCCTGTGGTTATTTGTCTTCCTGGCCATGTCCCATATGAATCATACAAAGTTGTGTTTTATAAGTACAATGCAACTATCTTTGAAGATGGTGTGGAAATTCCAATCTAACCTTTGTCCCATATCGAGAATATTGTTGAAGCTAGTCGGGTAACCCGTAGTGGTCGTGTCTTCGCCCCTGCCTTTAGAGGGATGTTAATTTTGATAAAAAGGTTATTAAGAATATTGATCCTAAGAAAGCGATGGGAGGATCTAGTGGAGCTGCTTTGGAGAAGGATATGGATTACTTGTTGAAAATCATTAATATGAGTGATTACAAGATTGTGGATCAGTTGTTACCAACTCCATCTAAGATTTACATTCTAGCCTTTCTAATGAACTCTTCTGCTCATTAGGAATCTCTAATGAGGGTGTTAGATCAAGCTTTTATTGAATGTGACATGTCTCTGGATTAGTTCAACAATGTTGTGGGAATATTACATCTTGTAATAATCAGAGCTTTTGTGATGACGAGTTTCCTGATGAAGGAAGAAACTATAACCTGACTCTCCATCTTTCCATGAATTGTAAGAAAGTACTCTTTGTCCAATGTGTTGATTGACAATGGGTCTACTTTGAATGTCATACCAAGAATTACAATCATGAAACTTAAGTATCAGGGAGCTCCCATGCGCCCAAGTGGCATTATAGTGAAATCATTTGATGGTTCGAGGAAGTTTGTCATCGGAGAAGTAGATTTTCCTATTCACATAGGTCCTCACTTATTTCAGATTACTTTCTGGGTTATGTTGTCCCAATCTACATCTATTTATTGGGACAACCGTGGATCCATGAAGCAGGACCTGTAACTTCAACCTTGCACCAGAAGCTTATGTTTGTTCGTGAAGGGAAGGTGGTCATCATGAACGGTGAGCAAGCTCTGTTGATATCTCATTTGTCTTCCTTTAGAATTGTAAAAGTTGACGAAGCCACTGTTGGAACTCAGTTCCAAGCTTTGTCCATTGATAATATAAAGAAGAATGAGAATTACACTGCTTCATTTAAGGATGCACAACAGGTAGTGTTATACCCCAATTTTTGCCCCTTAGATTTCTCTATCATATCATATCAACTCAATCACAACAAGATCACACACTAAGGTTTAACTCTTCTCCTTATATTTAACTTTGCCCATCGGGAATCACCAAGCACCTTGATTTGTATCTTGTTGTCATCTATGTTTTGATTAACTTTTAACTAATAAATACAATGTATCTTTGCCCTAATTGTTGATATCATATGTGAAAGCACAACACATTCTAGCAAGTTGATCCATAGGTTCATGAGTTTATTTCCATGCCTTCTTCAACAAATCTTCATTGAAATTCAAGCTTCATTATTGAATATATTTTGAAGAAATATCATGACAAAGTCTATTATGATTCATCATGCCTCAAGTTGTCAAAAATAATTCAAAGTTACAAGGTTTTATCGAAGAAGTTTGACCTAATTGGACAAGTTCTTGATTCATTGATCACAAGTGCATATTCCCGTCAATTATCAATATTTGGAAGTGGTTATGGTTGCTATGGTTCCTCATTATCATCCTCAACAACTTCTATTTATATGACAAAAGTATTTGTGCAAGAAAGTTGATCAAAATTGTAAAAGGATTTCTAAGGTATCTTGTTGCTCTAGGAGCTAGGGTTTTGAACTTCAAAGGGGTATATCTTGGTCATCTTTTTGTATTTTTGAGTGATTCTAAATACATCCTTATCCTCAAAGGGTTATCAACAAATAACTTTAAAATTTTCAAGGAAATTTTGCATGGAAGGTACCTAATGATGAAGAAATATTACAAGTCTTCTAGATGAATCATCAAATTCCCTTATGTGACTTTAAAAGATCACAACATGGTCAATTTTTATCTCGAGCCCATTATTTTTCCATAATTATCTTAAAGATATGGACTTCAACCCTTCTTTTGATTGCAATGTGTGAAAATGGATGGAAGATGCCCTAAGGATGCAAAAGATTATAGGTCATTTCATGAATTTTTGTCAACTTCAACAAGTCATAACTCTCTTAATTTTTGGAGTTTTTAAATGGTTCAAGTCTCAAAATTCCATTAAAGAGATTTACTTCATGCTATCTTTTTTGGTCAAGAACATATTTCAAGTGGAAGGCCATGTTTGGATGCAAGACATGATAAGTCATTTTTGATGAAAAAACGTAGAAACTTTCTAAGTATAGAAAGTCAACCTCTTTTTCTCAACTTTGACTCATTATAATTTTCAGAACAAGCATCCATTTGATGCCATTCTTTGCACAGTGTAAAACTTGTGATCTCATCTTTCTAAAGCTTCGTGAATCATGTCCTAAGACTCCACGAGCTGAGAATTCCATTGATTTGAATTTGGTAACTTAAAACTGAAGTTTCTTCGTAAGTTAGAATTTGAAATTCATGTTTTGGCTTCTAAACATTAAATTAGCACGCCTTTTTGGTCTAAACATGTTTAAACAACTTTCCAAAGTGGATTGGAGCCTTAAAATGCAAGGATTGGATGAGTTTTAATGCAAAACAGATCGCACCTTACTCGTGTATCAGGTTCACACGATTTCCTTCAAAACTGCATCATTTCATACACTTGAACATTCAATCAGCTTCCATATAAATAGAGGATCATACCTCATTCATTTTCTCAGGCTTAGAAAGCCAGAATCACCCTGCCTAACTCCCTCTTGAACCAAATTTTTTGCAACTTCGAATTTGCTCTTACAACCTTTCTCAATCATTTTTCTTTGTCAATTCATCTTGCTTGAACCTCACTAAAGATAACAGAAGAAGAATTAAGCTCTAAAACTTCCTGAATCGTGCTAGCCAAGTCAAGTATCAGAACTCTGTAACTTAACTTCAATAGATAGATTCCTTCACCAATTCTCTCAAACTTTGATACTATTATGAAGTTCTCATCATCCTGATCATGTGTTTATCCCACTAGAGACCATGATTTGCACAATGTGTCTGATCTATTGGATTAACTTACTAATGTGTTTTGACTCTCATCCATTGGTCCATATTTTTTAGACTTTATTTTTTATTTGTGATTTTTATATTTAAATTGTTTTAAACTTTCAAAAAATCAAAGAAAATTCATTTCTGATTCAAAAATCATGAAAAAATTCACAAAAATATTTTCAAATATTCTATTTCTGGATTTTATTTTTTCATAAATTTATTTTTATATTTGATATTTTTTATATTTTTTCTTTGTTTGGTTTGTTTTTAATTACTTAAAAAATACTTTTGAACATTTTTAAATTCTGAAAAAATTCATCAACATCATTTCCATTATTTTTGACCTCCTGATTTTTTTTTTGAATTTTATTTTAACTTCTACTATTTTTTATATTTTTCCCATTTATTTGAGAAATTTTAATTAGTTAAAAAAAAGTTCCCGACTTTAAAAAATCACCAAAAATTTTATATAACATTTGAGTACATTTCTGATTTTTCTATGGCCTCATTTGATTTTTCTTGGTTTATTTTAATATAATTTCCATTTCCCCTCTTATTTTGATTTAAAAATCATTTTTAAAAACATTTTTCTTTATTTTAAATACAATTTTATTTTTTTGTATATATTCCGGCTGATCTTGGACTATGAAATATTGATCATGAACTTTATTAACATCATTGGATCCATGGTGTTGAGTATAACTCCTGGATAAATGATTTTAATAATAGTTTGATTAATTTTTTTTGTTCAAATGTGGTTTAATTCTTCTTCCATCCCTCTTCATCTTATCCTCTTCTTATTGTGTCATATATTGTTAGAAGATGATGTACACATCATCTCTCCAAGCATATGACACATAAATTACTATTGACCAGCCCAAAATAGGTGCGACTTCTATATAAGTCCACTTAAGATTGCCTAGCATAACGCTAAATTTTGTCCCGATTCAAGAAATGATCATCCGTGGCCCAAACCTATGTTTGTAAGCCCATGTATGTTGAGTTGAATCCTTTGATCAAATAACTTTGAGAATCATTGTTAGGAGGCTTTGGTCTTATCAATCTTCTAATGAATCTTCATAAACTTTGGTAAAAGGGAATCACTTAAACATTATTGATCATTTATTGTTGTCTTGAGAATTTTGAATGGAAGATATACTTGACAAAAAAGCAAATGAAACTTTTTATTGAGAGGCTTTAATTTTATCAATCTTCTAATGAGTTTCAAATGCAAGTTTCAAGATGGTCATTCAACTAACCTCTAATTTCTAAAAGTTGACTTTATTTTGTGCTTATATTTTATGCTTTTACTTTAAGCACTTTATTTTAGCATTTACATTTCATGCTATTTTCATCTTTGCTCATTTGAGCATTTTTATTTTATGTTATTTTTATTTTGCTCATTTGAGCTTTTCATTTCTTTTTTGAAGATACTTAATAATCAACTTGAACCCTAAAAAACTTTAATGTTACTTGGACTACTGGGTTACTATCCTTGGCATCACGGAGATTGTGGACTTCTTGAACTTAGGAGTAGAGACCTTAACCTACCTTGAGACATTGTGACCTCAATTGTTATTTTGTATGGAGTTCTTGGGGTTTACCCCAAGACATTTGGATGTTTATTTATTTTGTGTTAGGTTATTGTGATTACATGCTTTGTCTGTGATCTGGAATTCATCTGTATACAGCTGTTACTCTGCCCAATTTTTGTGAAGACTTAATGCAATTGAAGCTTGGTTTCTTAATAGGTTTAGTATCTTTGCTTTCTTAGTTTCAATCCAAAGAATGGGAATTCTACATTGATTCATTATGTCAAGTGTTGGATTCTTGTTGGTTAGACGATTCTTTTCCCCTAGCTTTTACTTTATGCCTTAGGATAGTCCTTCATCTCCTCCCATCTTCTTTAATTTCAAAAAATTTCTCCCTCCTTTTGAAGACTCTTCTTGTTTTTAAAGTTGATCCGCTTTCATATTAAACTTGGACTTATATCCATGTATTTTCAAAATATTTTCTTAATCAAACTTTAATCAACTTAATAATACCTTGACATTTTTGTGAGAAGACTAAAAGTCAATCAATCTCATTCAAACCATTTTGCCACTTTGGCTTTTTACTTTAAAATTTTCTCAAAAGATTAGACTCTTGTCAATCCTTGTAGTGATGCGAACTACTATACTTCTACGATATATAGTGATGTGATATATTTTCCACTTGGGTGTTGAGCGAAGCTTTGTTGATTTTTAAAATCCAAGCCATATCCTCCACTTTGAGATGATGCAAATTATCAGTTCTCATAATTGTGGGTAGTAAGTATGTTTTCCACTCAGATAAGACGATGATGTCTTGTCTCTTAAAATTAAACCAACAAGCTTGTGTTTTAAAATTTTTAAAGGTTAACTATGTGTACCCTAATCCCTTATTGCACGGAAGGTGGTGCGTAGGCACTAAAGGTTCGCAACCGCGATGGGTGCAAAAATCATAAAAAATATACTTCTTTTTGTCATCTCCACAATCCATTTTTTATACAATATTTATAGCTAAAATACACGGATTTTCAAAGAGGTTCCTGCAAAGTACCGTAGATGTTTAGGGTGCTAGTACCTTTCCTTTGCATAACCAACCCCCGAACATAGATTCTCTCCCCCTCTTTTTGGGTTATTCGCTTTTTTACCATTCCTTTGGAAACAATAAAGAGCAGTGGCAATTTTTATTTTGATTTGTGTGAGTCGAGTCAATCCAATGGATTAGTATCAACATTTCTACTACTATAGAAAAAATAGCAACTTTGTTAGGGACATATTGACCTCTTGTTGGTCCATCCCTAAGTGGGTTGAGCTTGTCTTTGTTTATATTTATGTATTTGCTATTATTTATTGTACATTATGTGTAATATATATGTTTGTGTGGATTTTCATGATTTTCAGGGTGCTTGGTGATTTCTCATAAGTCCTATACCTAGATTTGGGCAAACTTAAGATAGGACGGGCAGTATGGTCATGCTAACTTTGAGGGAGTAATCCCAAAAAACGAATACATGAGATACCCCACTCAGTGGAGGCCCTGAAACTGAGGACTGTAGAACCCCTAAGCCATCTTGGCCTTTTAGGTGTAGTGCAGAAGATATGACAGAGTAATCTGAAAATGGTTGTCACCCGATACTATGCTCGGACGAGTTTTTCTTCAGAATATTACTAATTACAGAGTCAATCGGGACGTTGGTAATATATGAAGGAAGGATGTAGACTCTGGGAACCTCTAGAATCTTGTTCGACAGGTGATAAACTATTAAATCATACCTTATAGGTAGTACCTTCAACCTCATGCTGGTGACGTTGAACCTATGAACCCTATGTTTTTGATCTTGCTTGTGATTGTTGCATCATGCATTCATGCACCCATGAGCATCTTCTAAAGACATTCTGTTTTAAGGGACTTAAAAGTTGACTCTTTGTGAATATCTCAGGTACTTTTTGATTATGGATTCTAGAAAAAGAAAGACTGGGAAATACAGTTTCAAGGATCCCAAGATAGATGAGATGATGAGTTTGATACCCGAGATTGAGAGTTCTATAGATTGTCGGAGGAAATATGGGTCCATCATTTCCCTTATGAAGCTCAAGATGAAAGAGGGTATTCTCTCGACTTTAGTCCAATTCTATGATCCGATGTATCGATGCATTACATTCCCTGATTATCAATTGATTCCTACATTAGAGGAGTATTCTTATCTGCTGGGTTTACCTATTACCGACCGTGTTCCTTTTATTGGTTTGGAGGGGGAGCCAAAATCCCATGAGATTGCTGCTTTGATCCATTTGGGGAAGTCTGAGGTTGAAACCCACATGACTACTAAAGGAGGGATTAGAGGATTACCAGCTCAGCTCTTATAGATAAAGCTCGCTTTCCATAATAAAGAGTACAATTACTTTTGAGGCCATCTTTTCTCTACTTGCTAATGAGTTATTCTTATTTCCCAA
The DNA here is from genome assembly GCA_948472305.1 of Vicia faba. Taxonomy (NCBI): domain Eukaryota; kingdom Viridiplantae; phylum Streptophyta; class Magnoliopsida; order Fabales; family Fabaceae; genus Vicia; species Vicia faba. The sequence continues at coordinate 46,186,464 of OX451735.1, forward strand.
TGTCGACAAATTTGTGGATATAAACGCCAACAAAATCTTCATGATTGGGAACCCAGTCCCTACATTGTTGGGTGATGCTTATTACTTTATTCATCTTCGGGACTCTTATGATGGAGGCATGATCATATGTTGCATGCCTTTGTTGTATAAGTGGTACATTTATCACTTGCCTCGATCTGATGCTTTCTGGGGTGTCTGGAAAGAACCTCGTTTGGCTCCAAAGATTATGGGGCTTACTAATTCAGATATTGTTTGGTATCATCAGGCATACCATGATGTAAAGATTGTTAACAGTTGTGGCAGTTTCCCATATGTACCTCTTCTTAATACAAAGGGAGGAATTAACTACAACCCCGTTCTTGCACGACGACAGTGTAAGTGTTTGTTGGAAGCAATTTTGGTAAAACAATGACTTTTTAATGTTTTTCTAAATTTCTTAACATTTGGAGCAAAACTGTTCTGTATGATGTCAAAGTAGATGTATTGACATCTGCCAACTGAACTGATCTCAGCCGAACATCAGTTAAGTCTTTTTGCTTCCTGATTTCTAGTAATCTATAATTCAGGATTTGTAACCTATAGGCTGCGAAAAATATGGAGGAATATTTTTTAAATTGTATAATTTTATCTTTGCCTATTTTTATGGAAATATTCAAAATATTTGAATATTTGTTTTTAAGCCCAAGCCCAAAACATCGCATATATAAGAACTTGCTTCCTTATTCAAAGACAAACAAATTTTGAAGAAGAATACTTTCTTTCTGATTAGAAGTCTAAGCTTTTTATTTATAATACACTCTAAGTATTAGTTTAAATACTTGATTTGTTATTTGGGTTGTTAATTGTGTATCATTCATAAGCTTTTAAGCATTAAATGATTGAAGTGTTTCAAACTTATTAATTTCGTTAAGTTCTTCATTGTAAGTGATTGAAGGGATTTCAGGATGGCCTCATACCTAGGTGAGTATTAGGTGGAAGTTGGGTATGGGTAGTGATTAAGTGATTAGATCGTAAACTGGTTGTTTACTAAGGGTCTATGAATTGATACTATTTAGTGAACTTTTCCCTGGCTTGGTAGCCCCAGAGTAGGTGTTGTTGTACACTGAACTAGGTGAACAATCTCTTGTGTTTTTACTGCTTTTAATTTTATTGCACCTTACTTCCAAACAGATATTTGTGTCGTGGTATCTCATTCGATATGACATATCTGATACCAGAATTTCAATTGGTATCATAGCAGGCACCTTGCTCTTTATCTGGGTGAGATCCAAGGAAAATACTTTCTGGTACTATGGACAAGGAATGAGGATTTGTGAATAGAACACCCATTCTGGATGGAAGGAATTATGACTACGGGAAACCACGTATGGTTGCCTTTCTAAATTACTTAGACAGCAGGGCTTGGAAAGCTGTTTTAAGAGGATGGAAACACCCTGTCAAATTGGGAAAAAATGGAGAACCTACTTTTGAATTAAAACCTGAAGAAGATTGGTCTAAGGAAGAGGATGAAATTGCTCATGGAAATTCTAAAGCCTTAAATTCTATATTCAATGGAATTTCTAAGAACATTTTCATGTTAGTGAATACATGTGAAGTTGCTAAGGATGCATGGGGGATTCTTCAATCTACTCATGAAGGCACATCCAAAGTTAAGATGTCAAGACTTCAATTAGTCACCACAAAATTTGAGAATTTGAGGATGAAAGATGATGAAAGTATAAATGACTTCCATATGAACATCCTTGAAATTTCCAATGCCTCCAGTGCTTTAGGAGATAAAATACTTGAAGACAAATTGGTGAGAAAGATGCTCAAGTCTCTTCCCAAGATATTTGATATGAAAGTAATTGCTATAGAAGAAGCGCAAGAAATTGAAAAAATTAAAGTGGATGAACTTGTTGGATCCATTATAACATTTTAATTAAGCATAAATGAAAGATCTGAGAAGAAAAAAAAAGCATAGCCTTTGTATCTAATACTGAAGATGAAGAAGAGGACTGTGATCTGGATACAAATGGAGGAACATAAAATGCTTTAGCTATGCTTGGGAAACAATTTAATAAAGTGATAAAAAGAATGGACATGAACCAAAGATCAAATTTCAAGAACATCCCATCTGACATCTATAAGTCTAATGAGGTGGGAAGAAAAAGGGATGAAGATAAATCTTCTCAAGGGAAGGGAATACAATGTCATGAATGTGAAGAATTTGGTCACATTAGAAATGAATGTCCTACATATCTAAATAAATAGAAGAAGAATCTATCAGTTACTTGGTCTGAAGAGGACTCAGAGAGTGATATTGAAGAATCTACCAAATATGTTAAAGCATTGACAGGAAAATATGTATCTGATGAAGAGTTTAGTGATGGAGAACTAGCCTTTGATGAGTTATCTGCTTCATACAAATAATTATGTCTCAGAAGTGCATAAGTGTGTCTTGAAGGGGAGAAACAGAAAGCCATCATAACTCAGCTGAAGGAGGAAAGGGAAGAGCATCTTAAAACTATTTCTGATCTGGAAAGTGAAGTGTCTTCTCTGAATTCAAATCTTGATAGAATGGTCAAATCTCTCAAGATGCTGAATAATGGGTCTAACTCATTAGATGAAATTCTCAAAGCAGGAGGAGTGACAGGAGATAAGAGTGGTATAGGTTTCAATGAGAAAAAAGAACCTAACTCAGAAGACCCTTCATCTGTTTCCTCTCATTCCAAGCCTAAACCAAAGATGTAAAATCAAATGTCTCAACATCATGATAAGGAAGGACATCTTGGGAAACCTCGTGTGAAGAAAGGATATCATGGAAAACATCATGGGAAGAAAAAGCTTAATCAAACAGGAAGAATCCCCAGCCCTAGAGATGTCATCGTCGTGGAAGGCTTGGACATATAAGGCCCTTCTGTTTCAATTTGTATGGATATCCTAAAAATTCTCCTCTTCCCAAAACTGATAAGATTCCCCGAAATAGAAAAAAGGAGAAACAGTGGGTTCCCAAGTCCAAGGTTGGTAGTTTCATTTCTCACACCTCGCTCAGAGTATCAACCAAAGATGACTGGTACTTTGACAGTGGCTGTTCTAGACAATGGACAAGTGTCAAGAATCTGTTGGTGGATGTCAAATCTCATTCCACCAGTTATATGACTTTTGGTGATAGAGCAAAAGGAGAAACCAAAGGTGTTGGAAAGCTTGACTGTTCAGGAGTTCCTAAGCTTGATACTATTTTACTTGTAAAAGGGTTAACAACTAATTTGATAATCATAAGCCAACTATGTGATCAAGGATTCAAAGTTAACTTCTCCAAGGAAGAATGTCTTGTGTGCAATGAAAAGAATGAAGTAATCATGAAAGGAATCAGATCTAAAGACAACTTCTATCTATGGGTTCCTCAAGAGTTAAACCTCTCCTCAACATGTGTTTTAGCAAAAGAAAATGAAGTTGAACTATGGCACTAAAAATTGGGGCACTTGCATATGAAAGGTATGAAGAGAATTATATCTGAAGAAGTAGTGAGAGGGATTCCTAAGCTCAAGATAGAAGAAGGAAGTGTATGTGGTGACTATTAAATTGGAAAGCAGACAAAGATTTCACATCAGAAGATTCAACATCTTACTACATCAAAAGTTTTGGAACTTCTCCACATGGACTTGATGGGACCTTTGCAGGTTGAAAGTCTTGGTGGTAAGAAGTATGCCTATGTTGTTGTAGATGATTTTTCTAGATACACATGGATAAACTTTATTAGAGAAAAATCAGAAACTTTTAAAGTGTTCAAAGATCTTTGTCAAAAACTTCAAAGGGAAAAGGAAAGCCATGTCATAAGAATAAGAAGTGATCATGGAAAGGAATTTGAGAATAACAAATTTGCTGAGTTTTGCTCCCCTGAAGGAATCAACCATGAATTCTCTTCTCCTATTACTCCTCAACAGAGTGGGATTATAGAACGGAAGAATAGAACTCTCCAAGAATCTACCAGAGCCATGATTCATGCTAAGAAACTACCCTACCATTTTTGGGCTGAAGCTATGAATATCGCATGCTATATTCATAACAGAGTCACTCTAAGGAAAGGCACTTCAGCCACTTTATATGAAATATGGAGGGGAAGAAAACCAACTGTTAAATACTTGCATGTCTTTGGAAGTAAATGTTACATCTTAGCTGATCGAGAATAAAGGAGGAAGATGGACCCCTAGAGTGATAAAGAAATATTCCTGGGTTACTCTACAAACAACATAGCATACAGAGTTTTTAACTCCAGAACCAAAGTTATGATGGATTCAATAAATGTTACTTTTGATGATAGAGGATAGAATGTTGAAGAAGATGTCTTAGAAGATGTTGGAACATCTTTTCCTGATAGTCCAACTAAATCAAATGACACAAGTATTGATTCTAATCCTCCTCAAGAAGATTCTCAACCTAGTAACCTCACTAAAGGACCTTCAATTAGAACTCGGAAAGATCATCCTAAGGAGCTTATCATAGGAGATCCAAACAAAGGAGTTACTACCAGATCAAGAGAAGGGATTTCAAACTCTTGGTTTGTATAAAAAATTGAGCCTAATAATGTCAAAGATGCCCTAACTGATGAGTTATAGATTAATGCTATGCAAGAGGAGCTGGAACAATTCAGTAGGAATGAAACTTTGGGATCTGGTTCCAAGACCTGAAGGGAAAAATGCGATTGGCACTAAATGGGTATACAAGAATAAATTTGATGAAAAACGAGTGGTCACTAGAAATAAGGAAAGGTTAGTTTCACAAGGATACACTCAAATTGAAGGAGTGGACTTTGATGAAACCTTTGCTCCTGTGGTTAGACTTGAATCAATCATACTACTATTGGGAGTTGCATGCATTTTGAAATTTAAATTGTTTCAAATGGATGTAAAGAGTTCCTTCTTGAACGGGTACCTGAATGAAGAAGTTTTTGTTGAACAACCAAAAGGATTTGTTGATCCAAGTTTTCCTAAACATGTTTATAAACTGAAGAAAGCTCTGTATGGATTGAAGCAAGCTCCAAGAGCTTGGTATGAGAGACTGGTAGAATCCCTTGGGGAGAATGGATATAGGAAAGATGGCATAGACAAAACCCTCTTTGTCAAAGAAGAAGAAGGGAAGATTATGATTGCTCAAATCTATGTTGATGATATTGTATTTGGTGGGATGTCAAATTAGATGGTGGAACATTTTGTCAAGCAAATGCAGTCTGAATTTGAAATGAGTCTTGTTGGTGAATTAACCTATTTTCTTGGTCTGCAAGTTAAAAAAATGGAAGACTCCATATTTCTATCTCAGATAAAATATGCCAAGAATATAGTGAATAAGTTTGGGATGGAGAATGCCAGTCACAAAAGAACCCCTGCTCCCACACATCTGAAGCTGACTAAATATGAAAAAGGAGTAAGTGTAGATCAAAGTCTCTACAGAAGCATGATAGACACTCTTCTATATCTCACAGCTAGCATACCAGAGATTGCCTTTGTCGTAGGGGTGTGTGCAAGATATCAAGCTGATCCTAAAATTAGCCATGCCAACCATGTGAAGAGGATTCTTAAATATGTGAATGGGACAAGTGACTATGGTATGTTGTACTCTCGTGGATTAAATTATGCCTTAACTGGTTTTTGTGATGCTGATTGGGCAGCAAGTGCTGATGATAGAAAGAGTACATCAGGAGGATGCTTCTTTCTGGGAAATAATCTCATATCTTGGTTAAGCAAGAAGCAAAATTGTGTGTCTCTGTCCACTGTTGAGGCTGAGCACATTGCTGAAGGAAGCAGTTGTTCTTAATTGGTTTAGATGAAACAAAGGTTATCAGAATAGAATGTAAAACAAGATTTCATGACATTATTCTGTGACAATTTAAGTGCCATAAACATATCAAAGAATCCCATTCAACACAGCAGGACCAAGAATATTGACATCTGTCATCACTTTATAAGAGAACTTGTTGAAGAAAAGATTGTTACCCTAGAACATGTAGCCACTAAATTACAACTGGTTGGCATCTTCACAAAGGCTTTAAATGCTAATCAATTTGAGAATTTAAGAGGAAAATTAGGGATCTGTTTATATGAAGGGTTGTAGAAATTAAAAGTGTGTGGGAATATCATTAATGTGATATTTATTATTTGTGTTTCCAACAAATAAAAGTTAGAAAGAAATCATTACAAGACTGCCTCAATTTGTTTCCCACACGCTACGAAATTTCTTCTCTCCACTTTCACAAACTCTTCATTCTCCTCCACAGAAAAATGACCCTTGACATTCTTCATCACCTTGCTAAAAAATTCTCAAACATGTCTCAACATCCCACATCATCTTCCTCAAAATATGCAAATGAAAATCTTTCTCTTGACAGAGTATTAGATGTTACTCCTCTATCAACGATCCTTCCGCTTGAGAAAAAGGTCAAGAAACCTAGATCATCACCAGCTAAGAAATTTAAAGATGGCAAAGGTAACTCTTCTACTGCTACTGACAATAGAACTAAAGAAGAAATTGTTAATGTTGATAGAAGCATCAGAAGGCTTGTGGACAGATTATTAAATGAAGGATTTGTTGTGCCTAGGATTTCTACTCCCCTTGCTCGCATACCTCCTCCTGCTGACAAAGGAAGTAATTCTAAAAATAATGCTGCTGAATCATCCAAGAAAGATACTGCCGATAGCGAACGTGAGAAGCTTGCTACCTCTGCCTTAAAAGAAGTGGAAGAAGAAGATGTTGATCAAGATGTTGAGGAAAATGTTGAACAAATTATTGAAAAAAACTCTCCTTTTAAAGAAGATGATGTTGCCTCCAAGGATGGAGAAGGTCACAATGCTGTGAATGTAGTCAATGTTGAAGAGCTGACTGACAATGAGCTCATCACTAATGTTGTACCTGGTATTGCAAGAAGGCTAAAGTCCAGGAAAGTGAAAGATGCAAGTGTCACAACCCCTCCCAAAAAAAAAATCAATAAGAAAACCATGTATGGACCCTCAAAATCAGGAAGTAAAGTGGTCCCTTCTTCTAGCAAGATAAAAGCTAGACCTGTTAGCTCTACTGATGATGATGAGGATGCTGTAAAAAGATCCAAGAGTAAGAAGAAAGTTGTTATAGTTGAAGAGACTAACTCTGAGAATGATGTCGAGCAAGATGTCCAGGACATCTCTCCTATCAAAAACTCTGCAAATAAGAAATTGTTTGTTAGGGTTCCTGATGCCCCACTTGACAACATCTCCTTTCACTCTGTTGGGAATGCTGAAAAGTGGAAGTATGTGTATCAAAGAAGGATTTCTATGGAGAGAGAACTAGGAGTTGGTGCCTTGGAATGTATGGAAATCATGGAGTTGATCTCCTATGCTGGACTGATGAAAACTGTTACCAGGCTTGCAAATTGCTATGAAACTCTTGTTAAGGAGTTTATTGTTAATATTCCTGTTGATTGTGCTGACCATAACAATAAGGAGTATAGAAAGATTTTTGTTAGAGTAAAGTGTGTAGAATTTTTTCCTGCCATTATAAACAAATTTCTAGATAGGTCTGAAGATGTATGTTGTGAGCTGGAAGTAACAGACAATCCAGTGTGTAAAGCCATTACTGCTAATCAAGTAAGTGAGTGGCCAATGAAAAAAAAACTTCCTGTCAGCAAACTGAGTGTGAAATATGCAATTTTACATAGGATTGGAGCTGCAAATTGGGTTCCCACTAATCACACTTCAGCCATCTCCATTGGTTTAGGAAAAATCATTTATGCTGTAGGAAACGAGAAACTTTTTGATTATGGGACTTTATCTTTGATCAAACCATCAAAAATGCAGGAACTTGTGCCATTAAGATGCCAATTTCTTTTCCTTCCCTCCTCTGTGGAATTATCCTAAATCAACATCCTGGAATCCTAAGTGGAAATGATGTAATGTGCAAGAGGGAGTCTGCCTTGACCCTCCATTTTAAGATCTTTTCAGGAAAACATGTCCCAGACATTGTTTTAACATTTGCTCCTGCTGAAAAGACCTCCACCAAGGATGATATAATCAATGAAATAAGGGAAGCCTACAAGGAATTAAATGATATGATCAGAGTGGGGCTCAACTAGGAAGCTAATCTTTGAAAAGATGATCAAGGACCTACAAAAGGACAACAACCTTGATGATACAATGAGCTCTGAAGGTGAATACTTCAGTGAGCAAAGAAGTTCTAGTTCAACCAAGTCAACTGGACTTGATAAAAGTTAGACTACTTGATATTTATCTGAACTCCTTGTTTCTTTTTTGGCACTTGCATGTGCTTGACATTTGAATTATATGGTATGTACTGTAATATTGACATTATCTTGAATGTATCCTTTCTTTGGCATACTATGACTAAAGAGGGGGAGAGAAAGTGAGTGAGTGACTGACTAACCACTGACCACTGACTGACCACTGACCATTGTTTGAGGGGGAGCTCAATACTTGAGGGGGAGCCTCATGTCCCAGAAGATGTTTTGACATCTTCTTGTGCTAACAGCTAATCTTCTTGTGCTAACTGCTAACTGAATGTATGTTTTGATTGCTTTTCTTATGCTGCTGGCATGATAATGCTCTAATAATTATGCTGCTACTCTGATAATATGCTCTAATAATGTTTTAGCCAAAATTTTCCAAAGGAGGAGTTTGTAAGTGCTTGTTGGCAACAATTTTGGTAAAATAATGACTTGTTAATATTTTGCTAAATGTATTAACATTTGGAGAAAATTTTTTTTGTATGATATCAAAAAAGATGTCTTGACATCTGCCTACTAAACTGATCTCAGCCCAACATCAGTTAACTCTTTTTGTTTCATGATTTGCAGCACTCTATAATTCAGGATTTGTGACCTACAGGCTGCGAAAAATATGGAGGAATATTTTTCAAATTGCATAATTTTATCTTAGCCTGTTTTTATGGAAATATTCAAAAGATTTGAATATTTGTTTTTAAGCCCAAGCCCAAAACTTCGCATATATAAGGACTTGCTTCCTTATTCAAAGACAAGCAACTTTTGAAGAAGAATACTTTCTTTCTGATTAGAAGTTTAGGCTTTTTATTTGTAATATGCTTTAAGTATTAGTTTAAATACTTGAGTTGTTATTTGGGTTGTTAATTGTGTATCATTCATAAGCTTTTAAGCATTGAATGATTGAAGTGTTTCAAACTTATTAATTTTGTTAAGTTCTTCATTGTAAGTGATTGAAGGGATTTGAGGATGGCCTTATACCAAGGTGGGTATTAGGTAGAAGTTTAGCTTAGATAGTGATTAAGTGATTAGATCATAAACTGGTTGTTTACTGAGGGTCTATGAATTGATACTATTTAGTGAACTTGTCCCTGGCTTGGTAGCCCCCAGAGTAGGTGCTGTTGTACACTGAACTGGGTGAACAATCTCTTGTGTTTTTACTCCTTTTGATTTTACTGCACCTTACTTCCAAACAGATATTTGTGTCGTGACATCTCATTCGACATCGCATATCTGATACCAGAATTTCAGACAGCTTGTATATCCGATGAGGGATAAGCCAAATAGTATTCATTTGAGTGGTTTCTTCCTTAAAGAGGGAGAAGTTCATAAGGAAGCTAAGGAGAAGATTGTGAAGGCTTGGCGTCATATTCACAAGAAGAGTAGGAAGGACTTGGGACCTAGAGGGGTTGTTTCTTTGGAACCTTATCTTCAGTGGGTACAAACAAGAGACATCCAGTTGAAGATGCCATATTCCTGAGAAGCACCCATGCCTGATATGTTTGTAAAGACCACTCCTCCCCTATTGGTTGATGTGGAAGAGCTCTAGCTTTCCTTAGTCAGGATGCAACAAGAAAAGGAAGCTTGGAAGAATAAGTGTCATACTTTAGAGGTGTCTTACCGAGCAGACCTGAAGGAGAAAGATGATATGATCGAGATTCTTGAGAGTCGTGTTGTACAGGCGATGGAAAGGCAAGAGGACTTATTTTCCTCTAAGCCTCAGTCGGGCCTTAGTTGCTCACATCTCGACTCTGGTGATTAGAAATAGGTCGCCAACAAATATGCGCAAGAGAATCAGAGGTTGAAGGCTTAGATTACAAGACCCACAGAAAAGCGTCAGCGTGAAGAGTGATCTCTATCAGCTTTGCTTTTATAGGGTTTTTAGGCCTTATCTTCATCTTATACTTGGGATTATTGAAACTTGTACTAAAAAGTTGTAATTCGTTTTGAAGTTATTATAATGAGATTTTGAGTATTTCAAATGTGTTGGTACTTTGATATTTGCTAAATTGTATATAAATCTTTGAGTTCCTTGAAATATTAATAATAAAATAAATCATGTGCATTGAATATTATGCATCATATTGTACATACTTGTTGCGTTTTTTGTGCATATCCAGGTGTCTTACTGAGCTTATTTACTTCATATAGCAAGTTGTCTCATCAGTAAAATACTCGGGCCAATTTCAGAAGGAAGGTGGATAATCTAGAACAAGAGAATCGTGAGCTCTGCAAAGAAGTTTATGCTCTGAAGGCCAGTATGGCCAATCTTACTGCTCTGATAGAATATTTTGTGGCTACTCAAAATCAGCCACCCCTTGCTCAGCCTTAATAGACAATAGTTACTACTGAAGCTCCGACTGTTCCTGTTTCTACTACTCCAACTATTTTTGTTCAGAATCGTTTGCCTCAAGGTTATCCCTAGGGAATGCTAGATAAATATATACCAGAAGGTTTTAATTAGGATGCTCAATTTTCTCCACTCGCTCAGGCTTCTACTGCTCCTGCACCTCTTGTGGTTCATATTACCCCTGCTGCTAGAAATGAGATTCACTATGATGTACATCCCTCGATGAATGTTGTACCATTTGCTAATGATGAAGTGTATCACCCTATTCCTCCACCAAGTGAAAGCTTGTGTTTCTATGATCGGATGGACGACTTTCAGGATCAGTTTGATAATATGCAGAAAGAGTTGAAGGCCCTAAAAGGAAATTAACTGTTTGGGAAGAATGTCAACGATATGTGTTTGGTTCTGTTGTACCCCAAAATTTGCCCTCTCATGCTTTCAAAGGTCTTCCCTTACATGGTTGGTCACAAACACTTGCCTAATGAAAATAAAGTTTTCTTGAATATGAATAAAGTGTCTTTCGATTGGCATTTGGGAAAGGTCTTCGATTGGGTATCCAAAATCCTTCGATACAGGCTTGACTCACCAGTCTTCGATTGGCCATTTGGCACTCTTCGATCAGGTTTTGATTAGTAAGCTTCGATTAGGTGTTTGGAACCCTTCAATCAAGCTTTGGTTCACCAGTCTTCGATTGGGAATTTGGAACTCTTCGATCAGGCTTTGATTAGTAAGCTTCAATTAGGAGTTTGGAACCCTTCGATCAAGCTTTGGTCTGCAAGTCTTCGATTGAGCACTGGACCCCACTTCGATCAAGTCAATGTCACAATACTTCGACTATGCATTAACTGCTTCAGGCTTACCTTCGACTCACCAGGCAAGAGGCTCACTTGAAGAACATGTAAATGACTCATTCGAAGAAGCATTCAGAAGGCCCATTCGAAGGGTACATAAGAAGTCCATTCGAAGGAGGCAACTCAAGACCATTCGAAGAAGCATTCAGAAGGCCCATTCGAAGGGTACATAATGTAGGTGTTTAGGTATTGGCTTGCATTTTTGGTAAATCCCAAGTGTATGTGTGAATGTCATGACTGATGTCATAACATTCTAGTTCAGGTTGTACTAACTCATTAGGTACATGTGCAGAAAAATATTGTAATTCAAATACTGATGTTTATAAGTGTGTATCTGAGCATGTTTGCAAAATGATCACATTTTGCTAAATCAGTAGACAGGTTTTCTCAGATGTCATAACAGATGTTATGACATCCTGTTCTGAACTAACAGGATTGCAGGATTGGATAAGTCTGAGTTTTTTCAGGAAATAACTCAGTCCTTTCTGAATAGAATCCTGCGTTTTCTGAGGAGTAACCTAGCTCAATCCTAACCTGGTCAATAAAGTCCTGTGACCTGGTCTTTAGGTCAAACGGAATCAACCCTAGGTTTTTGGAAACCCTAACTGAAGTTGCAGCTGCTATATATTCAACAGAGCTGCTGTTTTTCAAGACATCCCTGCTGATTTATTAGAAGATCAATTTTGTAATCTGTATAGATTTGTTTATTGTACCCCAAGCAATTATCATTGTGATAAGTGCCTTGGAATAGGTTTCAATTGTAAGGGTTGTGTAGCACTCAAAGCTTTGAAGCAAGAGTGTTTGAATGTCCCTTGACTAAAGCTGTGAAGCAGAGTCAAGTTAGTTGTGTACATCACTCAAAGCTGTGAAGCACGAGTGATTGTGTTGCTTGATTAAAAAGCTGTGAAGTTTAATCAAGTGTGTGTTTTTTTTTGAAGAGTGTCTTCATCAATTCTTAAGTCAAATTGGTTTATGTATCACTGTTGTGATTGAGGGGGAGTGAGTAGGAACTCAGGTTTAAGTTGTACTTAGATTAGAATTGCATTGGGTAGGTCTTAAGTGAAGGAGATAAACTGGTTGGTTTATTCCTGAATTAACATCTCTTATAGTGGATTCTCTCCCTGGCTTGGTAGCCCCCAGAGTAGGTGTTGTTGCACACTGAACTGGGTAAACAATTGACTGTGTTCTTTACTGCTTTTGTATTTACTGTCATATAGTAAGTCAGATACGGTGTCATAACATTGGACGTGACATTGAGTATCTGCAGCCAGAATTTTCAATTGGCATCAGAGCAGGCACCCTGCCTGTATTACTGGGTGAGATCTAGGGATATCACTTTCTGGCACTATGGACAAAGAAGGAGTTTTTGGAAATAGACCACCCATTCTGGATGGAACCAATTATGACTACTGGAAACCTCGTATGATTGCCTTCCTAAAATCTCTGGACAAAAAGGCTTGGAGAGCTGCTGACAAAGGATGGATTCATCCCACCATAACTGAGAGAGATGGGACAATCAGTCTGAAGCCTGAGGAAGATTGGAGTAAATAAGAAGATGAGTTAGCTCTGGGAAATTCAAAAGCTTTAAATGCCTTGTTCAATGGAATTGATAGAAACATCTTCAGACTAGTACATCAATATGAACTGGCCAAGGAAGTTTGGGACACTCTCAAAACTACTCATGAGGGCACTTCCAAAGTAAAAATGTCAAGGCTTCAGATGTTGACCACTAAGTTTGAGAATCTAAAAATGATGGAAGATGAAACCATTCATGAGTTTCACATGAACATCTTGGAGATTGCCAACACCTCAGGAGCACTGGGAGAAAAAATGTCAGAAGAAAAACTGGTGAGGAAGATTCACAGATCCTTGCCTAAAAGATTTGCAATGAAGGTAACTGCCATAGAGGAAGCCCAGGACATTAGCAAGTTAAAAGTGGATGAACTTATTGGGTCTCTTCAGACTTTTGAGATGGGGATCACTGATGATGGTGACAAGAAGAACAAAAGCATAGCACTTGTATCCAACACTGATGTTGAATACAAGGAGGATGAAGAAGAAAACATATCAGAAGCCATTGCCATGCTTGGAAGACAGTTCAACAGGCTCATCAAAAGAATGGACCCAAAGTCAAGGTCTAATGTTCATAACATTCCTTTTGACATTGACAGTTCCAGCAGAAGACCAAGGTCAGAAGATAAGGGAAACCAAGGCAGAGGTATTCAATGCCATGGATGTGAAGGATATGGACATATTCGAGCTGAATGTCCTACCTTTCTTAAGAAGCAAAAGAAAGGAATGACTGTTACTTGGTCTGACTATGATTCAGAAAGCAATTCTGAAGAAGAATCTGCCAAACTAGTTACTGCCCTAACTAGTGTTTGTACTTCTGAAAGTGACACTAGTGATGAAGAAGTGACATTTGAAGAACTGGCTGATACCTACAAGAAATTGTGTATCGGAAGTGGTGAAGTCTGTGTGCAAAATGAGAAACAATCAAAACTCATTATAAAGCTGGAGGCTGAAAAGAGGGCTAATCTTGAAACTATAAGTCATTTAGAAGGAGAAGTTCAACTACTGAACTCACAACTGAATCAAATGACCAAATCTGTCAAGATGTTGACCAATGGAACAGACAAATTGGAAGAGATCCTTCAGGCTGGACAAAATATGGGAAATAAATTTGGCCTAGGATTTGTGGAAACAAAGAAATTTGGTACTGGGAAGCAAATGTCAAAACGGATGTCTCAACATTACTCTCAACATCAGGGACAGAGACATATGAAGAAGAGGTACCAAAGATGGAGATGTCATCATTGTGGGAAATATGGTCACATAAAGCCCTTCTGCTTCAGATTACATGGATATCCTAATCAGAACTCAGATGTCAAACCTAAGTCTAAAAAGGTACCACATGCTCCTCAATGGAAGAAAAAGGCTACTGCACTGATAGCTCACACTTCCCTGAGGTTCTCTGCAAAGGAAGATTGGTACTTTGACAGTGGATGTTCCAGACACATGATTGGATTCAAAAATCTCCTCAATAATGTTATGCCTCACACCACCAGTTTTGTGACCTTTGGAGATGGTGCTAAAGGAGAAGTCAAAGGAGTTGGTAATTTGGACTGCCCTGGAGTTCCAAGTCTGAATAAGGTACTGCTGGTAAAAGGGTTGACTACTAATCTCATTAGCATCAGTCAATTATGTGATCTAGGATTCATGGTCAACTTCTCAAGATCTGAATGTCTAGTATTTAATGAAAAACTAGATGTTGTAATGAGAGGAATCAAATCCAAAGATAACTGTTATGTGTGGCAGCCTGAGAACACTGATATCTCCACTATGAGTCAAATCATCAAAGAAGAAAAAGAGATGAAACAGTGGCAGCATAAGCTTGGAAGAATGAAAAGAGCTATTCCTATGGAAGCTGTCAGAAGAACTCCAAAACTACAGGCTGATAATATATGTGATGTGGCAAATAAACTTGAAGAAGAATGTGTTGTCAGAACCTTAAGTCATCTTGACAAGGATGTTGAAAAAAACAAGTCTCATAAATTCTGTTCTCAAAACATCTGGTCAAAACAGATGCTCCCTGAGTACAATGTTACACAAGATGTTGTGACATTGTGTTGTGATAATCTGAAAACATTCAACATTTCCTTGAACCCTATTGACTTTGAAGAGAAGAAGTCATTTGAACTGGAACATAGTTTCTCTAAGCTTCAGCTGACTGATTCTTCTACCAAGGCGCTTGTTGGAAATAAACTTGAAAATTTGAGGGGCAGGTTGGGTATTCACCAACATGAGAAATTATAGCAATTAGTTTTGCTGAAAACAAGGGTTGAAGGGATTAATTTTATTAAGTCTATATTTAGTGGGTTAATCATATTCATTCACAATTCCTTCAAAATCCTTAAGAAGTTGAAGAGACTCCCTTTTACTCCCTACCTCTCTCATCCTTGCAACCTGTTTCCTCCTCCCAATCAAAGATTTTTCACAAACTGCTACTATTACTCAAAGTTAAACAAAATGTCTCAGACATCGTCCTCCACCATGGCGGCTTCGTCTTCGTCATCATCGTCATCATCTGATCAAGATTCTAGGGCAATCACTACATGCATAGAATCTGAAGTTCTTGAGGTCACTCCTCTCAGGGAGATGGCAACTGACCCAGCCAGAGTCAAAAAGCTCAGAACCAGACATGCAGGAAGAGCTCAAGCTACAGTCTCTGGTAATTCTTCTCATCCTTCGTCTTCTATACCTAATAGAGAAGGATCAGTTCAAGTACACCAAGCTATTGCTAGGCTGGTTACTAGCATTCTGAGTGGCAACCAATCTGTACCGGGGATTTCTATCCCTTTGAATCAATCAGAAAGTCCAAATGTGGAAGGTTCTGAAAATGTAGATGTCACTGAGGATGTTGTGACACCAAAAGACAACATTCAGAACCCCTCTGAAAAGGCTGCTGATCCACCTATCATTGATGTGGATGAAGATTACTCAGATAATGAACTGATTGCTAATGTGAACCCTAGCATTGCTAGGAGATTGATGAAAAGAAAGAGTAGTCAGAATGTTAAACCTGATGCTAAGAAATCCAAGGCTGAAGGGATGGCTGAGAAAATTCAGACAAAAGGGAAGAAGGCACAGGTGCAGACTGCTAGACAACCAATCTCTAAGAAAAGTAAAGAACCTGAAACTTCTGATTCTGATGATGAATCAGAATTTGAGATTGATATTGAAGATACTCCCATCAGAAGGAAGCTCTCCTCCAGCAAGATTGCTAGAGTGCCTGAAGTGCCAACAGACAACATCTCCTTTCATCATCCTGACAATGCAAACAGATGGAAGTATGTTTGCTTGAAGAGAATAGCCTTGGAGAGAGAACTCAACAATGATGCCTAGGAGTGCAAAGACATCATGGATCTGATCAGGAATGTTGGGCTAATAAAGACAGTGATGAAGTTTAACAAATGTTATGAAAATCTGGTTAAGGAGTTTGTAGTGAACTTGTCCAATGATTGTGCTGATGGGAGGTCAGCTGACTTTGAGAGTGTGTTTGTTAGAGGAAGAAGGGTCAAGTTCTCTCCATCAGAAATCAACAAGTTTCTTGGAAGAACAAATAAGGACTGTCCTGATCTAGAGGCAACTGACAATGAAGTGTGTTTAACCATCACTGCCAGGCAAGTAAAGTGCTGGCCATTGAAAGGGAAGAAGGTATAGAAGCTGAAGGACAGCTCAACATTGAAGAAACTGGCTTCTCTGAGTCTGATGACAGTGCTTGAAGGTTGATTGCTGCTTGGTGGTGTTGCTGGTGGAGTTTGGAAGTGTGTTCTGCTGTTGTCAGCTGCTGATCTCATTATTTTGTTTTGGATAACTGTATAATTTTATGAACATGTATCTTTGGCCCATTTGTGGCTAAAGAGGGGAAGAATATTTTGGTACTTGCTTAATTAGTACTTGACATTATATTTTTCTACTGTCACTTATTTCTGCTGCTATCTATCTATCTCTGATTGTTTAGGGACTTTAGCCAAAAATCTGCCAAAGGGGGAGTTTGTAGGTGTTTAGGTATTGGCTTGCATTTTTGGTAAATCCCAAGTGTATGTGTGAATGTCATGACTGATGTCATAACATTCTAGTTCAGGTTGTACTAACTCATTAGGTACATGTGCAGAAAAATATTGTAATTCAAATACTGATGTTTATAAGTGTGTATCTGAGCATGTTTGCAAAATGATCACATTTTGCTAAATCAGTAGACAGGTTTTCTCAGATGTCATAACAGATGTTATGACATCCTGTTCTGAACTAACAGGATTGCAGGATTGGATAAGTCTGAGTTTTTTCAGGAAATAACTCAGTCCTTTCTGAACAGAATCCTGCGTTTTCTGAGGAGTAACCTAGCTCAATCCTAACCTGGTCAATAAAGTCCTGTGACCTGGTCTTTAGGTCAAACGGAATCAACCCTAGGTTTTTGGAAACCCTAACTGAAGTTGCAGCTGCTATATATTCAACAGAGCTGCTGTTTTTCAAGACATCCCTGCTGATTTATTAGAAGATCAATTTTGTAATCTGTATAGATTTGTTTATTGTACCCCAAGCAATTATCATTGTGATAAGTGCCTTGGAATAGGTTTCGATTGTAAGGGTTGTGTAGCACTCAAAGCTTTGAAGCAAGAGTGTTTGAATGTCCCTTGACTAAAGCTGTGAAGCAGAGTCAAGTTAGTTGTGTACATCACTCAAAGCTGTGAAGCACGAGTGATTGTGTTGCTTGATTAAAAAGCTGTGAAGTTTAATCAAGTGTGTGTTTTTTTTTGAAGAGTGTCTTCATCAATTCTTAAGTCAAATTGGTTTATGTATCACTGTTGTGATTGAGGGGGAGTGAGTAGGAACTCAGGTTTAAGTTGTACTTAGATTAGAATTGCATTGGGTAGGTCTTAAGTGAAGGAGATAAACTGGTTGGTTTATTCCTGAATTAACATCTCTTATAGTGGATTCTCTCCCTGGCTTGGTAGCCCCCAGAGTAGGTGTTGTTGCACACTGAACTGGGTAAACAATTGACTGTGTTCTTTACTGCTTTTGTATTTACTGTCATATAGTAAGTCAGATACGGTGTCATAACATTGGACGTGACATTGAGTATCTGCAGCCAGAATTTTCACATAATAAGTCCATTCGAAGGAGGCAACTCAAGACCAATCGAAGAGCATGGCCTGGAGGTATTCGAAAATCAAAAAGTGTTCAGGTTCATTCAAGATTCCAAAGAGACATGAATATTTCAAAAAAGGAAATATTTTAATGTGTCTGATTCTTGTCTCATGGCTTTAATGGCCTGGTTAAATGGCTGTCCCTTGCCATTTTCGTGCACCCTCACACTCCTATAAATACGAGGACAGTGACACATTACAGAGGACGGGAAAAAACACACAAAAAATTTCCTCAAAGAGCCACACGCATACACTTCCTCAGAAAACCATCTCAAAAACTCTGAAAAATCTTATAAGTTGTCTAAATACAAAAACAGCTTTGCAATCACCCTCAGTACAAACAAATACCAGATTGGTTCTCCTGAGGCTTCCAGGAAGCCATACCCAATCCTTGCACAAGCCATTCCACACTCAGAACTACAGATCAAAGCACCTCTGTTTGGTAAAAAAAATCTAATCTCAAACTCCTTCGATCTCTGATTTAAATTCATTTTGATTGCATATTCACATTATTATTGTTGTTTATGAATGATTTAATGTGATACATGTAAGTTGCAGTGTCCAAACGACAGGATACCATTGTTAGGGCCTTCGAAGCTTATTGCTTTCGAAACTCGTGATATAGGCCATTTCAGGCCAAAACAACCCAGATTCGGAATCAGGGAGTTCGAATTAGAGGGGTTAGAATCAAAGGGAAGAGGCCTGGGTTCAATACCCAGGTCGTGCATTTCATTTTTCTAACAATTGTCTTGCAGATCAAATGCTTGCAGATTCCACGCGTACACCATACACCACATGATCATAACCAATGGATCCCCATCTGATCCAGATCTGAAGGCTTCAAATGTATGTCTCACCATGAACCTTCGAAGGACTCCTTAATTGGATCGAAAGGCAACCTGGGCCTCTTGTTGATCCAGGCCTGCGCTCGACCCCCTGTTTACTTTTCCTGCCTGGCCCATTTATACTTGTTTACTTTGTTTTTGTTTATTTCTTTTAGTTTGTTTTTTTTAATCAACATAAAAATCATAAAATATATAAGTAACTTAGAATTAGGTTTTATTTTTTTAAGGATTTAATTTAGTTAATTATTTTAACTTATTTTCTTCAATTTTAAAATCAGTAGACTTAAGATTTATTTGAATTCAATCCTTTTCATAAACAAAAAAATGCAAAAAATATTAGGTATGTTTTAGAGTTAATTTTAATCAGTATTTTTAATTAATTAAATTTGACTTAATTGAACATTTAGCATTTTCCAAACAAAATAAAACTCAAAAAATATTTTCTTTTAATTAGTTAATTATTAGTTAGACTTAATTCTTAATTCAAAAAAGACCAAAAATATGCTTTATTTAATAAAAAAAGGGGTCAAAACCCTAGGACACTCCGATTCAATTTTTCTCGCGCGCATATTATTTTTGGTCCATATATTGTAACTGCCTACTGGGATGTAATAGCTTAACTAAGACTTTTACACTTTACTGCTTTTATTCCCCCAATTTTTGGACATGTAAATAATCCCCCTCCCCGAAGCCTTGTAATAGCGTAGGATTTACAATTCCCGCACTTTAAATTCCTGTACATATATTAACTGTTTAGATGTATGCTAACTAGGATTGCATGACAAAATATGAAAACAAACGATAGAACACCTAAATATACAAAGATAATATAACTGGAAAAAAATACACTCGCACATGCCACTCTTAGGGTACGCCTCACTTGGTTGCCTCGAACGTGGTCATTGAGTATAAGAAGTCTTAGAGGTCGCCCTCCTGTCCAAATATCAAAGTTGCCTCGATAAAAATGATCTAAGACATTAGGGTTACCGCTAAAGCATCCTAACATTTCTTTAGTGACCACACGCCCCTTAAATCGAATTGACCCGAAAACTCCAACGACGGTGCTACCTACTCCTTAATAGTGGGATAGCATTGTCTAAAGGACATTTGCACAATTTAATTCCTTTTTGAGTAGGTAGATGTTCTTAAGTACTTGCTCCTTTTAAAAACAAAACAAAACTTTTCGCACTTACACCCCTTTTAAAACAAAAACTCTTTTCAAAACCCACAAACAAAAAGAAAAGCAAACTTTTGAAAACATAGTGAGCAAGTACCTAAGAGCCCGTGGATAACCACGGATAGAAAGGGTGCTAACACCTTCCCTTTCTATAATCTACCTCCCGAACCCGAGAAACATCTCGAAAAGGAATTTTTCTGTGCTTTTGTCCTTTCCTTGTTGGATAAAATAAAAGACGGTGGCGACTCTTGCTTACCGCAACATTTTGCGAAAACAAACGCAAACACGAACCAGCATTCCAAAACAGTCAGTTCTCATTCCCACCGATCACAGAACTGGAGACTCTACTGGGGATTATATAAGTGAGGTGTACCTTAGGATTAGATCACTTGTGTTTTCAATTGTATGCTTTGTACGCTTTAAATTTTGTGGGCTTGTATCGGAGTTCTATAGATCCTAACCCGGATCTGGGGATACCCTTTAGGTAAGTAGCAATAAACTGTGAGGGATCTGTCCGGCGTAGACCAACACGGGTGAAGCAGTAGCTACGTTGGTGTGACACCTTAGTCTTTACCGATATCCCTTGTGTTGAAACGAGGAGAATATGGGTCTTCTGAGGAGTCATTAAGCACCAACTGACCTTAGAACCTTAAATTGACCAACTTGACCATAGAACAGTAGCAGTATGCTACACTCATTGAGACTAAACTCTCGCGATGATTCCGGCCGCAAGAAAAGGTTGCTAAACTGGAATTATGACCAATTGAGGGCAGTCAGTGATATTGAGATCCTCTAGAACCCGGTTACTATTTTTAGGACAGGTTTAAACCAACTAAACTGAAAGAGAGTAATGCCTAAACTCCATGCCAGCCTAAACTTAAGGCTATATGTGTGACTTGTGTGCCTTCAAACTTGAACTACTTGCACATTCTTGTTATCTGACAACATGAGTTCCTTGCAGGTTTTGTTTACAGTCCTTATCCCATAATTTGGATTTATTGCAGGGTTTACTTACATCACCTCACATTTTTGCTTAAACGCATAGCATACACATCATAACATCATGCCTTAACATTTCCTTAACCATTTCAAGGATCTCAAGGGTTTGTGATGCAGGTTATGGTAAATCAAATGTCTAGCAAGGGGAAAAGGGGATTTATTTTCCTCTAGCCAAGGTTGTCTAGAAATCAAAACACGATAACTTGAGTCAGGGGCTATGACCCACTCGATATGGTGAGCTTGACTCTTGAAGAAGGACTCTCAGCAACATGAAGTTCCTTCAATCATGCTACCAGATTCAGATTCTAACAGTTTCTTGTTTACCCCGCGAGATCCTAGAAAACATTGCATACATATATCATACATATCATTGCATAACAGGTCTTCCAGTACAGGTCTCTCATGTTCTCGCTGTTTATTTCAGCAATGGCTCTCCAACAAGACGACCAAGATCTTCATACTCAAGAGACTCAGTTCAGGGAAATCTTCCTAAACCTATCCAAGGGGCAGGAAGAGTTGAGAACACTCCTCATGGGGAATTTGGTCAAGAAAAGTCCTGAAGACAATAAGGACGAACGACTGGAGCAACTACAAGCTGAATTCAGTGCCATGAAAACCCAGATGCTGGGGCAGATGGCTCTTATCCAAGGCTTAGCTCGGGAACAAGAAGAGTTGAGAACCATGATCAACCAGCTTCATCAAGACAGATACAACAACATGAAGCAAACAGTTAAGGCCGGGGACCAAGTCATTAATCAACTTCCGAGAAGTCAAAGGTTTGGTTTGACGAAGAATAGACCTCTCCAAGTTGTTACTACCTCACAGGTCCAACAAAGACCTTGCCAAGAACAATGGTTTGATCAGAGTAAGCCAAACATGCCCAGGAGGCAATTTAACAAGCTCAAGATACCACTGTCTCAAGCTTTACAACACCTGTTGATATTGAATCTGGTGACGTTAAGGGACCCTCCTAAGAATCCCAACATAGCCTCCCCAAGGTACAATCCCAACGAAAGGTGTGCATACCACTCTGACAGTACGGGACATGACACAAACAACTGTTGGGCTCTGAAGAACAAGGTCCAAGACATGATTGATGCCAAGGAGATCAAGTTTGACCCTCCTGAGACTCCAAACATAATCACTACTCCTATGAAGAATCATTGAAAGCTTTTGTTCATTTGAATTTTCAAGTTGTAATATCTTTGTTATTCAAACAATTATCTATTAATGCCAAACTTTGTTTCATTAATGCATTGCACATGTTTGTCTTGATTTGATCCAATCATTTTCATTACATTTAAACTATGCTTTTTACTCACTTTATGACATTCAACTCTTGCTAAAAGTTACAAGCCTTTAGAGGGAGGATGACGAAACAATGCCATAATCTCATACAGTATGCTTTTGGACAGACCTTGCTGACGATGTACGAGCGTTTCTTTCAAATCCTAAATACTGGAGTTATAAGGAAGATAATCCCTAGTCAACCCCTTCGAGCCAAAGAAGTGGAAGTTTTCTATTTTTAAACACAAATTGAAACCTTTAATTTAAACCTAGGGTAGGGTAGTCTCTCAGTTAACTCAAAAAGATGCGCATTGAGGTCTGTTGTACCCCAAAATTTGCCCTCCCATATTTCTCAAAACATTTCAAGAAAAATTCACAAGTCCAACCCGGCGCGTCATATTCAGGTGTTCTTTCCCCAAGATATCTCTGATAACGTATTCTCAAATTCAGGTTGGCTCAAGAGATAATTCTTTAAAGAAGGTATCCGTAAGTGTGAGTTTTCTCGAAGAAATATGGTGAAAAAGTGTGCTGAAAGTGCAGTTTTTACGCGCTAAAAATTCATAACTTGAAGATAGTGGCTCGTTTTGAACCCGTTCCGGTGGCCAAAATTCCGTCTTGACATTATCTACGTTTTCATCTCTCACGGCTGGAAGCCAATTTCGATCAGAAGGTCTTCAAAAATATGGATTTATCAAGTATTTTCGCACAGAAAATTTGTGACAGAAGTTTATTTGCGTCATGTTCAGAAAATCATAACTTGGTCGATTTTTATCGTATCGAGCTGGTTCTGGCGCCAAAATTTCACAAATTGAGTTGGCTACATTTTCACAGGAGGTATTGAGTTCAAACGATATTCAAAAGGCCTTCGTTTTTTGCTCAGACTGCGTGACACGCTGAAAATCCTGAATGCTGAATACTATTTCATCTGGGCCGAAACTTCGAAAATTCATAACTCAGTCAATTTTTATCGGATTGGCCTCATATTTTTACATAAGGTCACTGACTCATAGATCTACAACTTTGCTTCAAAAGTCGAGACCGGATTATGCTCCGATCAATACCAGTTTTTTATTGAAGAACGTGTCAGAGTCGACACTGGAGCCCAAAATAAGTTTGTCTGAGCTGAAACTTCAAAAATTCATAACTAATTCACCGTTTATCCGATTGAGCCTATTTTCGGACATGAGTTAGTTATCGATGTCGGCTACATTTTGTTTTCACATTTCAACTTCAAAAATTGCACTTAAGTCCCTGCGATTTAGCCTGGAAAGTGACTAACTCAAGTGAACATTGGAGGCCCAATTGCACATTCAAAGCCCATTTTCTTTACCCTAATTTCCATTATATAATCACCTTCTTTTCACACAAACCAGAGAGGAGAAAAAAAAGAGAAAAAAACCTTGCCACAACACTGTTAGAATATCAAATTCTTTCAAGAACTCTAAAATCTTGAAATCCTTATTACAAATCCCTCTCTCACTACAAACAAGCCATCTC
Source organism: Vicia faba (assembly GCA_948472305.1). NCBI lineage: Eukaryota > Viridiplantae > Streptophyta > Magnoliopsida > Fabales > Fabaceae > Vicia > Vicia faba. The sequence continues at coordinate 46,210,422 of OX451735.1, forward strand.
AGTTACAAACCAACGTCTCACTACTTCTTCAGTAAGAGTAAGGCTGGCTTAATCTCCATGATCAAAAGGCATAAAAGCATCCATGTCACTAATTTTCCAGTAAGGGTAAGATTGATTTGGTCTCCATGATCAAAAGGGTATAATCATTCATACATGCCATATTGTGCCTAAACATTAAATTTCTTCATATATTGGCTTTATTTGCATTTTATGATTTTATTTAATGTGTTCATGAGATTCAACACTGCAGATTTAGACAGGATCCCATGCAGGTTCATTAAGGAACGTTAAAGCCAAAATACAAATGGCCAAAAGCCAAAAGCCAAATGGCCAAATGGCCAAAAGCCAAAAGCCAAATGGCCAAAAGAACAACTTATGCATGACATCAATACATGGCGAGACAGACATCCTGAGAAGATTAAGGAACGTTGAGGCCAGAACACAAATAGCCAACAGCCAGAACACAAATGGCCATGAAACCCAATCCAATGGCCAAAGAATGCAGACCACGGTACTCAGGAGTCAATGAACACGCACGTGATGCCAGAAAGTCAAACAAGGCGCTTTGTCTAATAGGCCAGAATACTTCAAAAAAACCTCTCCTTGGGCCTGAAACCCCCCTTGGTTTGCATCCTTTTAATTTTATTTTCTTTTCTTTTCTAATTCTTTTTTAATTGTTTTGATTGTTTTTCTCACCATAAAATAATTTTCTATAATAAAAACAGAAAAATCAAAAATACAAATATATTTAATTATTATTAATTTCATCACTAACCTATTTTTTGTAAATAAACTCTAACAATTAACTTAGTTTAATTTAGGTTTTTAAACTTTAATCTTTTTCTTAATAAGTAAAAAGTATATAGAATTAGGTTTTTTTTGACATTTTCATCTTTTTCTTAAATAAATTATTAATCATCATTATTTATCATTATTATTAATTATCATTATTTTTGTAAATAAACATGTAAATAAATTAATTAACTAGTAAATTAGGTTAACTTTAATATTTTCATTAATAATTAAAATAATCTAGATTTAGGGTTTCCTTTTAATTCTTGTTCTTTATTTTTCATAAATACAAAAAAACACTAAAACACTTTCTTTTCTTTAATTAAATAATTAATTGGACTTTAATTTAATTTAATTTCATGCAAAGGGTCAAAACCCTCGGACGTCCTAATTTTAATTCTTTTCACGCATTATTTCTTTCGATCATTATGTAACTGTTTCTCAGATGTAATAGTAATTAGGTTTATCTTTCCGTCTTTACTTTCCGCATCTTTATCAAAAACGGGTCTTTGTAATTTGGCAATGTATAGACCCGCGCCTTGTAATAGCGTAGGATTTATCTTTCCGCATTTAAATTTCCGCACTTTTAAATTCTAATTAAATGAAAGAATGTATGACCTAAATTAAAAACAAGCGTAGATCACCATGATACATGTACAAGATAAAACATAACATGAAAATAACACACAAATTCACACACCACTCTTAGGGTACGCCTCACTGTTGCCTTGCCTTCGAAACGTGGTCGTCAAGTATAGGACGTTTTAGTAAGTCCTTATGTCCATGATCCAGTTGCCTCAAAACGGTTGCCTCAGATTAAAAAGGATCAATGGCATAAGGGTAGCTTCTAAGGTGTCCTACTGTTGCTCTGGTGACCACACTGTCCCTACAAACGAATTGACCCGAACACCTCCAACAGTGGTGCTACCTACCTCTCAATGGTGGGATGGCACTACCTTAAGGACATTTACACAGCCTAATTCCTTAGGGTAGGTAGAGGACTCATGGATACTTGCTCTATTTCAAAAAAAACAAATCAAAAACTCTTTTCACACCGACACTTTCAAAGAGCTTTCAAAACAATTTTTTCAAACACTCTTGAGGACTGATACAAGAGTCGATCTGAAATCTTTAAACGAAACTTTTTCAAACTCACTCACAATTGAAAAGCAAACACTTTGAAAACACAAATGAGCAAGTTTCTAAGAGCCCATGGATAACCATGGATAGAAAGGGTGCTAACACCTTCCCTTTCTATAAATCTACCTGCCGAACCGAGAAACTATCTCATAAGGAATTTTGCTGTGCTTTTGTCCTGTCCATGTTGGAGAAAATAAAAAACGGTGGCGACTCTTGCTTACCGCGACATTTCGCGAACCAGCGTTAAATAGTCAGTTCCAGATCCACCGATCACAAGGTCACAAAACTCTCAGTTCATAATACAACGAACGACATCAAAAGCATTCTTCTGGAATCAAAAGACAGTGGTGGTTCCTTATCTCATAGGCAGTCATTCTCTCAAAAGAGAAAAGCCCACTGAGCCAAAACCTATAAAGGAGGCTTAAGAAAGCTGGGGCATCCCGCTGACTGTAATCTCGAAAACAGGAACAGTCAGGCAAAAATTAGGGATAATAAATTAAAAGAACGAGGTCATTACAAATCCTCGACAACATGAAAAATGTTGCAAAAAAATGATGACTTCCTTCAAAAATCCAACTTGTGTGAACCATCACCAAAACGTCGTTCCAAATTTGAATAGAGTTCGACGCACAATTAACTGAGTTTAGGATTGAAGAACATCACGAAGAGCGGGTGGGTACAAATATACTTTGAGCCTTTATCCTTTGTTTCTTAAACCGTGAACCAAGCCACGTTAAAACCCTTCAAAAGTCCTAATTGAAGCATGGGTTAGTTCAAAAGCATACTGTTACAAAAGGTATCCTGACTCCTGTAAGGCTTTGCCCTAAATCTTGTGTTGAATTTGTCTTATAAAAAGTTTTCTGCTAAAAAAAAATGCAATTTTCAAAACTTCGAGACAAGCATAAACTTTGCATTATTTGAATATCACTGTTTGCATTTGGCTATTTGTTTGACAGCGGAGAAATTCACACAACGAATATCCGATGAACGAAAGCCCTCTCAGTGAACAAAATCACTTCAAAAAGGATGACACTTCCATTGAAAAATCTCCTATCAACAAGGGGGCATGACATGTCACTCTCCAGCACACCTGGGGCAGTCCAGTCAAGATTTCAAGAAATCTCTAAAGAAGTGAAGAGTGACCAGGGGCAAGTCTCCATCTCCGACACATGGGGCATTGAACATCAATCTCAGTGAAGGGTTACGTACAATTAAACATTTTCTGGCAATGTCATAAACACTTGATACTAGGGGCAATGACAAATCTCCCCAAAATCCTTCTCATAGGATGACTCCCAGCAAGGGTTTAATCTCTGAAAACCTTTCCCCAACTGAATCAACCTCAAGAATCCTCGAGGACTTCCCCCAACGAAGGTATCACCTCTCTAGCGGACTGGCGACAGGATTTATTTCCCCAACAACACCAGGATTCCCCAACTTGAGTTTGCCTCTCCGATTACTACAAATCAAAGGACCACCACTCCTCTTCCCCAGTAGACTACTCTACAATCCCCAGCAATTTACTGCGAAACCTGGACACGACCATATATCAGTTCAACTTCGACTCCCCAGTAGAGCAACAAACGGCTAAGACTCCTAAACTCTTTTCCCAAGCAGAAATAAACATACTCCCCACAAAGTTTTCAATATCCCCCAGGGGAGTTCTCCTCAAACAACAAAGCAGGGATCCCCGGTGGAAACATTTTGAGCAAAGTCCAAGACAAAATTACACTTCAACAACATTCATAACATATGCATACAAAATACATATGACACAAATCTCATTTTATTTTGAGAACATCATTACACAATGCATACATCATGACATTGCATACAACTAACTCTTTACCTTTTCAGGAAAGATCGATCGACAGATAAAAGTCATTACCTTTTGGTGTAGCAGTCATCCAAGATTCCTTCATCACCCTGCTGAGGTTGTAGTCATCCAAGATTCCTTCATCACCCTACTGAGGTTGTAGTCATCCAAGATTCCTTCATCACCTTGTTGAGGTTATAGTCATCCAAGATTCCTTCATCATCCTGCTGAGGTTGTAGTCATCCAAGATTCCTTCATCACCCTGCTGAGGTTGTAGTCATCCAAGATTCCTTCATCACCCTGCTGAGGTTGTAGTCATCCAAGATTCCTTCATCACCCTGCTGAGGTTGTAGTCATCCAAGATTCCTTCATCACCCTGCTGAGGTTGTAGTCATCCAAGATTCCTTCATTATCCTGCTGAGGTTGTAGTCATCCAAGATTCCTTCATCATCCTGCTGAGGTTGTAGTCATCCAAGATTCCTTCATCATCCTGCTGAGGTTGTAGTCATCCAAGATTCCTTCATCATCCTGCTGAGGTTGTAGTCATCCAAGATTCCTTCATCATCCTGCTGAGGTGATACTTATTCCAGATTCCTTCTAGAGACAGTTCAGATGCGATCCAGATACCACTGACATTCTGATACTTATTCCAGATTCCTTCTAGAGACGGTTCAGATACGATCCAAATATGGCTGACATTCTGATACTTATTCCAGATTCCTTCTAGAGACAGTTCAGATGCGATCCAGATATGGATGACATTCTGATACTTATTCCAGATCCCTTCTAGAGACAGTTCAGATGCGATCCAGATATGGCTGACATTCTGATACTTATTCCAGATTCATTCAAAATACAGTCCAGATACGATCCAGATTCAGATGTCATTCTGTCACTCATTCAAATACATTTCAGATATGATCCAAATTCAGATGTCATTCTGTCACTCATTCAAATACATTTCAGATATGATCCAGATTCGGATGTCATTCTGTCACTCATTCAAATACATTTCAGATAAGCTCCAGATGCAGACGCAATTCTGACAATCATCCAGCTCCAGCTTATAGATACAGTCCATCAATCACTTCTAGATGGCATCTTTAAGCCCATCTCCTACCAATAATCTCCAAATGGCATTTGTAAGCCCATTCCCGACATCACAATGCTGATACTACACCATGCGAGTGCAAATTTCTGGGCACTCTAGTGTTCAATCATCTTCCACCTTCGGATCACGAAAGGCACGCAAGCCAATCTACATTCTCAGGTTTAAGAAGATTGAACAGGGGCAACTGTTGTACCCCAAAATTTGCCCTCTCATGCTTTCAAAGGTCTTCCCTTACATGGTTGGTCACAAACACTTGCCTAACGAAAATAAAGTTTTTTTGAAGATGAACAAAGTGTCTTTCGATTGGCATCTGGGAAAGGTCTTCGATTGGGTATCCAAAATCCTTCGATACAGGCTTGACTCACCAGTCTTCGATTGGGCATTTGGCACTCTTCGATCAGGTTTTGATTAGTAAGCTTCGATTAGATGTTTGGAACCCTTCGATCAAGCTTTGGTTCACCAGTCTTCGATTGGGCATTTGGCACTCTTCGATCAGGCTTTGATTAGTAAGCTTCGATTAGGTGTTTGGAACCCTTCGATCAAGCTTTGGTCTGCAAGTCTTTGATTAAGCGCTGGACCCCCCTTCGATCAAGTCAATGTCACAATGCTTCGAATATGCATTAACTGCTTCAGGCTTACCTTCGACTCACCAGGCAAGAGGCTCATTCGAAGAACATGTAAATGACTCATTCGAAGAAGCATTCAGAAGGGCCATTCGAAGGGTACATAAGAAGTCCATTCGAAGGAGGCAACTCAAGACCATTCGAAGAAGCATTCAGAAGGCCCATTCGAAGGGTACATAAGAAGTCCATTCGAAGGAGGAAACTCAAGACCAATCTAAGAGCATGGCCTGGAGGCATTCGAAAATCAAAAAGTGTCCAGGTTCATTCAAGATTCCAAAGAGACATGAATATTTCAAAAAAGGAAATATTTTAATGTGTCTGATTCTTGTCTCATGGCTTTAATGGCCTGGTTAAATGGTTGTCCCTTGCCATTTTCGTGCACCCTCACACTCCTATAAATACGAGGCCAATGACACATTACAGAGGACGGGAAAAAAACACAAAAAATTGCCTCAAAGAGCCACACGCATACACTTCCTCAGAAAACCATCTCAAAAACTCTGAAAAATCTTATAACTTGTCTAAATATAAAACCAGCTTTGCAAGCTCCCTCAGTACAAACGAATACCAGATTGGTTTTCCTGAGGCTTCCAGGAAGCCATACCCAATCCTTGCACAAGCCATTCCACACTCAGAACTACAAATCAAAGCACCTATGTTTGGTAAAAAAAATCTAATCTCAAACTCCTTCGATCTCTGATTTAAATTCATTTTGATTACATATTCACCTTATTATTGTAGTTTGTGAATGATTTAATGTGATACATGTAAGTTGCAGTGTCTAAACGACAGGATACCATTGTTAGGGCCTTCGAAGCTTATTGCTTTCGAAACTCGTGATATAGGCCATTTCAGGCCAAAACAACCCAGATTCAGATTCAAGGAGTTCGAATTAGGGGGGTTAGAATCAAAGGGAAGAGGCCTGGGTTCAATACCCAGGTCGTGCATTTCATTTTTCTAACAATTGTCTTGCAGATCAAATGCTTGCAGATTCCACGCGTACACCATACACCACATGATCATAACCAATGGATCCCCATCTGATCCAGATCTGAAGGCTTCAAATGTATGCCTCACCATGAACCTTCGAAGGACTCCTTAATTGGATCGAAAGGCAACTTGTGCCTCTTGTTGATCCAGGCCTGCGCTCCACCCCCTGTTTACTTTTCCTGCCTGGCCCATTTATACTTGTTTACTTTGTTTTTGTTTATTTCTTTTAGTTTGTTTTTTTTAATCGACATAAAAATCATAAAAAATATAAGTAACTTAGAATTAGGTTTAATTTTTTTAAGGATTTAATTAAGTTAATTATTTTAACTTATTTTCTTCAATTTTAAAATCAGTAGACTTAGGATTTATTTGAATTCAATCCTTTTCATAAACAAAAAAATGCAAAAAATATTAGGTATGTTTTAGAGTTAATTTTAATCAGTATTTTTAATTAATTAAATTTGACTTAATTGAACATTTAGCATTTTCCAAACAAAATAAAACTCAAAAAATATTTTCTTTTAATTAGTTAATTATTAGTTAGACTTAATTCTTAATTCAAAAAAGACCAAAAATATGCTTTATTTAATAAAAAAAGGGGTCAAAACCCTAGGACAATCCAATTCAATTTTTCTCGCGCGCATATTATTTTTGGTCCATATATTGTAACTGCCTATTGGAATGTAATAGCTTAACTAAGACTTTTACACTTTACTGCTTTTATTCCCCCAATTTTTGGACATGTAAATAATCCCCCTACCCGAAGCCTTGTAATAGCGTAGGATTTACAATTCCCGCACTTTAAATTCCTATACATATATTAACTTTTTAGATGTATGCTAACTAGGATTGCATGACAAAATCTGAAAACAAACGGTAGAACACCTAAATATACAAAGATAATATAACTGAAAAACAATACACTCAAACATGCCACTCTTAGGGTACGCCTCACTTGGTTGCCTCAAACGTGGTCATTGAGTATAGGAAGTCTTAGAGGTCGCCCTCCTGTCCAAAGATCAAAGTTGTCTCGAAATGGTTGCCTCGATAAAAATGATCTAAGACATTAGGGTTACCGCTAAAGCATCCTAACATTGCTTTAGTGACCACACGTCCCTTAAAACGAATTGACCTGAAAACTCCAACGACGGCGCTACCTACTCCTTAATAGTGGGATAGCATTGTCTAAAGGAAATTTGCACAGTTTAATTCCTTTTTGAGTAGGTAGATGTTCTTAAGTACTTTCTCCTTTTAAAAACAAAACAAAAATTTTCGCACTTACACCCCTTTTAAAACAAAAACTCTTTTCAAAACCCACAAACACAAAGAAAAGCAAACTTTTGAAAACATAATGAGCAAGTACCTAAGAGCCCGTGGATAACCACGGATAGAAAGGGTGCTAACACCTTCCCTTTCTATAATCTACCTCCCAAACCCGAGAAACATCTCGAAAAGGAATTTTTCTGTGCTTTTGTCCTTTCCTTGTTGGATAAAATAAAAGACGGTGGTGAATCTTGCTTACCGCGACATTTTGCAAAAACAAATGCAAACGCGAACCAATATTCCAAAACAGTCAGTTCTCATTCCCACCAATCACAGGTTCCAAATGTGAAAATACCTGCAAAGTTCAAAGTACCAAAGTTCGAAAAATACAAGGGAAACACATTCCCTCATCCTCACTTAGTGATGTATGTGAGGAGAATGTCTACTGATACCAATGATCAACGCTTATTGATTCATTTATTTCAAGACAATTTGACTTGTGCAGTGTTGAAATGGTACATGAGCCTGGACAGTGCCAATATTCATTCTTTTAATGACTTGGGTGAAGCATTTATTGGACAGTGCAAATACAATATAGACATGGCGCCTGACCATGATCAACTCAGGGAAATGGTCCAGAAGAACAAGGAGTCATTTAAGGAATATGCACAAAGATGGTCTGAAGTATCCGCCCAGGTGATTCCTCCAATGGAAGAAAAAGAGATGACAAAGATTTTTCTGAAGAACCTAGGTACATTCTACTATGGAAGGATGGTGGCGACTGCACCCAGTGATTTTACCGAGATGGTGGGAATGTGCGCCGGTTTAGATGAAGCTGTAAGAGAAGGTCGTTTTATAAGAAGTAAAAATTTTGGCAGTGTGAAGAAACCATCATATGGATTTGCTAAAAAGAAAGAAGGAGAGACAAATGTTGTTATTCAAGAGAGAATGGTTAATCCTCTTAGGAGAAATTATCAGCGCCATCAACAGGTTGCCTCACTAACTCCAGTTGTTAATACAACTCCAACTACAATCGCTTATCAAAGACCATCCCCTCAAGGAAATCAAGGGAAGAATCAGAGGAGAGAGGCTTTTGACTCTATCCCCATGAGTTATGCAGAGTTACTCCCAGCATTGATCCTGAAAAAGTTGGTCCAGAATAGACCACCCCCTGTTATACCCTCATCTTTGCCTTGGTAATATAAGGCAGATCAGACATGCGCTTTCCATCAGGGTGCACCAGGGCATAATGTGGAAAACTATTATCCCCTGAAATTGAAGGTACAAAAAATGGTGAGGTCTGGCCTTTTTCCCTTAAGGATGTTAGCCCTAATGTCACAGATAATCCTCTACCAAAGCATGAAGGAGCGAATATTGTCAACATGGTTGCTGGTTGTCCAGGGGACTTCCGAATTTATGATATCAACTTTGTTAGAGGATACTTGGTAAAGATGCATATAAACATTTGCGAGTTTAGTTACTATACTCATGACCATGCTGGTTGTGGTATTTGTAGTACTGATATACAAGGTTACGATAAGATAAAGGCTGATTTGCATGAGAAGAAGGATGAGGGCCTCATCCATATAATCAGGCCTAGGGTAGAATATGAGGAAGAAGTGAACACAATCTTTAGATATCCCATAGAGTTCTGGATCTTTAATATGGACCATAGGAATGATGATCTCGTGCAATTGCACGCTACTTTCTGCCACATGGATGGTCAGGTAGAGCACCACTAAGGATCTTATCGGGTTTGCTGCAGGGATTCCCGAGGATGTTCCATTGTAAGAAGAGGTATTCAGTTGTTATTGGAAAATGGAACTATCAAGGTTTCAATCCAAAGAGATGATTACCATGAGGTTAATAAGATTGAAGTTTTCCTAGCTAAGGTTGAATCGAATGATGAATATACTTCTGCAAATGAATTCTTTTCCTCAGATGAGGATATATCCTCCGGCGATGATTCTTTGGTACCCAAAATTTCTGAAGAAGGTGTGAATGTAATTGTGCCTTGTTTTAATGATGCTGCCCCTGTTGAGCTTGAATACGGTAGCAAGCCAGTTGTTGCCCCAATGGTGATTTTCTTGCCAGGGCCTTTTCTTTAGAATTAGACAAAGTTGTACTGTACAAGTACAATGCTACTATTTTATAGGATGGTGTGGAAGTTCCCATCTAGCCTTTGTCTAATATCGAGAATATTGATGAGACTAGTAGAGTGACCCGTAGTGGATGTGTATTTGCACTGGTTGTTCGAGGAAATGATAATACAGGTAAGAAAGTTGTGGAAAGTGTTGAGAATAAGAAAGCTGTAAGGGAGTCCAATGGTGCTACACTGGAGAAAGATGTGTAATATTTTTAAGATTATCCAAATGAGCTACTACAGAATTGTAGATCAGTTATTGCAGACTCATTCAAAGATATTTATCCTAGCATTGTTGATGAATTCTACTGCCAATAGAGAATAATTAATGCGGGTATTGGATCAAGCCTTCGTGGAGTGTGATATTCCATTAGATCAATTCAGTAGTGTGACAGGTAATATTACGTCCTATAATAACCTAAGCTTTTGCGATGATGAATTTCCTAACAAAGGGAGGAACCACAATTTGGCTCTCCATATATCCATGAACTGTAAAAATGATTCATTGTCAAATGTGCTGATTGATAATGGGTCCGCCTTAACTGTTATACCGAGGAGCACGTTGATAAATCTGAAGTATCATTGGGCTCCCATGCGCCCAAGTGGGATTATTATAAAAGCTTTCGATGGATCAAGGAAGTCTGTTAATAGGGAAGTGGATCTGCCTATCCACATAGGCCCACACCTTTTCCAGATTACATTCCAAGTCATGGATATTGTACCTGCAAAAAACTGCTTACTGGGACGGCCATGGATACATGAGGCAGGGGCTGCCACTTTAACGTTGCACCAAAAGTTGATGTTCGTGCGAGAAGGAAAGGTGGTCATTATAAATGGAGAGCAAGCATTGCTGATAACTCATCAATCATCTTTCAGTGTTGTAGAAGCAGATGAAGCTGCTATTTAAGCGCAATTTCAAGCTTTATCTATTGATAACGTAAGAGAGAATGAGAATTTTATGGCTTCATTTATAGATGCTCAGCAGGTTGTTCACAATGGCCCTAGTAAAGTGTGGGGACAGATTATTAATCCACCGGAGAACAAGAACATGTTTGGTTTGGGATTTTCTGCGAAGAATGATAAAGGTGAAAACATGAAGCCGAAGTCTACTTTGAGAAGCTATTAGGATATTTTCCATAGTGAAGGGTACCTTCACCAAACAGTTTATGGAGTTAATGCTATTATAAAGGATGAAGAAGAACATGAGATACCGAATTATGTGACGCCTGGAGTCAGAATCCAGAACTGGGTCACTTTTGATGTTCCCTCTAGCATCCATGTCTCAAAGTATATTGTTTTGTTTATCTTTTCAAAAATTATTCACTCTTCCCAAGGTGAATGTTAATATTTTATGGGATTATCTGTTTTCTTTGATCATTAAAATCATAAATAAAAGTTGTCTATGACTCTCAAATTGTGTTTTTATTTTCTGCTTTTTCTTGGAAAATGGTAATAAGAAAAAACCCTTTCTTGTTGAATAAATAATAATTGTAAATAAATATTCATAATCACTTGATATATGTGTTAGTTTCTAAAAGCAATCATAAATCACATTTGCAGATTAATTAAAAAACTTGTTGAATACAATGACCCTACACCCTCTCCCAACTTTGAATATCCTGTGTATGGGACTAAAGAAGAAGAATATGATGAGATTCCAGAAGAGGTTTCACGATTGCTCGAGCGCGAGGAAAATGCCATTCAACCGTATAAAGAGCCATTGGAGACAATTAATTTGAGTTCAGGGGAAGAGCCAAATGAAGTCAAAATTGGAGCATTGTTGCATCCTCATATGAAGAGCAGGTTGACTAAATTATTGAAAGAGTATGTGGACATCCTTGCTTGGTTATACCAAGATATGCCTGGTCTAGATACTGATACTATGGAGCATCATTTGCCTTTGAAGTCGGAGTGCCCTCCAGTCAAGAAGAAGTTTAGAAGAACTCACCCTGATATGGAAGTTAAAATAAAAGAAGAAGTGTTAAAGAAGATTGATGCCGACTTTCTTTTGACATTAGTGTACCCACAATAGATTTCTAATATTGTACTTGTACCAAAGAAAGACGAAAAAGTTCACATGTGTGTAGATTACAAAGATCTAAATAAAGCTAGTCTAAAAGATGATTTTACATTGCAATATATTGATATGTTGGTTGATAGTACAAAAAATTCAAAGTATTCTCATTCATGGATGGATTTTTCGGATATAATCAAATAAGAGTGGCTCCTGAGGACATGGAAAAAACAATGTTTATCACACCCTGGGGAACATTCTGCTACACAATGATGCCCTTCGAGTTGAAGAATGTTGGTGCAACGTACCAGAGGGATATGACAACCCTATTCCATGATCTGATGCACAAGGAAATGGAGTTTATGTTGATGACATGATTGCCAAATCACATACCGAAGAAGGGCATATGGAAGATTTGTTGAAACTATTTCAGCGTTTGAGGAAGTATCATCTCCGCTTGAACCCAAACAAATGCACCTTCAGCGTCTGATCAGGGAAATTTCTAGGTTTCATTGTCAGCCATAAAGGGATTGAAGTTGACGCTGATAAAGTTAAAGCAATTCAAGAAAGGCATGCGCCAAGGACTGAAATACAAGTTAGAAGCTTCCTTGGGCGGTTGAATTACATTTCCAGATTCATCTCCCACATGACTACAACGTGTGAACCAATCTTTAAGTTATTAAAAAAAGATCAGGGTTGTGTGTGGACAGATGATTTCCAAAGGAAATTTTAAAGTATCAAAGAATATCTGCTTGAACCCCCTATATTGCTCCCTCCCGTTGAAGGAAGACCATTGATCATGTATCTAACAGTTTTGGATAATTCTATGGGTTGTATTTTGGGACAACAACATGAAACGGGAAAGAAAGAATATTCCATCTACTATCTTAGTAAGAAATTTATTGACTGTGAGTCACAACATTCTCTGCTGGAAAAGACATGTTGTGTTCTGGCCTAGGATTCAAAGCGGTTGCGGCAATATATGTTGAATCATACTACTTGGTTGATTTCCAAAATGGATCCAAATAAGTATATCTTTGAAAATCCTGCCCTTACTGGGAGAATTGCTCGTTGGCAGATGTTGCTCTCTGAATACGATATTGACTACCACACCTACAAGGCTATAAAAAGAAGTGTGCTGGCAGATTATCTTGCTCACCAACCAGTTGATGATCATCACTCTATCATGTTTGATTTCCCTGATGAGGATGTGATGTTCTTGAAAGTAAAATATTGTGATGAACCTTTGCCTGGGGAAGGTCCTGATCCTGAATCCCGGTGGGGTATGGTATTTGATGGAGCTGTGAATGCTTATGGGAAAGGAATTGGTGCTGTAATTATCACTCCTCATGGATCACACATTCCTTTTACCGCAACGCTGACATTTGATTGTACCAATAATATGGCGAAGTATCAGGCTTGTATCATGGGTCTCGAGGAAGCCATTGATCTCATAATCAAAGTTCTAGATGTGTATGGTGATTCAACTTTGGTAATTAATCAGATTAAAGGAGAATGGGATACTCGTCACCCTGGCTTGATCCCTTACAAAGATTATGCTAGAAGATTACTACCCTTCTTTAACAAAGTTGAATTTCATCATATTCATAGAGACGAAAATCAAATGGCGGATGCCTTGGAAACTCTGGCTTCTGTGTATCAAGTGAATACTTGGAATGATGTGACTCCTATCATGGTGCGACGTTTGGATAGACTGGATCATGTGTTCGCAGTAGAGGAAGTGTCAAATGACAAGCCTTGGTAATATGATATCAAGCATTTTCTCCAGATTCAAGAATTCCCGGTTGGTGCGCCAAATAAAGTTAGAAAGACATTGAGAAGGTTGGCAGATAGCTTTTTCCTCAATGAAAATGTGTTGTATAAGAGAAATTATGCCATGGTCTTTCTCAAATGTGTGGATAGACACGAAGCAGACATGTTGATGCATGAAATCCATAAATGTTCTTTCGGTACCCATGCCAATGAGCATTCAATGGCAAAGAAGATGCTTAGGGCATGTTATTATTGGCTGAAAATGGAATCTGACTATTACAAATTTGCAAAGAAGTGCCATAAATGCCTGATTTATGCTGACAAAATTCATGTTCCTCCAACGCTTCTAAATGTTATTTCATCCCCATGGCCTTTCTCTATATGGGGTATTGACATGATTGGAACGATTGAACCAAAGGCGTCGAATGGACATCGCTTTATCTTGGTGGAAATTGAATACTTCACCAAGTGGGTGGAAGCAGCTTCATATGCTAATGTCACTAAACAGGTGGTAGTGCGTTTTATCAAGAATAATCTAATATGTCGGTATGGTGTGCCAAGCAGGATTATCACCGACAACGGCTCAAATGTTAATAACAAGATGATGACTGAACTTTGTGAAGAGTTCAAGATTGTCCGCCACAATTCATCTCCTTAAAGGCCAAAGATGAATGGGGTTATTGAAGCTACTAATAAAAATATCAAGAAGATCATCCAGAAAATGGTTGTTACTAACAAATATTGGCATGAGATGCTCCCTTTTTCTCTGCACGGGTATCGAACATCTATCCGCACTTCAACAGGGGAAACCTCGTTCTCTCTTATATATGGCATGGAAGCAATGCTCCCCGTTGAGGTTAATATTCCCTCCTTACATGTGATAATGGAAACCAAGTTGTCTGAGGCTGAATGGGTCCAGAACAGGTGTGACCAGTTAAATTTGATTGAAGAGAAAAGAATGACGACCTTGTGTCATGGTCAGTTATACCAAAAAATAATGAAGAAAGATTTTGACAAGAAGGTCAAGCCTCGTGAATTCAAAGAAGGTGACCTCGTGCTCAGGAAGATTGTGTCTTTTAACGCTGATTATAAGGGCAAGTGGACTCCCAATTTTGAAGGCCCATATGTTGTCAAGAAAACCTTCTCTAACGGTGCATTGATTCTTAAAACAATGGATGGATAGGAGTTCCCACATCCTTTGAATGCTGATGCAGTCAAGAAATACTTCGCCTAGAAAAATAAAAGAACAGCTCGCTAAGACGAAAACCCGAAAGGGCGGCTTAGGCAAAAAGGAGCGTCTCTGTAGGCCGAAAAATTTAAAGGGCAGTCTAGGAAAAAATTAGAGACATAAACAGAATAAATGTTCCCGGTAGGTTGAAAACCCGCAAGGGCAATCTAGGAAAAAGGTAGGGATTTCCTGGAAAGTAACTGCATCAGACAAGACTTGATCGTTGAAGCAACAATCTTCTTGTATCCTCACTGATCTTCAACCGGACAATCTAGGCAAAAGGTAGTGGTCATTGTATTTCAATGTATATTTTCCAATGTATATTACCATATTCCCCAGTAAGGTTTTCACTCGCATGACAAAAGTCTCTTCCCTCTTGGTGTGCTGAGATGGAACCATTTGAAAAACATCACCCTTTGCAGTGCTAGCATTTTTTGTTGTTGTTTGTTTCCCAGGCAACGAGACAAGGGAAATGTATTTTCTAAGAAATGATGAATCAGTTGCCAACTCTTTGGGTTTTCTCCCTCCAAGTGCTGGATTTGATTTAAAATCCCCATAAGTTTGATTTCTTTATGTAATGTTTGATATCTTAAACCCCTGGGTAAGGCTTTCCCCGTGAAGTTTCATAATTTCTCCCTAGAGAAGTTGGTGCAATCATCACCCTCAGTATTGAAGAATGTATCTTGGTGCCCCCTCGACGATGTGTTGTTATCCTCCCTGATGAAGACAGTACAATATCCCAACCGATGTCTCGGCAATATGGTTTGATGTTCCCTAGTAAAGTCAATATGACAATCCCCAATAGAACTAGAGACCCTGAAACATTTGCTTTCTCCCCTTTGATGTTTGTATGATATTCCCTGGTGAAGCCTAGAGGAAGTTGTTATATCCCTATATTTGTATTGTTTTACTGTTATGATTTTGTTGTTTCCCAGTAGAGTTAAGTCACGAAATAGGAATTTATTTCCTTAGTTGGTGCTTACTGTCTCATGAAATTTTCATCTTGGATGTGATTTAGCCGAGTATTGGTTATACTCAAGTTGTTTTTTCTGGTTTTCCCCAGTGTTATACGTTTGTTTTGTCAACATATACATGATGACATTCATACATTCATACATACATCATGCATATTTAATTTTTAACAAATCATTGCTCATGTGCATCCATTAATATTTTGTTGGCATATTACTCTGTTTTACAGAGTTGTGTTATCCTCTCTCCAATAGAATGTCAGTCTTAAGCAGAAAGTGTATATCCTTTCGATTTCCCCTCTGAGCTATTCGTCATGGAAGAATTTTGCTTTAGCATTCCTTTCAGCTCATTTTATGGAAAGAACGTGGTTCTCTCTTGAGTTTATTTCTCATGAGATGTTATTCTGGTTGACTGTTTCACTCCGGTTTATTTCTGGTTTGGATGGGTGGTCCCCAACAGTGTTATTATTTTGATTTCTACAAGTTTCGAGCCCTGGTTCGAGAATGTGCATTTTATTTTTCACGTGAAGATTCTATCTCCTCAACAGGAATACATTGGAATTTCCTAGGAGTTCATATTTCTCTCCCTAGGAAATCATTATTTTCAATTCCTTCTCATATCAGCAACTGGCAGGTCTCTTTATTTGAGCAACCTGTACTTCCCCGATAAGTCTGACATTTCCCAGAGAAGATTCAGATTTATTACTCCAATGAATAGTAGCCTTGTCATCATGGAAGGTAGTTTGTTGTTGTGATTTGTTACTCCAATGAATGGTAGCCTTATCATTATGGAAGGTAGTTCGTTGTCGAGATTTGTTACTCCAATGAATGGTAGCCTTGTCATTATGTAAGGTAGTTTGTTGTTGAGATTTGTTACTCCAATGAATGGTATCCTTGTCATTATAGAAGGTAGTTTGTTTTCAAGATTTGTTACTCCAATGAATGGTAGCCTTGTCATTATGGAAGGTAGTTTGTTATTGATATTTGTTACGCAAATGAATGGTAGCCTTGTCATTATGGAAGGTAGTTCGTTGTCGAGATTTGTTACTCCAATGAATGGTAGCCTTGTCATTATGGAAGGTAGTTCAGTGTCGAGATTTGTTAAACCAATGAATGTTAGCCTTGTCATTATGGAAGGTAGTTTGTTGCTGAGATTCATTACTTCAATGAAAGGTAGGCTTATCATTATGGAAGGTAGTTTGTTGTTGAGATCTTTTTCCGATGAATGGTAGCCTTGTCATTATGGAAGGTAGTTTATCGTTGAGATTCTATTGCGTTGAAGTTGTTCATTTTTCCCGGTCGTGAGTAATGGTGGTGATTATCATTATCATCCTGATATTGGTAGTTATTGGTATTATGTTACCACTTCTTTCCCCGGTGGGTCGATGTTACTATTTTTCTATCTCCTCAGTGAGCGGATAGTTCTCAAGCATCTGTCTATCAATTTTATCCTTTAATTTCTCTCCTCAATATTTGAGTTCATGATGCTTTATCTCCTGTTTGGGCTTTACCCCAATAGAGTCGTTTCTCTGGTTCACCGGTGATTTATTTTCCTGGTTGGGTCTTCCTTTTGATCCTGTTTTATTTGGTACATCCCCAGTGGGGTCTTGCATCCTTTTTAGATTAATTCATTTGCGTTTATAATCATAAGCATTGTATGGCATCTTAGGGTAAAAAATAGGGCTTGTTTTATATTTAAGTATCTTCAATCGCGTTGACACAAAGATTTTTAACCTTCGCATCTCTGAATAGAAGACACTTAAATAAGGGAAGTTGTTGTACCCTAATTTTTGCCCCTAATACTCCTCTATCATATCGTATCAACTCAATCATAACAAGATCACACACTAGGGTTTGACTCTTCTCCTTATCTTTAGCTTTTCCCATGGGGAATCACCAAGCACCTTGATTTGTATTTTGTTGTCAGCTATGTTTTGATTAATTTTCAACTAATTAATACAATGTATGTTTGCCCTAATTTTTGATATCATAGGTGAAAGCACAACACATTATAGCAATCTGATCCATAAGTTCATGAGTTTATTTCCATGCCTTCTTCAACAAAGCTTCATTGAGATTCAAGCTTCATTATTGAAGATATTTTGAAGAAATATCATGACAAGGTCTATTATGATTCATCATGCCTCAAGTTGTCAAAAATAGTTCAAAGGTAAAAGGGTTGATTGAAGAAGTTTGACCTAATTGGACAAGTTCTTGATTCATTGATCACAAGTGAATATTTCCCTTAATTCACAATATTTGGAAGTTGTTATGGTTGCTATGGTTCCTCATTATCATCCTTAATAAATTCTATTTATATGACAAAATTATTTGTGCAAGAAAGTTGATCAAAATTGTAAAAGGTTTTCTAAGGTATCTTGTTGCTCTAGGAGCTAGGGTTTTGAACTTTAAAGGGGGTATATTTTGCTCATCTTTTGGTATTTTTGAGTTATTCTAAAGACATCCTTCTCTTCAAAGGGTTATCAACAAATCACTTCAAAAGTTTCAAGTAAATTTTGTATGGAAGGTACCAAATGATGAAGAACGATTACAAGTATTTTAGATGAATCATCAATTTTCTTTATGTGACTCATTCATTTTCTATAAATAGAGGGTCATAACTCATTCATTTTCTCAAGCTTAGAAAGCCAGAATCACCCTGCCAAACTCCCTCTTGGACCAAATTTTCTGCAACTTTGAATTTGCTCTTGAAGCCTATCTCAATCATTTTTCTTTGTCAATTCATCTTCCTTGAACCTCACTGAAGCTAACAGAATTAAAATTAAGCTCTAAAACTCCCTGATTCGTTCTAGCCAAGTCAAGTTTCAGAGCTCTGCAACTTAACTTCAATAGGTAGATTCCGTCACCAATTCTATCAAACTTTGATACTATTATGAATCTCTTATCATCTTGATTCTAGACGCAACAATTGTTTTCAACTGGAAGTACGTTTTCACCATGAAAAATCCATTTTCAAAACTTCTCTTCCAAAACAGCTGAGCTACAGCTTATATAAGATTTTCGCAAAGGTACCATTGGTATCGACTTGAAGAGACAAAGCGAACGGTACCAGTCTCATCTTCTAATTTTATAGTTTCTGAAACCTACAAATTTCGTTGGCTGATGGGTGAAGATGACCAACATGTCATCTATCAACCAATGAAAGCGTGCCATGCTTATTTTTTAAAAATCTGATTTAATTAATGATTATGTGTTTATTCCACTAAAGACCATGATTTGCATAATGAATTTGATCCATTGGATTATCTTACTAGCGCATTTTCACTCTCATCCATTGGTCCACATTTTTTACACTTTATTTTTTATTTCTGATTTTTATATTTAAATTGTTTTAAATTTCAAAAAATCATAGAAAATTCATTTATGATTCAAAAATTATGAAAAAACTCACAAAAATATTTTCAAATATTCTCTTTCATAATTTTATTTTTCATAATTTTATTTTTAGATTTGATATTTTTTATATTTTTTCTTTGTTTTTGTTTGTTTTTTATTACTTAAAAAAATACTTTTGAACATTTTTAAATTCTGAAAAAATTCATCAGCATCATTTCCATTATTTCTGACCTCCTGAATTTTTTTAAAATTTTATTTTAACTACTACCATTTTTTATCTTTTTTTCCATTTATTTGAGCAATTTTAATTAGTTTAAAAATAATTTCTGACTTTAAAAAATTACCAAAAATTTTATATAAACATTTGAGTACATTTCTGATTTTTCTATGGCTTCATTTGATTTTTCTTGGTTGATTTGCATACAATTTCCATTTTCCCCTCTTATTTTCATTTTAAAGTCATTTTTAAAAACATTTTTCTTTATTTTAAATACAATTTTATTTTTTCTATATATTCTTGATGATCCTGGACTATAAAATTTTGATCATGAGTTTTATTAACATCATTGGATCCATGGTGTTGAGTATAACTCCACAAAAATGGATGAATAATTTTAATAATAGTTTGATTATTATGTTTTTGGTTCAAATGTAGTTTAATTCTTCGCCCATCCCTCTTCATCTTATCCCCTACTTATTGTGTCATATGTTATTAGGGGAGGATGTACATATCATCTCTCCAAGCATAGGACACATGAATTTCTATTGACCGACCTCAAAATAGGTGCGACTTCCATGTAAGTCCACTTACGATTGCTTAACATAGTGCTACATTTTGTCCCGATTCGAGAAATGATCATTCGTGGACCAAACCCATGTTTGTAAGCCCAAGTATATTGATTTGAATCCTTTGATCCAATAACTTTGAGATTTATTATTAGGAGGCTTTGGTTTATCAATCCTCTAATGAATCTTCATAAACTTTGGTCAAAGTGAATCACTTAAGCATCATTGATCATTTATTGTTGCCTTGAGAATTTTGAATGGATGATATACTTGAAAAAAAAGAAAATGAAACTTGTTATTGAGAGGCTTTGATTTTATCAATCTTCTAATGAGTTTCAAATGACAGTTTCAAGATGGTCATTCAACTAACCTCTAATTTATAACAATTAACTTTATTTTGTGCTTTTATTTTATGTTTTTACTTTAAGCACATTTATTTTAGCATTTACATTTCATGCTATTTTCATTTTTTCTCATTTGAGCATTTTTCTTTTATGTCATTTTTTATTTGGTCATTTGAGCTTTTCATTTCTTTTTTGAAGATACTTAATAATCAACTTGAACCCTAAAAAACTTTAATGTTACTTGGACTACTTGCTTACTATCCTTGGCATTATGGAGATTATGGACTTCTTGGACTTACGAGTAGAGACCTTAACCTACCTTGAGACCTTGTGACCTTAACTGTTATTCTGTATGGAGTTCTTGGGGTTTACCCCAAGACATTGGATTGTTTGTTTGTTTTGTGTGCAAGTTATTGTGATTACATGCTTTGTCTGTGATCTAGAATTCATTTGTATACAGTCGTTACTTTGTCCAGTTTTTGTGAAGACTTAATGCAATTGAAGGTTGGTTTCTTAAGACGTTTAGTATCTTTGCTTGCTTGGTTTCAATCCAAAGGATGGGAATTCTACATTGACTCATTATGTCAAGTGTTGGCTTCTTGTTGGTAAGACGGTTCTGTTCCCCTAGATTTTACTTTATGCCTTAGGATAGTCCCTTCATTTCCTCCCATCTTCTTTAATTTCCAAAATATTCTCCCTCCTTTTGAAGACTCTTATTGTTTTTAAACTTGATTCGCTTTCATAATAAACTTGGACATATGTCCATGTATTTTCAAAATATTTTCTTAATCAACTTAATAATACCTTAACAGTTTTGTGAGAAGACTAAAAGTTAATCAATCTCATTCAAACAATTTTGCCGCTTTGGCATTTTAATTTAAAATTTTCTCAAAATATTAAACTCTTGTCAATCCTTGTAGTGATGTGAACTACTATACTTCTACGATATGTAGTGATGTGAGATAATTTTCACTTGGGTGTTGAGAAAAGATTTGTTGTATTTAAAATCCAAGCCATATCCTCCACTTTGAGATGATATAAATTATCCTTTTTCATAATTGTGGGTAGTAAGTATGTTTTCCACTCGGATAAGACGATGATATCTTGTCTCTTAAAATTAAACCAACACGCTTATGTTTAAAAATTTTTAAAGGTGAACTACGTGTATCCTGATCCCCTATTGCATGGAAGGTGGTACGTAGGCCCTAAAGGTTCACAACCGTGGCAGGTTCAAAAATCATAAAAAAATACTTCTTTTTCTCATCTCAACATCCATTTTTTATACAACATTTATAGCCAAAATACATAGATTTTTAAAGAGGTTCCTACGAAGTACCGTAGATGTTTAAGGTGCTAATACATTCCCTTTGCATAACCAACCCCCCGAACTTTGATTTTCTCCCCCTCTTTTTGGGTTATTTGCTATTTTCCCATTCCTTTGAAAATAATAAAGCGCAATGGTGATTTTTATTTTGATATGTGTGAGTCGAGTCAACCCAATGGCTTAGTCTCAATATTTCTACTGCTATAGGTAGTGCAGAAACGCCCTAGCAAAGTGTGGTGGCAGGTTATCGATCCTCCTATGAACATGAATGGCACTGATTTGGGTTTCTCCATGAAGAAGGAAATCGTGACGCCAAAGTCCGCCCAGAGTAAATATCAAGACATCTTTCGCAGTGCAGACTATCTTCATCCAACTACTCCAAGGCTCAATGCTATTCTCAAAGATGAATCAGAGCAAGAGGTGTCGAACTTCGTAATGCATGGAGTTAGAGTACAGAATTGGGTCACTGTTGAGGTTCCTTCTTGCATTAACATTTCAAAGTAATTTGTTTTTTTATTAGTCTTTTCAAAAATCTTTCATTCGGCCCAAGGTGAAAGTATTGATGTTGTATGGGCATATCTTGTTGTTTTGATTTTTAAAATCTTTAATAAAAGTTGTTTTTGATTCCCCAAATTATGTCTTTGTTTTCTACTTTTCTTGGAAAATGATAATAAAAAAAATCCTTTCGAAATAAATAAAAACTGTAAATCAATCTACATAACCACTTGTTACATGTGTCAGTTTCTAAAATCAATCATAAATCACATGTGCAAATTAATTAAAAAACCCATTGAATACAATGACCCTGCACTCTCTCCAAACTTTGAATATCCTGTGTATGTGGCCGAAGAAGAAGAATACGATGAAATCCCAGAAGATGTTTCACGTTTGTTTGAGCGTGAGGAAAGTACCATTCAGCCGTATAAAGAGCCATTGGAGATTATTAATTTGGGTTCTGAGGAAGATCCAAAGGAAGTCAAGATTGGAGCATTGCTTCATCCTAATTTGAAGAGCAGGTTGATTGAATTATTTAAAGAGTACATGGATATGTTTTCTTGGTCTTATCAAGAAATTATTGGTTTCGATACTGATATTGTGGAACATTATTTACCGTTAAAGCCATAATTTCCACCAATCAAGCAGAAGTTACGAAGAACTCACCCTGACATGCCATCGAAAATTAAAGAAGAAGTTTTAAAGAAGATTGATGACGGTTTTCTTCTGACATCAGTGTACCCTCAGTGGATTGTCAGTATTGTTCCAGTACTAAAGAAAGATGGAAAGGTCCACATGTGCGTCGATTATAGAGATTTAAACAAAGCAAGTCCAAAAGATGACTTTCCATTACCACATATTGATATGTTGGTTGATAGAACGACAAACTTCAAAGTATTTTCGTTCATGGATGAATTTTACAGATACAATCAAATCAGAATGGATCTTGAGGACATGGAAAAAACAATGTTCATCACACCCTGGGGAACATTCTACTATAGAGTGATATCCTTTGGGTTCAAGAATGCATGACAACCCTATTCCATGATCTGATGAATAAGGAAGTTGAGGTATATGTTGATGATATGATTTCCAAATCTCATACTAAGGAAGGGCATATAGAAGATTTATTAAAATTGTTTCAGCGTTTGAGGAAGTATTGTCTCCGCTTGAATCCAAATAAGTGTACTTTTGATGTTCGTTCAAGAAAATTGCTAGGTTTCATTGTCAGCCAAAAAGGAATTGAAGTTGATCTTGATAAAGTTAAAGCAATTCAAGAAATGCCTGCACCACGAAATGAAAAGCAAGTTAGAGGCTTCCTTAGACGTTTATATTACATTTCCAGGTTCATTTCCCACATGACTGCAACATGTGAACCGATCTTCAAGTTGTTAAAGGAAGATCAAGGTTGTGTTTAGAAGGACGATTTCCCAAGGGAATTTGAAAGTATTAAAGAGTATTTGCTTAATCTCCTATCTTGCTCCCTCCCATTGAAGGAAGACCATTGATTATGTATCTGAATGTGTTAGATAATTCTATGGGCTATATTTTGGTACAACAATATGAAACATGATGAAAAGAATATGCCATTTATCATCTCAATAAGATGTTTATTGACTACGAGTCACAATATTCTATGCGGGATAAAACATGTTATGCTTTGGCTTGGGCGGGAAAGCAATTGCAGCAATACATGTTGAATCATACCACTTGGTTGATTTCTAAAATGGATCTGATTAAGTAAATTTTTGAAAAGCCTTCTCTTACAGGAAGGATTTCCCGTTGGAAGATTTTGTTGTCTAAATATGACATTGAATACGGTGATCAGAAAGCTATAAAAAGCAATGTGTTGGAATATTATCTTTCTCGCCAACCAATTAATGATTATCAGTCTGTTAAATATGATTTCCCTGATAAGGATGTGATGTATTTGAAAGTAAAAGATTGTGATGATCTTTTTCCTGAGGAAGGTCCCGAGTCTAAATCCCGATGGGGTATAGTGTTTTATGGGGATGTAAATGCTTATGAAAAAAGAATCGGTGTCATGATTATCACTCCCCATGGGTCCCTATCCCTTTTACTGCAAGGTTGGCGTTTGATTGTAACAATAATATGGCAGAGTATGAAGCTTGTATCATGGGTCTTGAAGAGGCTATAGATCTCCGAATCAAAGTTTTAGATGTATTTACTGATTCCACTTTGATAAAAAATCAGATTAAAGGAGAATGGGATATTCATCACGTTGGCTTGATTCCATACAAAGATTATGCTAGAAGATTATTGTCGTTCTTTAATGAAGTTGAATTCCATCATATTCCCAAAGATGAGAATCAGATGGAAGATGCTCTAGCCACTATGGCTTTTATGTACCAATTAAATGCTCGAAACGATTTACCTCGGATCACAGTTTGATGTCTGGATAAGTCAGCTCATGTGATTGCGACGAAGGGAACGTTAGATGAAAAACCTTGGTATTATGATATCAAGCATTTTCTCCAGACTCGGAAAAACCCGATTGGTGCTTCGAACAAAGATATAAATACATTGAAAAGGTTGGCAGGAAGCTCCTTCCTTAATGAAGATGGGTTATACAAAAGAAATTATGACATGGTCTTGCTCAGATGCGTGGATAGACAAGAAGTAGACATGTTGATGCATGAGATCTATGAAGGTTCCTTTGGTACCCATGCCAATGGACATTCAATGGCAAAGAAGATGCTTATGGCAGGTTATTATTGGCTGGCAATGGAATCTAACTATTAAAAATTTGTGAAGAAGTGCCATAAGTGTCAGATTTATGCTGACAAGATTCATGTGCCTCCAACGCTTCTCCATGTTATTTCTTCCCCATGGCCCTTTTCTATGTGGGGTATTAATATAATTGGAATGATTGAACCCAAGGCGTCGAATGGAAATATTTTCATCTTGGTGGCAATTGATTACTTCACCAAATGTGTGGAAGCAGATTCATATGCTAATGTCACCAAGAAAGTGATACTATGATTTATCAAGAACAATCTTATATGTCGGTATGATGTGCCAAGCAGGGTTATCACTGATAACGGCTCGAATCTGAATAACAAGATGATGACATAACTTTGTGAATAATTCAAGATTGTCCATCACAATTTGTCTCCTTACAGACATGAGATGAATAAGGTTGTTGAAGCGGCTAACAAAAATATTAAAAAGATCATCTAGAAGATGGTTGTTACCTATAAGGACTGGCATGAGATTCTCCCCTTTGTTATGCATGGGTATCGTACATCTATCTCCACTTCAACAGGGGCAACCCCGTTCTCTCTTGTGTTTGGTATGGAAGTAGTGCTCCCCGTTGAGGTTGAGATTCCCTCTTTGCATGTAATACTGGAAACCAAATTGTCAGAGGTTGAATGGGTCCAGAACAGGTTTGACCAATTGAATTTGATTGAAGAAAAAATAATGACGGATTTATGTCATGGTAAGTTATATCATAAGATAATGAAGAAAGATTTTGATAAGAAGGTCAAGCCTCGTGAATTCAGAGAAGGTGGCCTCGTGCCTGGGAAGATCATATCTTTTAACACTGATTCTAGGGGCAAATGGACTCCAAATTATGAAGGCCCATATGTTGTTAAGAAAGCCTTCTCTGCCGGTGCATTGATTCTTGAAATTATGGATGGCGAGGATTTCCCACGTCCCATGAATGCTGATGCAGTCAAGAAATAATTCGCTTAAAGAAATAAAAGAACATATCGCTAAGTAAAAAACTCGAAAGGGTGGATTATGCAAAAATGGGCGTCTCGGTAGGCTAAAAACTCAAAAGGGATGTCGAGGAAAAACTAAGAGTCACAAATAGAATAAATTTTCCCTCTAGGTTGAAAATCCGTGAGGGAAGCCTAGGCAAAAGTTAGGGATTTCTTAGCAAGTAATTGCGTCAAAAAAGACTTGATCATTGATGCAACAATCTTCTCGGATCTTCATCACACTTCAACTGAAGTCTCTGCTCAGTAGTTCAAAGTTGTTAGGTAGAAGTTGTCGTTATATTTCAATGTATCTTTTCCATATATTTACCATTTTCCAAACTTTGTAATCATCCATGGAGTCTCACCATTCACGGACTACCATTCTATTAATAAAGTTTGAGCCTTTATTCAATTCTTTGTAGTCTTATTTTATTCTATTTGCAAAGATTTCATTTAATATTAATATTAATTTTCAAAAAAAAAGATTTAATAATAAAAATGTTTCTTTTGAAAGGAATTTACAAATTACTTTTTACTTAAGATTTTATGAATCAAGTAGAACAAAAGCTGTGATTCCAAGGATGGATGAACTTCAATGTTTTGAAAATATTCTCCAAGAAATATATCTCCGGTCACGCTTGCTGATATACACACAATCCTCTTATGTTTCTTTCCTAGGTTAGTTTGAGTTCATACCCATTGACATATGGTGTGATATTGAGTTTGTGATCCCATTTTCCCTAGTTAAGTCTTGTTTCAGATTTTTCTCTAGGTTGATTATTTTGGTTTTGGGTTTGCATAGTTTAATTCCTCTATCCCAGATTCTCCAGTCAAGACTTGCCGTAGATTTTTTTACAATTGAGCAGCTAGACATGGGCATTATCTTTTCTAAGAGGTGTTGGAACAACTGTCAACTTTCTGGGTTTTCTCTCACCAAGTGTTGAATTTGATTTAAAATCCCCATAATTTTGACTTCCTATTGTGATGTTAACTTCTGAAAGTTGTTACCCCCATAAAGTTTCATAATCCGCAGAGAAGTTTGTTTAACCATTACTCTTGATATCAAAGATTGTAGTTGGGAAACCCTCAATGATGTGGTGTTGTCCTCCCCAATAAAGTCAGCTTGAGATCCCCAGTCGAAGTCTCGACGATATGGTTTTCAGCTTTCCTAGTGAAGTCGGTATTATAATCTCCAGTGGAAGTCTAAACGATGAAGCATTGTCTTCCCTAGTGAAGTCTGTATGATATTCCCCAGTGAGGTCTGAAGGAGAATGTTATATCCCTGCATCTTGTATTGGTTTATTGCTATCATATTATACCTTGATTATTTTCAAGCCATGTTTCTTCCTAGTGGAGTTAAACCGTGAAGTAGGAATTTGTTTCCTCAATTAATGCTTTCTCTTTTATGGAATCTTCATCCTAGATGTGATTTAGTCGAGTATTAACTTTACCTAAGTTAGTTTGTCTGGTTATTCCTAATGTTTTGTGTTAGTTTTGTCACCATATATATGATAACATTCATGCTTTCATACAAACATCATGCATAGATGAATTACAATTCATTGCTCATTTGCATTCATTGATGTTTTTGTTGACATTTTACTCTATTCGTAGAGTTATCTTACCCTCTCTCCATTAGATTGTCAACCTTAAGCTGAAAGTGTATATCCTTTCAATTTCACCACTGTGTTAACCCTCGTGGAAGAATTTTGTTTTAGCCTTCCTATTCAGCTCATTATCTGGATGGAATATGGTCCCCTTTTGAGTTTATTCCTCATTAGATGTTGTCTTGGTTGACTGTTTCACTCCAGTTTATTTCTGGTTTGAATATGTGGCTCCCGATAACGTTATTATTATAATATATGTAAGCTTTCAGCCCTGGTTTGAGAATGTACATTTATTTTGTATAAGAAGACCTTATCTCCTCAACAGGAATGTATTGGCATTTCCCCAGAAAAGTCAAGATTCTTTTCCCAGCATGCTTCTTATAACAGCAAGTGGCAAGTCTCTTTATTTGAGCAACATTTTCTTCCCCAGTATGTCTGTTAATGCCAAAGAAGATTTGTTACTCCGATGAATGGTAGTCTCGTCATTATGGGAAATAGTTCATTATTGAGATTTGTTATTCCTATGAATGGTAGTCTCGTCATTATGGGAGATAGTATGTTGTTAAGATTTGCTACTCTGACGAATGGTAGTCTCATCATTATGGGAGATAGTTCGTTAATTAAGGTCACAATAATCTGCTCACAAAACAAACAAACAACCCAATGTCTTGAGGTAAACCTCATGAACTCCAGACAAAATATCAATTAAGGTCACAAGGTCTCCAATATAGGCCAAGGTTTTTATTCCTAAGTCCAAGAAGTCTGATACTCCATATTGCCAAGGATAGTAACCAAATAGTCCAAGTATCATTAATTTTTTTGTATGGTTTTTGTTGATTATTAAGTATCTTCAAAAATTGAAGAAAATCTCAAGTGAGAAAAATAAAAATGACATAAAATTAAATGCGCAAGTGAGCAAAGATGAAAATAACATGAAATATAAATGCTAAAGTAAATAGTACATAAAGTAAAAGCATACAAATAAAAGCATAAACTAAAGTCAATTTGTTAAGAATTAATGGTTAGTTGGATGACCATCTTGGAGCTTGCATTTGGAAATCATTAGAGGATTGGTAGAACCAATTCCTCTCAACAACAAGTTGCATTTTCTTTTTGTCAAGTATATCATCCATTTAAGAATTATCAAGGCAACATTTAATGATCAATGATGTTTAAGTGATCCGCGTTGACCAAAATTTATGAAGATCCATTAGAGGATTGGTAGAACCAAAGCCCCCCCACAATGAATCTCAAGTTTATTGGATCAAAGGGATTAAATTAACATACTTGGGCTTGCAAACGTAGGTTTGGGCCACGAGTGATCATTTATTCGAATCAGGACAAATTTAGCGCTATGTTAAGCAATCGTAAGTGGACTTATGTAGAAGTCACACCTATTTTGAGGCCAATCAATAGCAATATATGTATTTCATGTTTGGATAAATTATATAGAGATCATTATCCCATAACATGTAATACAATAAGAAAGGGGAATAAGATGAAGAGGGAAGGGATTAGAGTTTCAAATATCATCAACATCATTCGTCCATTTTAATGGATTTGGTTTATCAACCTATCAACACCCAAGACCCAATGATGTTGAAGAATTTGTATCAAGATATGCTCCAAGTTAGCACCACATGCTATCTCAAGAATCAAACAAGAATCATGTACAAAAGTTTTCAATTACAAGCATTAATGAAAGGTAAAACCCAAAATGCAATCCTAAGTCAAAAATAGTTTTAAAATATGAAAATGACTTGAAATTTTTTTAAATTAAAACCCTAACTTCCTAAAGTCCTATAAAATTCAGATATAAAATTTGGAGTCCCTGGATTGAGGTGAAAATTTTCTTTAGAAATGCAAACTTGGAAACTAGCAAGTTTAAGCCTTAAACTAGATGGTTTGGGAAAATAATTTGTGAAAAATATGAAATCACATTGTAAAATTCCAGAAAAATGATTTTTATGGCCTCAACACGTTCAATCACTCCAAACAACTTCATTCCTAATTTTATAGACATGGGAAGTTAGAACTTTAAATCAATTAATGTGCATGATCAAGCAAAAACCCTAAAAAAGGAAATTAATTTCACAAATTAATCAATTAGATCCAAGGGTCAAATAAATTTTATGTAAAATAACCTAAATGTCAATAAAACTCTAAGGATCATAAATCATATTTTTCTTGAATTTTATCTCAAAAGGAAAAAAAGGAGATAGAAATTATTTACACAATCTAACAAAAATTAATGCAAATAAAAGATATTATGTCCAAATAATTTTTAAAATGTAACCAAAATTTTTATAAAATTGGACAAAAAATATTTTAAAGTAACAAACTCAGAGAGGAGTCCAGAAATATGTTTTATGGATTTTTTGAGTTAATATAAATAGGAAAATAAAATTCAATGTTTTAAAAGAATAATAAAACCCTAATTATATACATGAATTTATTTAATCAAGAAAAATGATAAAAAAAATTAAATAAAACTCAAAATATGAAATTATATTGAAAAAGTAGTCTAAAATAAGTTTTTCATAATTTTTTAATTGAGGAAATATCAAAAGAAAATTGGAGAAAAAACAAAGAAAATTAAAATATAAAGCCTTTTACACCTGTTTTTGCTAAAGTGCACTGTAAAAAGAACTGAAGCCATGTTCAATTAAAACAGGACACATCATCCCTACCAAATGCCATAATATACAGATTTTTCAGCTTCAACACAACACTTTCATGGCACAATATCTTGCTCATTTCCTAATGAAATTCAAAAGTTCCAACACCAAAGTTCAAGATAGAAATTAGTAGAATATGATAGGATAAATTTTTTTATGAAATGATGCCTTGATGAGTGAGAAAATCGTGCGTGAAGAAACATGAACACTTTTTTGATCTGCACATTACATCAAATAGTTTTCAAACTTGATTTTTTCCCTCAATTTTCCACCAATTTAAACGATCTAAAAATGAAAATTGATCAGAAAAATGCAAGGATTAAGAATATGCTATTGGATTTTTCAAAAGGTTCATGGATTTAAAAAGAAAATGCAAAGATAAAGCAAAGATAGAGGGAGAAAATGGATTATCTACCTTTGAAGTGAAATTGATGGTGCTTGGTCTCAAATAAAGGGCAAGGAATGGAGAAAAAGCTTGCTTGAATGTGCAAAGATAAAGAGTATAGAGGGAGATGCGAAAAAACTTGTTTGCTTAACAATGGTAGCTTACTTGAAAATGGAGGAAAGAGAAAAAGAGGAACTTCTTTCTTGCAAAGAAGAAAATTGCATGAAAGAGAGAGAGAGAGAGAGAGAGAGAGAGAGAGAGAGAGAGAGAGAGAGAAATAAGAGCTTGCTTTCTTTCTACTTGCTATTTTTCCACCCCTTTGAATGTTTAGTGCAATGCTTTTATATAGAGTGAAGAAAGATAGAAATGGAAAGAATGAGAGAGGGAGTGATGTGCTGCATTTTTGTATGCAAATGAGGGTGCAAATCACGTGCTTGGGTAAGTGAACAAATGCTGGGGTGATGAGATGGCAATTAGTCTTGGTTAGTCACAAAACAAATTCATGCATTTTCATGCAAACTCATAATTTCATATACACCTCTTTACTCTCTTATATCTCCCTCCACAATGCATGAAATGTAAAAAACTTTGAATGAAAAATGTAGAGGACACTTCATACTCCAACTTTCATGTTCAAAATTTTTCAAAATGAAGCTTGAATCAATGAGATATTTAGCCATGAACACGTGCTTACAAATTGTTTGACAAAATGCCAAGCCTGTCTGAGCTAGCTGCGCACGCGTGATGGCTATCTAGGCAGAAAAATCACCATGCATGGTGCCTACTTTTTCTACACTTAACCATTTGAGATGATTCTTTAATGAAAAATGAATAGAAAATTTCAATCTACAACTTTTATGTTGCCAACTTTTTTATTTGAGTCCAAATGGTCATTCAAAAATGGACATGAAGAAGTCAAATTTTTGCATTTTTAACCAAAATTTTACTTAGTGTCAAAATCTTCCAAGCTTCATAACTTTTTTTCCTTTAATTTTTTGGACTTGAGGTCACTCCTTAAAATTTGGATAATTTTTCATCCTCTTTATAGGCATATAAAGTTTGCACATTTTCAATAAAAATTAAGAAAGTTGTAGCCAGTCAAAATTCAACCTTATGGATACTTAGAAAAATTTCAAAACTTCAAATAACTTCCTTGGCAAGTTAACTCCAATTCACACTTCCTCTTGATATTTTTGCACTATTGACCATGAAATATGAGAATAGGGATATTGAATTCACGGTTACCAAAAAGTCCACTTGGTCAACAACTGATTTTGATTGTCTTCTAACAAAATGAGCATTTAACCCCTTTTCATCAATTGAACCCTTTCAAGCCAAAGTTGATGATCAAACTTTAAATGATAGATGCTCATGACTATGTAGAGAAGTATGGAATCAAGAATTTCCAAAAAAATCCAAAGTTCTCCTGATTAAAACTCAAACCCTAGCTTTGACTGATGAATCAAAAGGAAGTGATTCTCCTTATAAACAACACAATACTCAATCTTCTGATGATCCAATGATGTGGATAAGATATCTTGAGATATGTGGTACCTTTGGGCTTTAAAGATCCAGAGGTTTAGATAATAGGTCCCTCCTTGAGCAACTTGTCAATATAATCAATCTTCCAAAGCTTGAGGGAGACTTGATAACCAAAATACTTTGATCCTTGCACAATGTATGAACGCAATGCAAAATGATTATTATGATGGTAAATAAGCCTAAATTAAGAGTGTAAGTTTTGGGGTGCAACAAGCATGTAACCACTTGACTTGTCACGTTGGCTTAGGACACCGCTTCTACCCATTTGGTAAAGTAGTCGATGGCTACTAGTATAAAACGGTGTCTGTTGGATGCTTTCGGCTCGATCATGCCAATCATATCAATTACCCACATTGAGAATGGCCAAGGGGAGCTCATAACATTCAGAGGAGTTGGTGGCACATTTATCTTATCAGCATAGATCTGATATTTATGACATGTCTTCGTATAGTGATAACAACCAGCTTCCATTATTAACCAATAATACCCTGCTCGCAGAATTTTTCTAGCAATGGCGTTCCCATTTGTATGAGTCCTAAAATTACCTTCGTGGATATCTCTCATAAGCGTATCTGCTTCTTTCTTCTCCACACACCTGAGTAGTACCATGTCATAATTTCTTTTGTATAGCACCCCATTACTCAGAAAGAATTTTGAAGCTAACCTTCGCAGAGTTTGCTTGTCAATAATAGAGGCATTTTCTGGATATTCCTGCTTTTCCAAGTACTTCTTGATGTCGTAGAACCAAGGCTTGTTTTCCGATCCTTCTTCAATATCAAGACAGTGTGCGGGCTCTTTGAAATGTCTAATTCTGATGCGTGGTTCGTGATTCGACCAGGTTACCTTGAACATAGTTGATAGAGTTGCCAGAGCATCTGCCATTTGATTTTCTTCTTGTGGGGTGTGGCTGAAAGTGATCTCGGTGAACTCTGTGGCCAACATCAATACATGATCATGATATGGAATTCGTTTTGGGTGTTTTGTATCCCATTCACCATTAACCTGACATATGACTAATGTAGAGTCCCCAAATACTTTGAGGTGCTTTATTCTCAGATCAATGGCAGTCTCCAGTCCTAGTATGCAAGCTTCGTACTCGGAAATGTTATTGGTGCAGTCGAAACACAATCTTGCAGTATATGGCTTGTGATAGTTCTTTGGAGAAGACAAAGTTGTCCCTATGTCGTGCCCCAATGCATTTGAAGCCCCGTCGAACGTGAGTGTCCAACATGCCCCTGACTCGGGTCCTTCTGCTCCCGATTTTTCATAGTCAGCTATAACCATGACATCTTCATCTGGGAAGTCGAACTTCATAGGTAAATATTCTGGAAGCGGTTGGTGAGCTAGATGATAAGCTAGTATACTACCCTTGAAGGCCTTCTGAGTGACATATTCGATGTCGTATTCTGATAGTAGCATCTTCCATCATGTGATTCTCCCAGTAAGAGCTAGCTTTTCAAACACGTACTTTAGAGGATCCATTCTTGCTATTAACCACGTAGTATGGGTTAAAATATATTGCCTCAGCCTCTTGGTATCCCAAGCCAATGCACAATAAGTTTTCTCGAGGAGTGAGTACCTGGTTTCATAGTCAGTGAATTTCTTGCTGAGGTAATAAATCGCATGCTCCTTTCTTCCTGTTTCATCCTGCTGTCCCAAAACACAATCCATTGATCCTTCGAGCACTGTCAGATACATGATTAGTGGTCTTCCGGGAACTGGAAGCATTAAGATTGGTGGCTCTTGTAGATACTGTTTTATCGTCTCGAAGGCTGTTTGACAATCATCATTCCATACTACCATCTGATCGTTTCGTAATAACTTAAATATTGACTCACATGTAGTTGTTAGATGCGATATGAGCCTTGAGATGTAATTCAATCTCCCTAAGAAACCGTGCACTTCTTTTTCTGTCCTCGGTGCTGGCATCCCTTGTATAGCTTTTACTTTGTCGGGGTCCACTTTGATACCCCGCTGGCTTATAATGAAACCCAATAATTTTCCTGATCTGACGTCAAATGTACACTTATTCGGATTTAACCTTAGTCTGAACTTACGCAGCTGTTCGAATAACTTTTGTAAATGTATGATGTGTTTCTCCTCGGTATGGGATTTGAAGATCATATCATCTACGTACACTTCAACCTCTTTATGGATCATATCATGGAATAATGTGACCATTTCCCTCTGATAGGTTGCCCCTGCATTCTTGAGACTGAATGGAATTATTTTGTAGCAGAAAGTTCCCCAAGGTGTCATGAAGGTAGTCTTTTCCATGTCTTCGGGTGCCATTTTGATTTGATTATAGCCCGAGAAGCCTTCCATGAACGAGAATACTTAGGCTTGAGCCGTTTTATTCACCAGAACATCTATGTAGGGTAAGGGGAAACTGTCCTTGGGGCTTTCTTTGTTCAGATCTTTATAATCCACAAACATGCGTACCTTGTCGTCTTTCTTGGGTACCGGAACAATGTTAGCTATCCAGGTTGGATAATCTACCATTGTTAAGAACCCTATGTCAAATTGTTTAAGAACTTCTTCTCTGATTTTGCTGGACATATCTGGACGAGTTCTCCTGAGTTCTTGCCTAACTTGAGAACACCCTTCTTTGAGAGGTATTCTGTGTACCACGATGTCGGTATCTAACCCTGGCATGTCTCTATAGGACCAAGCAAATATGTCTACATACTCGTGCAATAGTTTGATCAGCCTTTCTTTGACGCTCTTCTCTAACATTGCCCGTAGCTTGATTTCTTTCAGACCTTCCTCTGTGCCCAGATTAATGATCTTAATAGCCTCTTGGTATAGTTGTATGTTGTCAGCCTTTTGTTCCATTTCCCTCGCCATTTCCTCAGAGAGTTCAAGATCTTCATCATCTTCCTCTTCAGATTGATTGGTAGGAGTATTAAAATTGTATAGGGTCACAACAATAATATTATCGGTGGTTTTGGGCACGGATCTGCACATTTATCATGTTTTTGTGCATATATGAGATTCTGGAAATGCATATGCAGAGAAAGTATTGCCATTTTTTTAAATTTAAATAATAAATGCAAGAGAAAGACAAGGATATTAATTGGAAACAAAATATAACTTTTATTGATTATAAATATTGTCTGAAACAAAACGGGAAACCCTTACAAGAAACCCTTACAAGAAACCCCTATGCCTCGGGCTTGACATAGGTTCCTTTTTTTAAAATAAGAAAAATTACTTAGGAAAGAAAAAGATCTCGGGAATCTCCACATCAGTTCAACTTTTGAATTCCTCTCCTGGGGCGCATCCCCGGATGAAGTCAGTTGCCTTTCTAATGTTGACCTTGTTGGATATCATCGCCATATGTCCACCATTTTTTGTTCCTTTGTTGACAAAATTTTCTTGGATCGGAGGGAAACGTGCTTTGCTTTTTAGAATAGCTTTCGATGATTCATAGCCCAATCCAAAGCGATTCTTCTTCTCAGGGATTTCTGGGAGCTTTCCCCAGCCTTTTGAAACATAATCCACCACTTTGTAATCACTTCTTTTGATTATTTTCAGAAACTCTTCTGCCTCTTGATCAGTAAAGTTTTAGCTTGGAGGTTATTGAAGTGGTGAAAAACACAAGAGGGGGGGGGGGGGGGGTTGAATTGTAAAACTGAAATCTAATGCAATGAACAGGATATTTTTATCCTGGTTCGTTTGATCTCAAACTACTCCAGTCCACCCGTCAAGGTGATTTCGCCTCTCTCCAACGAGGTCTTAATCCACTATATTCAACTGAATATTACAGACTGCTTTAACAACTGCTAAAGCCTTCTTGATCCAAACCACAACCCAATTTGTCAAGGTAACACTTTCTTACAAAGAGATAAAACTAAGTGTGTGAATGTTTTCTACAAAACTGTATCACAACTATGATGTATACACAAATTGAAGCCTAGAAACTAGATTTCTAAACAATGATAGAATATCAGAATGTGTGGTTTAGCAAAACTGAGAGAAAGAAGATTTTGATTAGCTTTTGTGCGTGTAGAGATTTGGAGAGCATTAGCAATTTCAATCTTCAAAGTCTTGTTTATATAGCACTGAGATGATGAACGTTGGATGCAATATTCTTGATTCAGTGCTAATAACAAACTTTCCTTATCGAGCAGATCTTGTCTGGAATGAGGCCGTTGGAATTAATTTGCTTTCAATGCACAGTACCGTTGCTTACTTAATGCAAGTTCTGGCTTGGCTCATTCTGACTCTGCTTCGCTGCTGATGAACTGTTGTGTTTCTTTATCAGAGTGTTGAGCGCAGTCTTGTCCATCAGGCTTCAGCATGTACGTGAGTTGATCATCTGATTCTGACATTCTGATATGGCAACTTCTGATGCTGGTGTCAAGAACCAAATTCTGATGCTGATTAGATGTGATCTTGCTTATCAATCAGAGTATCTACAAGTCAGAACATAATAATTTTAGGCAGCAGATAGTTCATATATGAATATCATAAATAATATATCTTTTCACTTTGTTATCATCAAAACTTTAATGTAGGGTAGTAGATTCAAACTTTGTTCTAACAATCTCCCCCTTTTTGATGATGACAAAAACTATATATTTTTTTAAATGAAAATAACGTTAAAAGGTATCAGAGATATGCATCAGAGTAAGAAGTACAAAGGATAAGGAGTAAAAAGATATCAGAGTTAAGAGATATACTCCCCCTGAGTTTATTACTTCCCTTTGATTACAAGTGTTCTTCAGGATCAGATCTTTTTGCCTTTCTTTGAACGTCAGAGTATCAGAGTCTTTGACTATCAGAAGCTTTATGTTAGAGCAGAGCTTCAGAGCTTTTCTTGTCAGAGCTTTGCTTTGGATCATAGTATCAGAGCGGATCAGAGCTTCATAGTGATCAGAGCTTCTAGTCTTCAGAGTGTCCAGGAGCTTCCTTGTACCTGTAGACTTTAAGCAAAACAGAAAAACATTTTCAAGTAATAGAGTTAGAATGTTTGAGAATTTCTGTCTAGTTAGCCGTTATTGTTTAAAATATCATTCTTGTTATCCCCCTTTTTGTCAGCAATCAAAAAGTGTAAGTGATGTGCTAAAACAATTAAGATCAGAAAAACTAGTTATATTAAAAGAGTTCAGAATCAAAACATGAAAATAGTACAAAACACATTCAAGTAGTACATCAGAAAATCAAGGAAAACATGAAAAAGGACATGAATGAAAAAAGACTAAGGTTGAGGAGGCAAGCGTGTGAACAGGTTCTCCAGCATGGCTTGGATCTTTTCAGCAGTCTCATTCTGCTTGTGCACCATGCTGACAACAGTGTCAATCTTGCTATCCTGCACATCCATTCTTTCTTTCATCTTCTGGTCACTTTCATCCATCCGCTGCTGCAGACGCATGTCATTCAGCCTTAGTTCTTCCAGAGTCTGCATGTCCAAGGCAGCTTGAGAAGCATCAGAAGCAGGAAGCTTCTGAGAGCTTTCAGCAACATCTTCTGCTTGACTTTCTTCAGCTTGAATGGTCTTGTCTTCTTCTGATTGCACCTTTGCAGCTTGTTGTTTCTCAGACCAAGGTTCACTATCCAGAGGGAGCACGTCTTCTTTCAGAAGCTGACTTCCAACTTCATTCAGAAGCTTGCTAAAATTTTGTTGTGCCTGCTCATAGTTGATATCCTGTAACTTGAGGGCTTCAGCACGTACCCAAAGTCTGAATTGTGACCAGAGCTGATCAGAAGCAGCTGGGTCAATCATTCCAGGACAGACTTTCTTCAAAGAAGCAATCCATTGCAGCACACCTGTTTCAAAATTCATAATACCAGAGCCAACATCTGGTTGTTTTGGTTTTGGGATGGCAATTTTATGTTTCAGATCAGCAAGACGGTCAAGACTGGTTAAGTCTATGAAAGTCCTGCTGGGGTTTTCGGAGGTTTTCTGGGCAGCTGTTTGTTTTGGAGATGGAGTATCAGAATCAGAGATTATGATTGGACTGGGTGGTGTTTTGGAAGTATTTGGTGGTGTAGATTCTGATGAGGATGGCAATTGTGCTAAGGTGATAGTTGTTCCACCTGGCAGCTGGATTTCCAAAGGTGATTGTTGAGGTGAATGAGGTTCAGATGGTTGAGGAGAAGGAGTTTCAGAGTGATGAAACTCTGGTTGAGGTGATGGTGGATTCATTTCTGGTTGGGGAGAGGGAGACAAAATTGCTGGTTGAGGAGAAGTTGTTGGAATTTATGATTGTTCAGGGATAAGGGGTTCTTCTAGAATTGGTGAGAGTGGTTGTTGTTGTTGTTCTGGTTCTTCAGCAGATTGCTGTTGTTCTGGTTGTGGAGGAGGAACAATTTGTGGTTCAGAGATTGGTTGATCAGAGGTGTGTTGATCAATGTCAGACAGCACTTGGTCAATTGCTGATGTTGTTGAGATTGTTGGTTGTTTGGGATGTTTGGTTCTGGGTCTTCTGAGTTTTAATGCCTCAGAAGGGTCCTCTTCTGGTACAGTTTCATCTATGGTAGGGATGGGGATTGAGATTCTATGAGAGGTTTGAGGAGGAATAGATGCTGGAATAGTAGAAGAATTTAAAACAGAAGCAGCAGATGAATTACCTCTTTTCCTGGGTGTCTGCTGGGATGATCCTTCTGATGGTGCCTTCCTCTTCTTCGTTTTCTTCAGAGTCACTTCTTGCTGAGGTTGATGCAGAGCTTTGATAATCAGATTTGGATCTGAACCATCTGCCTTGCACGCATCCAAGTATCTGAGAACCACCTCTGGTTTGGATTTTATTTCAGAAAATAACGGAAAGTCACTCAGAGGCACTCTTCTGCTGGTGATATCATCAATAGGAGTAGCTCTGGGTTCCTTCTGAATATTCTCTATCAGCTTCATCTTCTTCAAGTTCTTTGCATTCAGAGGTTTCCCAACTGTTGGTTCAATAGTGCTTAGCTCTTGAGCTTCTATCAGATGCTCTATCAGCCTATTCCCTGTCAGAATATCTGATATCAACCTTCCAAAGGGTATCCAATCCCTCTTGGTTCTTTCTTCTTCCCTGGTTTCCTTCACACTTGTTCTGAGGTGGTTGAACAGGAAGTGAGCCAGATTGATCTTTACCTTCTGATCAATAAAGTAGATCAGAAACTGCTGATCCACATTTATGTAATCAGGAGAACTGGTTGGTTTCCTGTGGTTGAAGCACCCCAGAATTATCTTAGCCCAAACTCTGTAATGATCCTTCAGATCTTTAATCTTGCTGCTGGGCACCCCATGAGTGAAAATCCTTGCAGCTATCACACCTACATCAGCACATCTTTCAGCCATGTCCACACAACGGACGCCACCGCCAATGTAACCGATTAGCCTTGCAATGTGATCCTCATTGATCACAATCTTCTTCCCCATAACAAAGGAGGTGACTAGATGTGTTGAAGCCTTGGCGTGAATCCAGAATTCCTTGACTAGCATTGGGAATGTTGGTCCAACCAACCTGTCAAAATACCTTTCCCACTTCTGTGCCCTAACTTCTTCAGTTAGGTCAAAACCGTTCTCCTTCAAGCTTCCAAAATCAATGATTAATTCAGAAAGCACTTCAAGATTCTTCACAGGAGTGAGGAGAGTTCTGAATGGCACTTGATATTGCTCAGATGATGCTTTCTTCTGAGGACCTGCAGAAGCACTGCTGGAGGTTGCCATGTTCACACTAAAAGGGTTTTGAGAATAAACTGAGGAAAATAGGTTTTGCAAGAGATGAACACAGAAATATGCAGAAAATGCTTGAGTATTAGTGAGAAAACGTAAAGAATGAGAATGAGAGATTAATGTGTTTAAATAGAGTTTCAAAAATATTTTGAAAAGATAAACGTTTTTTAAGAGAGAGAAAAATCATGATTACATTTTAAAAGCATGATTACTTTTCATTAAATGCTTGCTGATTTTGGGGGATTTGAGAAAGATACTTAAAAACGGTTACCAGACATGTGTCTCAATGCACCCAATCAGCGCTTTGCCTTCTCAAAAGCGTGCACGCGTTCTGCTTCAGAGATATGCTGATGATTGGATGACACTTGTTTGATGTAGTGATCAGCACGTCTTGTCTTTGAGCTTAGACTCTAAGATCTTTAGACTTGCATCTGATACAATCTGCATGTTCTATCTTTCTGAAAGGAGATTGATCAGAAGTTCACAGTATTTACCTTCAGAATGAAGTGATGTTTTAATTCCATATATTTACCTTCAGAATGTAAAATGGGATTCTTACTTAAGCAAATAGCAGAAGTATTATCACAAAGTATAGGAATGTTACTCTCAAAAATCTGGAAGTCTTCAAGCTGACTTTTCATCCAGAGCATTTGTGTGCTACATCCTGCTGCTGCTATGTACTCAGCTTCTGCTGTTGATAGTGCAATTGTTGATTGCCTTTTGCTGGACCAAGAGATCATATTTTCTCCCAGAAACTGGCAGCTTCTAGAAGTACTTTTACGTTCCACTCTGTCTCCAGCAAAATCAGCATCGCAGTAGCCTACTAAGCTGTAATCACTAGATTTTCTATAAAACAAACCCAGATTAGTAGTACCTTTCAGATACTTGAAAATTCGCTTAACAGCTGTTAAGTGAGATTCTCTAGGATCTGATTGGAATCTAGCACAGATACAAACACTGAATAATATGTCAGGTCTTGAAGCAGTCAGATAGAGGAGAGAACCAATCATACCTTTGTATACTTTCTGTTCTACATTTTTGCTTACCTCTTCTCTTTCCAGAATGCACGTGGGATGCATTGGAATCTTTGATGGCTTACATTCTGAGAGGTCAAATTTCTTCAGAAGATCTCTGATGTATTTGCTCTGATGAATGTAAGTTCCTTCTGGAGTTTGATTGATCTGAATTCCTAGAAAGAATTTCAGTTCCCCCATGAGGCTCATCTCAAATTCTGCCTGCATACACTTAGCAAATTTTCTTCCAAGAGAAGGATTAGTAGAACCAAAAATAATATCATCAACATAAATTTGACAGACTAAGATGTCATCCTTAACTGATTTACAGAATAGAGTAGTGTCCACTTTCCCTCTGGTGAATTCATTTTCTAACAGAAAGTTACTTAGCCTTTCATACCAAGCTCTGGGAGCTTGTTTCAGACCATACAGTGACTTCTTTAGTTTGAAAACATGTTCTGGATGTTTTGTATTTTCAAAACCTGGGGGTTGGTGTACATAAACTTCTACTTCTATATAACCATTTAAGAATGCACTTTTGACATCCATCTGATACAGAGTGATGCCTCTATTAACAACAAATGAAATTAAAAGTCTGATAGATTCTAACCTGGCGACTGGGGCAAAGGTTTCTGTATAGTCTATCCCCTCTTGCTGACTATAACCTTGTGCAACCAGTCGTGCCTTGTTTCTGATGACTTCACCTTGTTCATTTAGCTTGTTTCTGAACACCCATCTTGTTCCAATGACGTTGAATCCTTTTGGTCTGGGAACGAGATCCCATACGTCGTTTCTGGTGAATTGATTCAGCTCTTCTTGCATTGCCAGAATCCAGTCATTATCCAGAAGTGCTTCATCAATAGAAGAAGGTTCAATCAGAGACACAAGTCCCATAAGTGTTTCTTCAGAGTTTCTGAAGCTTGCTCTTGTTCTGATTGGATCTTCCTTTCTTCCTAGGATAGTCTCTTCTGGGTGATCCAAGCTGCTTCTGGGTAATCTCTTCTGAGGTTGATCAGCAGTTGTTGTAGGATTGCTAGCAGTGCTCCTTTCAGACGTTGAAGGAATGTCTGTGTTGAGAGCTTCTGATGACTTGTCTTCAGAACCTGCAAATTCAATTTCTATACCTGCAAAAACTTCATTCTGCTTTGACTTTTCAGAGTCAAGCTTATCATCAAAACGAACACTGATTGATTCTTCCACAATCTGTGTTTCTGTATTGTATACTCTGTACCCTCTTGAGCGTTCAGAGTATCCTAACATAATACACTTCTGTGCTTTAGAGTCAAACTTGTTCAAATAATTCTTTGTATTTAATATAAAGCAAGTACATCCAAATGGATGAAAATATGAAATGTTGGGCTTTCTGTTCTTCCACAATTCATATGGAGTCTTTTCCAGAATAGGTCTTATTGAGATTCTATTCTGAATGTAGCACGCTGTGTTTATTGCCTCTGCCCAGAAGGTCTTAGCAACGTTTGTCTCATTAATCATGGTTCTGGCCATTTCTTGCAATGTTCTGTTCTTTCGTTCTACAACTCCATTTTGTTGGGGAGTTCTAGGACAAGAGAAATCATGCAGAATGCCTCTGTCATTAAAGAATGACTCGAAATCTTTGTTTTCAAATTCTCCACCATGATCACTTCTGACTTTAACGATTCTAAGATCCTTTTCATTCTGAACTTGGTTAGGGAAGGTAACAAACACAGAGTGTGACTCGTCCTTGTGTCTTAAGAACTTTACCCATGTCCATCTGCTATAGTCATCTACGATTACTAACCCATACTTCTTACCACTGACTGAAGCAGTTTTAACTGGTCCAAATAAGTCAATGTGCAGAAGTTCTAATGGCTTAGAGGTAGAAACAACATTTTTGGATTTAAAAGAAGGTTTTGCAAATTTGCCTTTCTGACATGCTTCACACAGAGCATCTGAATTGAACTTCAAATTAGGAAGTCCTCTGACCAGATTGAGTTTGTTAATCTGAGATATTCTTCTCATACTAACATGCCCCAATCTTCTGTGCCAGATCCACTGCTCGTTGTTAACAGACAGAAGACATTTTACATTTTGACTCTTTAGTTCAGAAAGTTTGATTTTGTAAATGTTGTTTTTCCTCTTACCATTAAACAGGATAGTCCCATCTTTCTGACTAACAGCTTTACATGATTTTTGATTAAAGATTATATCATAACCGTTATCACTTAATTGACTTATGGATAACAGATTATGCATCAATCCATCTACTAGCAGAACATTATTAGTAGAGGGAAGATTTCCATTACCTACAGTTCCAGAGCCAATTATCTTTCCCCTCTGATTGCCTCCAAAGCCAACGTGGCCTCCAGGCTTAAGTTCCAGGCTTTGGAACATATGCCTTCTTACCGTCATGTGTCGTGAGCAGCCAGAGTCCAGGTACCATGACTGGTGTTTCTGACTTGCTGCTAAAGATATCTGCAACATGTATTATTTTATCCTTAGGTACCCAGATTTTCTTGGGTCCTGATTTGTTAGTTTTACCAAAACTCTGGTTGAATTTTGGTTTCACAGAGTGCTTACTGCTAGTGTATTTGATATCATGTGTGTGACCATATACAAAATGTGAATTCAGAGGAGTGTGTTTAATGGTTAAGTCCATGACATTCTTTGGTGTAGGAACCTTAC
Source organism: Vicia faba (assembly GCA_948472305.1). Taxonomy (NCBI): domain Eukaryota; kingdom Viridiplantae; phylum Streptophyta; class Magnoliopsida; order Fabales; family Fabaceae; genus Vicia; species Vicia faba. Next base: position 46,253,866 of record OX451735.1, read on the forward strand.
CTTGGTATCCTATTCCTTTCCTGCCGTTTCTGCTAACTCCATAGATCATTGAAGCTATTCTGCTTCTATCTATGCTTTTACCTAGGAACTTCTGGAAACTGTGATCATACTCCTTGATGATCTCATCAGCGTTGCTGGGAGTTTCAGAAATTGGTTCCTTCTGAGAGTTTTGTAAAGTGTTTTCTAATTTTGAAATCTTATTTCTCAGCTCAGAATTTTCCAATTTGAGACTCTCAGTCTTATTAGAGTCAGATTCAAGATTCCTTTTCAGGTTTCTGAATTTAACTCTAATTTGCTGATATCGTTCCAGAATCTCATTAAGGCTTTCAGCAAGTTCAGCCTTTGTAAAGTTAACAGCAAAGTTAGGAAATACCTCTTCAGTATCTGATTCTGAGTCTGATTCAAAAGCTTCACTATCTTCTGAGATGTTAGCCATGAGAGCTATGTTTGCCCTCTCATCATCTGATTCTGAGTCAGCTTCAGACGAGTCAGAGTCATCCCATGTAGCCATGAGACTTTTCTTCTTCTCTCTTCCAAACTTCTTTTTGGGCTTTTCCCTCTGAAGCTTTGGGCAGTCACTCTTATAGTGTCCTTGCTCATTGCACTCATAGCAGATGATGTCTTTGGTGTTTGGCTTTTTGCTACTGGAGGAGCCTTCAGATCTTCTGTATCCAGAGGAAGAATCTGTCCTTTTGTATTTGGAAGAAGACTCGTTCTGATCAGATCTTCTGGGATTCCTGAACTTCCTTTGTCTTTGCTTCCACAGTTGATTTACTCTTCTGGAGAGGAGAGAGAGTTCGTCTTCTTCTGATGAGGATCCATCAGATGTTTCTTCAACTTCCTGCAAAACTTTAGACTCAAATTTTTTGTTAGATTTTAATGCTAAAGGCTTACCTTGCTTCTGAGGCTCATCAGCTTCTAGCTCTATCTCATGACTTCTGAGGGAGCTGATAAGTTCCTCCAGAGTGATTTTGTTGAGATCTTTAGCTAGCTTCAGAGCTGTAACCATGGGTCTCCACTGCTTGGGTAAACTTCTGATGATTTTCTTGACATGGTCAGCAGTAGAGTATCCTTTGTCCAGAACTTTGAGACCAGCTACCAGAATCTGGAATCTAGAGAACATGGTTTCAATGGATTCAGATTCTTCCATTTTGAACGCCTCATACTTCTGAATGAGCGCCAGAGCTTTTGTTTCTTTGACCTGAATGTTGCCCTCATGCGTCATTCTGAGTGAGTCAAAAATATTCTTTGTTGTGTCTCTGTTGGAGATCTTTTCATACTCAGTATAGGAGATGGCGCTGAGGAGGATGGTTCTGGCCTTGTGGTGATTCTTGAAGTCATGCTTTTGTTGATCAGACATTGTTTTTCTATCAATCTTCTGACAACTTGCATTCACAGGGTGCGTGTATCCATCTGTCACCATATCCCACAGATCAGCATCATGTGCCAGAAAGAAGCTTTCAATTCTGTCTTTCCAGTAATCAAAGTTTTCTCCATCAAAGACTGGAGGTTTGCCGCTGAATCTGTCTCTGTCCTCATTATTGTCATTGCTGATGTGAGAATTGTTTCCTGCCATTGTGTTTTTCTGACGCTGGATCTTGTACTGACACGATTAAGTGTTTTAGCTCAGAACCAGGCGCTCTGATGCCAATTGAAGTGGTGAAAAACACAAGAAGGGGGGGGGGGGGGGGGGGTTGAATTGTAAAACTGAAATCTAATGCAATGAACAAGATATTTTTATCCTGGTTCGTTTGATCTCAAACTACTCCAGTCCACCCGTCAAGGTGATTTCGCCTCTCTCCAACGAGGTCTTAATCCACTATATTCAACTGAATATTACAGACTGCTTTAACAACTGCTAAAGCCTTCTTGATCCAAACCACAACCCGGTTTGTCAAGGTAACACTTTCTTACAAAGAGATAAAACTAAGTGTGTGAATGTTTTCTACAAAACTGTATCACAACTGTGATGTATACACAAATTGAAGCTTAGAAACTAGATTTCTAAACAATGATAGAATATCAGAATGTGTGGTTTAGCAAAACTGAGAGAAAGAAGATTTTGATTAGCTTTTGTGCGTGTAGAGATTTGGAGAGCATTATCGATTTCAATCTTCAAAGTCTTGTTTATATAGCACTGAGATGATGAACGTTGGATGCAATATTCTTGATTCAATGCTAATAACAAACTTTCCTTATCGAGCAGATCTTGTCTGGAATGAGTCTGTTGGAATTAATTTGCTTTCAATGCACAGTACCGTTGCTTACTTAATGCAAGTTCTGGCTTGGCTCATTCTAACTCTGCTTCGCTGCTGATGAACTGTTGTGTTTCTTTATCAGAGTGTTGAGCGCAGTCTTGTCCATCAGGCTTCAGCATGTACGTGAGTTGATCATCTGATTCTGACATTCTGATATGGCAACTTCTGATGCTGGTGTCAAGAACCAAATTCTGATGCTGATTAGATGTGATCTTGCTTATCAATCAGAGTATCTGCAAGTCAGAACATAATAATTTTAGGCAGCAGATAGTTCATATATGAATATCATAAATAATATATCTTTTCACTTTGTTATCATCAAAACTTAAATGTAGGGTAGTAGATTCAAACTTTGTTCTAACAGTTATGTTTCTTGACTTGTATCCACTACTTCTTTTCCCGTGTCCCTGCTATATTCAAAATTGCAGGTCCCTGACATGGTGGGGGCTTATTTTCTTGCTTCACTCCATTAATGTACACAACTGAGTCATAAATCCATGGTACTTCCTTGTCATTTTCATAAGGGATAGTTGACGGTCCCTTAATTACCATTGTGTCTTTTGGAATTGCTGATATTAGGAGAACGTTCTTGGGCGCCATTCATGTGGTCTCTGTTGATTCTTCCCACGGGATCACTGGAGTTTTCTTGTTAAGATTTGGGCCTTGGTAGGGGATTACCAGTGGATTTTTCCCTTAAATAGCGGCTACATATTTTTCTTCAGGGTATGGTCCGAATTGGACTATCCCCTGGTCCACTAGCTTTTACAAAGTTCTTTCAAAGGCTTCATTATGCTCTAACAAGAATCTACATTCGAACAGATATTCCTTCAACAAGTTGATTGGGGTTTTTGCCTGTTTAATTGCCCAAAACATAGTGACTGCTTCAATTGCATTTATTGTTGGCCCACTATGCGGAGGCATATAGTTTGATTTAATGTTAGGTTTCTCAAAAGTGATGTCTTGAGATTCCAACAAATCTTGCACCTTGTGTTTGAATGCCCAGCATTGCTCTATGGCGTGCCCCGGAGAATTAGCATGGTATTCGCATTTGGCGTCGACATTGTATCTTCACGGGAGAGACCCGACTGGAGGAGCTAGAGGTTTGATTTCCACCAATGATGCCTTAATCAAGTGTTGTAATAACTGGTTGGGTGGCATATGGAGTGGATCAAAGCTTCTCTATGGCCTTTTAAATCTATCTTGTTGTTGCCCTTGTTGGATCATTAGTGGTTGTGGTGCCCTTGGTTGTGAAGCTACCACATTGATTACTCCCTCTTTTCTCTTTGGGAAATTTGAAGCAGGCTTTTTTGAATTATAGGGAGTGTTTGATGGTCCCCCTGATATCTTCCCATTTTTTATCCCAATCTCGATTCTCTCTCTGATATTTACTAGATATGAGAATCCTGACGAGATACTTCCTACCATTTTCTTATAATACAGCCCCTGCAAAGTTCCCATGAACATGTCTACTAATTCCTTTTCTAACAGTGGAGGTTGCACGCGGGATGCCATTTCCCTTCATCTCTGAGCATACTCTTTTAAGGATTCTTCTTTTTTCTGGGATAAATTCTGGAGTTGCATGCGGGTAGGTTCCATGTCCGGTTTATATTTGTAATGCTTTAAGAAAGCATTAGCAAGATTAGCCCAGGTTCGAATATGTATTCGCTCCAATTACATGTATCAGTCTAAAGATGCCCTACTCAAGCTATCTTGGAAACAGTGAATCATCAACTTCTGATCGTGGGCATGAGCATGCATCTTCCTGCAATACATACGCAAATGATTTCTGGGACAAGTGAGCCCCTTGTATTTTCCAAAGTCAGGTACTTTGAAGTTTGGTGGAATCACCACATCGGGAACTAGACCCATTTCGAGCGCGTCTACTTCGAAAGCAACAAAACCCTCCACAACTTTCAATCTTTCCTCCAGAGCTTTGTATTGATTCATTACCATTGGGTTATCAATAGAATGAGTACCAGTCGTCTTTAATGGTGCTTGGTTGGCATCCTCTGGGTCGTGGTCTCCATATTGTAGGTCTAAGTAGTTGTTTGCATTATTGGTTGGAATTTGTAAGGTATGTGATGCCCCTGCTTTTAGTGGCGGTGGGACAAACCCTTCAGTTTCAACTTCTTGTTGGGCCACGACGGACTTTTGGAGTCCTGCTTCTGGCTCTTTCCTTGGTTGGTGACGGCTTGATGCACCAATTGTTTGGGCTACTTCTTCGAAAGCTACCCTGGGAATCTGGTCTTTCCTGTCAATGATATTCTTCAAAGCTAGGAGAACTTGACTCAAATCTCCTTTCATTAAAGTGACATCCCCCTTTACTTGTTCGAGATCCTCTTTGAATACAACCTGAGTTTCCTCGATTTGCTTCATTACTTTTTGTTGGTAGGCCCTAGTTTGATATGGAGGCCAAGGAGGTGGAGATCTTCTTCTACCAATGGCTTACTGGAGAGATTTTTTTATAAAATAAAAAAAATATGAGTTTCGATATGATATGCAGGTGTTTATGAATGCATGCATGCAAACAGATGTGTATGAACTTGAAATGGTTTCTTGTTTTATATGTATTATTCACTTGGGCATTTAATTGTCTTTTGCTTATTATTGTTATTCGGTGATCAGCTTAAAAATAGATACGCAAACGAGATATGGAAATAAAAGGCTGATATTGAAGGTAACATAATTTAGATATTGAAAAATATTACAACTTTAAACCAAAATTGTTTGCATAAACATAAATAAAGGGAAATAAATAATCTAGGCGCGCTTGCGGATGTGTGCACTAAAACCATCAACCATTGCTCAACAAAGCTGGAGAAAGTCTTTAACATCCTTTGTAAGAGGGACCATTACACTTTCTCCGTCTCTCAATCTTCGAGGGTGATGCGTCCGCAAGTGCACAGAAATATCAAAGTAATATAAAAGACTGTCGAACCACATAGACCAATGTCAACCTAACATAATCTATCGTCACTTTGTAAAGCTAAGGCTAAAGAATAATTGATTATGGGGATTAAAAGTACTAAATTCTAAAGGTTTGAAAATTATACTAAACTGAGGTTGGGATATGATTTCCGCGTTCCTGAAGGACTTATAGAAAATGGGTACAAATAAAGACTATAACCTAGTTCTGTAGGATATACTAACTTAAAGACTCCATCTCACGCTCTCGCGTTATTAACTAAATCCATACTTCCTAGTCCCACGATTTTACTCTCGCTCGCCCAGTAACTAAGAAATAAATTTTGAAAGCCAATTATATCTCAAACGTATCTAAAGTGCTTTCGCTGTATTTAGATATGTTGTCTAATTTCCACTATCCGGTTCGATCCCCACGCTCTTGCAATGCCGACTCTAACCTTAATTAATTTCTCACTCTCGTGACAAAATCGTGTTAAATAATCTTTCACTCTCGTGACAAGGCTATTTAAATTAGACCTCGAAATTAAAACCAAAACAGAATTCTAATCATAAATTTGCACCTATTATTTTCTATCGAGTTTGTTGGCAACAACGATACTCATACACCGGACTCAAGAATGTTTAGTCGAACATACTTTTAAGTGAAAATGAATTAAACATGCTTATTGCAAAAAGAAATGACATGGTGATCGATCTAAACAAACACATAATAATAATAATAATAATAATAATAATAATAATAATAATAATAATAATAATAATAATAATAGTAATAATAATAATAATAATAATGATAATGAAAGTGATAATGATAATAATAATAATAATAATAGTAATAATAATAATGATAATGATAGTAATAATAATAATGATAATGATAATGATAATGATAATAATAATAAAGCAATAAAATGAAACCTGTAAATATACTGGAAACTGAAATTAATGCTAACATTGGAATTCAGAAAAGCCGATACGCTTGACAATCAGATACAAAATGGAAATAAAAGAAAAAGAACACCTAAAACTAATGGTGTGGTAGTTCCTAGATGTGAAAAACTACCACTTTTACATGGTAAATATTTCTGCCTAAAAACTAAAACAATAGAAATTGGAAATAATCGAAGAGAGAGAGAGAGAGAGAGAGAGAGAGAGCTTTGTTGCGGTAATTTCTTTCTAATATATACTCCTCTGATAACTTGTTTTGGTGATAGAAAATATGGGTAGTGGCATCATGGAGAGAGTATTAAGGAAGACTTGGTTGGAGAAAACATAGGATGAAGTGGTTAGTTGGTTTCAGTCTTAGATGACTTAGTGTATGGAGAAAAAGTAGGAGGAAGTGGTTTAATTGTTACAAATGAAGTTACATGGTTGAAAAAGTCTTGTAATGAGGGGAAAGGCATGTGACGTGGGACACGAATGCATTAATCATGCCGACCGTCAGGGGTAGATGACGACAGTCACCCTTTCCTTTTTTGCTTCTGCCGATCGTCACAATGGGTGTGACGAGCATCACACCTTGCACACGTGGGCCACGCGCTTCTTTCTTTTTGGGTCTTGGGTTCTTCGTGGGCTTTTTTCTTCTCTTTTATATTATATGCATTGTTACTTCATTTCTTCTCATTTTTACTCCTTTTCTCAAGCAAGCTTTGTAAACATTAAATTCCTGAAACACCTTAAAATACTAGCATAATACCAACATAAAGCAACATAATTAAAATAAAATAGAGACATAGTTTATATTAATCAAGCCAAATATACTATACATTTTCGAGTTATCAAATACCCCCACACTTAAACCATTTCTTGTCCTCAAGCAATCGACCAACACGATAAAATAAATGATAAGAGAGCTTTGAAATAAGGGCACAACACGACTCCTAATCATACGTGGCTGCTAGGCTAATGCTGGTTTGATAGGTTCTAAGTATTCAATAACAAGGATACCGTAATGACACAATGTTCAAAGACTCCCACTTTATGCAAACCAATTCGAATCATGCCATTATAACTCAACCTATATCTCTCGTTTTTATTTCACTCTATTCATTCAAGCACAATCACATTAAGCATGTTATCTGTACACGCACATAGTAGGGGAAATCGGTTAGCGACTATGATCCTTTTCTTTTCTTTAGCACGGGGTTCTGGTATTTAAGCGGTGCAACCCATTTTTCCAGACTGCGGTTGCGGGGGATCGGACCGTAGCCCGCCTACCAAGTCCAGAACCAGTGACCTCTGGACCAACCAACAATGGATGATTATATTAAATCCTTATAGGCTTAACAACCATTGGGCTAAATGACTGGGTGAGGGTCACCTAACTTAGAATGTTTATTTTTCAATTATATCAATTATTTATTAAAAACAGGATCATTCACTTATATTCATCGACTCCCTACGTAGTTTGTGTTTAAGATGGTGGTGACTGCTAATTTAAACTACATAAGAGCTACTTTGAAAACATGAGCCTAAGGTCTTGACATAATGGGTACCCAGATTGATATCACATAATGAGGGGTTTAGGGTGTCATAACGGTATCGATTTTATTGAAACTTTCCCAAGTCTCTCTAACAAAGCCTAGACATCCTATAAACTTTCAGAGTGTGGTGCCATGAATCAAAAAGAAATTTTTTGTTGGAGGCTAAAATTTTAAAAATTCGGGGAAATTCGATAACAACTTAAAACAAGCATACATACTCGACATAACAATTGAAAACAAGCATACAGACTCGACAACACATGCTATGACTCCGACCAAATACCAAAAACAAATAAAATCCTAAGAACATGAAATAAACATAGAAAACGATCAATCAAACTAAAAAGCGATAAATGGAAAGCGGTAGAGTTCCTCCCCCACACTTAAACCAAACATTATCCTCAATGTTTTGATAAAAGGTGGAAATAGGAAAGACAGAACATGTATGAATGCTATTGATGGGATATCACGATCAAATCCGCTCTGCATCTAGAGGAAGTACCTTCTCCTATCATATTGGCTCATCTTTGAGATGATCATCTATAAATTTCCTGCCTAGATATGGTCGAGACGTGAGGAGCAACCCATATCTTTATTTTTTGCAAATTCAGACAATAAAAACAAAACATTAAATTAAAAGCTCCTGGGTTGCCTCCGACGCAGCGCTTTGTTTAACTTTGATAGCCCGACGGCTCTGGAGTGCAAGAACTCATGATGGTTCTCTCGAGAATTACTCCTCGGTTGAACTTTTAGTAGTTGTCGTTTTCCATGCACACTTATCAATCCATCTCACATATCCCTCACATTTTCTTTTCTTTCTTATGTGGGGTGGTTCATTCTTTTGAACTTGCGGCGGTGGTTCTGGATCTATCCTAAGTATCATATTTTCCAGTTTGGGCTTAATGATTTCTTCCACCACCTCAAAGGCTAACCTTACCCTCTTAACAGTAATTATATCCCCAGTTTCGTGGTCTTTTAATTTTCTCTTTGTATGCAAGTCTTCAAACAAGGGTGTGTTGGTGTGGATATTTTCCAAGACCTCTACATACGTTTTAGATTGGGAGTCTACCTGAGCTTCCATAAAAATTTGCAGGAAAGGAATCGATGGGGTATAGGAAAGAGGAACAACAATAGGTATTTCCTTCTCTACCTCTTCTACAACCTCCCTTTCAGATGATGTTGGAGGATTTTTCTCAATCTTTACTATTTTCTTGTCGGAACTCTCCTCAACCACATCATCACTCTCCTGAAACTCATTATCACTCTCCTTAGGATTTTTAATTTGTTTTTCACTACTGGTTGTTACAACATCCATTTTCTCTTCAGGGAAGGGTCTTAGAGGGTTTTGTTCAAGCTGGGAGATTTAAGTCTCTAAGGCTATGTTATGAGTCGCGAGGGACTCAACCACAGTGGTCAGTTTCCTAATTGTTTCATTGTTTTGAAGACTTTATTTTCTAAACTCTTCATTATGAAAAGTTTGTGTCTCTACAAAGTGCTCCATCATAGATTCTAACCTAGAGTGAATTAGCATCGCATCGGAATCCTCCATTGATGTTTCGAAGTTGAAATCATGCGATTCTTCCGATTCTTCAAAGTGAGTTAGAGTCGCATTTTGTGTTTCCAAAAAGCTCTCTATCATCATAGATATTTCATTAAAATTTTACATTAATATTTCGAGGTTGGATTTATAGGATTCTTGCGTCTCCTCGAAATATTGGGTGTAGTGATTGTAGGGGAAATTTGGTCGAAGATAAGTTTGGTTGGAATTATAATATACTTGCGATTCCTCAAAATGTTGGGATTGGTAGTTGGAAAGGTAATTCGGGTGAGAATGAGTTTGTGACGCATTGAAATTCTCTAATAGTATATCGAGGTTGGATTTATGGGGTTCTTGTGATTCCTTGAAATACTAGGAATGAGAGTTGTAGAAAAAAATTGGGTGATACATAGTAATTGGGATAAGAGTTCCTTAGTCTATACGGTGCAACAACGGAATAACAATTATGACTTTTGGTCCCTGGAAACGGCGCCAAAAACTTGATGCGTCCGTAAGTGCATGGAAACATCAAAGTAATATAAAAGATTGTTGAACCACAGAGACCAATGTCAACCTAACATAATCTATCTTTACTTTGTAAAGCTAAGGCTAAAGAATAATTGATTAAGGGGAATAAAAGTACTAAATGCTAAAGGTTCGAAAATAATACTTAAACGAGGTCGGGATATGATTTTCGCGTTCCTGAAGGACTTATAGAAAATGGATACTAATAACGACTATAACCTAGTTCCTTAGGATATAATAACTTAAAAACTCTGTCTCACGCTCTCACGTTATTAACTAAAGCCATACTTCCTAGTCCCAAGATTTTGCTCTCGCTCGCCCGGTAACTAAGAAATAAATTTTGAAAGCCAATTATATCTTAAATGTATCTAAAGCACTTTCACTGTATTTAGATATGTTGCCAAATTTCCACTATCTGGTTCGATCCCCATGCTCTTGCAATTCTGACTCTAAACTTAATTAATTTCTCACTCTCCTGACAAAGTCGTGTTAAATAATCTTTCACTATCGTGACAAGCCTGTTTAAATTAGACTTGGAAATTAAAACCAAAATAGAATTCTAATCATAAATTTGCACCTATTATTTTCTACCGAGTCCGTTGGCAACAACGGTCCTCATACACCGGACTCAAGAATGTTTAGTCGGACATGCTTTTAAGTAAAAATAAATTAAACATGCTTATTGCAAAAATAAATGACATGGTGATTGATCTAAACAAACACATAATAATAATAATAATAATAATAGTAATAGTAATAATAATAATAATAATGATAATGAAAGTGATAATGATAATAATAATAATAGTAATAATAATAATGATAATGATAGTAATAATAATAATGATAATGATAATAATAATAATAATAAAGCAATAAAATGAAATCTGTAAATATACTGGAAACTGAAATTAATGCTAACACTGGAATTCAGAAAATGCCGGCACGCTTGACAATCAGATACAAAATGGAAATAAAAGAAAAAAACACCTAAAACTAATGGTGTGGTAGTTCCTCGATGTGAGAAACTACCACTTTTACATGGTGAATATTTCTGCCTAAAAACTAAAACAATAGAAATTGGATATAATCGAAGAGAGAGAGAGCCAACTTTGTTGCGGTAATTGTTTCCAATATATACTCCTCTGATAACTTGTTTTGGTGAGAGAAAATAGGGGTAGTGGCATCATGGAGAGAGTATTAAGGAAGACTTGGTTGAATAAAAAATAGGATGAAGTTGTTAGTTGGTTTCAGTCTTATAGGACTTAGTGTGTGGAGAAAAAGTAGGAGGAAGTGGTTAAATTGTTGAAAATGAAGTTACATAGTTGAAAAAGTCTTGTGACGAGGGGCAAGGCATGTGACGTGGGGCACGCATGCATTAAGCATGCTGACCGTCAGGGGTAGGTGACGACCATCACCCTTACCTTTTTTACTTCTGCCGATCGTCACGGTGGGTGTGACGAGCATCACACCTTGCACACGTGGGCCACGCTCTTCTTTCTTTGTGGGTCTTGGGTTCTTCATGGGCTTTTTTATTTTCATTTAGATTATATGCATTGTTACTTCATTTCTTGTCATTTTTACTCCTTTTCTCAAGCAAGCTTTGTAAACATTAAATTCCTGAAACACATTAAAATACTAGCATAATACCAACATAATTAAAATAAAATAGAGACATAATTTATATTAATCAAGCCAAATATACTATACATTTTCGTGTTATCAGACGGATATCCTCAATGAGATTATTGGCTAAGAAGGCAGGCTTTTCATGTATGTCCTTATAATACCGGTACTCTTGATAAAGATGTGGGATCATCTTATGGTTATATTTCCCTGCTTGGGCGATCTTGGTATACTTCTCTTCCCAATACATCTTTTCACCCCTCATTTCCGTATAAATTCTCTGCTGAATGAGGAAATCCTTTTGGAGGCCCTGTAGCTCTATACACAAATGCTCATATTCTTGAGTTCTCTGAGTCAGGAGTCTTTCTGCCTCTACCCTTTCAAGGCGTGCTTTGACCTCTGATTCTTGGCTTTCTTGAAGTTCAATGGTGAGTTACTTTACTTGTTCTTCTTGATCTAAGGAAGCTTGCGGAAAACTTTGGATCTAGGCTCTTAGAGTTTTCTCTAGCACCTTTTTGTCATGTGTTGCTTTTTCAGACCATCTGGTTAACCTTCAAATTTCAATAGCAGCCTCCTCTAACTTTTGGTTGTGGGAGTCTAAGTTAAATGTCGCACTTAACAACCCTTCAGTTGTACGCTTCCGTTTGAGACTCTCTTTCTCCAATGCCTTTTGATCTCTCTCAATTTATTGGTCCTTTGACTCAAGTATGAGCTACATCTACTTCTTCTCTTTTATCATATTGACAAGGTTGAGTTATAGCTCTTCTTTTTCCCTTTGAGATTGCTTTAGGGCGCTCTTCAGATTATCGACTTCTTCCAAGGATATAGGCATAATCTCTGGGACCTCTGACTTATATTATAGATCTATATTAAATGGAAACTTGATAATTTTTACCCTATCTCGGACCCATCTGATGTAGGGTTCTCTCACTATGGCATTCTTTCTTTCGGGTTTCCTTTTGTTAACCTTGTTCCAAGCCCGAATAACCTTGTTAAGCAACCCTTGGTCTTTTATACCCATGTCATGTATGATCAATGGTTGGTGTTGTTCGTCCGATGGTCTGTCTTCCTAAGGATACCCTAACTTTCGTAGGGCCAAAGTAGGGTTGTGATTAATACAACCTCGAGATCTGATCAACAAGAAATTAGGAAAGTCCCCACAACTAATAGTGATGTCCCCAATATCTAGCTTCCTAGCATACCATAATACCGAGTTTGCGGTGAGAGAACTTAATTTTTCTGGCCACTCGCGTCTGGTCAAGTTTGGAATGATATAGTCTTATTTTCAAAGATGAGTCATGAATGAAGTATATAGAAGTGGGATGCAATAATTTAGCGTGCCTTTTCTCTTTTCGAAAATTGTATGCAAGTTGTAATATATGTCAGCAAGCAAAGCGGGAGTTGGATTCGTATTAAAGACTTTCGCACCCCAATATATGCTAATGGCCGCAGGGTCAATATACTCCATAGTCTGAGGAAACAAAATTACCCAAAATACCAGTAGCCCTAAACAATCGACACAAGATTCCCATTCTTTATAATTATCAAATTTGAGTGCCTTAGCTTCCAAGTATATCCTTTTGATTCCTTGTATTGGACCTTCTCTTTGGTAATTTTGCATTAATTCAAGGTAAGGGATCCCTAAGCCTTTTGCAAAAAATTTGACTTCAACAGTTTATCAGATACCTATGTAGGCCTTCTCTTTGGAAAAATTCAGAATTCTGTCAAATTCTTCCAGAGCCGGTTCTAGATGGAAGTCTTGGAAGGTAAAGCATCTCAGTGGAGGGTCGTAAAACTGAATGGGGGCATAAACAACATCCATTTGAACCTCTACTCTAGTTAAGTCAAGGGTATCCCCATAGCAGCGAGCGTACACCTTCAGAGCTCTCTCAGATGATTTCCCCTTTATAATTTTGATTTCAGAAATGTCAGGCCGAAGGCATTAACGCGGACAAGTTGTTTCCCTCTGGTATCCATTTTTTAAATATAGTCACCGAGATCTTGATTTTATTATTATTTGTTTTGCACCCTGTGAATAAGATAGATAACAAGAAACAAATGATGAATATGTGACGTATATGAATGCATGAATGTATGGCTTAGCAGCGGGGTTTTTGTGATAGGTACCCTTAGAAGGTAAATCCCTTAATTTTGACATACGGTTAGTCTACCCTCCCAGAAGGTGGTTTCCTTAGGGGTATCATGAATAACACTAGAGGGAAAAGGAACAAGGGCGTCCCTTAGGTGGAGCCTCTTTACGGACCGAGACTTTCGTCTCAAAGTCGTGAAAGGTCTCGTCATGAGATTTTAGGTTAATTTCGTTACAAAGAGTCATGGGTGACCTTCCAAAGTCCTACTCGTCAAGAGGATATCTCTCGATAACTATTCCTTTTTCGGAAGTTCACCGACTCTAGGAAAAGTCGTCACATAAACAGGAAGGGATGATGTACCCCCTAAGCTAATAGATGAACCTTCTTTCTAAGGGTTATTGAAAATGTTTTGAGAAATAAAAAAAATCTTTCCATGCAGTATATATGATGATAAAAAATATACAATAGTTAAATAAATTCAATGAATAAATGAAAGCAATAAATAAACAAAGCAATAAAAACCCCAAAGCAAAAACCCTAAAACCTAAAGTTGAATTCCCCAACAGAGTCGCCAGCTATAGCAACTGGTTTTTAAATCAGAGCCGCCACTATTAGTTTTTATCCTAGGGAAGGGAATCTAACAGAAAACCCTAATTCGCAGAAAAAGATTTTAGGTTTCAGACTTCTTTGTACAAAAGGAAGGTGTTAGGAACCTTTCATCTACCTTGTTCGTGAGGATACTAGGTTTTGGCCGATTGTAAAGATTGCGGAGATTTGGACTAAATGCGAAAATAGTCAAAATTCGTTTGGAACCCTTTAGCAAAAATAGTTTGTTTAGATTAGTTTATTTGTGGAAAATAGTTTGATGTTTGTTAATATTTTTTAACAATGTTAATTGCAAAAAAAAATCTTAATTAATGCATGATTAAAAATATTTTAGTGCAATGTATAAAAATTATGTTCATGAGTCTTTTTAAAAAATAATTTACATGATAATATAAATAATATTTACAATTGATGAATAATATAAAAATTTATATTAATAATAATATGATATAAAATTAATATTACCAATAATAATAATAATTATTAAAAAGATAAATAAATAATATAGAGAGAAAATAGAAGAAAATATAAGAATTAAATTGTAGAAGAAAAACAGTAAATAGAAGTTGAGTGCTTGTACCCCTTTCGCGCGATTTTGTTTCCTCTGACTTTGGATTTCGATTTAGTGTGATGCTTATCTTCTTCCTTGATTTTTACAGATTCAGGTGAAGCTTTGAAAGTGGCGGTCGACAAGTTGAAACGGCGACAGAGCGAGGAGCTGTTAGCGGTGATAACGACGATTAGGCTAGCGATTAGGAACAATTTCAGAAATTAGGGTTTCAGATGTTGAAACCCTAATTTCTCTCCCTCTTCTCCTTCAACAACAACTGATGGTTTGATGTCTTCTTCTTCTCCCTTCGAGTTCTTTTGTTCTTTCGAAATTTCTTCCGTCTTTGCCTGTGTATTACGGCCTCCCCCCATCTCTGTAATCTTCAGTTAGTATTTATAGATTTTATTTTAGGGTTTTACGGATGTAATTTGGAATTTCCTTAGATTTAGGAATTAGAAAATAATTAGGGCTTTAGAATTATTGTTGATTGATTCCATCTTCTGTAATCTTTGGATTTAGTTCTGTAATTGAGGTTTAGATTGGATGTAATTTTGAATTGCTAATATATATTTTTCGGTTTTGTATTTGAAGATTCATTCTTTAGTAAGATTTGATTTGCAGTAAAATGTGCTTTAGATCTGATTTGGATTTCTACAGTACTTGCTTAATGATACAAAACATGTTGATCTAGGTTAAATCTGCACAGTAGTTATTGATTGAAAAAAAGTGCGCAAATTCCTCCTTGATCGAAACAGTAATTGTTTATGATTTAGGCCTGGCATATGTGTTATTATTTTAGCCCAGTATTTTGTAACAGTACTTGTTTCTTGTTTTTGCAAACAGCAATCCCCCATTTGCTTTCGATACGGATACATGTTGGGCCTAAAACGGACCCAACAAATAGTTTGTTTTTAACACAGTACTCAACTTTATAAAAATTCTTAATGAATTAAATAATAGAATATCTTTTAATAAAATATTATATAAGTTTTCTTAAAAAAAAAACTTTAATCAGTAGCAATAGAAAAATATGTCATTCTTTTAATAGAAAAATATACTTTTTTTAGTGAAATAATAGTAACAAACGTCCTAATAGGCCAAAAACTATGTGAGCCTGATTTGAATTTTCACCTCCCTCTTCTTGTAGTAGCCCTCCATTTGAGCCTTAATAAATAGTTTATATATATATAAAATATCAGTAAAGCAATGTTTTAATAAAAATTTATTTAAAATAAAATAGCAATACTAAAAATGCCAAATGGGCTAGTTTTGAAAATCTTGATGGTCCATACGAATTCTTATGAGCTTCTTTTTGCCGTTTCACTCCCTTTTTCTTTACTAACAACAAAAATGATTAAGTGGGCTTATTTAATAATTTTAATAATTATTTCTGAAATAATTCTCCATATTCGAATCTCATGGGCCATTGGCCAACATGCTTCGCAAATAGGCCCCCGGGTATATGGGACTTTATGATTTAGAAAGCTCCATTCCATGAATTAAAATACACCCCTTTGGTTGTATTGGATTTAAGAATGAGCCATCAGATAATGTTGGATCATCCTTAATTAAAACACTTCTCTCTTTAAACTTGAAAATATAATCGTAAAGGTAGGGCAAATTTGGGGTACGACAGTTTCCTTCTCCTCTTTTCGAGGATTCAGAAGCGCTATCTTCGACCTGATACTTATGAAGGTTCGACCAAGACTTATTTCCTTGAGTCTTGCGGAATTTGCCTTTTAATTTGGTGGAACCAGCATTCCTTTTCCCTGACTGAACTTGTAGAGCTTGTATCGAGTTTTGAACTCCTTTCCTTTCGACAATCCTGTTAGACGATGTGATCGATCTAGAAGGGGGGTTGAATAAATTGTTTAAAACAATTTGCGCTTTTAAAAATTGTTTTTCAGAAATATATGTGAAAGCTTCCTAGAATCACAAATCGGCTAAACGATCCTCTATTGAAAATATCGGATGTGCGTAACAGTATGGGATAAAATGACAAAGTAAGAATCAATGCATTTTACTCAATTGGTCAATCACTTATACACCCTCAATGAATATGAATTACTTCCAATGAGTTGAATAAGATAAATCTAAACACAATGAATAATTTGTGGACTAGTCAATTTGTCAAACACCTAATGATCAAAGCACCTTAGGTTTGATTTTACTAAATTGTAGTTGTGAGTTTTATTGGGTATAAATCAAAAGGATTGTTACCAATGTTGTAAAATGATCTCAACAAACCATAATTTTAGTACATGCATATTTAACAAGTTAATTTTCACAAATTATCGTAATCAAGTATGGAGATAAAAAAAGATGAAGAACACACGATTTTTTAAGGCAGTTCCCCTTGTCTTCCTCGCGTAGGGTACGTCTGCCCCCAATTCTAGAATCTAGAATTGAGATAGTTGATATTAAGTTGAAAATGTTACAAGAGAAAAGATGGTTCACAATAGAAACAAACCAATGCTACTGATGTAATAGTCTTCTTCCCATTCATTGATTTGAACAAAACCAAGTGCCAAATTCTTCAATCAAACCTCGGGTTACCGCTACTTGATTAAGCAAACCTATCGTTTCTTAATCCTTTCACTCGGCTGATTTCGATCGTAAGAAATTTGGCCCCAAATCTATGTTTATAATCCTCCAGTTACCGCTACTTGATTAAGCAAACCCACTGTTTCTTAATCCTTTCACTCGGCTGAATTTAATGAAGCAAACACTTGTGCAAAAACCCCGCACCAATAGGAATCTTGGAGGAGAAAATCCAAACAATTTTATCCAAGAACAGTCAAACAATTGCTCAACCCAAATCTCAATTGAATCCTTGATTTGAATGTTATCACCACAACACATTTCTTGAATCAATAACCATGATTATGTGTAGATGTTGATTTTTAGGAAGAGAGGGTGAAGATGATGAGCACTATGTGTATCTTTCACTAGTTCTTGTTGACTTCAAATGATGATACACAATGAATATATATATATATATATATATATATATATATATATATATATATATATATATATATATATATATATATATATATATATATATATATATATATATATATATATGTTTCCTAATAGTCAAGAACCATAATCATAGCATAAAAACAAATGAAAGCAGCAAGCGATCGACTCAAATAGAAAGGTGGGTCGGTGCGACACAACCCGCAGAAGAAGGAAAAAGTATTTTGAAGTGTAGTGCATCGACTGCTTCAGGGCTTGCGTCGATGCAAACTTTGAATATTTTGATTCTCATGTTTAGTCGACTAGAAGGGTCGACGTGACACATCCAGCAGTTGGAGGAAAATCCATTTTAAAGCATAGTGTATCGACCGTTACAGGGCTTGCATTGATGCAATAGTTTAATATTTTGCTTCCCAGGTTGAGTCGACCGGAAGGGTCGACCTGACACATCCAGGGCTTGGTTGAAGGTTATGAGTCGACCGCACATATCTTTGAGTCGACACACATGTTGAATTTTCTCAAAAATAAATGTTTCTGGAGATCTTCATTCCAACCATTCCACAACAAGATTGTTCATAGGACCAACCAAAATTGAGAGAGATTAATAATCGTTTTGAAATCATTAAAATACTTATAGAGGGACCTTTCCCTCACATACTCCCCCTTTTTTATCATGGCAAAACAATGCTCAAATATGCTCCCCCTGAGTTTGTGCGTTCCGTAAAGCACCGCTTGTAAGCTACATATAATCTTCAAAGCTACATGTAATCTTTTGTATGTTCATTCCCCCGCCCCTCCCTTTGACAACATCAAAAAGAGAAAAAGGACAAGGTCAAGAGTAACAAAATTATTCAAATACAAAATCATCATCACTAGACTCACTCACACATGAGTTATTGGTGGAGGCATTTGAGCTTGTAGTCTTTAATGCAATAGACTCCTTTTCTGTGTCTTTTGGTTTTTCTTTCTTTTCCTTTTTCTGGTGCTTATTTAGATTTATGAGATCTTGCTCATGCTCTTGAAGCTTCCCAAACAATGTTGTTATGTCTAGTGTATCTAGATTGTTGGCTTCCTTGATTGCTGTAACTTAGGTTGCCATTCCTTATTAAAACATCTTAAAATTTTATTAGTAGCAACAACATTGGGAGTAACATGACCAAGAGTGTGTAAGCGATTGATCATATGAGAAAGTCTCTTTTGCATATCAGCAATGGTTTCACCATGCTTCATGTGAAAGAGATCAAACTCTTAAGTCAATGTCTTGATTCTAGCAAGTTTAACATCATTTGTTCCCTCATGGGAAATTTGTAGAGCATCCCACATTGCTTTAGCAGTAGAACAATGTGACACTCTAAAATATTCACCAACACCTAAAGAAGCAAAAAACATATTTCCGCCTTTCCAATCATAACTATACCTTTTCTGGTTTGGGTATGGTGATGTTATCCTCATTAGTCATGGTTATTTGCATAGGACCATCCTCGATAATTTCCATATCTTTATATTAAAAAAGTTAATATGCACACGCATACAATCTTTCCAATAGCTATAGTTTTCACCGGTTAAAACAAGAGCTCTCGTATAAGCCCCTTTTGGATTGTTCTCCATATTCTACAAAGTAATATGTGAAGCACCAGATGAATCGGTGCTCTGATACCACTTGTTAGACAATGTGATTGATCTAGAAGGGGGGTTGAATAGATCGTTTAAAATAATTTGCGCTTTTTAAAATTTTTTTCCAGAAATATATGCGAAAGCTTCCCGGAATCACCAATCGTCTAAAACGATGCTCTATTGAAAAGATCAGATATGTGTCGCCGTATGGGATAGAATGACAAAGTAAGAATCAATGTGTTTTAATCAATTGGTCAATCACTTAGACACCCTCAATGAATATAAATTACTTCTAATGAGTTGAATAAGATAAGGCTAAACACAATGAATAATTTGTGGATTAGTCAATTTGTCAAACACCTTATGAGCAAAGCACCTTAGGTTTGATTTTACTAAATTGTAGTGGTGAGTTTTCTTGGGTATCAATCAAAAGGATTATTACCAATGTTTTAAAATGATCTCAACACACCACAATTTCAGTACATGCAAATTTGATAAGTTAATTTTTACAGATTATAGTAATCAAGTATGGAGATAAATAAGAAGCAGAATAACACACGATTTGTTAAGGCAGTTCCCCTTGTCGTACTAGCGTAGGGTACGTCTGCCCCCAATTCTAGAATCTAGAATTGTGATACTTGATATTAAGTTACAAATGTTACAAGAGAAGAAATAGTTCACAATACAAACAAACCAATGTTGTTGATGTAATAATCTTCTCCCC